>CM031239.1:146541867-147741867 GCA_018340775.1 Taxus wallichiana var. yunnanensis | reverse complement strand
CATATTGACAAAGAATATAACACTCCATAGAAGAGACTGGGAAGATAGGTTTCTAGAAGTAGTTTGGGCATTCAATACAACATGGAAGACCACAATTGGATTCACACCATTTAAATTATTATATGGCAAGACTGTTGTTTTTCCAATAGAATTTGAGCATAAAATGTTGAGAACTACACTTGAGCTGGGAATAGACTTATCAAAAGCTTAGAGATAGATAATTCTCCAACTCAATGAGTTGGATGAATTGAGAAAGAAATTAGTTCATAACATAGAGGTAGTGTAAAAACAAAGAATCAAATGACATGACTAGTATATTAAAAAATACAGTTCCAGGAAGGTGACTGGGAACTTTTGTTTGACTCAAAATATAAGGATCACATAGAGAAGCTCATAACAAGGTGGCTAGGCCTCTATGAAATTGAGAATATATTCCCTAATGGAGCTATGAAGCTTACTACTATTGATCCTGTGAGATTCAAGTTGTTGGTAAATGGAAATAGGTTAAGATTTTATAAAAATCTAGTTGATAAAGTATCATTTATGGAATTTTTCAGAGGAGATCAAAGAAGAATGGAGAAAGAAACATCGAAATGACCTTAGAGGTTGATCCTGTTGGCTCACTATCTGGGATTGTATAGAATTGATGAGATTTCAATAGCCTTGGATCATTCATCTTGCTAAATATTTCAAGGCCAAATGAAAATGTTCGATCCGCTTTTCTTTACTGGTGATCATCAACACTCTGCTAACCCATATTTTTATAAGTTTTTATTTTACAGGTTTTATTGACAGGTGATTGCAGGAGAGCATGATATCCATTACAAGGAGAGAGTAAAATTACTAAGGGTTATACCTATAGCCATAAGAAATAAGACCCTTTTGTTTAAAGCATCTGACATAACTCATGGTTTTATAACATACATCAAGGAAGCATGCACGTGTAGATGATATACAAGGAATGATTGAAACCCCAACTAATTAAATTTCCCTCTCTTGGAAGCATGTGTTTGAAGAAAGGAGAAGTCAACATAAGTTAACCCCACATCCACAACATCGTAAGGCACTTGCATGCAGCCAAGACTCCAGTTCAATAAGGCATGCACATCAATCATTACGAGAAACAATGAGATAAGTGAAAACATTTATTACTTTAATAAATTATGATTAGATTAATTGTATCTAATTATTAATTATGCCAAGTCATCATGCATGTGCCACATTAAAATACCACCACCTTTTAGTTATGATGTGTCCACTTAAGCCCTCCACATAAGCCAACATGTCACATCATTTTGCTTCATGACCTCAATGTTGTCACATCCACCTAATGATTAATCACCCCTAAACATATTGTTTTTCCCCTCGGTAATAAATTTCAAAGTAATCAAAATCCATCAACATAATTCATTTGTGTAAATTTCTTTCAAAGAAAAATTGTGTGATTGTGTATTACACCTGGGAGAAGCTGTGTATCCACCATGAGAGGTGACCTAATCAGATATGATCCCTCTATGCATTTTCAACTTCTGATTCATATTGAGATTGTGTAGTAATTTGAGAATTATGTCTGGATGTAATACATCAACAAGTTTAAAAGGTAAAAGGGTTAACAATCAGGGTAATTGATGAAATTTTAGTAGAGGTCACTAGTTTTCTAGCTCAAGGAGATCCATTTCTAGACAAAGCCAACCCAGAAGCAACAAGAAGAGAATTTATAGACAATGATGATGAGTTCATCTCAGACCACCAAGGTAATTTTAGAACATCTCTCAAACCCTTATGGCACAAGCTGCTAATTTTTTTATTCAATATTTTACTTGTGAAGGGAGATATTTAAGGTTAAACACAATACATTTCAAATTGTTAAATCATTTGAAGAACAATCATCAAGTAAATATTCTAAATTTCTTGCATGAGATGCTTAAGAAAATGAGAAAAGAGGTTCAGAGGGGTAGGGAAGCATTGTCACATCACTGTATAATAACCCTACTGGTTAAACACATTTTATAGAGGGATCACCCTTAGATATCATGGGATGAAGTTTTTGCGTGAGAAATATTGAAACTTTGTTGGGAAAGAGGGGGAAAAGGAGAAAAAGTACTAAAATTTATTCTACACATATGCCAAAGGCTACACCATCCTCTTCCCAACCTCAACAATACACAAATTCTTAAAGTATGCCTTCCATTGAAGAAGCCCCTATACCTTTTCACTAGAGAGAATATTTGTTGCTGAAACTCTGTTGAAATTTTCCTCCCCTAAAACCTCTATGTCCAAACCCAAAATGAAATATACTCATTCTACTACAAAACAAACTAGACCCTTCACTTCCAAATCCAAAAGGAAACCTACTCATTCTACTCCAAAAAAACTAGGAGCTCCAATAGTCTTAGTAAAAGAGAGAAAAAAACTCCAGTTCAAGGAAATCTCAACCCATCTCATTAGATAGTGATTTGGAAGCCATAGAAGAAAATTATGAGCCTAAACCATTAGAACCAGAGTATAGAGATGTTTCTCCCATAGTAACTCAAGAGTCAGAATACCATGAACAACCAATGGAAGGGCAAGAAAAAACAAATTAGAATGAAGAAACCGTTCATGAAATAGAGAGTCATAAAGTGAGATAAGTAGAAGAGGTAGTGGAAGGAGGAAGTGAACAAGAGAAATTGACTGCAGATGATGTCAATGAACAAGTCATTGAGAAGGTTGTTCAACAATCAAAAATTCTAGTCTGCAAGAAGAAAATGTAGAACCAATGCAGCCCCAAATTATTATTCATGAAATCATAAGGGAACCTAAAAAACCATCTTGTAGTGAGATGGGAACATAGAATATGGGGCCCAATATTGATAATATGATGTTGCAAATGGATGCCTACATTAATAGGCTTAAGAAGAAATGAGACAAGGAGAAGGAAGACCTCATCTCTAAACATAAGAAGGAAATGGAAGAAAAAGATAAAGATATTAAGAGGCTGAAAAAAAAAAGAAGAGGAAATAATGCATGTAGCATTTGAAATGTTGAGTTGCAGACCCCCATCAAGTGTCTATGCCATATACATAAAAGAAAATATGTTGTACCACAAGTTTATTTGCATAAATTATGATATGATATATGACATTAGATCAGCCAAGAAATTATTTACTCTGTATCAACATAGTACACATGAACTCCAAAATTTGTTATGTGAGCTATATTTGCATAATTATTCCCTTCCATATGACAGATATTGGATCCCAATTATGTATATTGGGGATGTACAGGTTAAGGCACTATGTTCTTATTTTTCAAATGAATTGGAAAGAGCTAAGCAAATGGAGGAATATAGACATTTGGAAAAGGTTACACCACTGTATATTAGAGTTGAGGTAACAATAATAGATGAAATTTTAAAACAATATGAAAACTATACGAAGTGGATGAAATTAGAGAAAGATTGTTACAAATGAGGGTGGATTCCCACACAGAAGTTAGAAACATGATCAGGGAACATGGATTTCAAGTTGTGACACCATGCATAGTCGATGGACATAATTAACCCTTGTACTCTAAAGGAAATAAATTCACTCCTATCCAAATATAATTCCAATGTTACGAAGGGTGAACAAATATATTGAAATAGAAAATGAATGTGGGGATGAGTGGTTTCTTATAGCTTATCATCCTCCAATATTTCATTTCCCAATTACACCTTAGACAAGAAATTTACCGATCAATTAGAGGGTGAAAGAAAGAGTCTAGGATAGATTCATGAGGAATGGTGGGTATTTCTTATTAGAAGAAGAAGGAACATGCACACCCATAGATTTCAAGCAAGAATGTAGTTTCCAACAGAGAAGATATGAAGATCTTGAATGAGGACATTCAAACATTTAAGTTTGGGTTGTGATGAGATGTATAAATTACTTTCATAACAAATCATATTTTTTATTTTGATAAGACTATTATATCCATGTCTATGTATTTCCAAAGAACATTGTTGAACATCACCATCACAACCATGAAATTTTGACATAATGACTAATTAATATAGTTATATCTAATTGTCTTTATTTTTTGATATTATGTGTGTATTTATTCTTGTTATTCCAATAACTTGTTTGGATGATTATATGTGTTGATGCCACTCTTGGTTGTAAGAATTTTTTCATTTGCAACAAATGAACATGTCCACAACAACTTGTCCGTAGTAGAAAAGGAACTTGTTTGATGCATAAGGAAATCATTCATAGTAAGTTACAACGCATTTATGAAGATCTTTAAAAATATGAAGTGATGACACTTAATTCCTTACACATCATTGGAGAAGTAGTTAAAAATGGAAAACTGAGAAACAAATCAATATTTGATTTGGTCATTGATTAAGAACTAGTGAAGAACTTATTGTTAATTTAACACTTGTGTGTTTCAAACACGTGTTGAGTCTCTCACTTGTTCTATTGAAAACTCCTTGTTGTATTCTTATTATTCTTTTCACGTGCTACAAATGATATGATATAAAGGAAAGGGTTGATACCTTGTAATGAGTTAGTTAGTTTGTAAAGGAGATTCAAGAGTTAGATTTGGAATTAAGGAAAAGAGATCACTCTAATCTTTTGATTCCTAGATGTAATGTTTTATACAAATCAATAAAGATATGAGTTTTGTTATTTAGTTTTTAGTTACAAAGTTAGGAAGGGATTAACACCCAAGTCAAGGCCCACTTGAGGTCTGCTAAATCCCCTCCATTATTTCATTTCATGCATATTTACTTAGGAATAATCTACTTTCTGAATCTACAACTTTGTTTCAATAATAACATTTAGCAATAGTCCATTTTCAAGTCTGAGCTTTATTTTACTTTCAGTATTGTTATGTGATAGTTATTTCCTTTCCAACCTCCTAGATTAACTATAACTGTGCATACAACACCAGCAATATTTCAAGTCTATGCTCCCTAGTTTGATAATTAAATGAATGTAACTCAATGTACAACATATTAATTACTGCAAGTTGATTTACACCACCATTGTCCAAAGGAGTTGCTAAATAAATGGACATTTTTTTATTATGGTATTTTTAATTTATGTCCAAGGTTTCTTTAGGTCATATTGATGCATAATAATGGGCAAGTGTGCCCTATTTGTGAAGACTAGTCAAGGGCGATTTTGGGTAGTTTCGGGTAGTTTACAAAGGTGAGCTTAGTTAAAGGAATTCCAATTGAAGTTATAAGGAGTTAAATTTTTATGTAAAGGTGATTAAAATATATTTATAATGGTATAATTTTTTTCTCATCATGATGAGATTTGATGGGTCATCCCGGTTAGTTTTTGGAGAAGAAAGTTTCTTAGTTTTTTCAGACTAAACCTGCTCAGTGAAAGATTGAGTTGGATGAAGCATAAGATGAATTATTTTATGTTTGTTACCACATGGAAAGTTAAGAGAGGTGAATTTTATTCCTACTAAAGGAATTTTGAGGTATTGTAAGTGGCATAAATGGTGTAAAAAATTACGTTTGCAAAATAGGTTTCGGAAGCATGATTTGGAGAAGAGGAAAGTTACTGTGGTTTGAGAATATAGATGTTTCACGAGTTATAAATTGTATAGATGTGATTTAAAGGTTATGGGAATTCCATATAGTGGTCACATTCCATATTTGAGTTCATCTTGAGGGGTATTGAGGCCCAAAGGTAAAATAAGGGTGTTGGAAACACCAGTTTTGAGAAGTATATGAGTCAAAGGCCCATTTAATGATTTATTTGATTTGTTAAAATAAATGTTTGACTATGTATGATTCGTATATGTTATATTAATCATGTATGGTGAATATAGGATCTTTACTAAGAATGGTTTTATTGTTTGTGGTTTTAGCTCATCCTAATGATGGGATTTTGAGAAGTTTTGGTGCAAGGTGAGAGGTTTCGAGCATGACTAACCTACATGGCTCGTATGTGATTTTTTAATGATTGATTTGGGATGTTTTAAGTTTTCTTAGTCGAATCAAAGGAGGTAAACTAGATTTTTTTTAATTTGAATCAAGAAGAGGATATAAAAGTGATGTTTTGGGTGCTATTTTACACTAGTTGAGTGTGTATGAAAAGTATGACCTATGTGTGAGTGATTTGTAGGAAAAAAGGAATGTATTGAGATCTGAAAGTGTGCTTGATAGGTTTAAATTTTTTTTGTAAGAGTGTAATATTTTAAAAGTGAAGAAAGTGCAAATGTGAGAAATTTTGAGAACCTAGGGTTTAAAGGAGAGTTAGTTGAATCAATAATCTCAATCAATTTTGGAAACAACAAATCAAATATATTCATAAAATGTGGTTGAGTGGATGAGTTATCATCTTGGGGTTGTAACCTCCTTATGGAGTTCGTGAATCAAAAAACTAGGGGTTGGTGCTCCTTATAGGGTTGGTTCTCTACCAAACTAGGGTTTTGTGATCTTTGTGAAGTTAGTGCTTCAATAAACACTTTTATTTGAGTAATATAATTAAAATTTTCAGTGGATTTTCTTCCTCTTGAGGGTTTCCAACTTATATCTCATGTCATGGTGTTACTTCTCTTGTTCATGACTAATTGAATGTATATTATATGTTGTTATGCACACTCTAACAGATGGTTAATTGTTTAATGTTTATGTGAGAAATATGAAATTGAAATTAAGTTTGTAAGGAATGATTCACCCCCTATAAGTCCTTTTTCTTCCAACAATTGGTATCATAGAAGGTCCTTTTAGAGAAGTCTAATAACTTGAAAGGAGATCTTCTGAATCATTATCATGGGCTGTTATCAAGAGTAAGTTGGTATGTTTCCCATTATTAGAATGAAGGATTACTTGAAACCCTTAAGGTTTGATATATGGAATGGTATCTATGAAGCATGTACACCATTATCATCCACCTGGAAGCATAATGAAGTATGTGGTATTAATCAAATTGATTTTCATAGTCAATATGAAAAGATGATTTGGTATATTGATAGTGGATGTTCAACTCATATGACATGTGATAAGAGTAATTTCATTACCTTAAGAAATAATGTGTATGGATTAGTTAGGTTTGGAGATAAATCTACCATAAATATTGTAGGGAGATTTTCTTTTAATTTTTATAATGGAAAAACCCTCAGTAAGGATGTTCTATATGTTGAAGGTCTGAAGCACAACCTCCTCAATATAATCCAAATGTGTAAACAAGGGTATGTTCTATCTTTTTATGATAAGGGTTGCAAGATTAAGAAAGGAGAAATAGGTAAGCTAGTTTCCAAACCCAAAAGAACTGAAAATAAATGTATATCCTTATGAAAGTCAAGAATGAAAAGTGTTTTATGAGTAAGATGAATGATAGTTTGTTGTAGCATAGGAGATTATGCCATGTAAAATTTGATAACCTTGTTAAGATCAGTTCTAAAAATTGTATGAGAAATATACCTAACATCAAAAAACCGAGAGGATACTTTGTGCAAAACATGTCTTCACGGAAATAAAATTAGAAGAAGATTCAAGACTAAAAGAGCATGAATCCACCACTAGTCCTCTTAAATTGATTCATACTATTTTTGGGAATATGAGGACTAAAATCACTGTAGGTGATTACTATTTTATGCTTATTATTAATGATTTCACTAGATATAATTGGGTAGCTTGCTTGAGAAACAAGTCTGATGATTTTGATTTTTAAAAGGATTTTAAAGCCCTTATTTAGAATGAGAAAAATGGAAAGATAAATTGTATTAGATCAAAAATGGAGGTGATTCTCGGCCAAGTTAATTTAATGAGTTTTTAGAGCTCATGGCATCAAGAGACAATTTTTCAAAGTATCTCAGAACTCCTCAACAACATGGAGTGGTTAAAAGGAAGAACATGAATGTTCAAGAGATGGATAGGACTATTTTAAATGAATCTAAATTACCTAATGGTTATTGGAAGGAAGAAATATGTAATTATGTCTATATTATCAATAAATGTCAACTAAGAGTAAACAATGATAAGACTCCATATGAACTATGGAAAGGAAGACCAACCAATGTGGAAAACTTTAGAGTCTTTGGTTGTAGGTGATTTATCAAAAGGACTGAAGACAATCTTGGTAAGTTTGATTCCATAGCTAATGAAGGTATATTTTTGGGTTATTATTCAATAATTTCATCCTATATTTTCTATAACAAGAGATTGAAAACAATAGTTGAGAGTGCAAGTGTGAAATTTGATGAATGTTATCCTATGAGATCCATTCACAAGTCAAAGGAAACATCTCATGTGACTGATCTTAAAGAATAAGATGATGATGTAGCTCAAGAAAATGAAGGTGAAGATGATGAAGAAGAAAGGCTAGACACCAAGGATCCATCAAGAAAATTAGGAGAGACCATTCTGAAAATCAGATCATAGGAAATAAAGATGGAGTTACTACAAGGAGGAAATTGGTAAGTCTTCAAAACCAAGAGAATTATGATTTTCTATCAAAATTTGAACCTAAAAATGTAGTAGAGGCAAGAAAAGATGAATGTTGGATAAAGGATATGAATGAAGAGCTTGATAATATTGAAAAGAACAAGACTTGGGAATTGGTACCTAGACCAAAGGGTAAGAATGTGATTGGGTCTAAATGGGTGTTTAGAAACAAACTTAATGAGGATGGAGAAGTCACAAGAAATAAAGATAGATTATTTTGTAAAGGATATGCACAAGTTGAGGGAATTTATTTTTATGAGACCTTTAAATTATTTTTGTCCTATGTAAGTTTTACGGGTTTTAAGGTCTATCAAATGGATGTAAAATCTACCTTTTTGAATGGTTACCTAGATGAGGAAGTTTACATGGAGAAACCTGATGGTTTTTCCTTGATTGATGAGAAATATTATGTATGCAAACTAAATAAGGCTCTTTATGGCCTAAAGCAAGCCCCTAGGGCATGGTATGAAAGGCTTAACAAGTACTTGATTGAGCAAGGTTTTAAGAGAGGAGTTTTTGATAACAAATTGTACATTAAAAGTGAAGGAGATCATTTTCTGATTGTTGTTGTTTATGTGGATGATATCATATTTGGAGGAAGTAATGAAATCATGACTCATGATTTTTCTGAAGCTATGAAAAGATAATTTGAGATGTCTATGCTTGGTGAGATATCTTTCTTCCTTGGACTACAAGTGAGTCAATAAAATGAGGGTATTTTCATATCTCAAGCCAAGTATATCAAGGAGATGTTAAAAGGGTTCCAAATGGATAGTTGCAAACCTTTTGGAACTCTCATGGTGATAGGATGTAAGCAAAGGAGGATGATTCCCCCAAAGTGAATAAATTAGATTATAGATCCATGATAGACAACCTTCTTTATACAACTACTTATAGACAAGACATTGTGCAAGATGTTGTTCTAGTTGGAAGCTTTTAAGAAGATCCTATAGAATCACATATTCAAGAAGTAAATAGAATATTTAGGTATATTAAATGTACTACTAAATTTGGTCTATGGTATCCAAGAAGTAAAAGTTTTGATTTAAGATCTTATTCTAATGATGATTAGGAAAGCAATATGGATGATAGGAAAATTACTAATGGTGGTGTATTCCTCGTTGGAGGATGTATTATTTCTTCATTTGAAAATAAAAATCCCTTATGGATCTTTTAACATGTGAAGCTGAGTATGTAGCTACTACACTATTTTGTTCTCAAGTCATCTAGATGAGGAAAACTATGGAAGAATATAGGTAATTTGTGATGGGTCTACATCTATTCTATCTAATAGTACTAGTTTAATCGGTGTGTACACGAGTCTAGTTTTGTACTCCAAAATTAAGAACATTCCTATCAAGTACCATTATTTAAGAGATCAGGTGAGTAGGCAATGCATAAATTTTGAGCATGTATTTAATAAGGAGGAATTTGCTGATATTCTGATAAATCCTTTACCAAAACCTACCTTTAAATATCTAAGAGAAAGGTTGGGAGTTATTTCAGCTCGTAGTAGACCTTGAATGGTTAAGAAAATTTAAGAAAGGGAGCAAGAAGAGAGGGTCATCAGATCCAAGGAATATTGATGAATGTGTGTCAGTAAAAGTTTTGGTCATCATATTATGGTATGTATCCTTCATGACAATCTGTGTTGTTGGTTTGTTAAGTTAAGTACAAGTTATTGTTTGTTTTTTCATATGTTACTAAAGAAGGTTGTGATGGGCTATGATTTCTTTGTCAAAATAGTATGGAGTGTCTTTTGAGTTATTGGTATTATTAGTGAAAGTGGGAAATGTTGACTATGTCTTGTGTCATACTATGTATGCATCTTTGTGTGGAAAATGTATGTCATAAACATCTGTATCATGCTCTAGGAGATTTCTCTAATTAGTCCTTTTTGTCTACAAAATATATCATGACATGAAAAAAAAGTGATAAGAGAGTCAAGTGGTGGAGGAATATAGCCCAGTCAATAGAGTTATGTTCATGAGGGTTGTCGTACACAAAGCTAAGAAGATTTATAAAAAAGTTGAATTTCGTTTGTTTCATGCCAAAATATGAACACTCATGAAATTAGAAGGGCTTGTTACTATGTTGGTAGAAAAATGTAAGATCTTAAAACCAAAATATGTGTATTTTCAAGTGTCTCTCCCCATCGGGATTTTAGATGTTCATAAGAAGTGGTATGAATAAAATTTTGTGTTTGGAGGTAAAAATAGTGGATTATAAAGCCAAAATTCTGAAAAAATCATCTAAACTGAGCAATTTGAGATTTAAGTGGTTTCAAACCCTAACAAGGTCTAAATTCCTTAGGATTCTTGACAGTCCATAGTGTTAACGGTGAAGAGTGACAAAGACATAATTGACAAAGAATGAAGTACAAAATTGGGAAAAAAATCATTTAGTATAAATCTTTAATGTTCATGGACGTGTTAATATGGTCAAATGGGTACTCGAATAGGTATGGTTGTCCCATGAAAGTGCATACATTGAAATCTAGGTGTGATTTTTCATTGAACCAGGGCTTATAGGCTCTGTTTATGCAAATTGGTAATGTGAATATGGTATAGTGACCATCTTAATTCCTTACTTGGTTTGAAAAGGTATGTATAAGGAGTTGTGTAAGATCAAAATGTGGTTTTGGTTAATATTGAATCTCTTGGGGCAACATGATATGGTGCTAGGGAATTAATCCATAACTACGAGACTTGTAGGTAAACTTTTAGCTTGAAAATGTTGTTTCTTTGTTAAATGATTCTTATTTATATTTATTCAAGCATGCCTAAAAGTAATAAAAGGACTTGAAGTCATAGAAATGATGGAAAACAAGAATATTTGCAAATGAAATATGGAGAAGTGTTGATGAACTAGGAATGATGATCATCAAGATTGAGACACAGAGAAAGAGAATGCTACAGGTATTAAAAGTGTACAAATGAGTCTTGAAGCTACTATGATAGATTTCAGTGGATCTAGAAGGTGTGTTCCCTCTAATGGATGCCATAGGTATGAATACATGGTTGTCTCTTGTCAAAATATGGCTAAGGATAGTGAGAATAAGGTCACAAAGATCTTAGAGGTCAAAAATGAGCTTCTATAGGTATGAGGTAGGTTTTTATTATTGGTAAATAGTTTTGAAGGGACTATACCCTGTTACAAAAAGGGCTCAACAGCCAAATAATATAGGAACAACAAAAGAGGATCAAAATATAGATAAAAAACTATGTCTAATAGTAACCAAAAGATAGTTACAAGCAAAAACAAAAGCAGCAAAATTGCAACAATACATCAAAAAAGTAGTAAAAAGACCAAAAAAGAGCAACAACTAAAATGATGCCCTCCACCCGAGGGAGATTACTTCTTGGAAGCTCTATCGATCCTGGATTGGATTGTTTGCAGTGAAGTGAACAACGCCAAAGTGGTGATGTGCATGGGGTCAGTTGCATTCAGCTTTGATATGGTCTGGCTTCTCTCTTTTTCATTCCCCCAAATAGTGTTAGGGATCCCACTAAGCATGGTAATGCTACGAACATGCTTTGCTCTAAGAAGTCACTAATGGCATTGAAGATAGCCATGTTGTGATCATGCCTATCTTTTTCTCTCCCCAATCTATTGTCCAGAGAGTTCAATTTCTTGTAAATGTCAGCAATCTGATCCTTCCCAATGTCATTATCATCATCAATTTTTCTTTTGCCTTTCTGCTTGTCCATGTGCTGCAGGTCCTTCTTTAACTGCTTCATCTCTTTCTCCAGATTCCAACCTATGAGGTATGTTATTCCCCTCCTGATACGGGTATGAGGTAGGTTAATGAGATAAGGAAAACCTAATTAAAGATATCTACTAGGGTATCTAGATGCTTTAAATTTTGTGACATGTTAGATGAGTGATGAAGCACTTGTTTTGGTTGCTAATAAAGCAAGGTTAGATTGTGTTATGACTAAGGATGATGTTCTTGCTCCAAAATTGCATCCTACAGGGCTGTAGGTGATGATTGAGTATGGTAGAATTCATTATTGGGGGTTACCAGGTACTCTTATTATTATAAAAGTTGTTGAGAAAGTGTATTATTAAGGTAGTGCTTGTCTAATTTTATTAATAAAAAAACATGTCTATATAAGATGACATTTCTATAAAATATTTGTGAACAAGTTTTCCTATAATCGAGGAAGAGAGATGTGTGAAAGGTGTGTATGACTCTAATGAATCGGGGGAGCATGATTCATCCTTCTAGAAGGTGTTATAGATGAATTCAATGAATATGAGGTATGATTTGAGTGATATCTCCAAGGATAAGAAAGTTACGATTCAAATTTGTATTATCTCATCCAAATATGGCTAAAAGGATGAGAATGTGCTTATGAGAAAATTCAAAGTGGTTGTATGTTCTTCAAGGCACGGTGATAAGTTTAGAAGCTTATTTTTATGGTTTTCAACCAAAATCTTATAGCATGATTTCAGAGGGAGTTTTGAGAAGGTGTTTCATTACATGCTCGTGGTTCTAGAGATAATCAAAGATTGCTAAATTTTCACTGAAGAGTTGGTATAGGGATCCTAGTTCATGAGAAAGTTTTTAGTCCTCATGGTGGAGATAAGTCAAGCTATGAGTTTTATCAAAATAAGAAATGGGTTTGAATGATGATGTTGGCTTCAAGTTATGTTTGATTGGTATGTTCATGAGTTGGATGCTTTAGTACCAAGTTTTCTACTGTGCCTTTATAGGTTGAAGATGTCCAAAACATGGTATAATGTGATAAAAACATGCTCTTGAGTCCTAATTTGGAGGTTGTGAAGTTCTTGCATTCAAGAAAGAGGTAAGAAATATGTCCTTAGCCCTTGATTCTTCATTGTTGACATATTTAGGTATTGTGTAAGCCTTGTCTAGTGGGAGTATAGTCAAGAATGCTTAGAAAATGGCCAAAATTAGATTTTTGTGAGAAATTACTAGTTTGTAAGATAAAATGAAAGCTTTTGTTGATTTTTTTGAACCAAGAGGTGTTCGTATGCAGTTGAGAAAGGTGAATAATGTGCATGTATAGGTATTATTTGTCATTAATGTAAAAAGGGGAGAAGTTTAGGAGGTTTTCCATCAATGACAAAGGGGGAGATTGTTGGCATGTTGTGATTTAAATGTTTTCATTGATGTAAAATCCCATTAATGAAAAAGAGGATGATGGAGTAGATTCAAAGGATGCTCATAGTGATGATTACATGGAGATTCATGTATTTTCTTGGTTGCATAAGTTGATTCAGTGAGAATTACTTGTTCTAACAATCCCAATTAGGTGACCTAGCTCGCTTAGGTGATTGTGTATAGTCGTTGGAGCTTCTCGATATTTCATGAAAGCATGTAGGTAGTTTTTTCATGATGTAATAGGTATTTTTATGGCCTTTTGGAGAGGTTTCATGATGAGTTACAATGTTGTTTCAGTTGACCCTAGCCTAGACAGTGCAAAACCCTAAGGGATAGCCATGCAAATGAGATGGGATGGAGATATGGAGAGATATTTGAGATGATGTAAAATGGTGTCCTAGAAGTTTCAGAAAAAATTGGAGTCATTTTGAAGAGGATTTTGCAAGATAAGTCAGTTTTAGTGAAATAGGGTCCAAGAAAGGGTGTTTTCTAGCTCGAATTACACCTTTTGATGCTCACCCTGAATTGTGTGATTTGCATGGGACCTTGTGGATTTCAAGGATGTTTCTAAATTTATTCTATAAGGTTTCAAAAAAATAATGAGGTCATTTCATCATCAAATTTTTATGAACGAATGTTAAGAAAGTAAACAACTTTTTGTGTGCTTTAAACCCTAACTCAAAAGTGGTAAGAGATAAAATGATAGTAAGTTCCCATAATTGATTAATATTATATGGATGATGTAGAGGAATACTAAAGGATTTTATAAAGGTATGGTAGTGGTTTTCATGATGAGTGGACCCCACTGAAATAGGCCTATTTATGAAGAGGTTTAGTTTGGGACAAGGTTGTCCAAAGGAGTTGCTAAAAAATGGACATTTTTTTATTATGTGAGTTTTTATTGATTTCCAAGGTGGTTTCTAGTCATGGTGATGCATAAAAAGGAAAAGTGTGCCCTATTTGTGAAGACTAGTCAAAGGGAAATTTTGGGGCAGTTTCAGGTAGTTTGCATAGATGAGCTTGGTTGAACACCTTCCACTTCGAGTTGGAAGGAGTTGCAATATGTTCTATAAAGGTGATTCAAATATATTTCCAATGATATAATTTTAATCTCATGATGATGAGATGTGATGGATCATATAGGTTATTTTGTGGAGGAGAAGGTTTCTTGGTTTTCAAGACTAACCGCTTTCGAGGCTGAAATATTAAATTGGATGAAGCAAGAGATGAATGATTTGATTATTTCTATCACATAGAAAGTGAAGAGGGATTAATATTGTTCCTACTTAAGGAATTTTTAGTACAAGTTCTAGGCATCATGCTTTGGAGAAGAGGAAAGTTACTGTGGTTTGATAATATGGATGTTTCATAAGTCATAACTTGCATATATGTGATTTAAATGTAGTGAAAATTAGATGATTTAGAGGAATCCTAAAGGTTTTTATAAAGGTATGGTTGTCGTGATGAGTGGACCCCACTCAAATAGGCATATTTCTGAAGAGGTTCAATTTGGGACAAGGTTGTCCAAAGGAGTTGCTAAATAAATAGAATTTTTTTATTATGAGTTTTTCTTGATGTCCAAGGTGGTTTCCAGTCATGGTGATGCATAAAATTGGAAAAATGTACCCTATTTGTGAATACTAGTCAAAGGACATTTTTGGGGTAATTTTAGGCGAGACAGAGATGAGCTTGTTGAAGGCCTTCCATTTCAAGTTGTGTTGAGTTGTGGAACTCAATAACTTCAGTTTAGCATGTGATATTAAAGTTACTAGAAAACACAGAATTGACATCGGTTATGAAGGGACCAACATCATTCACCTATGAATGACATTAGTAAGGCAAGTAGGAACTGACATCGGTTAGGGATAACCGATGTCAGTTATCTGTGTATGAGTGTTTTATTTAACTCATGGGAATTATATCTATTTTTGGTATTAAAGCAGATATATTGATTTTAATTGAATGGCTAAGTGCCCTAAATTTAGATAAGGTATTTATTAGTTGGGAAGCTAAGGTTAGAAGTAAGTATTGATGATTATTGTGAAATAATTGTGTGAGAGAGAATTCTTGGAGAAGAAGGAGAAGCTTGAGAGAAAGAAATTACTGTACATCATGAGAGGTGTGGAAGATTGTAAATCTTCATTGTATATATTTTGAAAGCTTTGGATAATATATTTTATTGTTTATTGGTATACGTAGCCCACACTCGGGCGATACACATTAAATTTGGTGTTGATTTATATCTCTTGTTTTGTATATTTATTCTGGTAGAATATCTACTTTTATTTCATGTATGCTTAGATCTAATATATTATATGTACAACCTTATGCTAACCCCAACAACTGGTATCAGAGCTTTGTTTGAGGTTTTTATGTGTTGATAGATTTACTCACGAGGGTTTTTGATTGAGTGGGACCTACAACAATGGAAAAAGAAAACAAATACAAGGTAGAGAATTTTGATAGTTGGAATTATCAATTATGGAAGATGCAGATTAAGGATTATTTTTATCAAAGAGATTTGTAATTACTATTGGATGAAAAGTCTAGACCTCAAAGATGACTGATTAAGAATGGAAGATTCTTGACATAAAGAATTTGGGATCTATAAGATTGAGCCAACACAACATTTGTAGCTTCTAATATTACGAAGTGACATCTACGATAGAGTTAGTGAAATCTATTGCTAATTTATATGAAAAACCTATTGCTTCAAATAAAGTTTATTTGATGAAGAAACTATTTATTTCTAATATGCATGAAGGTGGATCTGCATCTAGACATTTGAATGATTTCCAATCTATTGTAAATCAGTTAAAATCAGTTGATATTTCATTTGATGATGAAGTGAAAGCACTCTTATTCTTATGTTTTTTTCCTAATAGTTAGGATAACTTGGTAATGGTTATTAGTAATACAACATATGCTAATAATATTTTGAAGTTTGATGATGTGGTTAGCATAATATTGAATGAAGAAATTCATAGGAAAATTATAGAGGAATCATCATCTGGGAATGATTTGAATGTAGAAAGTAGAGGAAGGCAGAAGGAGAGATCCAAGAGTAATAATAATGGGAAATAAAAGTCAAGGAATGGAAGATATAAATCCAAAGGTAAGGGAATTACTTGTTGGAATTGTGGAAAGAAAGGACATGCAAAGAAAGATTGTTAGTCAAAGGATAAAGAGAACCAACACCCAAACAAAGGTAAAGAGGAAAATAAAGAGGCAAATATTATAGCATAGGTAATGCAAGATGCTCTTATTCTTTCTTTGGATAATAGAATAGAATCATGGGTTTTAGATTCAGAGCTTCTTTCCATGCAACCCTTAATAAGGGTTATTTTAGAAATTATGTCCAGGGAAATTTTGGGCATGTTTATTTGGGTGATGATGAACCTTGTAGTATTATTGGTAAAGGGGAAGTTCATCTGAAATTGCATAATGGAAATACATGGGTATTGAAATATGTGAGGCATGTGTCAAGCCTCAAGAGGAATCTTATTTCTGCAGAGGAAACTAGGTGAAGTTGATTACATGGTTACATTCACAACAGACTCTTGAAAGTCACCAAGGGTGCCTTTGTTGTGGCAAGAGGAAAGAAGGTAGGAACATTATATTTATCTACTTGTGTTACTGATTCCTTTTCTATGTTATCTACTTCAAATTCAGATGCATGCATGTGGCATAATTGGTTGGGCCATATGATTCAAAAAGGAATGTAGATCTTAAAGGCTAAGGGTAAGTTATCAGATTTGAAAGATTTAGATCTTGATTTCTGTGAGCATTGTGTCTTTGGAAAGTAAAAGAGAGTGATATTTCTAAAAGTTGGGGAACTAAGAAGGAACATAAATTAGATGTTGTACACTCATATGTGTGGGGACCAGCCCAAGTATCTTCTCATGGACGATCCCAGTAATATCTTACTTTCATTAATGATGCTACAAGAAAGGTATGTGTTTATTGTATTAAACATAGATCCGATGTTTTTGATACTTTTAAAAGATGGAAAGCCCTTGTTGAGAATGAATCAAATTCAAAGTTAAAGTGCCTTAGATCTGACAATGGTGGTGAATATTGTAGCAAGGATTTCAATGATTATTGTTCAGTGAATGAAATACGTAGAGAAAGGATGGTTCCAAGAACACCATAAGATAATGGTGTTGCTGAAAGAATGATCAGAAAATCATGGAATGTGCTGAAAGTATGAGGATACATATTGGATTTCCCTTATAGTTTTGGGTAGAAGTAGTTGATACAATAATTTATTTGATTAACTGTGGGCCTTCAAGTTCACTAGATGGAGGAATACCAGAGGAAGATTGGACTAGAAAAGAGGTAGATATTTATTTTCTTAAAGTTTTTGGTTTAGAAGCTTTTGTGAATATTGTCAAGGAAAATAGAAAAAAGTTGGATGTAAAATATAAGCAATACACTTTCATTGCTTATGGATCTGGTGATTTTAAATTCTATTTTTGGGATTTAGAGAATTCTAAAATTGTTAGGAGTTGTGACATTGAATGGAATGAAAAGATAATGTATAGAGATCAAATTTTGATACCCAAGGACAAACCGATTGAGAAATTTTTGAATGAAAATGAACTCTCAAATTTAAAACTCATACCTACAGGGTTACATAGTAACCGGTGTCGGTTGACCCCTGACCGACATTGGTTAGCTAAACCGGTATCGGTTATAGAAGAGCCAAACCGAATCGGTTAGCTTTGAACTAGCATCGACTATAGGTGAGTAGCGTCGGTCACGATTAAAGTTAGAGAAAAATGTTTAGGAGGTCTAGAATGTACCTCCAAAGACCCCAAACTTATTTGAGAAGGTCACAAAGGGTAAGTAAACCTCCAGAAATATTTACACCTTCTCTATCTTATTTATTATTAACTAATAATGGTGAACCATAAAGTTTTGAAGAAGCAATGTAGGATGAGACCCACGTTCAGTGGGAGCATGACATGGATGAGGAGATGGACTCCTTGGAACAAAACCAGACTTGGGATTTGGTTAAGTTCTTTAGCAGGAAAGAGGAAATTACAGAACAAATGGGTTTACATGATCAAGGAAGAAAAGGGTGGATAGAAAAGGTACAAGGAAAGACTTGTAGTAAAGGGATTTGCACAGAAAACATGTATTGAATTTGGTGAAATATTTTCTCTTGTTGTTAAAATGAATTCCATACATATTGTATTGAGTTTAGTTGTAGTACATGATTTACATTTAGAGAAACTAGATGTGAAGATGGATTTCCTTCATGGTGATTTGGATGAAGAGATTTATATGTAGTAGCAATTTTGGTATGAAGTCAAGGGTAAGGAGAAATTAGTGTGTAGGTGAAAAAATAACCTATATGGGATCAAACAAGCTCTAAGGCAATGGTGCATGAGGTTTGATAGTTTTATGCATGAGCATGGTTACTTGAGATGTGAATCTGACCATTGTGTTTATTTCAAGAAGCTTGAAAATGGGAGCTATATTATTTTGTTAATGTATGTGGATGATATGCTTATTACAAGATCTAGTATGCAAATTTTCTATGAAGGATTCAGGGAGCTGCAAAAATAATCCTTGGCATGAAAATAAAAATAGACAAGAAGAACAAAAAAATTGTATTAGTCTTAGGAGGATTATATCTACAAGGTGTTAGAAAGGTTTAAAATGTAGAATTTAAAACATGTAAGTACACCTATGGCTGAACACTTCAAATTGAGAAAAGAACAATGTACTTCATCACATGAGGAGGTCAAATACATGACATGAGTACTATATAATTCAACATTTGGGAGTCTCATGTAGGCTATGGTTTGTACTGCACAAGAAATTGCAAAGCAAGTGGGAATTGTGAGTAGATTTATGGTCAATCTAGGTAAAGAGCATTGGAAAGTAGTCCAATGGATACTCAAGTATTTGAGATAGACATCTAGCATGTGGTTATGCTATGGAGGTAAAGATATTTCTTTATGTGGATATGTTGATTCATTTATGGTTGGAGATCCGGGTGGTAGAAGGAACACTACTATATATATTTTCACAATAGGTGGGACGATAATTAGCTAGATATTGAGATTACGAGAAGGTTGTGGATTTTTCTTTCTGAGAGGTAGAGTATGTTGCTACTACAAAGGCTAGCAAAGAGATGATATGGATGAGAAGGTTCATGGAAGATTTGGGAAAGGATCAAGATGATTGTAAATTGTTCAGTGATAGTTAGAGTGTAATTCATTTGGAAAAGAACTATGTTTCATTCTAGAACGAAACACATTTAGTTGAGGTATCACTTCATACGACAAGTATTGGAGGATGGGCAATTAAAACTGGAGAAGATTCATACGAGTGAAAACCTTGCAGATATGCTAATGAAGCCATTAGCAAAAGAGAAGTTGGAGCTACACTCCACTTCTATTGGTCTTTGAGTTTGAGACTTGAAGAGGAAGAAAAAAGCTAAGGAAAGGATCCAAGAATGATGTTGTATATGTATAGTGCAGTAATTTATCTCCAAGTGGGAGATTGTTGAGTTGTGGAGCTCAATTACTTTAGTTTAGCATGTTATATTAAACTTGCTGGAAAACACAGTAATCGACATCGCTTATGAAGGGACTGACATCGGTCACCTATGACCAGCATTGGTCAGAAAAGTAGGAACTCACATCCATTAGGGATAACTGGTATCGGTTACCTATGTATGAGTGTTTTATTTAACTCATGGGAATTATATCTAATTTTAGTATTAAAGCAGATCTATTGATTGTAATTGCATGGCTAAGGGGCCTAATTTTGTATAAAGTATTTATAAGATGGTAAGCTAGGGTTAGAAGTAAGCATTAATGATAATTGTGAAATAATTAAGAGAGAGATAATTCTTGGAGAAGGAGAAGCTTGAGAGAAATAAAGTATTGTACATCGTGAGAGGTGTGGAATATTGTAAATATTTATTTTATATCTTTTGAAAGCTTTGGATAATAGATTGGATTATTTCTTAGTGGATGTAGCCCACACTAGGTGAACCACGTTAAATTTGGTGTTGATTTATATCTCTTGTTTTGTATATTTCTTTTGGTAGAATATCCACTTTTATTGCATGTATGCTTAGATTTGATATATTATTTGTACATCCTTGTAATAACCCCAACAAGTTGGAAGGATTTGCAATTTGTTTTGAAAATGTGATTCAAATATATTTCCAATGGTATAATTTTTGTCTCATGATGATGAGATGTGATGGATCATCTAGGTCAGTTTGTGGAGAAGAAGCTTTCTTGGTTTCTAGAACTGAACTACTCGGATGAAAGATTGAATTAGATGAAGCGAGAGATGAATGATTTGATGATTTCTATCACATAGAAAGTGAAGAGGGATGAATTTTTTTCCTATTTAAGGATTATTTAGTACAATTTTTTGGGCAACATGCTTTGGAGAAGAGGAAAGTTACTTTGGTATGATAATAAGGATGTAAAATAAATTATAACTTACATATATGTGATTTAAATGTACTTGAAAACTCTATTTATTGATCACATGCCCTATTTGAGTTCATATTGATGGGTCTTGAGGCCCAAAGGTAAAATTAGGGTGTTGGAAACAACTCTTTGAGAAGGATATGAGTCATTGGACCCATTTAATGATTTATTTTATTGGTTAAAGTAAATGTGTGACCATTTATGATGCTTATATGATATATTACTCATGTATGGTTAATATGGTATAATTAATAAGCATGGTTTTTGTTAACCATATAACCTACCTAGAGAAAGGTTGTATGTCAGACTTATGTTTTTAAGGAAATCCTTGCACAATGATTTTTGCTAAGGCCAAGAATCCAAAAAAATTTAATTTTCGGACTTGTGGTTTTTCCTTTCGATTTTTAAAGCTCAATTTTGGAATTGCATTTGAGATCTTCCTAATTCCAAAACTTTGAAAGTCGAATTTTGGACTTTCGGGTTTTCGATAATTTAGAACTCTTTGGCTCATTTTGTTTAAATCTAATTTTGTAACATCCACTTTTTGTCACTTCAATAGAGAATTTTTTCATCTTACCTTATGTAGCTGATTTAAATACCCATATATTTAAATCCAACATAAGTCTTAATGAAATCCATTTTCGATAACCATCATGAACCATGTGTAGCTGTATGAGAGAATACTAAACTTTACTCATTCTCCCTCAATACTCTTTACAAGCCATACATAAAATGTATCCCTTTGGTTCCCTTTAACATGATATGATATATAAGTGATAACCCCTAAGTGTGTACCTGGGTTCCACCTATGAAATCCATAGGCATCTCATAGCTTAGATGAGGTGAAATCTCAACAATGTAATCAGTAGTTACACTACCTTGTGCAAGGTTTCTGAGTCATGTATGCCATGCTCAAATCCATGACGACACACTCGCCATTGGAATATTGTCATCTCACCTTATTCACTTGTTCAATTATATGGATTTGTATTCATTGATGCTGTAAACAGCTATAAGTCTTGAACAAGGTACAAATTTAGTTTAACCCACACAAAGACATACCTCTATGTCATTCTATGATCCCTATGGAAAGGTAAGTGTCTTCGTAACAATTCACCTTGCTACTAGACCACTTCCCCTCCCATAGCCATCATAATTTGATATAAGGTGCATACTCAGAAGGTCAAATATGTGTTTATAACTCTATCAAGGTTTGTACTTATTTCAATTCACTGCTGCAATCTAGACTCTTGATGAGGAAACTCCACACAACTACTAAGCAACAATATCCAAATAATGACAGCTGTCCTTAAAGGACACGATCACGTAGTCAATGTAGTGAGTTAGCTCACCAAGCGCCCAGATTGGAGCGAGGTATTTTTTTTTTTTAACATAAATTAAAACTATAATAAGATATTCCATGTCTCGTGACTATTCCTCCTTGAATGAGTCACTCTATGGTCTTACGACTATTCCTCCTTGAATGAGTCACTCTATGGTCTTGTGACTATTCCTCCTCGAATGAGTCACCACCAAGGTCTTACCGCAGTTAGCTTTAAGAGTATTAAGTTCTTTCAAACTATCTTAATTACCTTATTAGATTGCAAGCTAGAGACAACCATAAATGGAATCAAAGCAATAATTGTTTTAAGTTCATTATTGCCAATTAGTTACTTTCTTTTCTTAACCATTAAGCCTATGTCTCTTACCAAAGTATTTTCATTATATGAAACTGATATATCTATATCACCTTAGGGCAGCTTTGGTATCATACTTCTATATTCCTTACAAATGTAGAAGGTGCAATCACTTATCGCTGGAAGGTATAAGGACGTATCATCCTTCTATTGAACTCCTCGTACACATGAGGATATCTAACCTTCCTTCCTAAGTACAACATCTTTCTTATTTTATGCTTAACTGTAATCATTCAATTGAGCATACTTATTATAAATTGTTTATTGATACTTGCGATAAGTTCATAGTGTGTAATTATTTCCTTAGGATTTAACACCTAAGACTTACCCACCCTTAAGGGGGATTCTCCCTTTATTTTAACTTAAATCAAAGGTTTCATCTATGAGATCATCATGGTTCTTTTTAATCCTTGATTATTATTCACTCTTGATTAGGTAACCTTACATTCCCAAGTTGCATATGCATGATGAATCAAAAGTCATATGCCCAATAAAATAAGGGCTTTCAAAGAATTGAGATGCATAATATTTTTAGAACATAACAATGTCCTTACCTAGAAATTAAGAGGAATAAACATATATACGATGGACATCCTCATAATCACATTGGAATACTTCTCCTTTGATCATTACCTGATCCATTAAAATGTAGTATTCCAAAAGTTAATCAGTAACAAAAATAATGAAGTAAACTTTGTTACACATAGCAATATGACTTGTCGATGCTTTGTCACAACATGAATCATATTAGACCTATAATATGATTTTAATATCTATTTCAACTATATATACGTCCTTCTCATTAAGGATTTAAAATTTCATTTGTCAATTCCACATAGGACAATTTACCACTTATCCTGGCAATACAAATCTTGTATTACTAATATCCTCAAGAGATATTCATTATTATTGAACCATTCTAATTTACAAACAGATATACAGTCATGATGCATCCCAATTAGTACTATCACCCTGACTCACTAATTCATTCATTTAACCCTCATCATGATGACAACAATCAAAATTACAGTAAACACTTGTTCCTTTGAATTCCTTCAATAAATGTTAACCTTGTTATTTCATTCATTTACTTAGCATAACAGCAAGACTATGTAGAGATCAAACATTCCTCTTCCATTGATTACCATCATTACAATTACAACCAAGTATCTAAATCATGTCTATTGTGATAACATGAAAAATCAGTAATAAATCCATAGTTTACATTTCTAGAAGCAGTATTTTTCAGTCATAACGATAACTTTTCAACTTTGGTCTTCCTTCCAACTTACGGATCTACATCTGCAAAACATGTTAGCACCTGTCAATTCATATGAACTGAGCATGAAAAATATTTATCCCATGCCTAATAGTTTATGCCATTGATCATTTAAGTAAATGAAAAGCTGCATTACAATAATTCATATAATCCACACAAAGGACAAGTTAGTAATAACAACATAACCAATTAATTATTCCTTCATCAAACAAATAATAACTCATATAGGTATAAGAGGATAAAACACAGAATCCATTCAACTTACCCTTTTCCATACCTTATTAGCTTAGGTCTTTGAAGTAACTATGTTTACCTTTTTATGTTGTTCAAGTAAATCATGCAGTTATATTCAAATTCACTTATTTCATAACTTACTCTACATCCAAATAGGCTATTAAGTACAAATATACTTATTGTATAACTTACTCTACATCCAAGTAAGCTATACAAATATACTTATTACATAACTTACTCTACATCCGAGTAAGCTATACAAATTCACTTATTACATAACTTACTCTACATCCGAGTAAGCTATACAGATGTACTTATTACATATATCGGTAGCCCCAATGGTGTTTGATGCCACCTTATAACTCATTAACCATTAGAAAACAATCGTAAATTACTTTTCAATTTCTCGGAAGTCATTGTGAACTAAGCGAGGTAGTTTCGGAAAATGATTATACACTTAATCAGTTGAAAATAGTTCTCTACTTATGGTCTCAAAGCTCAATGCAATCGATTTGATAAATACCATTAATAGCTTTAAGGTTATAGTAAATATATCACAGAGTTATTTAAAGCTAACACGCATCGTGACAAGTTTCCCTTAGCAATAATACACATTCTCAAAGATAAGAAAGAAAATACAACAGAACAAGGATTGATTTAATCTCCCAATATACCCGAGATATCCATATGCTTCTTCCGACAAGGGAGGGAAAATATATGATATCCCTTAAGCTTCTTAAGCCCAATAAAAATTATGAGAGAACATCTACTCAACACGATTCACTTCATAATGAAAGGCGAGTAGGAACCCTTTACATTCTAACCTACTCCCCACCGAAAGAGATAACTATCTTTGTGGTCTATGTATGGACATCAAGATCAAAAATTACAAAGTAGGGCTGAGGATGGCAAGACCTTAATTAATCTGTAACCAAATCATGGTTTTGGTTCCTTACAAAATTATCTTCATCTTGAAATACTCATAACATAGAATATATTTACACCTTGCAAGCTCATATAGCTAAACTCGAGATTTCCTCCCACAACTATGACAGGGAACTAGTAATAATTAATTGGAACTATGACTACAAGAAAAGGGTGTCTCTGGGTGTTGCCCATTTTTTCCCAAAACTGGTTACGTAGATAGGAAAAGAGAATAACTCAAATTGACCCCACTTAAGTTCCTTATTACAACATATAATAACACACTCGATATATTGCTATCAACTAGTTTTATCCCATTCTCACGAAGTTTTCATACACATTTTCAGGAAAAGAAAACCAAGAACATTGACCAACAATGACCAATCTTTTTACCGAGATCTTGCTTAATACCACAATCGCTAAAATCACAGAAAGTACCCTATCATAATCCTTTGGGTAAATCCCATATTAGCAATAATATTCAACATATAATCAAGTAATAAAATAACCCGGTGAAGACTCATTGAAACCTTCATATAGAAAAAAATGGTCGTTCACCACACTGTATTTTTTTGTGATTACTGTTATAGTTCGTATTTCATTCCCAACAAACCACAAAACCTAATATTTCAATATTTATAAATTCTTTTGCAAGAAATTTCATTTACATAAAAGTGCAATGGAATAAACTCGCTAGAAAAGGGATTAAGATTTATCATGCCTAGAAAAATGTTAGCAAATTCCTCTTCAAATCATTCTAGGCACAAACAACACTTCCAGGGACTCTTTTCCCCAAGTTCATCCCAATAAAAATGATTTAAAAATCTTTGCAAAACTCCCAAATTAGTCTCAAAATGCGTATTTATTCTAGTTCGAAGAATCCCAAATTGATTCTAAATTTGCATGCAAAAGACTGGAGCTGGAGCTCAATTTCATAGAGTTCAACTGTAGTTTTCCTCATCTTCTCTTAACTTCTCCAACCAAAAACCAGAATGAAAAAATGGAATGCATTTGGATAGCTTCATCAAGAAGATTCATTGCTCCCAAGGAACTAAATGTGCACTAAATGCATTTAATAAAATGGTGCATGGTTGGTAGTTTTCAACTACTTCGCCACCGCCAATGTTATCCCATAAAATTAGCAGGATTTAGGATATAAAATTACTTCCTCTATTTGCATGTGAAATCTAATAATACCCAATGCTTAGTCAATGTTAAACATGGGGCCAAGGATTTTAATCCAAGTATACTCGCATGATGACTATGTCCCATTTTTAACACTTAAGTTTCTACCAATTATTGCATGCATGAATTCTTTGCAAGGTCAATACTTATTCAAAACATGAGTCTTCGTAATGCATGGGTCCATAATGGCCACTTTTTCCATTTACATTAATCAATACAACTTATCCAAAATTGCAAGCCTTATACCTCAAAGATTGAAATAATCCAAGAATAGGAATTCACTTAGCGGTCTTGGTTGACCGATAATTTAAATAAGAATAATATGTTTCCATTATAGGTTTAGAAAATCTAGGGCTAACACTATCAATTGCTACTCAATAGCTAAATACCGAAGTATTCATTTACAAGTTCATCTTTTCCCAATTTAAGGATAGTTGAATGGGTTACAAACATCATTCGAACCACTAGAAAATAATGATAATCCAAGAACAGATGAACCATACATAATATTTTATAATTGATGAACCAGATTACTCATGTAGTATTTACATACAAGGTTTGCAGCTTTCATCCCAAGAGCGGTCATCCAATTAGCATTAACCTTGTTTCTTGCTGACATAACACTTTGTTAGCAAAGAGTAATTCTAGTCATCCTTAACCAATCACTACTCATTATAGAATAGAAGTTATCATTGTCAATCATTACAACAATGATCAATAAAGATATCAATTTACATCAAGTTGTCTTTTACAACAAGGCAGGTGGCCATTAGCCATTGATGTAAAACCATGTTTACATAAATCAATAAAGTTCAACAAAGAGATAACAACAACACACTGCCAACTTCATATTTTTATCAACATAAGTATTCTTTATGTTCCTACTAGAAACAAAGGTAAGATGAGAATGTCAAGTTAATTAAGGGTGCTACTGTTAGGCAATAAGTGATATCAAGTGGTTGCATGTGTAATTATGTGTATGTATGTATACCCATCCAAGGACATACATCCATGCATGCATTTATACACATAGCTATACAACGAGGCTTATTTCTCACCCTCGACATTCCTTTAATATCACGACACAATTTCCAAATATGACAAATAGAAATCAAGGGGATTACATACCTACCCCCTTAATGAATCATCATCCTGATGATTTCTCCTTAATAGTCAAAATCGAAATAGTCATATATAGGTTATATCAA
Source organism: Taxus wallichiana var. yunnanensis (assembly GCA_018340775.1). Classification (NCBI taxonomy): domain Eukaryota; kingdom Viridiplantae; phylum Streptophyta; class Pinopsida; order Cupressales; family Taxaceae; genus Taxus; species Taxus wallichiana. The sequence goes on along the minus strand of CM031239.1, from coordinate 147,714,309 downwards.
TAATCCTTTGAAGAACCATTCATCATTTCTCATTAGAGTTATAATTTCTCGATATGAAATTCATATGTATTGGCTTTTAACAACCTATTAACGGAAAATCAGTCATTCAATTAGAATTTCATTCAAAATCCTTATCCTTTATAGCTAGTCATATCATTCGACAACTGAAATATACACACCAGAATAAATCAAAAACAAGTTTTTTTATAATCTAAAATCAACAACGAACTGCTGTTTTGTTTCGTTACTAACTTGTTTTTCCAGTTTTTTAATCTATCTAATACAATCTTATTGGTTGTATCCACCATCAAAAACTATGAAATCATACGTAATACATACATACATACATACATATATATATATATATATATATATATATATATATATATATATATATATATATATATATATATATATATATATATATATATATATATATATATATATATATATATATATATTTATTACAGCCCATCCCCACATGCAATATTGTTTAATATATGCAACACATAGTCACATCAAGCTGTAAAAGGAAAACTTATTCTAGGAAGCATTGTCCTTTTTCCAATGTTCCTTTTCCTTGTGCAATTTTTATTTTTTCGAGTTGCTTCTAGCAATGACTCATAAATCTGGTTTGTCTCCTTTTAATATCAGTCAAGAGTCCACTCTATCAACAAGAAGAGTCTTTACCCATCTTATCCAGTTAAGAGGGTGTAAGATAAGCATTATCACTGTTTTATAATGTATCCCTTGGACTAAAGAAAGAAATAGCCATTATCCATTCAATCACAACTAACTACCAGCAATTCAAGAAGAGTCAAAACTGTACAAACAATATTATAGCCTTAGAAGACTTTACACCTATTGTTGTATCATTATTTTCAATCCATAGAAGTTTATAACCATGACTTCACCAATCTATTTATTCCTGTTAGTCCATTAATACCCACATAAGGTATATTCATTTTCATCAAAAACCTTTAAGTTATAAACCGTAATAACTTATATGAATTAAGACAGATTATAATTCCCAGCTCAGGATGAACGCTTGTATAATCTTTAATACAATCTATCATTCAAGTTACTTCTTATTACAATCCGTCGTAATAAGATCCAAATTTAAGTAAGGCCATAACCAATACTTGATCATATTATAAATATATATAAGTCCAAACTTTCCTAGCCTTCCATAGTATCTGGCATATGCCAAGCATCCATTATGATATAAGTCATACTCAATTATCTCTTCAGAGAGAGAGGATGCCTACTTAATCCAACAATTACCTCATAAGGAGGTTATGAGTCCTTTATCTTATTCGAAATCAGAAGCACAAAGGACTAAGTGTCTACTTCTCAGTCATGTACTTGTATTTGATCACCCGACACTTAATCATTACATTAAAAATGTGCTTTCCTAGATACATACTTCCTACTAAGAGGTCAAGACTTCGCAGTCTTTAATCTGTAAGCAAGATACAGTCAACCGTTCGTTGAATTATAACTTGGATATTTCATATATCAGCTATCTACCACCTCTTCACAACTTTCTCATTCTACCTCAAAGATCTTATTTGATCAAAAACACCATTAAATTGGTTTTCCCAGCATAATGAGCCATCAACATTGTTTATTAAGGAACTCTTAACAAGCACTGGCTCACAAACAAGTATTAATAGATTTTTTTTCTATCCTTAAGAAAGAGGTCTAGAGGATTGTAGAAGTCCGTTACAACTTGCTTACCTTTAAACCTTTCAAAATGTCAAGAATAAAGTTCTTTATATCTTTTAGAACTTGCCAACAACAATATTTCCAGTAGGATGCAAGTAAATTGTTTAAAGATCATTTTAGTGGATGGAATCCACATATAAGAATAGAAAGACTAAGTTGCAGATTTATATAAGACTTAATCCTATCTGTGTCTAAGGTCATGCTCAGACCTTTATCAATGAATGTCATTCATTTAACCAGAACTTTACTTCCAAATAGACACTTAAAGGGACAATAAATCTGTCACTATTACCTATTCTATCCTTATATTCTATTATTTGTGATAGAGAATCAAGTTGAAGAACTCATAACAGGTTCTTATATATGTATAAATTACCATGATTACTCAACGAAGGTGAGATTACTATTCCAACAAGTCTCAGAAAGAAGGCAAAGGAATGCACTTCCCCTTTTTTTTAACAACATAATACGTTATGGTATTATTTTAAGTACAGAGACTAAGACAATACCAAATGTCTTATGGGTTTGTCCAAGGCCCAATCTCACCATAAATATAATTGATGCATCCATTGCATCAAGAAGGAGAATTAGCAATCTGAAATTACTCAAGAAATCCCCAATGAGCTGAAAGATCAACTTTCATCCATCCCATATACCATGGAATTGACACAAAATGGTCTGACTAGGTAATACCTTACAAAGGAAAGAAATCAACCTCACAAATCCTCATCAAGTATTTGACCCCGAGGTTGTAATTTTGTAAAAACAAAACTAAGTTGACTGGGTGATACCCACCAAATTACATATACTCTCAGGAGTATCAACGTGTATATACTTTTGTATAAAATAGAAGAACATGACTACTAACTCACAAAGCAGTTAGTCATATCTGAATTATTATAATCAATCTTTTTGCAAGCTATATAATGATCAACCATACTCATTACTTAACCGACAACTAAATAACATTATTCAAACAAGAGAGTTACACTCATGCCAATAACTTAGATGCCCAGATTTTAATGGGTGATCACAGAATGAGAATGCAGATCCCCATCATCATTCATATTAAGAATAGTTATACAAGGCTGCCAACATAATAATGATAGTAATTTTGTTCGCACATGAACAAAATGAAATAAGTAGCAAGAAGGAAAAGAGACAATCCATGCATACTTCTTAGTTCAAATGATTACCAACCTGTAATTCATGATTATCGAGAATTTGGGAAGATAAAACTTAAACATACTTGCAATATGTCAATTATTCACAAGAAATGGTCTCAATTCCACCTTTTTGCCTAAGAATACAAATCTTACACTCAGTATCCATTCCTTCCTTTCTTATCTCCCATAAGGTACACAAAGTGCATGGAAGACTAAAATAATATAGATTATCTTTTCCCATTCATAGTAGATAATATCCTTGAGTTGGTATTCATCTTTTAATGACCTAAAGCATTCATTGTTTCCTGACCAAGCAGGTCACTCAAAAGGTTTTCTCCTAGAAACATATCCAAGGCTCTAGAATCCTTTTAATGCTCATTATCAATTTTCTTCAACTCATTAGAATTTTAGTGCAAAATTTCTAGATTTCTTTGACCTCAATGACCCAGAATTCCATATATTACCGGATCATTCCAAAAATTAGTTTGTTAAAGTGTAGGTTTCATTTAAGAAGGTTTGCCCCTTTCCTTTTGTTTGCTGCTACTTACAGTAGATAATTATTTCTTATCTACTTCTTTCTACCCTAAGCGGGTTTATAAGTCATTTTAGACTTACGTTTTGAATCTGTCATTGAGACAGTTCATTCCATCAAGTGGATCCTGATGGTTGCTATCATTCAACTTAATTTATTTATCTTAGCTGATCCAATTCACACTTATCAGTTGCTCCACACATCTATCTAAGTTAGTGTGCAATGAAGGATTGTTAGTTTTTTTAAAGAACTAACCTACCATCGAACCTAGAGCATTATTTTGGTCTGGTTTGTTATCCTTGGTAAATCATTTTATCCTTCATTTTATTTTACTAATAAATATCAGAATTTAGTAAGTGTAAGGACCTAATAGGTCCAAGAGCTGTAACCTTCAACTCTGATACCAAAATGTAACATCCACTTTTTGTCACTTCAATCCTAGAGATTTTTTTATCTTACCTTATGTAGCTGATTTAAATACCCATATATTTAAATCCAACATAAGTCTTAATGCAATCCATTTCCGATAACCATCATGAACCATGTGTAGCTGTATGAGAGAATATTGAACTTTACTCATTCTCCCTCAATGCTCTTTACAAGCCATACATAAAATGTATCCCTTTGGTTCCCTTTAATAGGATATGATATATAAGTGATAACCCCTAAGTGTGTACCTGGGTTCCACCTATGAAATCCACAGGCATCTCACAACTTAGATAATGGTGAAATCTTGACAATGTAATCAGCAGTTACACTACCTTGCGCAAGGTTTCTGAGTCATGTATGCCATGCTTGAATCCATGATGGCACACTCACCATTGAAATCTTGTCATCTCACCTTATTCACTTGTTCAGTTATATGGATTTGTAGTCATTGATGTTGTAAACAGCTACAAGTCTTGAAAAAGGTACAAATCTAGTTTAACCCACACAAAGACATACCTCTATGTCATTATATGATGCCTATGGGAAAGTAAGTGTCTTCGTAACAATTCACCTTGCTACCAGACCACTTCCCTTCCCATAGCCATCATAATTTGATATAAGGTGCATACTCGGAAGGTCAAATATGTGTTTGTAACTCTATCAAGGTTTGTACTTATTTCAATTCCCTACTACAATCTAGACTCTTGAAGAGGAAACTCCACACAACTACTAAGCAGCAGTATCCAAATAATGACAGTTGTCCTTACAAGGATATGACTGTGTAGTGGATGTAGTGAGTTAGCTCACCAAGTGTTCCATATTGGAGCAGGGTATATATATATATATATATATTAACATAAATTAGAACTATAACAAGATAGTCCATGTCTCGTGACTATTCCTCCTCGAATGAGTAACTCTATGGTCTTATGACTATTCCTCCTTGAATGAGTCACTCTATGGTCTTGTGACTATTCCTCCTCGAATGAGTCACCACCAAGGTCTTACTGCAGTTATCTTTAAGATTAATAATTTCTTTCAAACTATCTTAATTACCTTATTAGATTGCAAGCTAGAGATAACCATAAATGGAATCGAAGCAATAATCGTTTTAAGTTCATTATTACCAATCAGTTACTTTATTTTCTTAACCATTAATCCTATGTCTCTTACCTAATTATTTTCATTATATGAAATTGATATATCTATATCACCTTAGGGAAACTTTGGTATCATACTTCTATATTCCTTACAAATGTAGAAGGTGCAATCACTTATCGCTGGAAGGTATAAGGATGTATCATCCTTCTATTGAACTCCTTGTACACATGAGGATATCTAACCTTCCTTCCTAAGTACAACATCTTTCTTATTTTATGCTTAATTGTAATCATTCAATTGATCATACTTATTATAAATTGTTTATTGATACTTGCGATAAGTTCATAGCGTGTAAGTATTTCCTTAGGATTCAACACCTAAGACTTACCCACCCTTAAGGGATTCTCCCCTTTATTTTAACTTAAATCATAAGATTTCATCTAAGAGATCATCATGGTTCTTTTTAATCCTTGATTAGTATTCACTCTTGATTAGGTAACCTTACATTCCCAATTTGCCTATGCATGATGAATCAAAATTCATATGCCCAATAAAATAAGGGCTTACAAAGAAATGAGATACATAAGATTTTTAGAACATAACAATTACTTACCTAGAAATTAAGAGGAATAAACATATATACGATGGACATTCTCATAATCACATTGGAATACTTCTCCTTTGATCATTATCTAATCCATTAAACTATAGTATTCCAATAGTTAATCAGTAACCAAAATAATGAAGTAAACTTCGTTACACATAGCAATATGACTCGTTGATTCTTTGTCACAACATGACTCATATTAGACCTATAATATGATTTTAATATCTATCTCAACTTTATATATGTCCTTCTATTAAGGATTTAATATTTCATTTGTTAATTCCACATAGGACAATTTACCACTTATCCTGGAAATACAAATCTCGTATTACAAATATCCTCAAGTAATATTCTTTATTATTGAACCATATTAATTTACGAGACGATGTACAGTCATGATGCATCCCAATTAGTACTATCACCCTGACTTACTAATTCATTCATTTAACCCTCATCATGATGACAACAATCAAAATTATAGTAAACACTTGTTCCTCTGAATTCCTTCAATAACTTTTAACCTTGTTATTTCATTAATTTACTTAGCATAACAACAAGATTAAGTAAAGATAAAAATTCCTCTTGCATTGATTACCATAATTACAATTAAAATCAAGTATCTAAATCATGTCATTGTGAAAACATGACAAATCAGTAATAAATCAATAGTTTACATTTCTAGAAGCAATATTTTTCTGTCATAATGATAACTTTTCAACTTTTGTCTTACGGATCAACATCTAAAAACATGTTAGCACCTGTCAGTTCATACGAACTGAGCATGGAAAATATTTATCCCATGTCTAATAGTTTATGCCATTGATCATTTAAGTAAATAAAAATCTGCATTACAATAATTCATATAATCTCCACAAAAGACAAGTTAGTAATAACAACATAACCAATTAATTATTCCTTCATCAAACAACTAATAACTCATATAGGTATAAGAGGATAAAACACATAATCCATTCAACTTACCCTTTTCCATACCTTATTAGCTTAGGTATTTGAAGTAACTATGTTTACCTTTTTTTATATTGCTTGAGTAAATCATGCAGTTATATTCCAATTCACTAATTTCTTAACTTACCCTACATTCGAATAGGCTATTAAATACAGATATACTTATTGCATAACTTACTCTACATTCCAGAAGATATACAAATATACTTATTACATAACTTGCTCTACATCCGAGTAAGCTATACACATTCACTTATTACAAAACTTACTCTACATCCGAGTAAGCTATACAAATTCACTTATTACATAACTTACTCTTCATCTAAGTAAGCTATACAAATTTACTTATTACATATATCGCTATCCATAATGGTGTTTGATGTTACCTTACAACTCATTAACCATTAGCAAACAATCGCAAATTACTTCTCAATTTCTGGAAGCTGTTGTGAACTAAGCGAGGTAGTTTCAGGAAAATGATTATACACTTAATCAATTGATAATAGTTCTCTACTTATGGTCTCGAAGCTCAATGCAACCGATTCAATAATTACCTTTAATAGCTTTAAGGTTATAGTAAATATATCACAGAGTTATTTAAAGCTAACACTGCATCATGGACAAGTTTCCCTTAGCTATAATACACATTCTCAAAGATAAGAAAGAAAATACAATAGAATAGGGATTGATTTAATCTCCCAATATACCCAAGATATTCATATGCTTCTTCCGACAAGGGAGGGAAAATATATGATATCCCTTAAGCTTCTTAAGCCCAATAAAAATTACGAGTGCACATCTACTCAACATGATTCACTTCATAATGAAAGGTGAGTAAGAACCCTTTACATTCTAACCTACTCCCCACCAAAAGAGATAACTATCTTTGTGGTCTATTTATGGACTTCAAGATCACAAATATACAAAGTAGGGCTTAGGATGGCAAGCCCTTAATTAATCTGTAACCAAATCATGGTTTCGGTTCCTTACAAAATTATCTTCATCTTTAAATACTCAAAACATAAAATAGATTTACACCTTGTCAGCTCATATAGCTAAACCTAGAGATTACCTCCCACTGCTATGATAGGGAACCTGGTAATAATTAACTGGAACTATGACTACAGGAAAAGGGTGTCCCGATCATTGCCCAATTTTTTCCAAAATTGGTTACGTAGATAGGAAAATAAAATAACTCAAATTGACCCCACTTAAGTTCCTTATTACAACATATAATAACACATTGTTATATTGCTATCAACTAGTTTTATCCCATTCTCACAGAATTTTTCATACACATTTTTAAGAAAAGAAAACCAAGAACAATGACCAGCAGACCAATCTTTTACCAAATACCACTTAATACCACAATCGCTAAAATAAAAAAAAGTACCCTATCGTAATCCTTTGGGTAAATCTCATATTAGCAATAATATTCAACATATAATCAGGTAATAAAATAACCCAGGTGAAGACTCATTGAAACCTTTGTATAATAGAAATGGTCATTCACCACACCGTATTTATTTTTATAGTTCTATTATAGTTCATATTTCATTCCCAACAAACCACAAAACCCAATATTTCAATATTTATAAATTCTTTTACAAGGAATTTCATTTGCATAAAAGTGCAATGGAATAAACTTCTAGAAAAGGGATTAAGATTTATCATGCCTGGAAATTTTTAGTAAATTCCTCTTCAAATCGTTACTAGGCACAAACAACACTTCCAAATGACTCTTTTCCCCAAGTTCATCCCAATAATAGTGATTTAAAACTCTTCAAAACACCCCTAAATCAGTCTCAAAATGTGTATTTATTCTGGTTGAAGAATCCCAAATTGATTCTAAATTTACATGCAAAAGACTGGAGCTGGAGCTCAATTTCCTTCCCAAAAATTCACAGAGTTCAACTGTAGTTTTCCTCATCTTCTTCTTAACTTCTCCAACCAAAACCAGAATGACAAAATGGAATGCATGTGGTTAGCTTCTCCAAGAAGCTTCATCACTCCCAAGGAACTAAATGTGCACTATAAGCATTTTATAAAATACTTTGCATGGTTGGGAGTTTTGTAAATACTCTACGCCACTAATGTTATCCCCTAAAATTAGCGGGATTTTGAATATAAAAGTAATTCCTCTATTTTCATGTGAAATCTAATAATACTCAATGCATAGTCAATGTTAAACATGGGGCAAAGGATTTTAAGCCAAGTATACTCGCATGATGACTATGTCCCCTTTTTAACACTTAAGTTTCTACCAATTATTGCATGCATGAATTCTTTGCAAGGTCAAGAATTATTCAAAACATGAGTCTTCGTAATGCATGGGTCCATAATGGCCACTTTTTCCATTTACATTAATCGATACAACTTATCCAAAATTGCAAGCCTTATACCTCAAATATTGAAATAATCCAAGGATAGGAATTCACTTAGTAGTCTTGGTGGACCGGTAATTTAAATACGAATAATATGTTTCCATTATAGGTTTAGCAAATCTAGGGCTAACACTATCGATTCCTACTCAATAGCTAAATACCGAAGTATTCATTTACAAGTTCATCTTTTCCCACTTTAGGGATAGTTGAATGGGTTACAAACATCATTCGAACTACTAGAAAAATAATGGAAACTCAAGAACAAATGAACCATACATACTATTTTATAATTGATGGACCAGATTACTCATGTAGTATTTACATACAAGGTTTGTAGCTTTCACCCCGAGAGTGGTCATCCAATTAGCATTAACCTTGTTTCTTGTTGACATAACACTTTGTTAGCAAAGAGTAATTCTATTCATCCTTAACCAATCACTACTCATTAAAGAATATAAGTTATCATTGTCAATAATTACAACAAGGATCAATAAAGATATCAATTTACATGAAGTTGTCTTCCACGACAAGGCAGGTGGCCATTAGCCATTGATGAAAAACCATGTTTACATAAATCAATAAAGTTCAACAAAGAGATAACAACAAGTCACTTTGTGCTAACTTCATATTTTTATCAATGTAAGTATTCCTTTACATTCCTACCAGAAACAAAGGTAAGATGAGAATGTCAAGTTAATTAAGGGTGCTACTATTAGGCAATAAGTGATGTCAAGTGGATGCATGTGTAATTACATGTATGTGTGTATACCCTTCCAAGGACATACATTCGTGCATGCATTTATACACATAGCTATGCAATGAGGCTTATTGTCTCACCCTCGACATTCCTTTAATATCACGAAACAATTTCCAAATATGAAAAACATAAATTAAGGGCATTATAGATTCGGACTTTTGAAGTCCAAAACTCCGAATGTCCAAAAATTTAGACTTTCGTGTTTCGGAGTTTTGAGTTCTCCAAGTCATTTTAGGATTTTCACTTGATTTTTTCCGAAGCCCAAAACTCAAAGTCTGATTTTCATATTTTAAGGTTTTCGAGTTTCATATTTTTAGTTGCCAATTCATATTTTTGCTTCCTTTTTTCTGAAGTCCGAAATCCTGAATTTTTAAAATTTCAAGCTTTCGGGTTTCGGAACTTTGGAGGTTCTATGTGTGATTAATTCTCACCTACCTCCGTACGGATCAAATTTTTACCATTAATGTCCTAATTTCTATATCAACGTGGATTTTTACTTTTTATTTTTACCTGACACATTCGCTTTGACATTTCACTCTCGTACTTTTTGACGTCCTTTTCAAGGTATGTTTTTGGTTTTATTTCCTTTTGGTTTAGGTATTTTCCTCCTCCTTCTCCCATTTGATTTTCTTTTTTTTTTCTCTCTAAGTTTTCTTGTAATGTCTTTATTTTTCACCATGTTTTGTTGTGGAGGTTTTCTCCAGTTTTCAAGTATGGGGATCTTTCTAGGTCCCTCATACTTCCCCCTGTTTCTCAAAATCCATCTTGGCTTCTTAACACTTATTTTTTGCAGTTCCTCCAGAGACTATTTTAGAGATTCTTTTTGGAAAATTCATTTCGAATAATTCCTTCAACGGGTCATAAGGCGAAACTATTTCGAGAAAAATTTCGGTGAAAATATTGAAAGTTTTATGATTTTGAAATTTCAGAGAACTGCTTTGCTTTAGAGATTTATTTTAGAGTTTTCACTTCAGAGGTTTCTTTCAGACTTTTGACTTCAGGAAAATATTTCGAGAATTCAAGTTTCGTGTTTTGGAGATTTAGATTTCGAGAGAATTCAAGTTTTGCATTTTTGGAGATTCGGGTTTGAGAGAATTCAAGTTTGGGGTTTTCAAAGAATCGAATTTGAGATATTTTAATTTTAGGTTTTCGAGAGATTTGGGTTTCGGGTTTTCAAAATTTCTGCAACGTTCACAAGTTTTGATGTCTTCCTCCACTTCAAAGGGGAAAGAAAAGATGAAGTACACATTTCTTGGAGTTACTCCCAATCCTGCTTAACCTCTGATTTAGGAAATATTGGGGACACCGATCTCAGATAGATTGATCTTCCCAAGTTATGGGAAAGATTAAAGGCCCCGAATAAAAAGCCATGGATGCAGGCCATCTTCGATAGTGGTCTTTCACTTTCCATCGGTTTTCCCGCATCCATGTAATGCCCAGAATTCATCCTAGCTCAACAACCCACTACAACGAGGACTCTATGTCGATAAGAGTTAACGACGATAAGGTGGTAATCTGCATCTGGACCCATTTGTTTGAAGACTTGTTTAAACTTCCAGACGTACAAGATTATGTCACTATCTCACCGAAATAGTAGTTGAGCACTTTGGGATAAAAAAGAGGAAGTATGCTTGAAGGTCATGATGAAGTCCTGCCTGACTAAGAATTTTTCCAAGATGTCCAAGACTATACATCGATCGATTTCATTCAAGAGGTCAACGATCTCAAGTATACTCTTCAACATAGTTTCAGTTCTTCCTTCGTAGAAGGAATTCCAGAATGGATGTTCTTGTACATAACAACTATCAAGAAAAATGATGAGTTTATCGACCAGGGTAAACATATCAGTAGCAACATTCGCTACCAGTTAAGAAAGGTGGCAAAAACTAAATCCTTCTCATGGGGGATTTCTCAAGATTTAACACCAGGGGTGTTTGCAGCACATCCCAAATATATGAGTTTTATCCCCAGCTTAGTCTAGATGAGGGGAGTAAGCGGTTCTAAAAATTGGCATATTTCCAATTAGGCTTTTCAAGAGGTGTGAGAATGGGGAGCAATCTACCTTTAATTTCCCACATTCACCTACCTTTAGATTCTAGGTTTCATAGGCAACCCTAAGTAAGCTACCAAGGTGCCCCATTGATAAGTGGGTTCTTCTGGAATTGGTTCGACAATTGTTGGATTACCACAAAATCCAAAATAAGCGTCACAAGGTGGGAATGCATTTCCCTATTACAATTGGTAGGTATTCTTGCCCAACTATCCATAAAGCAAGAAACGTGGATGCTGAAATGGATGAGGTAACCCTGCGGACCTTCCATCCACGAACTAACTTTGACTATTGGGGTAAGTTCAGGGAGACAGAAAGTCCAGTGCTCATATGCCCCAATTAGAAGACATATGGATCCATTTTTGAGACGAATACATCGTGCAACAAAGGGATTATGAAATATTAACCCTTGATGAAGTGTGGCAGTTTGGGTTGGATGATGTGCCAAAGGACTTACAAGATAATGATGAGGTCCTAGATTCATCATACAGGGATGATGATGTTGCCAATAAACCACTACCATGGGTTGATTGGTATGTGGAAGAGTGCAACAATACCAAAGAAAGGGTGGGCCCCATTCTAAAAATAACTTTCAGTTGGTTGGCCACTTTGGGAATATCACCCAAAGGGGAAAATCAACCTTCAAATACAGGGTCTACATCAGCAGTAAACCAACCAACACCTATAAAAGGAAAGAGATCAACTCAAAGGGTTCCCATGGTTCTAAATAAGATCTCATTTGTGGTTGGTGGCTCATCTCTTTCTAGCTCTACTACTCCCAAGGTTACAACATCTATAATACCAGTCACTAAGGTTGTGGAAGTAAGTGATTCCCCTAGTGTCATTCAGGATCCATCCCATCTTCCCCTTCCTCCATTATCACTCCCAATATCAGTTCCCTCCACTTCTACCACCATTTCCTCTTTCCCATCTCCTTTTATGGCCTAGGTATTTTTGTCACTTCTAGTTTTATCACTAGGAAAATATTGGGTCACCCATTTCCTCCTCACTTCCTTTGAAACTCCCATTTTCTTTGATCTCAACCCCCAACATTGCCTTGTCAATTCCTGTGGCTTTCCTCACTCCCACACCTTCCATCATTGCCACCTCTACTAAGATATTAGCTGACATTGTTAGCAATCTTTCCCTAACTGGTACTTTAGGTATTAGATCTACTTCTCCATCTTCCTCAGCTCTAGCCATACCAGAGTGGCTATTTAGATAGACTCCTAAGAAAAAGAAAAAGGTTCCTATGGGAGATATAAAAGATCTCAATATATTGGAGTCATGCCAAAAAAACAGGCCAAAAGACCAAGAACCGTATCAAGTCTAATAGTTAATCCATCAGGAGAGTGGGTGATAGAAGTGGCTACCCCTATCAAGGGGAAAACTAAAGAAACCATCACAGAAGTAGACTACCAGATCTCGAAGTTATCATTACGGAAGGATACTCATGAAGGAGCCAAGAAGGATGTACACATTACTCTTGGGGACCTTTTGGAGAAATATGACAAAGACAAGGCCATCGAGGATGAGCTTAAGGCCAAGGTTGAGTAGCTCACTGCACTGATGCATAGAGTAACTCAGCCCTCTCCATCCAATGACATCTCAATTACTAGGGCCATGATAGTTTCATCTACAATCGATGACATCTCTTATCATGAGCTTGAGAAGCTAGGCCAGAAAGGGAGAACAGTGAATGGATGGATGGAAAGGATCTTGTAGGAGGCCAATCCTCTGATTAAGGAAGCTGTGGAGATTTATACTGATTTACAGATTGCGAAAGCCACCATTGCTAAGATGGATGAATCTCTCTCTGAAGATAATAATAATTTAAATTTGACTTTGGCAACATGGAATGACATTAGAGAAGAAGATTCTTATTTACTTCTGTAGGAAGAGGTGATTGATGGTGCCTCTAAATTGTTTAAATATCAAAAAGCTATGGAATTTTGGTGCAGGTGCTAAAGATATGATTAAAAAAATTGGTGGAGAAGTGAGTAGAAATTACATATGCCCTCAATGATATCTCTGAAGTTCGACAATGTCCACTTTGCAAGGTTTTCAATGAGAACATTGATTCTCTTCCCGAGGACCAGATTAAAGAAAATTTCAAACATTTAGTGAAGCACGATGATGATGTTATGAAGAATTTCAATACTGACTCCATTGATTGACTAGTTCTATGTTAGAAATTCATAGGAGACTAAAGAAATTTGTAAGTAAGCTTCGAAGGTTGCGGCCAGGATCACAAAAGAGATCAAAACAATGGACGTAGTGAATCACTATGCATGTGGACTTGGAGATGAAGAAAATTAGGGTATTGTCAAGCGTTTCTTTGAGTACAAACACCGAATGGCTGTATGGGAAGAAGAAGAACAAAATCTTGTAGAGAAAAAAGATGAAGATGAACCAGGCCAAAGCTTAGTGGCCATAAAAGGACAGGTTTAAGCTCTGGAAACGATCAAAGTTACAGGGTTGACTTGGTCAACCTTTTGTAACAAATTTGCTATTTTTATGGGAGTATGTTCCCTCTTATTAATGACATTACTATTTTTAGTTAAATGTTAGTTAAAGGCCCAACTATAATGGCTCAGCCTAGGAACTTATAAATAGTGGAGTGTTTCCATTTTTAGAGAGACATATTTTGGAGAGATTTGGAGGAAAGTTTCTCTTCAAGATTGGAAGAGTGCCTCCAAAGTTTTGTTGAAACCTTTTAATTATATTCAAATTTATTCCTTGCACTTGAAATTTTGTTTTATTGTGTTGAATGATTAATCGTTACATGCCTTGTGAATGTGATTCCTTAGCATTATTTGATTAATGTACCTTTATTTCAGATTACCTATTTCATATTGAGAAAAGTATAGTGTGATTACTTCCTATCAGTTGTGAGAAAATATTTTCCTTCTGTTGATCAAGAGTTGCATTATTATTATCATTTAAGTGAATATTGGACATGTGCTTGTGATTATCCCTTTGATAAATTATTTGTGTATCACATCAAAGCTAATCCCTCTATTTGTGTATGTTTAAGGTTTAATAGAGGAAAGTGTGCTTGTATTCTTTGATATTTTATATCCTTTCCAAGTTGCAATAGGTGAAGGTGGCTAACGGTGCAATCATCATACCCACATTAACCCTTCTAAAATTTAAATACCCCTTTTCTTGGTGCATCACCACTTCTAGAATAATTTTTTATTTCCTTATTTTCGTCTTCCCTAAATCCCATGAAATGATAGCATAGGACTAGTTATCCATATTTCTTACATCAGAAGTAGTGTTTTGTTTAGTCTAGGAATAGGAAGCTGGCCTTCTCCAGAGGTTCACCTTGAGCCCAAGTTCCATAGCTTGAGAGGTGATCCCATGTGTCCCAATCAAACCGAATGACGTGACTCATATCAAGCCATTTGGGGGGTGCAGTGATTTGGAGACAATAGTTTTTGGCATGCCCTGGTGGGAGAGAGTTGGTACTTCTCTTCTCATCTTCATCAGACAAAGTACCTGTGACTCCATCTCTCTGGATTTCAAAGTTCAGTATTTAAATTTATGTGAAGGATTTAGACAAGAGATTCTTCAAGATAGGGGAACTTTCAACACACAGAACTTTCCTTGTCTCCCACAAGAAGAAGGGGAAGAAGCCTTTTAGTACCATCAATTACAGCTTTACCTCGTAGAGGACATTCAACTCCTCTTGAAGGAAATTACTCCTACCAAGATACAACCAGTTTGTGAATGTCATGGAAGCCAATACTTGTCCTCCATTCAATACCAGCAGTCCTTTCTGTTAGCACAAAGAGATGCCATACCAGTAGCCACCTTGAAAATTATACAATTTTTCACTGGAGATAATAATGTTTCACCACGAGAGCACATACTGGATGTGGCTAACATCTCATGCAGTACAAAATATTATAGAAGATAACGTGGCAGTTTGACTCCTTACTCATTCAAAGGTAGGGAACTTCAATGATTCCGTAGCTTAGCTGTTGGATCCGTTACCAATTGGAATGATTTAGGCACAAAGTTGTGTAAATAGTTTGAGGAAAAAAGTGATAATATTTCACTTGTGGAGCAATTTCACACTATCAAGTGGTCCCCTCAAGAGTATATGAGTGATTTCAACCTCCACTTTGACAAGACTTGGAAATGGATCCCAGAATTGGTAAGGCCATC
Source organism: Taxus wallichiana var. yunnanensis (assembly GCA_018340775.1). NCBI lineage: Eukaryota > Viridiplantae > Streptophyta > Pinopsida > Cupressales > Taxaceae > Taxus > Taxus wallichiana. The sequence continues at coordinate 147,698,413 of CM031239.1, read as the reverse complement.
CCCAGAAAGCACATTTCTATATTATTTACGAGCATTGAATAGTGATGTTGCTATCATGATTCAATCCATGGGGGAGCTGTTATCCCTGATGCTTACAAAGTTTCCGTACAAGCCAAAAATTGCTTGATTCAAGTAGGTAAAATTACTCTTAGGCCTCCCATTCCTGTTTTTGCAAAGCTTACAGACAACGACCCAATCATTGCCCTAATTTTAAGCTTTTATTCTAGTAGCCACGCATATGTCCAATCCCTCAAATGACTGGCTGAGGTGAAGTCATTGTTACAAACTTTCAGGAATGAACTCGTAGCAATGAAGAGGAAGCAATCCCAATATACTCACCCTTTCCAATCCTAGTATCAAACAAATCATCCTCCATTTCAAGGAAATGGTCAGCCACAAAGCCAAGCCATAACCCAAGCTACAAATGTGAAGCCTTTGAATTTTTGGAACCCTTCTACTACCAACTCATCTAGAGCCATAGTTCTAGTTCAAAATAACCTCATCCAAGACTATGAATGGTGCTACCCTTGCTCTCAGCCCCATAATTAGAATCTCTTCCCAAATGGAGTTTTAAGTCAAGCTCTTATGGTCTAAAGTATATCTACTCTACCTAAATCATCTGCTAAGCCATCCACTTTTGGAAGTCAAGAGCAACCTCCTTAGGAAACCACACTACTAAATGGCATGCATAATATTTTGTGTTTTAAATGATGATGTCTCTACTATAGCATCCAACACACATTCCAAGAAGAGGGCAATAGATCCATAGTCCTCCAATACTAATCGACATCAAATTCTCATTCCCTGACATAAGTACCTGATGGGAAAAACACAAAAAATAAATCACCAGAAATATCTGATGATCATTCTACAAAGAGAGATGGAACTTCAAGTATCACGATGCCTAATAAGCATTATCCAAAGGAGGATCCCAATGCCCCAAAAGGCATTAGCAAAGTGGGAGCAATCCCATTTAGCATTGTAGAGCAAATGAAGAAGACCAATTTGAGTGTCACAATGTGGGATGCACTCTCAATTCCTTCTCAAAGGAACTTGCTGCGAGAGGATTTGAATAGTTTTGGCATACTAACCAATCGTCAAGTTAGGAAGTAGCAGTGACAACCAGCTTGTGCCAACTTGAGACAAAAGTACACACCAAGACCAACAAGCCTCCACCATTCTATATCTTGCTGATTATTGGTGAGCATTTGGTGCACAATTGTATGATCGATTCTGGAGCCAAAGAACTCTGTAATGCCTAAGCAGGTCACAGATGTACTACAAATTCCATATACTCCAATTACAAGAGGGGTTGTTCAACTTGACGGTACTAGTAGTCCAAACTGTGGGGGTCATTAAAGGGCTCCAACTTACCATCCATGCTTGTCCTAGCTTAACATTTACACAAGACATATCTATCATTGACCTTCCTCCTCTCTTTGCCATTTGTTTATCATGAGATTTCACCACAAAAATGGGTGGTTATTTGTCATCAAATTGGTCACATATGATCTTGAGAACTCATTATGGGACAAAGGTAACTGTAAGGGGAACCAATCTATCAAAATCACGTGGAACCTTACTCATCCAAACCTATAGAAGCTAATTACGCCATTTGTGATCATGAAAATGAGGATGCAGATCATGAACCAACTAATATTGTGGAAGAGGTGCCTGATACAGTGCTTAATGAGGTAAATATAGACCATCAATATGACCCGTATGCTGATTTATTGTCTAATGAAGAATCTGGTCTATTACTCTTGGAAGAGACTGGATTAGGTATGTATTGCATTCATGAGGAAGATGCCATCATACCTCAGTTGGTTAAAGCATACAGTGATACAAACGGATTATGGAATATTTTCTTTAATGGCTCACAAAGTAAAAATGGATCTGGCATAGGGGTTATGTTAATTTCTCTAGGAGGGGACAAATATTTCTCATCCTTTCGATTGCGGTTTAGTTCACATAATAATGTCTTTGAGTATAAATATCTTATACAAGGGTTGCAATTGCCCAATAAAGAGGAATCAAATCCCTTATCACTTTTGGTGATAGTGAATTGGTGGTTCATCAAGTAATAGCCCACAATGCATCGAAGAATGATCTCTTAAGGTCATACAAGAATCAATTTTGGGACCTAATAGAGGACTTTGAAGCTTTTGAAATTCATGCAGTTCCTAGAAATCATAATCAAGATGCTGATAGGCTTGCCACCATTGGATCTCAATATGATATACCTATGGATATCATGAAGGAAGGGTAGAAAATCAGTCAAAATGGTTTTCCATCCCGTAGTACCAGATAATGTAAGTAGTTGGAAAATTTTTGATAGTGATGAGCAGATTGTTATTTTTCTATAACAAGAAGTAGAGTTCATCGCCAAACACCAAGGTAAATTGTAGGAATCCTATGGTGACTAGGTCATTCAGTTGAGAGGAAACAAATTTCCAAAAGGTTTGGTCATGCTTGAATCTATCTTCAATTCGGATGACTAGTCCAAATGACAAAACACAAATATGGTGGTAAAAGAAGAAGATTTTGAGGAAGTTGAGGTGGCCAGCAAGAAATGTTTAAAGATTGGTAAGGTATGCACTGCTCAGAAAAGGAATCTTTCATTGAGTTGTGTCGGAATATCATGATATTTTTGCATGGAGCTACAAAGATTTGAGTGGTTTTGACCCAGGCCTAGCTCAACACATGATTGAATTGGATCCGAACTCTAAGCTAGTTCATCAAAAACAAAGGCAAATCAATCCCAAGGTTGAGCCACTAATGAGGAAAGAGCTAACCAAGCTTGCATAATTTTTCCCATCAAGCACTCATCATTGGTAGCTAATATAGTGCCGTAAGAAAAAATAACAGGAGATCCGGTTTTATGTAGATTTCAGGGATTTAAACCTTGCCTCATTAAAAGATCACTACCCTCTTTTGTCAATGGAACAGATCCTCCAAACAAAGCGGTGGCGGGACCTCAAATGTTTGCTATGCTAGATGGCTATTTAGGGTATAATCAGATTCTGGTCCAAGAATTTGATCAATTCAAAACGGCTTTCACTGCTGTAAGTGGGGCACATATGCGTCTGACAACAAAATGCCATTTGGATTATCCAATGCAAGGGATAATTTTCAAAGAGCCATGGACATGGCATTTAAAGGACTCATCAATGATATGATATTGGTTTACCTTCACAATATAACTGTCTATTCCAAACATGTTGAAGATCATATTGTGCATCTAAGGAAAGTTTTTCAAAGATGTAGAGAGTTTGGAATCTCACTAAATCCCAAAAATGCATTTTTCAATTTACGAAGGAAAGTTATTGGGGCATATTGTTTCCATGAAGGAATCTCAATTGAAAAATCCAAGATTCAGTTGATTTTGTTTCTATCCCTCCCAAGTCACAAGAAGGGTCTTGAGTTTCCTGGGAACTATAAATTTTGTTCGAGATTTCATTCCCAATTTGCAGTGTTAGCCAAGCCGTTGTCGACCATGCTTAAAAAGAACATTCCTTTCTCATGGATGAAGGAAGGGAGAGAAAGATTCAAGGCTATCAAAACTGCTATTTCCCAAGCTCCTACACTGGTAAATCCCTGGTTTGATAAGGATTTTATTCTCTATGCTTTCGCAGGGCATGAGAGTATTTCAGGTATCCTCACTCAGTAGAACGATGATCTGATGGAGCAACCAATTGCCTTCTTCAGTCAGTCTCTCAAGGAATATGAGCTCAAATATTATTTTGTCGAAAAATAGGTCTTTGTGGTCATTCAAGCTCAAAGAAGTTCAAGTATATGTTGTCTAACAACAAGGTACACTTGATGGTCTCTCATATTGGCATTACGAGTTCTTGTTGAATAAGGAGATGAATGAGAAATGTGCCGGTGGATCCCAAAAGTAATGGAGTATGATGTACACATTAAAGTCACTAAACTTGTCAGAGGCAAGGGGTTAGGCCAGTAGTTATCCATAGACATGGAAACCAAGAATGATAATGATGTTGCGCTCTTCAATATTGAGGAAGGAAATGGTCAGATTGATTGGTTAACTAAAATGGAAAATTTCCTTCTCTCGGGAGTATATCCCCAAAATATGGATAAGATTCAATGATATACTTTTTGTCTCTGGTCCATTCCATATGGTGTGGTAAATGGCATTCTTTTTTGAAAGGATTTGAATGATGTTTTTTACGCTACATCAAACCAGAACAAATGAACAATATATTGGAGGAGTTCCACAATGGGTTATCAGGAGGTCATTACTCGGCACAAATGACTACTACCAAGATCATTTGGGTCGGTTATTACTGGCCAGATTTGTTCAAAGATGCCCATTTTTTGGTAAGAAAATGTAAGGAGTGTGCTCTCTTCATAGGAAAATAGAAGCTGAAAGCTCTCCCGTTGCATCTCATTCAGGTGGATCAACCCTTTGTTCAATGGGGGTTGGATTTTATTGGTATGATCAATCCTCCATCTAGTGAAGGACATAAATGGGTCCTTACTGCGATAGATTATTTCACTCAATGGATAGAAGTGGTGGCCTTGAAGGAAAGTAATGAAAAATCAGTCCTTAAATTCTTGGAAAACAACATGACAAGGTTAGGTGTTCCATTTATCTGTTATCTCTGACAATGCAATGGTGTTCCTCGGGATGAAAATAAGTGAATGGGCCATCAAGAATGGGGTCTATCTCAAGACTTTTTCTAACTACTATCCACAGAGAAATGGGTTGGCTGAATCCATCAATAAGAACTGATATGGATAATCAAGCGCACGATGTAGGCCATGTTATCCAAAATGTGCCCCGCTCATTGTTGTGGCTAACTCCTTGTGTTCTTACCTCTCTTGTGCCTCGAGTCTCCATTTTTATTTTTAGGCAATCAAATCTTTCTAAAAATGGCACCATTGGATAGAGCTCTCTCTCAGCTTTCCAGAAAGGTAAAGTTTTCCTCGTAACTCCTCATATTTTTCAAGTTATGGCTCAGTGGAGTTTTTGTGGAAAATTTTCCCTTAGAAGGCCCGCAGCCAATGATATGCTACCATGTGTCCAGGAAGTGGCGGGGGTCAGAGGAGAACTTGGTTTTTTGCAAAGTGTTTTAGCAAAGGTTTCAAAAGAAAAATTCTTCCCACGGGCCCGCCGATGAATCAGGAGCTGCCACGTGTCCCAGGGAAAAAAATTGGGAAAATCAGCTAAGTGTTGGCACAAGGAAATTTTGAAGAGATGGCCCCGCGGCCAATCAAAACATGACACGTGTCATAAGGAATCGGAAAGTGGAGCGCGGGGTAAAATTGGAAATTTGGCTAAGTGTTGGCCGAAATTTCAAAGAAGGAAATTTTCACCCATTTTCCCGCTGCCTAATCACAATGCGACACGTGTCCAAGGAGGTCCACACCAGTGGAGCGGGGGGAAGAATTAGAATTTTTGGCAAAATGTTTTGCCGAAAGTCCAAAGGGGAGTTTTGGCATGCTGCCCCCGCCAACGAATGGAATCTTGCCACGTGTCCCGTGAGGCGGAGCGCGGGAAATATTTGGGAAATTTTCCCAAGGAGGAAATAGAGGAAAATTTAGAAGGGAAATCCTACCCCCTTATTGCGAGCCAATAGAATCTCGCCACATGTCTAGTTGGGGCAAAAATTGAGGAATCCCACAGAAATTTTGGAGGGTCAAACCTGCACCCAATGTGGTTTTGCCACGTGTCTTCACCTCATCGGCCTGGCGAGGAAATTTTGAAATTTTTCCAAAGGCAAAAATGAAGTAAAATGGAGCAGGAAGGGCCCGTGACCAATCAGAATGTGCCATGTGGCACCTAGAGTGGTGGAGCATGCGGAAAATTTGAAAAAATTTCCAAAGACCAAACAGGTAAAAATTCAAACTTTTTGCCCGCCAATCCGATTTTGGCCTATTTTTGCCCTAAATTTTCAAATCGCCATATCTTTCGATCCAGAGCTCATATTTTCATGTTCTTTATATCAATGGAAAGCTGGTGAAATTCTCTACATGATTCTAGGGTCAATTTTGTATTTTGGTTGATTTTGGAGAGAGAAAATCAAGAAACGCCTCTGTACGTGGTAATGGATAGAAATGACGTTTCAACAACCGGGCTTTAATGCAAAATGGGTCGCATTCTCCTTGGATGGCCAAAAATGTCGGGCATGGGTCCGTAAGGATGCCCATGCTATTTTAATGTATCTTCATTCAATGGGGAATGGCTCCCACGTTTTTTACATGTTTTCTTTCTCTGGGCTCGACCCATGCATTGTAAAAGCCAGATTTGGCTCATTTTTGAGGGTTGAACATTTTTTTGGATAGCAAGCTTCTTCTTTCACCTTCAACAAGTGATTTTTGTAAGTATCGGACCTTATTCATGATTGTAACAGGTTTCTACCTATTTGATGTTGCAAATGCAAGGATTTTGATAGTGAAAATGACAGTGCGGACTCGTGATTAATTTTCACCCTTTGTTTGTATTGTCTTGCTTCATTTCGACCTCTAATTACATCTTATCAGCACTGTGTATGATGTTTCATGTTGCATTTTATGAAATTGTGTCAATTTTCATGAACAAGAAGTGTTCACCACTCCTTTGGTGTATCATGTATTAGTTTAGTTTCAATTTTTGCACTTTCTATCTCTCGTCTCCTTGGAATTTAGAGTAGGATTAGGATTCAAACCTCTGTAATTGTGCAAATAATAGATTTGATCGGAGGATTTTGAGGAACCACCTCTAATCTGGAGATTCCTCTCTCATTTTACAAGTCCCACACTTGGAGAGAGGTTTCAATGTTGTGCAATCACACCGGGCGCTGAAACATTAACTTAAAAACCCGATTTGTATCCGGGGTGCTACTGCGATTTGCAACAACAACAGCCAAAAAAAAGGACTCAGCATATATAGCTTAATGTTTCTCTATGGGCAAAATCAAATAACACCTAAAAAGGCCATTGGGGTTTCACCTTTCATGCTTGTATATGGAAGGGAAGCAAAGCTTCCACTTTCCTTGGAAATTCTTTCCTGGATTTGGCTTATTGGCTAGAAGTTATGGAGGATGAGGCCTTAACAAAGAAGTTTTGAGAACTCATGGAGCTAGAGGAGATTCAAAATACGTTGAATGAGCATCATGCTCAGGTTAAGAAATCATTTGATAAGAAAGCCTCTGATAGGTTGTTTAGGGAAGGGGATTTGGTTTTAAAATGGGATGAAGATCATGCCAAACCAGGCAAGCACGCCAAGTTCGATGCTCTCTAGAGTGGGCCCTATGTTATTACAAGCTGCAAAGAGGAAAATTCATTTTCCTATCCAGACTCAATGGAGAAGAATTTCCCATTCATGTGAATGGGATACACCTCAAAGCTTGCTTTTGAGGAGGTTCCACCATGTATATAGTTTTTTTTGTTTTCCTCCAAGTGCTCTACACATGGTTTTGTTTTTCTTTTCTTTTTACTTGTGTGTTTTTCTGTTTTGGGTCTTGGTTTTTTTTTAGACTCTGTTTCCCAATGTTTTGCTTAAGGCTACTTTCTTGGTCTAGAAGCTTAGAAAGCAAGATTTCCCTGGAGATAGCAAAAATATTAACCATTTAACCTACCCGAGGAAGGTTGTATGTCAGACTTATGTTTTTAAGGAAATCCTCACACAGTGATTTTTGCTAAGGCCAAGAATCTAAAATTTTCAATTTTCAGACTTCAGGTTTTTTCCCTTTTAGAGTTTTTAAAGCTCAATTTCGGAATTGCATTTGAGATTTTCTGAAGTCTAAAACTTGAAAGTCCAAATTTTTGGACTTTCGGGTTTTTGGAAATTTGGAACTTTTCAGCTCATTTTGTTTAAATCCGACTCGGACTTCCGAAGTTTGAAACTCCGAAAGTCCAAAAATTTGGACTTTCGGGTTTTGGATTTTCGGAGTTCTCCAAGTCATTTTAGGATTTTCACTTGATTTTTAAGCCCGAAACTCCAAAATTCCTAATTTTAGGACTTTCAATTTTTGGGTTTCAGACTTTTAGTTGCCAATTCATCTTTTTGCTTCCCTTTTTTTTGAAGTCCGAAATCCCAAATTTTTAGAATTTTGGGCTTTCGGGTTTTAGAACTTCGGAGGTTCTATGCGTGATTAATTCTCACCTACCTTTGTACGGATCAAATTTTTACCATTAATGTCAGGATTTCTATATAAATGTGGATTTTTTACTTTTTATTTTTACCTGACACATTCACTCTCTCGTACTTTTTGGCATCCTTTTCAAGGTATGTTTTCAATTTTATTTCCTTTTTGGTTTAGGGATTTTTCCTCCTCCTCCCATTTGGTTTTCTTTTTGTTTTCTCTCTGAGTTTTCTTGTATGTCTTTCTCTTTCACCATGTTTTGTTGTGGAGGTTTTCTGTAGGTTTTCAAGTATGGGGATCTTTCTAGCTCCCTCATACTTCTCCTATTTCTCAAAATCCATCTTTGCTTCTTAAAACTTCTTTTTGTAGTTCCTCCAAAGACTATTTTGGAGATTCTTTTCAGAAAATTAATTTCAAAGAATTCCTTTAAAGGATCACAAGGCAGAAACTATTTCAAAGAAACTTTTCAACAAAAATCTTCAAAGTTTTCCAATTTTGGAATTTCAAGAACTCGCTAATTTAGAGATTTATTTCAAAGTTTTCACTTTGGAGATTTCTTTCAAACTTTTGAATTTGGGAAACTATTTTGGAGAATTCAAGTTTTGGGTTTTCGAAGATTTAGATTTTGGAGAATTCAAGTTTCAGATTTTCAGAGATTCGTTTTGAAGAATTCAAGTTTCAGGTTTTCAGAGAATCGAAATTTCAGAGATTTCAATTTCAAGTTTTCAGAGATTTGGGTTTCAGGTTTTCAGAATTTCTGCAATGTTCACAGGTTTTGATGTCTGCCTCCACTTCAAAGGGGAAAGAAAAGATGAAGTACACATTTCTTGGAGTTGCTCCCCAATCCTACTTAACCTTTGATTTAGGAAATATCGGGGACACCGATCTTAGACAGATTGATCTTCCCAAGTTCTGGGAAAGATTAAAGGCCCCAAATAAAAATCCATGGATGCAGGCCATCTTTGATAGTGGTCTTGCCCTTGCCACTAGTTTTCCCGCATATGTGCAATTCCCAAGATTCATCCTATCTGCAGAGCAGCCCACTACGACAAGGAATCTATGTCGATAAGAGATAGCAACAATAAGGTGGTAATCCGTCTGGACCTGATTTCTTTGAAGACTTGTTTAAACTTCTAGATGTACAAGATTACACCACTATCTCACTGAAATAGCAGTTGAGCACTGGGATAAAAAAGAGGAAGTATGCTCAAAGGTCATGATGAAGTCTGCCTAACTAATAATTTTTCCAAGCTTCCCAAGACTATACATAGATCATATTTCATTCGGAGATCAATGATGTCATTATACTCTTGAGAAGAGCTTCAAGTCTTCCTACTACAAAGGAATTCTAAGAGTGGATGTTCTTGTACATAGAAACTATCAAGAAAAATGATGATTTTATCCAATGGGGTGAACATATCGAGTGCAACATTCGCTACCGGTTGGGCGAGGTGGCGAAACTAAATCCTTCTACATGAAATCTTTCCTAGTATATACAACTTCGCTATGGGGATTTCTCGGATTGAACACTGGGGTGTTCACAAAGACATCCCAAATATATGAGTATTATCCCCAACTTACTCTATACAAGGGGAGCAAGCACTTCCGAAGAATCAACAACACTTTCTTCGTTGTTGTCCTTTATCGCTTTGACAAGGAGCTATATAATCAGTGGATTTCGATGAGGCTTTTCAAGAGGTGTGAGAATGGGGAGCAATCTACCTTTAGTTTCCTAGATTCACCTACCTTTGGATTCTATGTTTCATAGGCACCCTAAGCAAGTTGCCAAGGTGCCCCACTAATAAGTGGGTTCTTTTGGAATTGGTTTGGTAGTTATTGGATTAACAAAAATCCTAAATAAGTGTCACAAGGCGGAATGCATTTCCCTATTACAATTGGCAAGTATTCTTTCCCAACTATCCACAAGGCAAGAAATGTGGATGTTGAAATGGCTGAGGTAACCCTGTGGACCTTCCATCCACGAACTAACTTTGACTATTGGCGTAAGTTCGGTAGACAGGAATTTCCGTGCTCATATGCCACGGTTAGAAGACATATGTATCTATTATCGAGACAAATACATCGTGTGGTAAGCAGATTATGAAAGATTAACCCTTGATGAAGTGTGGCAGTTTGGGTTGGCTGATGTGCCAAAGGACTTATAGGATAATGATGAGGTCCTAGATTCATCATACAGGGATGATGATGTTGCCAATCAACCACTACCATGGGTTGATTGGTATGTGAAGAGTGCAACAATACCAAAGAAAGGAAGACCCCATTCTAAAAAGAACTTTCAGTTGGTTGGCCACTTTGGGAATCTCACCCAAAGGGGAAAATCAACCTTCAAATATAGGGTCTACATCAGCAGTAAACCAACCAACACCTACAAAAGGCAAGATATCAACTCAAAGGGTTCCCATGGTTCCAAAGAAGATCTCATTTGTGGTTGGTGGCTCATCTCTTTCTAGGTCTGTTGCTCCTAGGGTTACAACATCTATAATACCAGTCACTAAGGTTATGGAAGTAAGTGATTCCCCTAGTGTCATTCAGGATCCATCCCATCTTCCCCTTCCTCCATTATCACTCCCAATATCAGTTCCCTCCACTTCTACCACTATTTCCTCTTTTCCATCTCCTTCTATGGCCCAGGTATTTTCGTCACTTCCAGTTTTATCAGTTGGGGAAAATATTGGGTCACCCATTTCCTCCTCACTTCCTTTAACACTCCCATTTTCTTCGATCTCAACCCCTAGCATTGCCTTGTCAATTCATGTGGCTGTCCTCACTCCCACACCTTCCATCATTACCACCTCTACTTAGATATCAACTGGCATTTCTTGTGATCTTTCCCTAACTGGTACTTTGGGTATTAGATCTGTTTCTTCATCTTCCTCATCTCTATCCATACCAGAGTTGTTGTTTAGATAGACTCCTAAGCAAAAGAAAAAGGTTCCTATGGGAGATGTGATAGATCTCAGTATATTGGAGTCCATGCCCAAAAGACAGGCCAAGAGATCGAGAACCGTATCAAGTCTAACGGTTAATCCATCGAGAGCGTGTGATAGAAGTGGCTACCCCTGTTGAGGGGAAAACTAAAGAAACCATCACAGCAGTAGACTACTAGATCTTGAAGTTCTCATTGGGGAAGGCTACTCATGAAGGAGCCAAGCAGGATGTACACACTACTCTTGGGGCCCTTTTGGAGAAATACGACAAAGACAAGGCCACCAAGGACGAGCTTAAGGCCAAGGTTGAGTAGCTCACTGCACTGCTGCATAGAGTAACTCAGCCCACTCCATCCACTGACATCTCAACTACTACAGCCATGACAGTTTCATCTACAATCGATGACATCTCTTATCATGAGCTTGAGAAGCTAGGCTAGAAAGGGAGAACAATGAATGGATGGATGGAAAGGATCTTATAGGAGGCCAATCCTCTGATTAAGGAAGCGATGGAGATTTATACTAAATTATAGATTACAAAAGCCACCATTGCTAAGATGGACAAATCTCTCTCCGAAGATAATAATAATTTAAATTTGACTTTGGCAACATGGAATGACATTAGAGAAGAAGATTTCATTTTACTTCTAGGAAGAGGTGATTGATGATGCCTCTAAATTATTTGAATATCAAAAAGCTATGGAATTCCAAAGTGTCGGGTGTTATAAAATCTGATAAAAAAATTGGAGAAGTGAGTAGAAATTACAGATGTCCTCAATGATATCTCTGAAGAGTTTGACAATACACACTGTAAGTTTTTTAATGAGAAAATCGATGCTCTTCCTGAGGACCAGATTAAAGTAAATTTCAAATATTTAGTAAAGTGGGAAAACGATGTTATGAATACTTTCAATAGTGATTCCACTCGATCGACTAGTTCTATATCGAGAACTTCATAGGGAGACTAAAGAAAGTCATAAGTAAGCTTCGAAGGTTGCCGAATAGGATCACGAAAGAGATTGAAACAACAGGCGTATGGAATACTTTTGTGTGTGGACCTAGAGTTGATGAAACTCAAGGTATTGTCAAGCGTTTCTTTGAGTACTGACACAAAATGTCCATATGGGAAGAAGAACAACAAAATCTTGCGAGAAAAAAAGATGAAGATGAACCAAGCCAAAGGCCGAGTGGCCATGAAAGGATAGGTTCAATCTCTAGAAACGATCAAAGTTACAGGTTTGACTTGGTAAACCTTCTCCGAAATAAATTTGCTATTTTTATGGGATCATGTTCCCTCATATTAATGACATTACTATTTTTAGTTAAATGTTAGTTAAAGGCCTAGCTGTAATGGCTCAGACTAGGAACTTATAAATAGTGGAGTGTTTCCATTACTTAGAGAGACATATTTTGGAGAGATTTGGAGGAAAGTTGCTCTTCAAGCTTGGAAGAGTGCCTCTAGGGTTTTTTTGAAACCTTTCAATTATATTCAAAGTTATTCCTTATATTCTTCTTCCCTAAATCCCATGAAATGATAGCATAGGACTAGTTAGCCATCTTTCTTACATCATAAGTAGTGTTGTGTTTAGTCTTGGAATAGAAGCCGGCCTTCTCCGAAGGTTCACCTCGAGCCCAAGTCCCACACTTGAGAGGTGATCCCATGTGTCCCAATCAAATTGAATGACGTGACTCATATCGGCCATTTGGGGTGCGGTGATTTGGAGACAACAATTTTATGATTTGTGGTTTTAGATTATCCTAATGATGGGGTTTTGAGCATTTTGGTGCAAGGTGAGAGGTTTTGAGCATGACCGACCTACATGGGTCATATGTGAATTTTTAATGATTAATTTTGGATTTTTTAAGTTGTACTTGTCTAATCTAAGGAGGGAAACCAACTTGGTTTGAATTTGAATCAAGAAGAGCATATAAAAGTGATGTTTTGGGTGTTATTTTGCACTAGTTGAGTGTGTATGAAAAGTGCAACCTATGTGTGAGTGATTTGAAGGTATAAAGGCATGTGTTGAGATTTGAAATTGTTCTTGATAGGTTGAATAATTTTTGCAAGAGTGTGTGCAATGGTTTGATGCTCGAAAAGTGAAAAAGTGTAAGTTTGAGCAAGTTTGAGAACCTAGGGTTTGAACAAGGGTTTGAAGGAGAGCGAGCTGAATCGGTGATCTCAATCAGTTTTGGTAGAAACAAAGACATCATATATCTTCATAAAATGTGGTTGAGTGGGTTCTTGATCATCTTAGGGGTTGTAGCCTCCTTGTGGAGTTGGTGTTTCACAAAACTAGGGGTTGGTGTTCCTTGTAGGGTTGGTGCTCTACTAAACTAGGGGTTGGTGCTCCTTGTGAAGTTAGTTCTTCACTAATTTTTTTGATTTGAGTAATATAATTATAAGTTTCAATTTTTTTCTTCCCCTTGAGGGTTTCCCACTTATATCTTGTGTTATGGTGTTTTTCTCTTGTTCATGGTTAATTGAATGTATGTTGTATGTTATTGTGCACACTCTAATAGATGGTTAATTGATTAATGGTTTATGTGAGAAATATAAAATTGAAATTAAATTTGTAAGGATTGATTCACCCCTCCTCTCACTCATTATGCTTCCAACAATGATTTTGAGATCTCGAATGAGGTCTAAAATTGTGTTCGAAACTTGAGTTTCCTTTGCTCATCTAGAATTCATCATTAAAGGAACTTATTGTCTCCTTCCAATATCTGGTCAAGAAAGAGGTAGGTTACTATGTTTCCTTAAATAATGAGAACTTACAGATCCTTGGACAACATCAAAAGTTATATTTATGAAATTACAAAGGATCATGAAGGATGTATCACCAATGAAAGAAGATCAATGAGATTCTCGGGGCATGGAGCAAGGTGTTAGGTTAAATTTTCATTCCAGAGGCATAAAAGTTAACAATTGTGATATCTCATTTTGACAAAGAATTCAAGGATGTTGTCTCCCGAAAATTACTTTTCATTTTCCAAGTTAAATTCAAAATTTTGAGCTCTCACCCTCCTAAATTATTTAAGCCAAGTTGAAAGTTTGAAGAAATAGCAAAATCCATGCCCTAGTGTTGTTTAAATCTCTATTTTGCTTGTTTTGAGAAATTCTCCATCTCCCGGTCTATGCACGTAATATCCTCCTTACAATCTCCTTTCTTGATCAAAATTGTTCGCTTGTTCTATGGCTCAGGTCATAAAATCATTATTTTTCCTCCATGTCTGTCTCTGGCTCGTGAAGGAAATTCAAAAATTGGACTCAAAATGATGAAGTTCTCTTCCTCTGTGTATTTTTCCCACAATTAGGAACAATGGGCATTTTCTTCCTGTCAAATTTTGGCCCCATCATCCACGGGTACGTGGACATACCTAATTAGAAGCGGGTTGATGGAGAAATTTGTGTTTTTGAGCCTCTTTGTAAAAAAGGTGAAAAGTTAAAAAGTGACCCGCAGCCCTAATCAGGCTATAAAGGAAAAAGTCAAAGTTGAAGACCGCAGAAAATGTCAAATTTAAAGCCCGTTGTTGAAAATTCAAAGTGGAGTAAAGAAGCCATTGGGTGACTTTTGGAAATTTAACCAAATTCCCAAAAGTGAAGTAAAAGTTTTAGAATGTGCGGCTCCACCAAGGTCTCGGGCCCACCGTTGAAAAGTCAAAGCGGGAGAGTGGAATGACAGAGAACTTTGATTTTTTTAGCCTTTTTCCAAAAAAGGTTAAAATGTTGAGAAAAGGGTTGTGACCCCATTTCCAATCAGAAGATGCCACATGTCAAGAGTTCAATCGGAGCAGCGGGTCGGTGGAGAAATTTGTGTTTTTGAGCCTCTTTGTAAAAAGGCGAAAATTTAAAAAGTGACCCACAGCCCTGATCAGGCTTAAAGGGAAAAATTCAAAGTTGAAGCCCATAGGGAGAAAGTCAAAGGTGAAGCCCGCCATTGAAAATTCAAAGTGGGAGAGCAGAATGGTGGAGAACTTTGAGTTTTGAGCCTTTTTCCAAAAAAGGTTAAAATGTTGAGAAAGGGCCACGACCCCATTTCCAATGAAAACGTGCCACGTGCCTAAGTTAAAAAGTTAAAGTGGGGGTGCGGGCCAATTTGTTCCAAATTGCCAAATCTCTAAAAAATCGTAAAACACAAAGGGCTTTCCCTTGTACCCACTCCAATCTCTTCCTACCACGTGGACAACCTGATTTTAAAGTTATAAGAGAAAATCAAACGGTCTGTATTCAAACTGGCAAATCAAATGTAACGTTCGCGTTGCAAGATCTGGTTTTTAACCCACCATGAGCGTTTTCTTCGCAATGGAGGAATTTGAAGAGGCATAAATGATTTGTAAAGTTGTAACCATTTTGGCATGAGATATAATGGCTCCTTAGAGCCATTCCAAGGATGGCAATTGATTTCAAAAAGACCAAAGTGCTCTGTACCTGGAAAAGATAGAAAATGCCATACTTCTTCTATTTTCCCTTCTCCTTAGATTTTCCTCTATTCTCAAAGCTCTGTACAAATTCTGCTTTAGCTTCAATAATAAAAGAAGGAATTTTTGCCTTTTTGATTAAGGGATTCATTAGTACCTTGCGACCAATGAATTTCATTCGGTCTTGTAGATTCTCCTGTGGATTTGTTTTTCTTCTAACTATAAATGCATGTAAATGAAATTTATAATTAATGTGTGTGGGAATTTGATATTCTACTCACAACATTAGTTTTCTCCTACCTCCATTTCCACTCCCCTTCCCCTTTCCAAGACAATGTTTCTTCTCTAGCAAGACATTGCTAGCTTTGCCACAACATCAATGGAGTGCCCCGTTGGATCTTTGGTCGAAAGGCCACCTTTGAAATGCATATTTTATGCATCACCTACAAAAAGGTACATCACAAGTATAGGGACTTAGATTCCCATAACATTGGCTTGAAACCCACCAATTTGTCCACGAGACAATTTTTCTCGCCAACGCTTTGGCGCCCATCGTGGTGCAAAGTTTACAGTATCTACACCTAAAAATGACCTCAGGGTCATAAAATACAAAAAAAAATTCTATAAGAAAATTTTCTGGAGATTGAATAATCACACAAACTACATGGATGTAAATCATGAATATTCTAGGAAATCCTCTTATTGAGAGACCCGATTTACTCTTTCACATCCAAGAAGACATTGCTTCTGATCTGAGAGAAGTTATTTGGCATAATAGATGAAGTTTCAATCATTACTTCATTGCCATAAGGATTCTGGACCTGGAAGAGGAACGTGTTGTCGAATTGGAAAGGCAGAGACAAATTCTAGCACCCCAAAGAAGAGCATAGATTTTCAAGTGGCGAGATAGAAGATTCACCCAAAACAGAGACAAGGAGGACAAACTAATCCCATTTTTGAGGAACTTCAAAGGAGACAAGAGCTACTTGGAATCCAGAGGCTTCCTTTTCAAAAAACCAGTCACGTTGGGAACTTGAGTGTTGTCAATCCTTTGGATGGTGAATTTTCATACATAAACAAGAACCTTGTAGACTTCACGATCGAAGACCAAAGAAGAAGCTAGAGAAAGAGAAGAAAGACTCGACGAAGAAATAAGATCTCAACTCGAAGAAATTGAGAGACTTCAAGCTGAGGTAAACAAAAGAGCAACAACAGAAGTCATAGCCTTAGCAAGGCTGGAAGATAGAAACAAACACAAAATGGGGGATCGAGATCATGAGCATGAATGGGATCGTGAAGCCCATAGGCCTAATGTACCATGGGGAGGAAACACCGGTCCACTGGCTCTTGCTCAACCACTCCATGAGCTACCGAGAGGCTCAAGAAAAAACTTCCCAAAATTCAGAGGGGATGGTTCTTAGCTCCCGAAGAACATGTAGCAACATTCATCACTACTTGTGGAGTGTTGGGAGTTTAAAATGAAGATGTTTTAGTTAGGATCTTTGTGGAGTCACTCCAAGAAAGAGCTGCTGAATGGTTCTACATGTTACCCCCAAGATCTGTCACATGCTGGGAAGATATAAGAAGTGCATTTTAACAAAGGTTCAAGAGCACTAAAGATTGTCAAGATCTACTGGTCCAATTGGTTCAGATGAAGAAGGAGACCTCCGAATTAATGAGATATTTTGTAGCAAGGTATGATAGGTTGAAAAGAAGGATCCCAGAAGATGTGGTACCCCTTGAATACAACTTGAAAATGTTCTTCATTAGTGCTTTGCCATCAGAAGTTGGTTTCTTCCTCAGAAGATCCTAACTAAGAACATTGAGGGAAGTTCAAGACTTTGTAATTGAGACTAATGATGATCTAATTACTTACGGAAAAGTGAAAGGACAAATGGGAAGTAAAAAGGTCAGAGTTCAAATTTAGTCACCACTGATCCAATGTCCCAAAAAATGGTAAATGACCTAGTTGCTTTGAAGAAGCAGCTGTCACAAATCACAATGAGGAATGCTCTAAGGAGACCAAATCCTCCTGATAGACCAAGAATTTATCCACCTCCTCGTAGGTGTTCCCTAAAGCACCACCAGTCAATGCCATCTGTGACAATAGGGAATCATAAGAAGGAACAAACATTGAGGAAACTAAATAAGAAAGCATGGATGACTATGAAAAATATCTTAAAATCGAAAATCTTGGCATGCACAATGGCCTGATTGAATACATTGACGATGAGAAGGAAGGTGATGAAGAAGCTCCAAGTTTTTCATGTGCCATTTTCACTCGTGCACAATCTAAGAATGGTGTTTCATCCTCAGCGAGATTCTGAATCGAGAGTAGGAAGAACAAAGAAGATAGCTCACCAAAGCCTCCACTAAACAAAATCATCAGCAGGAGATCACCATTACCACCTTCCATGGAATCAGCTTAGAGAGAAATCAGATTCACTAGTTGGCAAGGATCACATCTTTGTGTGTTAAGTAAGTTATCCGATTCTTCTCCCAACTCAAAATATGTTAAGAGAAATTCTCTTCTAAATGTTGGTTCTACAAGAACATCTAAATTTCAATCAAAGGCTACACCCCCATCTCCTTCCAAACCAATTTCTACATTTGAAAAGGATAACCCAACACCAAAAGTAATGACACATCTACCATTTAATTCCTCATCTACCATAACTTCATTTGAATTTGTAGAGCATGCTAGAAAAACCAAATTCCATCTCTCTGAAATTGAATACCTACAAACACATCCTTCCCAATTTAATAGATTCATCAAGGCAACCCGGGTTGGTAACTCTACATCCCCAATCTCTAATTCTAAAGGCTTAATTCCCACACCATCCACACCATCTCAAAACATGCTATCCCTCGGTGCCTCCACCACCAATAGAGCTGAGCCTTTTACATGTCACTTCTCATCAAAGGTTTCAGGCTAAAAATTGCATTATAGATTCTATAGCCTCAGATAATGTGATGCCAGCAAAAGTTGCAAATGCTCTTGGCCTCACTTTGACTGGTAAATGGCACATGCTACTCAATGGAATCCAAATAAGTTCCATTGGTAGGAAGGATTAAGGATGCTCAAGTTGCACTAGCTGATTACCCTGACAAGAAGATACTCCTGACCATTTTGGTGGCAGACATCCCAACATCTTTTGGTATCCTGTTGAGTAGAAGTTTTTGTAGATATATAGGTGGAGAAATAAAAATGGATTGGTCATCTGCAACTATCCCAGTGAAAGGAGAAATGAAGAAGCTACTACCAGTCAAAAAAATGAAGTTCATAGTAAAGAAGTATCATGATCCAAGGGATGATATCCTTTTTCAAGATTGTGGGCTTGAAATTACCTCCTTACATCACGAAAAGAGGACTTTCCACTTCTCATGGAGGAAAAATAAGAATGAATCTGGACAACGGATTTTGATGGCATTCATTCCAGAGTAGGTTTAGGAGCTAGTGTAGTATTATACTCTCCCTCCAATGAGGTATATCCTTTTGCCTACAAGCTGTAATTTGAAAATACAAATAATACAATAGAGTATCAAGCATTAATATTAGGAATGAATACAATAGATGACATGAGAATCAATAAGTTGAGATGCAAAGGTGATGCAGAGGTTGTGGTAAAGTAGGTCCGCCAACAATATCAGGTGAAAAACCCTAGACTCAGGCACTATAGAAATAGAGTGTGGGACTGCATTGAATCCTTTGATGTATTCTCCATTAAAGCTATCCCTAGGGTGCATAATGAAAAGGATGATTCTCTAGCAGTGTCAGCTTCCTTAGTGACACCTCATTCTTCTTTTGGAAAGGATAAGGTGACCATTAAGATGGTGTTCAAACCCAGCGTACCAGATAATGCAAATCACTGGCAGGTCTTTAATGATGACAATCAGATCCTAGCCTTCTTAGAACAAAGGGATAACTTCAATAATATTTTCTTTGAAGGAAGTGAAAACCCACACCATGAATCAGTCCCCAAATAAGAGAAGGAAGGAATTGAGGGAATTGATGAAGAGGGAGTAATCAAACTAAAAGGAAACAAAATCCCCAAAGGCCTAGTTTCTTTGGAAGACCTCTTTGACAAACATGACAGGTTCATCCAAGAGAAAGAAAAATAGTCTTCTCGGTGTCCATCTAATTTTGATCAAGAAAACATTGGCACTTCAGAGAATCCAAAGATGGTTAACATTGGTAAATGCTTCTCACCAGAAGAGAAGAGAAAGTTTTTACTCTGCTAAAAAAGTACTCATTCCTATGATGAACTCAAATCTTTTTAGCCAAAGGAAATGCATCACTCCATTCCTTTGAAGCAAGGAGCTAAGCCATTTAGGAAAAAACAAAGGCCCTATAATCCAAAGATTTCTAATGTTATCAAAGAAGAGGTGAAAAATATGCTTAATGCTAGAATCATCTTCCCCATCGACCATTAAACATGGGTGGCTAACATTGTGCTAGTAAGGAAGAAGAATGGGGAAATAATGATTTGTGTAGACTTCCGAAATCTGAATCAGGCATCTCTCAAGGATAACTAACCTCTTCCAATCATGGATCATATTTTGCAAGTAGTCACTGGATCTGAAATGCTCTCTTTGCTTGATGGATTCTCAGGGTACAACCAAATCAAGGTGGCAGAAGAGGATTGTAATAAAAAAACCTTCACAACACCTTGGGGAACTTTTTCCTACAACAAAATGCCTTTTGGCTTGATCAATGCTAGAGCCACTTTCTAGAGAGCAATGGACTTGGCCTTCAAAGATTTGAAACATTGCATTTTCATTTACCTTGATGACCTCATGGTTTTTTCAAAGAAGAGGGGAGATCATATCTACCATTTGGAGCAAGTCCTTGCAAGGTGTAGGAAACATGGCATTTCTCTAAATCCAAAGAAGTGTATTTTTGGAGTCACAAAAGGTAAGTTGCTGGGACACATTGTGAACAAACATGGAGCACACATTGATCCTGAGAGGATAAGAGCTATCCAAGCACTAGCCTTACCAACCAGCAAGAAGGGAGTTCATTCATTATTTGGAAAGGTAAACTTCCTTCATCATTTTGTGCTTGAGTTTTCTAAATTGACTAAGCATATAAATTCCATGATGAAGCCTCAAGCAGGTTTCAAGTGGAATAAGGAAGGAAAAGCAGCATTTGAGGAGATCAAGAAAGCCATTGCCAAATCTCCAACTCTTGTATCTCTAGATTTCAACAAGTAGTTCATCATGTATTGCTATGCATCAGAAAATACACTCTTTGTTTTCCTTGTTCAGAAAAATGATGAAGGTTTGGAAGAACCCATTGCTTTCATTTGCTATCCTTTGAAAAATCATGAGCTAAAGTACAACCAACTAGAGAAACATGATTACACAAAGGTGGTCAAATCTATTAAAAGTTTCAAATTCTACATTCTCAATTCACATACAGTGGTGATTGTCCCTAGAAGTGCAATCAAGTCCATTTTGACTCAACAAGATCCTGGGGCTAAGAGAGGAAGTTGGATTGAAAAGACCCAAGAGTATGACTTAGAGATTAGACCCTCTAATCTGGTAAGAGGAAATGGTTTGTGCCAGCTGATTGCTGAAGATGAATCTTTAGGGCTCAGCAGGGAGAAAAAGATGGTGTTTTCTCAACCTATTTAGGAGATAGTCCACAGGTGCTCTTTGTCACCACTACTGATGAGTGGTATGTTGACATTGCTTACTACCTCACTTATGGATAATTCCCTCCTCATCTTGATTACAAACAAATAAGGACACTCAAGATAAAGGAAACCAATTTTGTGATCTGGAATCATGCACTTTACAAGAGAGGCCTAGATGGTTGTTTCCTCAGGTGTGTAGATAAGGAGCAACAAGAAAAGTTACTCAGGGAATATCATGATCAAGCTTGTGGTGGAAATTTCTCAACAATGGTCACTACACATAAGATCCTCATAAGGAGATATTATTGGCCCTCCATATTTGTAGACACTCAGGATTGGGTTTCCAAATGCAAATCATGCCAACAATTTGTTGGAAAGCCATAACTAGTTGCATTACCACTCAGGGCTGTGGTGTTTGAAGAACCATTTCAGCGATGGGAGCTAGATTTAATTGGTGTTTTGAATCCTCATTCTAGTGTAGGGATTACTTATATACTCACCGCAATTGATTACTTCACTAAATGGGTGGAAGCCATCCCAACCAAGCAAGCCATCTCTTAAACAATCTGTAACTTCATCAAGGAGAATATCATTGTTCGTTTTGGAATACCACAAAAAATTGTTGTAGACAATGCCACATATTTCTCTTCCAAGGAGCTCACAGAGTTTTGTTATGGATTTGGAATCTCCCTATCTCACTCTTCTGACTACTACCCATAAGGAAATGGGAAAGCTGAGTCAAGCAACAAGAACATTGTGACCATTTTTCGTAAGTTGGTAGATGAGAATCAAAGGAACTGGTACAAGAAGTTATATGATGCATTGTGGGCCAATAGGATCACTCCTAAGAAGGCAATAGGTATGTCACCTTTCCAAATGTTGTATGGAGTAGAGGTAGAGATTCCTTTCACAATTGAGATGTGTTGTTCACTCAAAATTCCCCTGTTACGATAGAAGTAAAATTTCAAGATTTTGAGTTATGAGTGTTTTCTCCGAAGTGCCTAAGCCGTGAAAATTGAGAAAATTTGTGTTTTGGGTCATTTTGTATGTATTTCGGGCTGTCGGAAGTTTTGTCCCGCTGTCCCAAGTACGAAAGTGCTTTCTGTTCTCCGACCGGCCGAAATCCCCGAAATTGTCCCATTTTCGGGCCCGTCGGATGTTTTTGTCCCAAGTGTCCCAAAACTCAAAGTGCGCTCTGTTCCCGATCAGGCCGAACCACTCGAACCGCGTGCTCTCGAACTTTTTGTCCCAAATGTCCCAAGTTCAAACGGACCTGTTGTTCCATTTTCGGCCGATTCGCCCGATTTTGTCCCAAATGTCCCAAGTTCAAACGGACCTGTTGTTCCATTTTCGGCCGATTCACCCGATTTTGTCCGAACCCGAGTTCCAAATTGCTCTCTTCGCGAACCGCCCGCAGTCGCACATTTTTGTCCCAAGTGTCCGGCCAAAAATGCAAATCAAGCTGTTCCAATTTCGGCCGAACCGCCCGAGTCGCGCACTTCGCACATTTTTGTCCCAATTGTCCCAAATTCATTTGTGCGTCTTCTCCCCGTTTCGCCCGAATCGGCCGAGCCTCGTGTTTCGCGCATTCGCGTCTCACATGTCCCAAGTGAACCTAAGGCAATTCATACTTAGTTTTTCCCGCTCGACCCGAATATGCTGTTTTTCAAAATATGAATTTAAGTTCTGCTCGATGCTATCAATCCAAGATCAAATTTCAAGGCAAATGTGGCGAAGACGAAGCTCTCAAGACGCTGGTTGCATCAGTTTTCAAAGACACTCATTGTCATCCTCAAGATGAAACGTCTGGTGTGTCCCTCGTGGCAAATACAGAGCTGAGACGTTAGAAAGATTCAAGCAGCGGTTTCTGAAGACAGTGGGTCCCTCTCAGAACTGGCCACCTGTCCCCTTCTCCATCCTTCTTTCTTCTTCCCACTCCTTTCGTATTCCATGTAATTAGTTAAGGCATTGCAATTAACAGTCCTTAACTATTCTCTAGTTAAAAGAAACGGTTACGAGGAGTAACCGAATTGTAAACTATATAATGGCCTTCTGCGCCATTTTAAAAAAAGAGGAAGAACTTGGCATATTCTCCGCGAGTGTAAATAGACTATAGAAAAATCAATACGAGAAGGACTTTCCATTCATTGTCTCTCTAATCTCTGTTATCGGTGTGTTTTCGTGTTATATTGTGAAGATCACTTTGTCTCTAATTTATTAGTCTCTCGATTGCATACTATCCAGTTTTGCAAATACAGCGATCTTGTACAACCAAGAAGGAACTTTGTGTCCTTGATGAATGAATCGAAGAAGGTTATTTACAGAACTTTGTGTCTTTAAACTTAATCCTATTCAGCCAATGCAATTGATCTTGTTCTAAATTCCTTACAACTTCGCACACATAAAGAATTATTCTGCTATCTATAATTCTGTATGTTTGCCTTTCTGCTCTTTCCCATGCTCTCATTTCCTCAGTCCTTTTGTAACTGATGATCCTTGTGGAAAACACTTTAGTAATATCCAAGTTCAACCATAAAATCATGTTCTGTATATTTGTAAATAAGTTCTTTTCCGAATAAGGGAACCTCTCCCATTAAAGAGGAGGGACTTCTTGTCCCCTGTCTGTTGCTCTCTTAAAAGTCCTATTTGACGACCAACAGTTTTTGGCGACTCCGCTGGGGAAAATCACATTCCAGTTCTGTAATTTTTGATCATCTTTTGATCGGCGACTCCCCGTTTCACTCGAGGGAGAAGGACCCTTGGTATCGAAGATTCTCAGTTTCAGCTTTTGGAGCAACAGGGTTTTCCTTTCCCTTCAAATAGAAGAACTCGTTCGACGAGCACTCCACCTATTCAAGATAGAAGTCCTACGGGTGGTATTCCTTCAGAACCTGCTAGTCCCAATCTACGAGCTTTGATCCTAGCTGGTGTTACAGTTCCCTTCCAAGCCGTATTTCCAAGAATGGCGGCACAATTGCCATGGGGTCAACGTGTTGGGCCCCTGGCCCTTAATCAGCCTTTGCATGAGTTACCTAGAGGTAACCAGAAAGAACTTCCCCAAATTTAAAGGAGATGGCAAAGTACACCCTGATGAACACATTGCAGCCTTCATAGTTGCATGTGGAGTCTTGGGAGTTGAACATGAAGACGTCTCAGTAAGGCTGTTCGTTGAGACGTTACAAGATAATGCTGCTGATTGGTTCTATCACCTTCCGGTTGGTGCCATCACCGACTGGAATACAATGAGAACTCAGTTCGAAAGCCGTTTCAAGCCGGCGAAGATGTGCATGCCTGCTTGCCCAAATTTCTCAGATAAAGAAAGATCCATCAGAACCCATGAGAGAATTTGTGGCTCGATTCAACAGACTGATCAACAAAATTCCTGTAAATACTCGACCGGTTGATCAAATTCAAAAATGTTTCTTTCTAAATGCTCAAACGCCCAAAGTCAGTTATGCTCTAAGAAGGGCTAATCTCGGAACGTTAGTTCTGGATCAAGAACTGGCTGTTAGTGTCGAGGATGACTTGATCATGTCAGGGAAGTTGAAAAGAGATCCCCCCAAATCTAAATCTGCTGCTTCTTCATCTTCCACCTCTGGACCCAATACTGATCCATTAGTCCAGAAACTTGCAAATGATCTCGTCACTATAAAGAAACAACTAGCTCAGCATGCCCCGTATGCAGATGTTCCAAGAAGAAATTTTCAGCCTAGAAATCGTTTGCCTGCTCCTCACACAAGACTAGCACTTGAAGGACCTCCTGTCAAAGTTCCTGTGAATGCAACCTGTGAAGTTGAAGAGCCAGATGATGATGTGGACAATGAAGCTGGTGAAGAGTTCTGGAGGAATTTGATGATGAGGCCGAAGAACTTGAAGGATCTCGGGTTAATTTCTTTACCACCGAAGGCATTGATGATGGAGATGACTATGATGAAGTGGTAGCAGATATGAACAGTGAATCATTTGCTGTCATGACTCGAGAACAGACAAGGCAGAAGGAGAAAGTAACACAGCCCATGAAGAAATCTAAGGAGCAGCCGGCAACTATTCCTGTAATTGCCAAAAGAGGATCTCCTATCCCTACCTCATCTGCACCAAAGGTAAGTCCTGTCAATCCTGCTACCAAAATTGCTTCTTCTTTTTCTCCTAAAGTTGATAAGCCTAGAATTCCAAATGATGATGGTCCATCCACCTCTGGATCCTTTGATATTGTTGATCACCTAAAAAGGACCAAGGTCCAAATCTCAGAAGCTGAGTACTACCAAACTCATCCCAAGGCTTTTGCCAAGATGATCCAATTTGTTAATTCCCATTCCAAGACCACCTCTAAAGGCCTTTTGCCTACTCCTCCTTCTGCACCACAGCCTAGTCTGGTAGCTGCTGTAACCTCACCTGGCGACAAAATCAAGCCTTTTTATGTAACACTTCTTATAGCTGGCCATAGGCTCAGTAACTGTGTCATAGATTCCGGAGCCTCAGATAACGTGATGCCTGCTAAAGTAGCTCATGCTTTAGGCTTGACCCTCACTCGTACTTATGGATCTTGCTACTCCATGGAAAGTAAGGAAGTGCCTTTGGTTGGAAGGATTAAAGATGCACAAGTGGCTTTTACTGCTTTACCTGAAAAGAAAGTCTTGGCTACCATCCTAGTAGCGAGAGATTCCTCCTTCTTATGGAATGTTGCTAGCGGGAACTTCGTAAAGATGTGGGTGGAGAGATTCAAATGGATTGGTCACATGCACTCATACCTGTCAATGGACATATGAAGAAGCTGATGCCTGAGAAACAATCAGAGTATATTGTGTAGAAAACGGATGATCCTAAGGCACAAATACTCTATGAGGATATGGGCCATGGTAATTACATGATTCTGTCCCCTGATGAAATCCAACCCTCCAAAGTATCACCCAAAGATCCCAATGGTGTTTGGATTTTAGAATTTGATGGAAGTTGTTCCTCGGCTGGTTCTGGAGCTGGTGTCCTGCTAGTGTCACCTGAAGGCTGCCTACACCCTTTTTCATTTAAGTTGCAGTTCGAAAACACTAACAATACAAGAGTATGAGGCTCTCATTCTTGGGCTGCAAGTGGCCAAAGAACGAGGTTTAAAAATCTTTTGGCTCGTGGTGATGCGAGAGCTAATTGTGAAGCAAGTCGAAGCCTTTTCGGGTAAAAATGGGAGGTGAAGCATTACCGGAATCAGGTTTGGGATTGCATTGAATTCCTTAATGCTTTCTCCATTGAGGCAATACCTAGAGAAAAGAACAGCAGGGCTGATTCACTGGCTGTCTCAGGATCACTACTGATTCCCCATCCTAAATTCTCTCAGGATAAGTTCACTATTGAAATGGTCCACCGGCCTAGTGTACCTGACAATACCAATAACTGGCAAGTTTTCAACGATGACCAGCATTTGCTTTCCTTCCTGGAACTCAAGGGTAATTTCGAACAACTGTATTTTGAGGGAAGTGACAACCTGCCTCGTGAGAGTGTGTCCTCTGACCATCCTGTCACCCAAGGAGAAGAAACAGATCAGGAAGGATGCATTAAACTCAAAGGAAACAAGATTCCCAAAGGTTTGGTGAGTTTGGAGGAGTTGTTTGATAAACGTGATGATATGTAAAATCCAAAGCTTCTATTGACCTCGTGATCAGTGAGTATGATAAGATTGATATAGGGAGTTCTACTTGACCCCAAGCTAGTAAATATTGGAAAATGTTGCTGGCAAACCGAGAGGAGAAAATCAATTGATCTTCTAAGGAAGTATAAGGATGTTCTTTCTTATTCTTATGAAGATCTAAAAGCCTTCAAGCCAAAAGATATGCAGCATTCTATT
Source organism: Taxus wallichiana var. yunnanensis (assembly GCA_018340775.1). Taxonomy (NCBI): domain Eukaryota; kingdom Viridiplantae; phylum Streptophyta; class Pinopsida; order Cupressales; family Taxaceae; genus Taxus; species Taxus wallichiana. The sequence continues at coordinate 147,671,484 of CM031239.1, read as the reverse complement.
CCCCTCAAACTAGGAATTAAGCCTTTCAAGCAGAAGCAGAGGCAGTACAATCCAAAATAGCTGACACCATCTTTCAGGAGATCCAGAAGTTGTTGAAGGCTAAAATTATTTTCCCATTCACCATTCGACATGGATCGCAAATATAGTGCCTGTTAGGAAGAAAAATGGTGAGATCCGCATCTGTGTTGATTTCAGGAACCTGAATCAGGCTTCTCTGAAAGATAACTACCCTTTGCCTATGATGGATCAAATATTGCAAGTAGTAACAGGATCTGAAATGTTATCTATGCTTGATGGATTCTCGGGATACAATCAGGTAGAGGTTGATACTGTAGATCAACACAAGACAACCTTCACCACTCCTTGGGGTACCTTTGCCTACAAGAGAATGCCTTTTGGGCTGATTAATGCTGGTGCCACTTTCCAGAGAGCTATGGATCTAGCTTTTGGAAGCTTGAAAGGGAAATGTATTGTCATATACCTTGATGACCTGACAGTGTTTTCAAAGACAAGAGCGAGATCACTTGACCACACAGAAACAGTTCTGTTTGAGATGCTAGAGAGCATGGGATTTCTTTAAATCCTAAAAAATCTGTCTTCGTATTCTGAAGGAAAACTATTAGGGCACATAGTCTCCAAGGATGGTATTAAGATTGATCTGAGCGAGTTCAAGCCATCCAAGTAGATTCCTCTCCCAACTAGTAAAAAAGGCGTGCATTCCTTCTTTTGTAAGATCAATTTTTAAGAAGATTCATCCTGATTTTGCTGAATTAACTTTGAATATTTCTCGAGATGATGAAAGGAAGCAAACATTTGGTTGGTCTTACGAAGGAAAGGAATCCTTTGAGGGTATCAAGAAAGCTATTGCTAAAACTCCGAGTTTTGGCTTGTCTGATTTCAACAAAGATTTCATCATCTATTGCTATGCTACAGATAATACCCTAGCTTCTGTCTTAACCCAAGAAGACTCCGATAAACATGAGCTACCAATTGCCTTCATGAGCTATATCCTGAAGAATCATGAGCTAAAATACACCATGATAGAGAAGCATGCTTTTGCGGTAGTCAAGGTGTCAGCGATTCTGCTTTCTATATCCTCAACTCTCACTCTATGGTGCTTTGGTTCCAGATACAATCATTAAGTCAATTCTTACACAAAGCAAGAATTTGGGTCCAAGAGAGGAAACTGGGTGGCTTAATTCCAGGAATATGACATTGATATCAAACCGACCAAGCTGGTTCATGGAAAAGGTCTTTGCGAGCTCATTCTTTGAAGGAGCCAAACATGAGTTCTTTGGAGGAGAAAGGCATGACATTCCTACTATTCTATTCCTTAGTTCAGTCGATGAATGGTATTCTGACATCGCCCATTTTCTCACCTATGGGGAATGCCCCTCTCATTTAACTACCAAGGAAAAGAGGACTGTTAAATTGAGATCGTGCAATATGTCTTGTGGGAAAATGCCTTGTTCAAGCGTGGTCTAGATGGGAGATTTCTGAAGTGTGTGGACAAGGAACAACGAGAAAAGTTGCTCTCGGCTTTTCATGATCGGACATGTGGAGGGCACTATTCATCAACATCCAACTCACAAGATACTCAGGGAGGATATTCTGGCCTTCCTTGTTCGAGATGCATCCAAGTGGGTGGATAAATGCGAGGCTTGTCGGACCTTTGTGGGAAGACCTAAATTGGCCTCTTTGCCTCTCGAAGCCGATTATGATTAAGGAACCATTTCAACATGAAGTGGGGTCTGGATTTCATTGGTGCACTCAACCTGTTTCTAGTGCTTGGTCACACTCATGTGCTAACCCACCATCGACTACTTCACCAAATGGGTGGAAGCTATTCCATCAAGAGCACTACTTACAAGTGGTATGCAACTTCATCAAAGAGAACATCTTGGTAAGGTATGGTGTACCTAACAAGATTGTAACAGATAATGCTTCGAACTTCTCCTCAACTGAGATAATGGATTTCTGCTACGGGTATGGCATCTCTCTGGCTCATTCTTCAGATTATTATCCCCAGGGAAATGGACAAGCAGAATCCACCAACAAAAATCTGGTGACTATCATAAGGAAGTTGGTCAATGAGTCTCAGGGAAACTGGCATAAGAAGCTTTATGATGCTCTTTGGGCAGACAGGATCACACCTAAAAGAGCCATTGGAATGTCTCCTTTTCAAGTGGTGTATGGAGTAGAAGCTCAATTGCCAGTGACAGTGGAACTGCCAGCCTTGCACCTGATGAAGGCCATTGAAGATACTAGTTTCAGTGATGCTCTGGATAAAAGAATCATGTACCTGCACAAACTGAACGAGGACAGATTGGAGGTTGCTGATAGGATATCTACTCACCAGCAGAAGGTAAAGGTTCTGTTTGACAAGAAAGCTAGGTTCAGAGAGTTCCAAGTTGGAGATACCGTGCTGTTATGGGACAAAAGACATGAACCTCGTGGCAGCCATGGAAAATTTGATTCCCTGTGGCTCGGACCTTTCAAGATAAGACACTTTGCTGGTAAGAACTCTTTCTATCTTGATTACATGGATGGTTCTCCCCTCCCACTTCCTTATAGTGGGCAGTATTTGAAGTTGTTCAAGTCATAGGTGACTAGGGAGTCCCTTTGTATATTCTGTACAGTGTTTTTGCTTTTCTACTTTTGGTGTGTTTTCCTTTTGTTGTTTTGGTGTGTTGCCCTCTGTGTTAGTGTTCTTTTTGACTCTGGGCCCAATGGATAAGGCACTTTGTCTGCTCTCCCGAGTTTGTCTAAGTTCTTGCCTTGCCTCATTCCTTGAATTTATGCCAAGTCATCCCCAGAAGGAGCAGTCTGTTGTTCACTCAAAATTCCCTGTTCTGATAGAAGTAAAATTTCAAAATTTTGAGTTATGAGTGTTTTCTCCGAAGTGCCTAAGTTTGTGAAAATTGAGAAAATCATGTTTTGGGTCATTTTGTATGTATTTCGGGCTGTCGGAAGTTTTTGTCCCTTTGTCCCAAGTACGAAAGTGCTTTCTGTTCTCCGACCGGCCGAAATCCCCGAAATTGTCCCATTTTCGGGCCCGTCGGATGTTTTTGTCCCAAGTGTCCCAAAACTCAAAGTGCGCTCTGTTCCCCGATCGGCCGAACCACCCGAACCGCGTACTCCGGAACTTTTTGTCCCAAATGTCCCAAGTTCAAACGGACCTGTTGTTCCATTTTCGGCCGATTCGCCCGATTTTGTCCCAAATGTCCCAAGTTCAAACGGACCTGTTGTTCCATTTTCGGCCGATTCGCTTTGATTTTGTCCCAACCGTCCCGAGTTCCAAATTGCTATCTGTTCCATTTCGCCAAACCAAACCGCTTGAGTCGCGCACTTCGCACATTTTTGTTCCAAGTGTCCCGAAGCCAAAAATGCAAATCATTCCCAATTTCGGCCGAACCGCCCGAGTCGCGCACTTCACACATTTTTGTCCCAATTGTCCCAAATTCATTTGTCGTCTTCTCCCGTTTCACCCGAATTAAGCCGAGCCTCGTGTTTCGCGCATTCGCGTCTCACATGTCCCAAGTGAACCTAAGGCAATTCATACTTAGTTTTTCCCGCATACGACCCGAATATCTTGTTTTTCAAAATATGAATTTAAGTTGCGGCTCAGATGCTATCAATCCGAAGATCAAATTTCAAGGACAGCTGGCGGAAGGACGAAGCTCTCAAGACGTTGGTTGCATCAGTTTTCAAAGACACTCATTGTCATCCTCAAGATGAAACGTCTGGTGTGTCCCTCGTGGCAAATACAGAGCTGAGATGTTAGAAAGATTCAAGCGGTTTCGAAGACAGTGGGTCCTCTCGGCCGGCCACCGTCCCCTTCTCCATCCTTCTTTCTTCTTCCCACTCCTTTCGTATTCCATGTAATTAGTTAAGGCATTGCAATTAACAGTCCTTAACTATTCTCTAGTTAAAAGAAACGGTTACGAGGAGTAACCGAATTGTAAACTATATAATGGCCTTCTGCGCCATTTTAAAAAAGAGGAAGAACTTGGCATATTCTCTGCGAGTGTAAATAGACTATAGAAAAATCAATACAGAAGGACTTTCCATTCATTGTCTCTCTAATCTCTGATTATCCCTGTGTTTTCGTGTTATATTGTGAAGATCACTTTGTCTCTAATTTATTAGTCTCTCTGATTGCATACTATCCAGTTTTGCAAATACAGCGATCTTGTACAACCAAGAAGGAACTTTGTGTCCTTGATGAATGAATCTGAAGAAGGTTATTTACAGAACTTTGTGTCTTTAAACTTAATCCTATTCAGCCAATGCAATTGATCTTGTTCTAAATTCCTTGCAACTTCGCACACATAAAGAATTATTCTGCTATCTATAATTCTGTATGTTTGCCTTTCTGCTCTTTCCCATGCTCTCATTTCCTCAGTCCTTTTGTAACTGATGATCCTTGTGGAAAACACTTTAGTAATATCCAAGTTCAACCATAAAATCATGTTCGTATATTTGTAAATAAGTTCTTTTCCGAATAAGGGAACCTCTCCCATTAAAGAGGAGGGACTTCTTGTCCCTGTCATTGCTCTCTTAAAAGTCCTATTTGACGACCAACAAGATGCCAACTCTCAAGTTGCTGCAAGAAATAGAAGATGGTCAATACAAAGACTCCATTGACAAGAGGATCCTCTTCTGGAGAAGTGGAAGATACAAGATGCCAAGTGGTGGATAGAATTGAGGAGCATGAGTTGAAAGTGAAACTTTTTTTGACAAGAAGACCAAAGCAAGGAATTTCAAATTTGGAGATTTTTCCTGCTATGGGACAAGAGAAGAGAACCAAAGGGCAGCCATGGAAAGTTTGATTCATTGCGGGTGGCCCATTCCAAATTCATAGAGCTTGTGGTGAGAATTTTTTCTCCTCTCATACTTGGATGGAACACCATTGGAATTTCCTCGAATTGGGCAATACTTGAAATTGTATCATCGGTGAATGTGGGTTGTCCCTTGCATTGTACCATAGGTGTTTTCGTAGGTGTGTTTTCCCTTTTATGTTGTGTGGTTTTGGTTTAGTTTTGTTTGGTTTTTGTTGTGTGTGGTTTGGATTGTGTGTTTCCTCCTTCCATTATTTCTCGTGTACATGACTCTACAAGGCCCAATGGATAAGGCACTTTGGTCAACATTATATGGTTTAAAAAATTGAGATTCTAGATCCTCATACCATGTCTTCGTCATGCTCACCCATGCCATGTCCTCAAGCTAGAGCCGATTATTGTCTCCCGAAAATCACTTTTCGTTTTCCAAGTTAAATTCAAAATTTTGAGATCTCACCATCTTAAAGTATTTAAGCCAAGTTAAAAAGAAGAAATAGAAAAATCAGTACCCTAGTCTGTTGTTTAAATCTCTGTTTTGCTCGTTTTGAGAAATTCTCCATCTTCCATCACTGTGCACGTAATATCCTCCTTACAATCTCCTTTTTTGATTGAAATTGTTCGCTTGTTCTATGGCCTTGGTCGTCAAATCATTTTTTGCCTCCATGCCTCCAGGCTCGTGAAGGAAATTCAAAAATTGGACTCAAAATGCTGAAGTTCTCTTCCTCTTTGTATTTTTCCCATAGTCGAGAATTTTTTGACAAGAAGACCAAAGCAAGGAATTTCAAATTTGGAGATTTTTTCCTATTATGGGACAAGAGAAGAGAACCAAAGGGCAGCCATGGAAAGTTTGATTCATTGTGGTTGGGCCCATTCCAAATTCATAGAGCTTGTGGTGAGAATGTTTTTCTCCTCTCATACTTGGATGGAACACCATTGGAATTTCCTCAAATTAGGCAATACTTGAAATTGTATCATCAGTGAAAGTGGGTTGTCCCTCACCTTGTACCATAGGTGTTTTCGTAGGTGTGTTTTCCCTTTTATGTTGTGTGGTTTTGGTTTAGTTTTGTTTGGTTTTTGTTGTGTGTGGTTTGGCTTGTGTGTTTCCTCCTTCCATTATTTCTCAGAATTGTACATGACTCTACAAGGCCCAATGGATAAGGCACTGGTCAACGTTATATGGTTTAAAAAATTGAGATTCTGGATCCTCATACCATGTCTTCGTCATGCTCAATCCATGCCATGTCCCCAAGCTAGAGCCAATTATTGTCTCCCGAAAATCACTTTTCGTTTTCCAAGTTAAATTCAAAATTTTGAGCTCTCACCCTCTTAAAGTATTTAAGCCAAGTTAAAAAGAAGAAATAGAAAAATCATGCCTAGTCTTTGTTTAAATCTCTGTTTTGCTCGTTTTGAGAAATTCTCCATCTCTCGGTGCATTACGCGCACGTAATATCCTCCTTACAATCTCCTTTTTGATTGAAATTGTTCACTTGTTCTATGGCCTTGGTCGTCAAATCATTTTTGTCTCCATGCCTCCAAATTTCGTGAAGGAAATTCAAAAATTGGACTCAAAATGCTGAAGTTCTCTTCCTCTTTGTATTTTTCCCACAAATGAGAATTTTTTTGACAAGAAGACCAAAGCAAGGAATTTCAAATTTGGAGATTTTTTCCCTGCTATGGGACAAGAGAAGACAACCAAAGGGCAGCCATGGAAATTTTGATTCATTGTGGTGGGCCCATTCCAAATTCATAGAGCTTGTGGTGAGAATGTTTTCTCCTCTCATACTTGGATGGAACACCATTGGAATTTCCTCGAATCGGGCAATACTTGAATTTGTATCATCGGTGAATGTGGGTTGTCCTCGCCTTGTACCATAGGTGTTTTCGTAGGTGTGTTTTTCCATTTTATGTTGTGTGGTTTTGGTTTAGTTTTGTTTGGTTTTTGTTGTGTGTGGTTTGGCTTGTGTGTTTCCTCCTTCCATTATTTCTCGAATTGTACATGACTCTGAGGCCCAATGGATAAGGCACTTTGGTCAATGTTATACGGTTTAAAAAATTGAGATTCTCGATCCTCATACCATGTCTTCATCATGCTCAGTCCATGCCATGTCCCCAAGCTAGAGCCAGTTATTGTCTCCCGAAAATCACTTTTCGTTTTCCAAGTTAAATTCAAAATTTTGAGATCTCACCATCTTAAAGTATTTAAGCCAAGTTAAAATGAAGAAATAGAAAAATCAGTACCCTAGTCTTTGTTTAAATCTGTTTTGCTCGTTTTGAGAAATTCTCCATCTCTCGGTCTGTACACGTAATATCCTCCTTACAATCTCCTTTTTTGATTGAAATTGTTCGCTTGTTCTATGGCCTTGGTCGTCAAATCATTTTTTGCCTCCATGCCTCCAGCTCGTGAAGGAAATTCAAAACTGGACTCAAAATGCTGAAGTTCTCTTCCTCTTTGTATTTTTCCCACATCGAGAATTTTTTGAAAAGAAGACCAAAGCAAGGAATTTCAAATTTGGAGATTTTTTCCTGCTATGGGACAAGAGAAGAGAACCAAAGGGCAGCCATGGAAAGTTTGATTCATTGTGGCTGGGCCCATTCCAAATTCATGGAGCTTGTGGTGAGAATGTTTTTCTCCTCTCATACTTGGATGGAACACCATTGGAATTTCCTTGAAGTGGGCAATACTTGAAATTGTATCATCAGTGAAAGTGGGTTGTCCCCCGCCTTGTACCATAGGTGTTTTTGTAGGTGTGTTTTTCCCTTTTCTGTTGTGTGGTTTTGGTTTAGTTTTGTTTGGTTTTTGTTGTGTGTGGTTTGGATTGTGTGTTTCCTCCTTCCATTATTTCTCAGAATTGTACATGACTCTACAAGGCCCAATGGATAAGGCACTGGTCAACGTTATACGGTTTAAAAATTGAGATTCTAGATCCTCATACCATGTCTTCGTCATGCTCAGTCCATGCCATGTCCCCAAGCTAGAGCCAATTGTTGTCTCCGAAAATCACTTTTCATTTTCCAAGTTAAATTCAAAATTTTGAGCTCTCACCCTCTTAAAGTATTTAAGCCAAGTTGAAACGAAGAAATAGAAAAATCTGTGCCTAGTGTTGTTTAAATCTCTATTTTGCTCGTTTTGAGAAATTCTCCATCTCCCAGGTCTATGCACGTAATATCCTCCTTACAATCTCCTTTTTTGATTGAAATTGTTCGCTTGTTCTATGGCCTGGGTCGTCAAATCATTGTTTTGCCTCCATGCCTCTGGCTCGTGAAGGAAATTCAAAAATTGGACTCAAAATGATGAAGTTCTCTTCCTCTGTGTATTTTCCCATAGTCGAGAATTTTTGACAAGAAGACCAAAGCAAGGAATTTCAAATTTGGAGATTTTTCTGCTATGGGACAAGAGAAGAGAACCAAAGGGTAGCCATGGAAAGTTTGATTCATTGTGGTGGGCCCATTCCAAATTCATAGAGCTTGTGGTGAGAATGTTTTCTCCTCTCATACTTGGATGGAACACCATTGGAATTTCCTCAAAGTGGGCAATACTTGAAATTGTATCATCAGTGAAAGTGGGTTGTCCCCCGCCTTGTACCATAGGTGTTTTTCGTAGGTGTGTTTTTCCCTTTTCTGTTGTGTGGTTTTGGTTTAGTTTTGTTTGGTTTTTGTTGTGTGTGGTTTGGCTTGTGTGTTTCCTCCTTCCATTATTTCTCAGAATTGTACATGACTCTCAAGGCCCAATGGATAAGGCACTGGTCAACGTTATACGGTTTAAAAAATTGAGATTACTGGATCCTCATACCATGTCTTCGTCATGCTCAGTCCATGCCATGTCCCCAAGCTAGAGCCAATTATTGTCTCCCGAAAATCACTTTTCATTTTCCAAGTTAAATTCAAAATTTTGAGCTCTCACCATCTTAAAGTATTTAAGCCAAGTTAAAATGAAGAAATAGAAAAATCACGTACCTAGTCTTTGTTTAAATCTTTGTTTTGCTCATTTTGAGAAATTCTCCATCTCCCGGTCTGTGCACGTAATATCCTCCTTATAATCTCCTTTTTGATTGAAATTGTTCGCTTGTTCTATGGCCTGGGTCGTCAAATCATTGTTTTGCCTCCATGCCTCTGGCTCATGAAGGAAATTCAAAAATTGGACTCAAAATGCTGAAGTTCTCTTCCTCTTTATATTTTTCCACAATCGAGAATGATGGGTGTTTTCTTCCCTATCAAATTTTGTCCCCGTCATCCACAGGTATGTGGAAATACCTAATTAGAAGCGGTTTGGCATAGAAAATTGTGTTTTTGAGCCTCTTTGTAAAAAAGGGGAAAAGTTAAAAAGTGACCCGCAGCCCCGATCAGGCTATAAAGGAAAAATTCAAAGTTGAAGCCCACCATTGAAAAGTCAAAGTGGGATAGCAGAATGGAGGAGAACTTTGAGTTTTTTAGCCTTTTTCAAAATGGTTAAAATGTTGAGAAAAGGGCTGTGACCCCATTCCCAATCGAGAAGATGTCACGTGTCAAGAGTTCAATCGGAGTGGCGGGTCGATGGGGAAATTTGTGTTTTTGAGCCTCTTTGTAAAAAATATGAAAAGTTAAAAAGTGACCCATAGGCCCGATCGGACTTTAATTAGAAAAATTCAAAGTTGAAGCCTAAGGGAGAAATTCAAAGTTGAAGCCCTAAGGGAGAAAGCCAAAGGTGAAGCCCATCGTTAAAAAGTCAAAGTGGGAGAGCGCAACGACGACAGAGAACTTTGAGTTTTTGATCCTTTTTCTAAAAAAGGTTAAAATGTTAAGAAAAGGGTCGCAAACCCATTTCCAATGAAACATGCCACGTGCCTAAGTTAAAAAGTTGAAGCGGGGGTGCGGGCCAATTTGTTCCAAATTGCCAAATCTCTAAAAAATTACAAAACGTAAAGGGCTTTCCCTGTACCCGCTCTAATCTCTTCCTACCACGTGGATGGCCCGATTTCAAAGTTATAAGAGAAAATCAAACAATTTGTATTCAAACTAGAAAATCAAATGTAACGTTCGCGTTGCAAGATCTGGTTTTTAACCCGCCATGAGTGTTTTCTTCGCAATAGAGGAATTTGAAGAGGCGTAAATGATTTGTAAAGTTATAACTGTTTTGGCATGAGATATAATGGCTCCTCGAGCCATTCCAAGGGTTGGTGATTGATTTCAAAAAGACCAGAGTGCTCTGTTCCTGGAAAAGATAGAAAATGCCATACTTCTTCTATTTTTCTTTCTCCTTATATTTTCCTCTATTCTCAAAGCTTTGCACAAATTCTGCTTTAGCTTTAATAATAAAAGAAGGAATTTTTCCTTTTTTATTAAGGGATTCATTGGTACCTTACGACCAATGAATTTCATTGATTTGTAGCTTCTTCTGCTGATTTGTTTTTCTTCTAACTATAAATGCATGTAAATGAAATTTATAATTAATGTGTGTGGGAATCTGATATTCTACTCACAACATTAGTTTTCTCCTACCTCCATTTCCACTCCCCTTCCCCTTTCCAAGACAAAGTTTCTTCTCTAGCGAGACATTGCTAGCTTTGCCACAAGGTCAGTGGAGTGCCCCTATTGGATCTCTGGTTGAAAGGCCACCATTGAAACCCATATTTTATGCATGCACCTATGGAAGTTGCACCATTCAAGTAGAGGGACTTATATTCCCATAGCGTTGGCTTGAAACCCACCAATTTGTCCACAAGACAAATTTTATTACCAACAAAGGAACAAGATTCCGTTTTGGAGACTCCTTAACAGGAATCATGAATCTATAAATTTCTTCATTGTAGGGAGCTTCTACATTAGATATGGAAACTTCTTCCTATCTTATCTTTATCCATTTTCTTCTCTCCCCTTTCTAATTCTTCATTGTGTGTAATCATGATAATTTATTGCATTCACTTAACTCGACTTTATAAATTTGAATTGTAAAATTACCTTTAATTTATAAAAATGGAATTTATTTCTCATTTCCTAGGAAGATATAAATTCACAATTTGAATTAGATCATGAAGATTTGTGTGGGGTAGATGAAAGGTCAATTAAAAATGCTATAAATTAGTATGGCTTCTCCATTCCAAAGGATCTTGAAATTCAGTTTTTTGTAGAGATTGTGGATTGTGGTTTTGGGTGTTGAGATTTGTATCACCAACACAAGAAATAAAAGCTACATTTCTTCCATTTCCCTTTCTCATGTGTTCCTATTTTCTCTCTCTTTTATGCACTTTGTAAGCATAATGTGATCAAGAAGGAACTTTTTATCCTTGATTAATGAATCTAAAGAACTATATATCTGGGTTTGTTAGCCTCACTATATGATTAATTTTTTATTTCCTCTAATTGAATGTTGAACCACTCAGGTTATTGGGTGTGAACTCTACAATTGCCTACTCACAATAATAACCTTCTCTTTCCTAATTTATCTCCTTCACCCCTCATCATTGAAATTTCCTCCCTTGTACTTTGTACAAGAAATTTTCCATAGGTTCAGTGAAGTGTTCCTATGTGATCCCCAACCTATTTGGCCACCCCACAATAATTATATATAATTAGGATAGTTACATTCAATAATGGGAGCCTCCTCATACACAAGAAGGAGGCATAGCCCCATGAGAATTGGTGGAAACTCTTAATTTTTTATATGATAAATTATTTCACCAACAAGACTCTTAAACCTAGAAGGATACTTCAAACTTGTAGAGGTGTGTTTCCTAATAATTTTTCTTGAGTTATTTTATAGATTAGGGATCTTGGAGTGACTTTTGTGCTTGTTTTTAAATGAGTTCTTAAAGTTATATGTTTTTAAACGAGGTGTGATTTACTTTATTATATATGCTTTTGAAGGATATATTTTATCATAATAATGTGATAGAATAAAAATAATCAACTCAATACATGCTAGTATGAAACTATACAACAAGGTTAGCTTGTAGATTTATACAACAACCGAAAATTGCATTTTTGATCGGGAGGGAAAATGAATTCTTTGATTTTATGGGTTGAATAAAGAATTTTTATAGGTGTTTTTATGTAGTTAAACTTCATAAAATGATGATAGAGAGGTGTGTAAATCCAAGCAAGTAATTGAAGAGATGTCGGGGTGTGCTAAGAAAGAGCGAGGAGAGTGTATTTGTACATGCAAGTGTGTAATGTAAAGATCAATAATGTACATCGATAGATTTCCAAATTTGAGTGTCTACACCTACACCCCAATTTGTTCAATACCCATCCTATTAAACTAAATTTCAAATTGAACTAACCAAATTAATTTTTTGATTCATATCAAAATAAGATTTGAATTGAATTGACTAGTCAAGTTTTAAATGTTGGATAAACCTTAGGTAGCGATCCTTTCTCCCCTAATGAACATATCAAACACAAACTAGTTTTCAATGAGATCAAATGGAGTAGTTGGTTGATGGTACAAACACAAATTTCATATCATCCTCATCTTAATCAAAGATGAAATTTTGGGTCCAAGAATTTTTTTAATTTTCATAATAGATTAGATTTAAATTTCTTTCTCCAATAGTAATTAGAAAATCATCAAAAGAAAGATAAAAAATAAGAGATTATAAAATAATAGCTTTATATAATTTTCATGTTAGTAGATTAAAATTTTCAAATCATATTTCTCTAGGTTTTGCCAATCTCTCGAGACCAGAATCTATGTGTTAGAATAGGAAATTCACTTGTAAGTCACTTGTTTGTTAAATCTAGAGTAACCTTAGTTATAGAATTTTTGTTTGAAAAACACAAAAAATTCAAAGAAAGGAATTTAGTTTTAGTTGTTTGGATCTTTGTCTTGTATTTATTTATAGATTGAGGGAAATCTAACTATAAATTAGATTAAATTTATTTTATATTGTAGATCTTAGCTTGCATAACTCTCATTTTTCAAACCAAATGTATTACATCATAAAATTTCAATCAACAATGTATAAGGCCTAGATCCGAAACTATAGTCATTTAAGGATTGTTATCATTCCCATCTCTTACCTTGTGGCACATTCTAGCTTAGAAAAAAATAAATTTGATTTGTACTACACTTTTTAATTAGTTCACACATTCATTGCATCTTATAAATAAGAAAAATACCAAAAATATATCAATTCACATTCTTATAAACTATAGTGGTAGAAGATAAATATTTTTGAATTTCCATTACACGTAATTTAAACTTTAGCATTTAAATATTTTATTTCCAACAAGAATTTAAATTCCTTTAATCAATTTTAAGTTTTTGAAACAACTCATAAAGTAATCAATTGAAAAAACACAAACAATAGTCATAAAATTGAGGTGAACACACCCAAAAACATGGCTTATAGACTCAAAAAAACCCAAAACATCCAAAATAAAATTTGTAATAGCCACAACACATAGTCATGTTATTTTAGGTGCAAGAAAACAAGATAAAGGCACTTTCGATCTATAGGAAAACAAGTTATACTTTTGAAAAAACATCATAACAAAACATATTTTTGGCTCTAGTTATAGCTTGAGTTCATTCTACAAAAACCTTCATTATCAGTTTCCTATGTGATTTACTCTAGGTCATAGAAAACACTATATAAAAAAAAAAATTCATCTCAACCATGGATGACTCTAGATAATTATATATTACCAAGAAGATTCAAACACTTTCCTTGTGTTCCTAATCCACTTGAACACAAAAATTCAAGATGACATATTGTATGAGCTCGGGAAGAGGTGTTCCATTATTCTTCATTCCTCACATAAATCATCCCACAATTATTTTTTCTTAATGGTAAAGCCACACAAGCCAAAAATCATATCTTACATCTTATCGGATGCCTATTAACATTATAAATTTGGGTCTTCTTTGTTTATTTTTCCATCCATTACTTTCCTCCCTATGACATTTCTTGATTAGGGTAGAACCACCTCCGTGACCATTTCACCTAAGTGGTGCAACCAAACATCCATCCTTTCACTAACTAGGAAATAGACCTAGGGCTCTATGTTGCTATTATTCTCATCACCCAATGTGATCAAGTATGTATAAGTATTGCTTTCCCTAATGAGAAAGCTTTATTTTCTTGAGAATACATGTAGAGATATTCTTTTCAAGTTTTTGTGCTCTCACACCTTTATTCTCACCACCCTCACATCATCTACAACCCTATTCTAATATCATCTTATCATCCTCTACATTGAATACCTTGCCCCATACTCATGAGGAGTCAAATGCATAGGAAAATCCCCTCCACTTTTTGGCATGCACAAATATGGTGAACCACACTTGAAATACTAGTTTCTTCTCATTTCCATATATACATGCCCTTTTTTATCATTCCATATTCTCCTTCTCCCATTATTCTGTGGGTGTTTATACAACCCCGAATATGTTAGGTCATGAATTCAATAGGAATATATTAGGCCTTAAGGCTTACTACACTCGCATGAACCCTCAAAATTCACCTTCCTTGTTTAGTTGGGTTGATAACTATTATAAAATCCCACCCTTTTCACATATCTCTTCCATACAAACACCAAATACTTTTTCTAACACAAGGATTGAAGGGATTAATCAACCACCAACATTTCAAATCTATCAAGTGTGGGACATTCTAGTTCTAACAACATGATATTTAATGGGGAAGGAGGGATATATCCACGTGTTTTGATTAGGCCAAAAATTAGCATGTAATTTGATTATGTGCCATTTTACTTATGACCGATGATGAGATACTAGATTGGTTTAAATAAATAACTGATTGATTCAAGACCATGGATGATTCACTAGATAGGATATAAGCCTACACCACTACCCTCTTATAATAAAACATTAATCCTAACATTTCAAGGGTTGAAAGCACAAACCAAAAGGGATAAGTTAAAATAAATGAATTTATTACATGATACCACTCTTCTCCTACAAAGAAAAATGAAAAATCCAGTCTCCAACAAAATAAAACTAGCCCATTAAGCAACTTCATTTTTACCTTTTTAAAATGAATTCAAGAACTAAAAATGCTTTTACTTTTTGACATGTAGAATAAATAGTCTAAGACACAATTCAAATGTTAAAAAACAAACTATGTTTAACCTATATAGCAATGATCACAACAATCCACCCTTGACAACTATGTGATGTAAAAAAATCTAGGGAGCTTCTCATGGGTGATGACATGTTATGTATGAGTGGAACCCGATCATATACTTTCCCATATACACACTTTGGATAATAACACTTCTTCATACTTGGTAGCACTAAATTTAGTAAACTCCACATAATTGTATAATTAACCTATATTTACAACATAATCTTATCCTCAATCGTAATCTTACATCTAACAACCACAAGTTTATGTTCATCCCTTATAGAATTTCCCATAACCATTATAAACCTTCCCCAAAACCACTCAATTTTTTTTTGATCTATCTCCCACAGGTTGAAATCTACCTTACCTCCATTTAGAATCCAAATTTATCCAACATGACAATTTTTCCCTTCTTTCCACACACCAAAATTCCCTACATGTGTGGTTGTTCCAAACCTCCATTTTACTAGAAATTATCAATCATTAGAGCTAGTTGTGGGAACAATGAGCATTCCTACCACTAATTTTAGTACATTGGGAAACTATATAGAATAATGAAAATAACCTCTCAAGTCTAACATCTATGTGACACTCCTTCCTCGACCTCTTCCTGAGTTACCAAAATACAAGGGTGAAGGAGACCCAATGCTCATATAAAGAAATACGCTAGTGTAATTCATGAATTACTCCCATGGTATGGATTCGTCACAAATATTTTCCCTAATACTCTCAAAGGCATAACACTCGATTGGTATTACCACTTGCTTGAAGGTTACACATAGACATTTATGTAGCTCATAGATGTATCCATCAAGGCTTTTGATATGAACAAGGTTTTATAAAAGGGTAATAGGAAATTTCTTCATATTAAACAAGAACACATTAACTTCACCCTACATTTCATCATGAGATGGTGATAAGTGTTTTATTCCTCTTTCAGTCCCCGAACATGGATCAAGGGGAACTATGTGCCCTATTCCAACATGCCCTTAATACGAGATACTAGGGAGTATGTATATAATTTGTCATACAAGTATTACAAAGAAGCTTTAGATAGTATATTGGGAATCAATAAAGCAACGATAGAGAATGGTTGTAGTACCTATAATGCAAATGGAAGACTTTTTGTCCCCATCTATAACTTTAGATGATATCAAAGTAATAATAATATCATACATGCCTCCCAAAATGCTCAAGGTATAAAAGTACTCAACTAAAACTATAATGTTACTATTGATGGTGTTATTGACCAACCTAAGAGGGTCAAATTCTGATTAACTAAAAATGTAAGATATGTTGGTATGGAATAGTTAATATAAGCTATGAAAACTATAAATAAAGTAAATAAATACTATATAGAATCGTATAGATGACCCAAGTAGTTAATCTAATGAAATTTAAAACCCTAATGTGCAAGAGATAAGAGGAAAGAACTCAGATAAAAGGAAGATGCTCGTGAGACAATGTCATAGAGGTGACTGGAAAATGCTGGAATCGAACGACCATGCAGGAGCCCCGAAAAGTATGGATCTAGAGTATCTATCTAGATTGGAGCACCGAGAGAGGGACTGAGGCACCTATGGGCACTCTAGTATACCAAATGGGTGCCCTGGTCTACATAAAATATTTGAAAATTATCTTCATAGGTTCGATATATGGTCTTAAACCCTTGATGTCTATCACATCAAGTTTGTTGTACTACTTCAAATGTCGCTAATATTCCAAGATGATGAAAATACCTACAAGAGACCAAAGAAGAGTATCAAAACCCTAAAAAAATAAAAATACAAATGAATAGGTCAGATTGACCTCAACTTCCACAATAGTGGGCTTAATAACTAAGCATTGCACTACATTTCGGACCCAAATGTAGTTCTGGTGAGTGTGCTCATAATGTACCCTAGTTGTTCTTGTGCCAGTCGCACTTTGTGAAGTAGCAAGTCATAAATAGATGTACAAAATGTAATAGAATGTGTGCATGGAATAGAATATAATCCTCCCTTGTGTTGTGTATGATGTAGATGTATTACCCTTGTGCCTTATGATGGAGCTATGTGGATGCAAGTGATCTCTAATGCAATAGATGGATGCAACTCTAGATGGGTGATAGTAGTGACTAGTGCTAGGTCCCTCATTATGGTCTCATAACTTTATATTTATAGGGTTATTCTTATCTAATTTAGTAATTAACCCAAAAATAGCCAACAAACAAAAAGATAAAGATCTAAAATGGCTAGAAATATCCCAAAAAGTGGCAAAAAGTTCAAGAAGGATCGGGGCACCCATGCATGCCCCAATACTATCTTGAGTGCCTAGTCAAGGCTAAAATAATGGTAAATGACCAAAATAGACTAGGCATATGGATGTAAAAGGTTGGGAATGATGAAATAAAATAAAATAAAATAAGATGACTAAAAGATGGGGGTTAATTAGTAATTTCTTCACTCAAGAACCTTATAAATAGTATTATGAAACTGGGATAAATAATATCTAAAGTGCATGATTTTGTGACTACACTTTTCCCCCACTTTATGTTGGTGAGTGGGAAGCTTAGTAACATAAAGTAGATAAAGATGTGTACATGATGTCCATGAAGATTATAGTAGAAAGTGCGATGAACTAGACAAAGCATGGAATAACAAAAAAAGATAGAGAAGTGTGGAGAATAAAGATAAAAAATGTGTAAAATGAGTGATGAGAGTGAACCAAGGGTGGAAATGCATGTGTAACTACTTGACGTGTATAGTTTAATTGCATGGTTATTATGTGAAGTGTGTTTCCGCAAAGTGTCAATGTTGACGCCATTGTTGTTCTGCTTTGTTCTTTACCCCCATTTTACTACTTATTTCTCATATGGCTAGACTGCAAGGAGAAAATGATCAAGTAGTCAAATATATATGTATATATGTGTAAAAATTCAATGTAAAATATGCATTCATATGTATATAAATGTAAAGACGTAAATGAAATATTGTAAATGGAACATGTGCACCTAATCCATGTCAAGAAAGAGAGTGTAGAAGGATATCCTGTATTCACGGGGTTTTGGATGATCCAATCTTGTAGGTGAAAAAGTGTAGGGAGGACTTCCATTGTATCCTTTAAGCTATAACTTTGCTTCCTTGAATGTGTGTGAAGAGATATATATACATCCTGGTTTTTGGGTGATATGATGCCACTTTGGTTAAAGTAGTGTAGGAAGGCATATCCATTGTAACCTCTGAGCCTGTAACTACTTCCCTATAATGCTAAGGACACCATGTCCTGTAAAATCCATTGTTTACGAGGTTCGTAGAATGGTATAAATCCACTCACTGTATATAACCCAAAATGCCAAGGGCGGAAAGTGCATTGAAATGAACTGGTGTAAACATGTTGTGTTAGTATGTAAAACCCCAAATGATGCCCCCTCTTTGGGGATGCATGTGACCTCATTGATAGAAGAATGTGGCCTCAAAATAGGACCAACCGCATGTACTCTAAAACTATGCCTGCGGGAGGAAATGAGTGCACTTGGTAGAAACCAAGGTGTGTAAAAACAAGAGGCTATCAAAAATAAGTGTTAGTATGAACAAGCATGCATATAGAAAACAATGTATAAGTTATGCAAATAGTGTGTAAACTACCAAGAAAATTAATGTAAACATACAAGAAGACAAGTAAGCCACAAAAAGTGGGCTAAAAACATGGGACATCACGCACGATGTCGTAAGAAACTCAAGGCCATAATGGCCACATTCAACAAACAAGTGTGCACACCAAACATAGGTCAAGGCCCACAAAAAGAGAAAACAATAATGAGATATTGTAGAAAACAAGTATGGAAGCAAATATCCCTACATAATAAATGTTGCAAATGAAGCACTCGTTAGCATGTTAGAAAAATAACTAGTATGTCATAAACATGTATAAACAAGTAAATGTAAATTCATAAATATAAAATGAAACAATAACACCTATGAGAGACGAATGTGGATTCCCCATGACTAGTGTAGGAAGGGTATAAGGAGAGCATTTACATTGCGTGTAAGAGACCTATATATGCAATCACAACTAGGTAAATGTGTGAACGTGAATGTGTGGATGATATAGATAAATGACATATAAGTAAGCTAGCTAGCATTCGTAATAAAGTGATCATGAACAAGTACATGTAAGAAAGAGTAAAAAGAAACCATAATATGCAATTTGTTGTGGAAGGATGGAATAAAATGCAAGATGGAGTGATAGGATCCATGTACCCCCTAAGTGAATGGAAATTTATACGGTGAGGATCATTTAGTTTTCCCCACAGCAATCAAGAATGAACCGTAAACGAGTGCATCATCGGAAATGGTTGAAGTGTGTGTTGTGTTTAACACGATGTCATGAATATGTAAGTGTAGTGATGAGATGCGACCTAGAAAAAAATGTGTGTGTGAACCCTATATCTAAAGTGTCTATCATGACAAGATGAATGTATAATTGATGAATGGTAAAGGAGTGGTGATGTAACCTAAGGTGTATACCACTACAAGATGCATGAGGAAGTGGTGAGTTAGCCTATAACATGTGTCACTATCATAGAAATGTCACATAGTGAAAGGTCAAGTTTTAAACATGTGATGAGTGTAAGGTCCATTTGATTTGTAAACCCTTGAAAATCAAGTTTGGACCGAGGAACTAAAGTGCGTCATAGGGTAATGTGTGCAACACGAATAAGACAAGTGTAGTATATGTAATGATGAAATACAACCATGTGATGAGTAGAAATGTGTAATTGTATAAGATTTAATGCATGATGTAATGTATGATGTATAATATGTAATGTACTATGTATACTAACGAGTGTAATATGTGCACGATGTGGTATGTAAAATGCTAGAGTCATAAACCATGAAAGTGTTGTATATGTATGATGAAGACTAGTATGACATGTAGCTAGGATATGTAAATGTGCAAATGATGTAGTATAAATGAAAGATGTATGATGTAAGGTGTATGAATAGACGTAATGTGTAATACTTATAGTGTAGTGTGTGGGATTGGTGTGGTAATCCCTCAAAACCAAGTGTGAATAGAAGCACAAGAGTGTGTCATCGGGTAATGACACCGCTAATACATATGTTTGATGATGCAAGATGAGATGATGCAGATGTTATGAGTGAGATGTAGTACTTATGCAAGGATGTGAATGAATGATACGTAAAGATGAAAAATGTGCCTATGGTGGGTGATATGGTGATGAGAGAGGGGTTTGAATACTATGCCCCCAAAGCATGCATGATAAAAGAGGATATCATGAAATTTCATCTATAAGGTCATCACTCTCAAGATCATAGTCGAATGGATAAGCATTAGTAAATTGATAAGAAATAGTGTCTAGTTGATCACGTAATGAGCCATTGATGTGCAAGTTGTACATACTCATGACATATTCCTCATTAGTAAATGGAGGAAGAGGACAGCTGTGTGCATATCAATGAGTAAGATTCTGTGTATGACCTAGGAATGAGCTATTGTAGATGAAGATGCATTCAAAAGGCATAGGGAAAGAGATATCCAAAATTTATAAATAAGGGGGACCATCCTTAGAAGAATTTTCATTTGGTGGTGGGATGGAGGAAAAATTTTGTCATGAATGGGGAGACTTGTGTACTTTGGTGGATGGGGTTGATGATGTACATGTTGGAATGGTCATGGATGAGGAGGTGGAAGGAGGATATTTATCTATTTCAAGAAGAGGGTGTGGTAATCCCTCAAAAACCAAGTGTGAATAGAAGCACAAGAGTGTGTCATCGGGTAATGACACACCGCTAATACATATGTTTGATAATGCAGGATGAGATGATGCAGATGTTATGAATGAGATGTAGTACTTATGCAAGGATGTGAATGAATGATACTTGTAAAGATGAAAAATGTGCCTATGGTGGGTGATATGGTGATGAGAGAGGGGTTTGAATACTATGCCCCCAAAGCATGCGTGATAAAAGAGGATATCATGAAATTTCATCTATAAGGTCATCACTCTCAAGATCATAGTCGAATGGATAAGCATTAGTAAATTGATAAGAAATAGTGTCTAGTTGATCACGTAATGAGCCATTGATGTGCAAGTTGTACATACTCATGGCATATTCCTAATTAGTAAATGGAGGAAGAGGACAGTGTGTGCATATCAATGAGTAAGATTACTGTATGACCTAGGAATGAGCTATTGTAGATGAAGATGCATTCAAAAGGCATAGGGAAAGAGATATCCAAAATTTATGAATAAGGGGGGACCATCCTTAGAAGAATTTTCATTTGGTGGTGGGATGGAGGAAAAATTCCATCATGAATGGGGAGACTTGTGTACTTTGGTGGATGGGGTTGATGATGTACATGTTGGAATGGTCATGGATGAGGAGGTGGAAGGAGGATATTTATCTATTTCAAGAAGAAGGTCATCCTCCTCAATAATGTTGTGGAAAATGGTTTAAAACACTTTATAATGTTTTGTGTCATGTCCAGGGGTGCGATGATAAGTGCAAATGAGGTTATAGTAAAACCATGATGGATTATTATTATTTGTATCAAAGGCTTTGATAGGAGGAAGTGTGATGGTAGATATTTAAAGCAAGTGTTGAAGGATCTCCACATATTATTTGATCAAAGTGTTGAGAGGTGTTTTTTCTTTGTGAGATGTGATAGGAGTCTTGGATTCAAGCTTGGATTTAGAAGAAGAGGTGGATGTTTGAGATGTGGATGTGAAAGATGACTTGGATGTTGAATGTGGCATCTTAGTGTTTTGAGTTTTGATTTTGGATGTCTTAGATTCAAATTTAGCAATGGTTGATGTCTTAGAAGAAAGATCAGATTTTTAAGAAGGGTTGGTTGGTTTTGATTTGGATTGATTGGCTGGTTGTGATGTTTTCAATGAAGGGGTTGGCCATGAGAAATGGGGGTGGTCATACAATAGATGATGTGGCATTGGATTGCTTAATCTTAGGTGGGGAATGTTTATATTTTTATGAGGATGTGAAAGATATTTTTGAGGAGACATGCCAAGGGTCTTATATTTGGATTTTGAAGAGGTACCCTTAGCGGGATAATTATGATCTCAACTGGAGGGTCTGAAGATTATGGTGTAGAAGTTGGTATTAGTGGAGGGATTAACTTGTGCTTAATGAGGTATAAATATTATGTGGATTGATTTGATGTGGGGATCTCTGATTTTGTGAATGAGATAGGGACATCATTTGAAGTCATTGCAAGTTGGAGTGATTTCAAAAATTCTTCAAAGAATGTGGTAGATGTAGAAGGAGGAAAATATGTAGACGTTGTATCAATAATCAATGTGATTGGTTTAGGTATAAGTACAGAAAGGGGGATTGGAATAGATGTAGGTGAGGTAATGGATATAGTCAAATTTGATGTAGATGTGTTAAGTGATGAAGTACATGTAAGTGTAGAATCAATAGTAGAAGTTGATATAGGTGTGGATATGATTGGTGTTGGTAAAAATGTATATATAGGGACAATTTATAATGAATTAGTAGATGCGGTGGTTGGTGAAGTACGTAGAGTTATTAATAGGATGAGATCTTGATCAATGGTGTTGATAGTGTTAATAATGTGAGAAATAGCTGGTTGAGATGTAGAAGGGGTGGGTTGATTTTTTGGTGCATGATTAGGAATGGTTGTTTAAAAACATAGAGTGGTTAATTAGGAGGTGCATTGGGGTTATCCACTTGAAGGTAACCTTGGTCAATGAGTTTTTAGATAAGATATTTGAAGTTTGACATTTTTATATATCATGTCCACGAACTTGGTGATATTTACAGGCGGTCTTCACGATACCACATTGGTTTAGGTTTTTATTTATAAAATGGTCAAATGAGGGTAAGTGTGATAAGATGGACCACCATCAATTTTTCAAATATAGAGCTATAGGATTCTCCAAGAGGATTCTAGTTGGGTGGTGGTCTAGGAACAATTTGTTGAGGCCCCGTGTTAGAAGAGGAGGCGGAAGAAGACTTGACTACTATGGTGTTGGCTGCATTTTTGGATTTGTCTTTATGTGTAGATGGTTTAGTAAACTCAAAATTTGGATTGTTCGATCTAAGATTAATTTGGCCTTTATTAAGGGTGTGATTCTCAAGTTTACGAGACATAGTGAAGGATTCTTCAAATGTATGAAATGATTGGATTTGTAGGGTAGATGAGATATGCTTTGCACAAGAGCATGAAAATAATTAGATGAGATATTTTTGTGGAAGTGAAAATGATAATTGATTTATGATTCCATGTCATCATGTGATAAATTATGTGAAATACTCATCAACAAATTGTTGAATGGTGCATAGGTCTTTAATGGTGATCTTGCATGCAATGTTGATTGAGAAGTGATCCAATAATATTTACGCAAGTTGGGTAAATGATAACAATGAGTGTTGGAGAATACCATTGTATCAATCAAATGTGGGACTAGCTAATAACATAGGAAAATTTTGAAGCATGAGGTCTTGATCCTAGGAAATGAGATAACATGCATGCCTAAATGCATGAAGGTGTTGTTAGGGATTCTCCTTACTATTAAATTTGGTGAATTTTGGAAGTTCCCAATGAGGGGGATAGGGTTTGAATGGTACCAATGGATGAATATGTTCATTGCATATTTATTCATAAGAGAATGTAACCTTAGGTCCCAGGGTAGTGTCTTCAAGTCTAGCCAACCTATTCATCAAGGAATGCATGGGGTAATTTGAAGTAGTTGGATGAGAGGTAAATGGTTTTGGTTGTATGACATGATAAGTGACTTGATGGGGTTGTTGGTATGCTTGTGAATGAGTGGGTGTTTGAGGGATTGCTTATTGGAGAGGAATTTAAGTCATTGGTTGAGAATAGATGGGTTGTTGTAATGGTTGATGTTGAGAAATAAGATTGTGATATAATTTTTGAGATTGGGTGGGTTGTTTTGAGATGGGGATATGAATTTATTGATGTATATGGTGAGTGGGTATATGAGTGTTGATTGATTGAGATTTTGGGGAGGTGGATTAGACATCATGTAAAGCACCCATAGGAGGAGGTTGGAAAGTGATGAAATTCTTGTGAATGTGGGATTCAAGAGGTAAAGATTGATCATGTTACTTGAATAGGAGGGGAAAGGGTTCAAATTTTTGAAAATATTGGATGGGGATACTAGTGATGATGGTAGACAAAGAAGTGATAGGAATGGAGGTAGTGATAGTTGTGTTGATGGGAGGTAGATTAGGAGGAATGGGTGTGACTAGTTGGGTGGTTTGATGAGGTTTAGGATTAGTGGAAGAAGATGGATCAAGCTCATGTTGGCCCAAAGTGAACTAATTCATAGCTATAGGGAAAAACACCGCAAGTTACAAAGAAATAACTTGGTTTATTTCAGGATTGGAGTGATAAGCATAGATTTTTGGATAGGTTGCCCATCAATAGAAAGTTGGGTTGATTTCCTAAGAAGGTAATTAGGAGAGACACTTGATTAGCATCAAGGATTTGTTGAAACTCCACACATCCATGAGGGATAATGTGAGGCCCAAAAGCATCAAATTATGTAGAGGATTGAGGCATGGATGGCCTAGATGGGATGGGATGATGATATAGGAAGGGATTGGTCTCATCATGAGTGGCGCTTTTGAAAAGAGATTCTTTATGAGGCAAATTGATAATCAAAGGTTCAATGACCATGGAAGAAATGACCAAAGGCATGGACAAAACAATGACAAAAGAAGAAGTTTTTGAGATGAAGTGATGGGATTGTTTGATGCAAGACTTTTTTCCATTTTCCTATATTAAGATTATGTGATAACAAGAATGAAACAAAACAAGAAAACAATGACTATACTAATTAAAGAAAACAAGTCAAGCATGTATTTTTAATCTTGATTAATTAAAATATGTGAAAAATAAAAAGGGGAATTGGATAAAAAGGGTACCTAATAAATAGAAATCTAAGGCTGGTTTCAGGTAGTTGTGGATGGGGAGTCCTCAATATACCCAAAGGTATGTGAGGCACAAGTCTGTATAGGATTTATAACTCAACCGTGAACACCACAAGGAATTTATTATTGGGTGATGAAATCCCAATTAGGTCCACTTGGTATGATATTGTTTTGATGTGTAAATTTTGTTATTGTGTTTGGATGTGTGTGAAGAAATGTGAAATGCAACCAATTAAACCCCTAATTATACTAGATTTGTAAGCAATAATGCAAGAGGTTCGTTTTAAGCCCAAAACCAAATATGGAGATTTGATGAGAATAACCACACAAGGAATGGAAAATGCGATACAAAAATGAGAAACTAAGATAAAAAGGGGAATACCTAGTTTTCACTTTTCCTTTTTTTCTAATCTTCAAAATAAAGCAAGAAAAAATCAATATTTAAGAAATCCATAAAACCCCAACATGAACAAACAAAAGCAAAGCCTCTATTTGCAATGTTAGTGGAAGATAGAGAAAATATGGAAAATTAAATACAAAAGAATGACCTAAAATGGTGGTCCCACCAGCATGCGAAATTTTGGATAAATTTTTCTCTTTCCTATTCAAATTAGTGAACTAATACTAAATAAAAAAGCAACTCAAAACATGCAAGGGTTTAAGGTACCTTGGAATAAGATGATGATGGAAGGAAAAAAAATGGACTCCTTATTACAAGATTGATATATATGCACAACAAAGATAAGTAGAAGAAAAATGGATTAGATGGTAGATGAGGGGTTGTCTGAAAAAATTTGGTTCCAAGAAGTGTGAACTTCCTTATGTGAGATGTCAACCCCTGTATTGATAAAAGAGGATAAAATAAATGATAAAGGACTGGATAACATGTAGAATCTAAACCTACACAGAATCAAGATTTATATCAATGGAAGAAAGATGAAAATCTGATCTAGATTGACACGAAATTAAAAATATTTGGTTGGTTCAACGACAACCTAGGATGTAGAGGTCTAGTTAACAGGACTAGGGTAGATGGATGAAAATAAAAACTAAAAATGTAGATTTGAAAGGCTCTGTATACAGATCTTAAGCTAATGTGACACCTGTAGTGACTAATAAGAACATATGTAGAGGATCGAAATAAAAGAAATAGAAATGGTGCAAGAAAATGGAGATCTAAGGTGAAAACATGAAAATATGGATAAGGTCGACAATGATTAGGTTGGGTTGGTGGTGACTGGGATTGGAAGAGTGGATTTGGGTGATAGAGAGGTAGAAAGACATATATGAGAATTATAGGGAAACAAAAAAAGAATGACAAAATGATATGGATTTGGATGACATAATAGGTAATGCGAAAGAATGATGGAGTCGATGGAAACCCAGGTTGACCTAGGTATTATAGACACTGGATGGGTTGGATTGTGAACCTACACACAAAATGGATTTAAAATGAGGATAGATCTAGATCTCATATGGCATCTAGACCTATAAAACATCAGTAGTTGATAATAGTGATAATAATTATGTACCAATGAAATTAGCAACACAAGGTAAAGATGATCTCCCCAAAATCTCCACAAATGATGCAAACAAGCTCAATGAGACTTTAAGAAGACTGAAACAGCTACAAAGAATCTCAAACACAAAGACAAGATCACAATTGAATTGGGATTTATAGGGTCGATAATGATCTGAGTGGGTCTTTGCAAATCACATAGAACCATCCATTTTGGCGATGGGAGGATACCTATCTTGAGGAATCAAGCCCATTAGGAGTGGGATTAGGGTTTTAGGAGGCTTAGGAGGGTTAGGGTTGCATAGGGAGATGAAATGGGTAGGTGAGAGATGAAATGGAGTAAATAAAGGCTAAGGGGAGCCTAGGGATAAACAAATAGGTGGTTTAGGGATGATAAACAACCTAAGAGGAGAATTAGAATTGATTAGGGGTGATTTAGGAATAATTAGATAATGAGATGAGGATTAAGAATAGATAGAATAATAGATGGGAAAGATGGGAATATTAATAAAATATGAATTAAAATAAAGGGTATAGATAGATGACCATAGTAAAAATAAGCAAACGCTGGGCAAAAAGGGTAGCGATACCAAATTTTGGTGTCTACATCTCCCTCACATCATGAATTGTAATCATCAATAAGATTAAATTTGTATTTTGTATTTTTCTACCATATTTCGACAAATGCGTGTAATTTTGATTTTAATTTTGAAGTTTTAGTATTTGTGCATTATTGTGCCTAGATTTGACCATTATATAAGTATATATCTCATTATGTTGACTTGCATAGATAGGTTGGATTGAATAATAAGCCCATATGTTTTCCCCCATTTTGGTGAAAGAGATAAAACACAGGAATCATTTGAACCAAAATTAATTGATTGAATTTATTTGGTGCTTATTGTTGTATAAGAGTTGAATGTATTCACTAGATAATAGATTAGTGAAACATTATTTGGAACAAGAACTAATGATCTTCAATGGGTTAAAATGATGCATTAAATCATAATTATATTAAATAAAAATCCCAATGTAACTAACAATGCAAGAGTTTGATAAGTGAAGCTCAAGATATCAGTGGACAAGATCAAGGTAATAAATGAGTGGGAGTATAGAGTTGACTGAAATAATATAAAATGAATTATGAAAATTAAAACTTACTATGAATATTAAAGTTAAAAGGTCAATTATAATTTAATTTATACTTTACGTGATAGCTTTTGAGCTCTTACATAGATACAATGTAGCACATTTGAGGATCCCTAAGAAAAATATTTGATAGAGTAAAAATGTCATTTATTTGTAGGCCTTGGGTGAGCTAGTGAGTGATTTGAAACTTTGCATTTGGCTTATAATTTAGTTAGAAATTTGATGTTTTTACAGAATTTTCTTTTTAGAAAATCTTGAGTAGGAGGAGTGATAAAATTAGAGTTTGGCAAAGATTTCTTTTAGGGGTGGAACTATAAAATTTTGAGTAATATCATCTAAATTCGAGTGGTTTTGACTCGTGATGGTTTCATCCAATGAATTATAAACTAAAATTTTAGCACTTGATAGGTTAGTATGATTGTTTTGATTATTTTATTTGATTCATTTGATTTATTTTATGTATGTATAATTGATTCTTGTTATGTTTATTGATGTTGTTTGTGGAGAAACTTACATGAATGGAAGTTTTGTTGCGTAAAACATATGGAGACACTATTAGGGTTGGGAATTGATGATGTAACCCAAGACATATTGGATAAGGTTAGTTTGAGACATGTGGCTTGAGTGGGAAATGTTACTCGTAATATGCACTGATGACTATACTCATCAAGAGGTAGTATTCGATACTTGCACTTTTTAACTCCCGATAGAGGAGAATATTATCACATTGGAGGATATGTGATGGATTATAGAATTACTGATTATCAAGGAGTGGGTGCATATCCTACCTACCTATGCTCTATTACATATGAGTGATTTAATTTTTTTGTAAAACCCTAATTATAGAGTCACACATGATAAATAAATGATAGAATATAGATTTGACACAAGAAATAAGCTAGTAAAATATGAAACCCTAAGTGAAAGAGAGAAAGGAAAGAACTTAGCTGATTTGTGCTTAATTCGAGACCGGTGAAGACTAAAAAAATTGTGAACATAAAGTAAATTATGTCATTATTGCACACTATAAAATCTGAAGTTATCGATAAGGATAGACCAGGCGCATGGACTAGGTTAAGGGTGCTTGGGCAACATAGTCTACTTTTGGGTGCCTATGACCGTAAAAAGTGGTTAGGATATGATTTTTTATAGTTGTTGTTGGTCACTTGTATGCCACAATATGATTTCGAGTGCACTTGTAATATACAAAACAAAGATTCACCTATAGAACCTGCAATACCACATCAAATCGAAAAAAATAAATATGTAATATGGGGAGTCAGACTAACCCCAACGACCACCCGAATGAGTGAACTTATGAATAATTTTTGTACTACATCTCATACTTCATGTAGTTTGTGTGTGTGTGTGAAATAATCATGCCCTAGAAATTCCTTTTCCAAGTATAATTGATAATGTGTGATAGCTAGATGTAAAAATGTAAATAGATGTGTGGATGGAATAATGAACTTCCCTTCCTATGTAGTGTATACAGAAAATGCAGTCCCTTGTCCCTTGAATGGATGCTAGATGGATGCCTTTGATGCTCTTAGATTCCTTTGGATGTAAGATTAGGTGATGATAATAGATGCTTAGATCTTGGTCCCTTATTTTGGTTACATAGCTTTGTATTTATATGATTCCCTTAGTTGAATTTTTTAATTGACAACTAGAAGGCCGACCCATAAGAAAATAATATGTACAAAAGATAAAAGAGACCTAAAAGAAGCGAGTAAGATAGAAAAGGGTCGAGAGGATCCTAGAGTGGACAAGAGCACTGGGCATTGGTGTTTTAGTCGGGATTTGGTGTTCAAAGTCATAAAATATAAACAAGTAAAATATTTGGCATGCGTTGTAGAAATGTAAAAATTAAAGTGACCGAAGATATATGTCAATGACTAGTTTTCTCGCTTAGAAATCATATGAATGTAAGTATTCTTTTAGGACCTAGAAATGTACCTAAGTGTGTGATTTTGTGTCTATATTTTCCCCATTTTATATTGTTGAGTGAATACTCAATAACATAAAGTAGATAAGAGATGTATACTAGATAACCATATAGAGTGTGATGGAAATAGCATGCCAAAAAGACAAGGGAAAGCGTGAAGTGATAAAAAGAATTGTGGAAGCTAAGAAAGATGAAGTGGCCCTAGGAGTGAAGCATATTGTGTTTTACCATACTATACCTATTGT
This sequence comes from Taxus wallichiana var. yunnanensis, assembly GCA_018340775.1. Classification (NCBI taxonomy): domain Eukaryota; kingdom Viridiplantae; phylum Streptophyta; class Pinopsida; order Cupressales; family Taxaceae; genus Taxus; species Taxus wallichiana. Next base: position 147,641,774 of record CM031239.1, on the reverse strand, counting down.
TTTGCTTGATGTAGGGATACTTCTTGTTGTGTATTAAGGATAGACCTACAAAGAAGGGTGAAAGAGTAGTCAAAGTCATGTATTATGAAAACTCTTGCAAAAGTATGTAAATGTGAAAAAATAGTAAAAGGAAAGTGTGAACTTGATGATCATGAGCATAAAGATAGAGATATATCCTGAAAATGTCGTATAGAGAGATTTTTTTGGGTGATCTCATGCCAAGAGTGAGTTTTTAAGGTGATCTCGCACCAAAAATGAGTTTTTGGGAAATCTCACGCCTAGTGTGAGTTTTTGGGAAATCTCACGCTGTGTGGAAGAAGAGTGTTGTGGAGATAGGTCCAGTGTTACTCTCCTTCCATGAATACTTCCTGATTATACACCATTGCAAATGGTGTGATCCCATTTTGTTTTGAATTGTCCTGTATTTGTTTGAAATTGAAATGGAGAAATAATGCATTCTTATTGCTGAAGGACTGTTCCTATATTGTGAAAATTGATATCTAAATTACTATAAACTATGCTCATCTAAGAAAGTAGCTATATCTACCCCTAGGACATAGCCACCCGGGAGAGGTTAGGATCACTCAAGCACTAGTTCCTATATCCTGGGCACTAGAGTCTATGTTGAACGAGGACCCGAGTAAGATTATGGGTCGTTTATGTAACTATAGTCTGTTATGTTCTTGTCTTGTGCATTCATGTACTCGAATATATGAGCTGATATATGGGGTGACTGATTCACCCAATGTATTCCCCCTTGTTTGGGGTGCATGCAATGTCGCTAGGAGAATGTGGTCCAAAAAGAGGACTTGATGTTGATATGAAAATGTATCCTGTAGGGGAGGTAATGTACATGGTAGAAACCAAGGCACATGCAAACAATATGGCTAGAACATGTGTTAGTAGAAAAAATAGCAAACATGTCATAGAAAAAAATGTTATAAGCAAATGTGCATACAAGATGGACCGTGAAAAGTGGGTTTCAAACATGGGACATCACTCACAATGTCAAAAGACTATCGAGCTTAAAAACCAAAAGCATACAAGCAATGATCACACAAGCCATAGAGCATAACCTATAAAAATAGCATAATAGTCAAAAATAATGGAAAGCAAAGTATAACAAATAACCATAGTGGTAAATAGTTCCTGCAAAGCAAATTTTGTACATGAAGCACTGCGTTTAACATGTTAGAAAGATAAAGAGTATGTCAAAGTGTGTATGTATTGATGTAAATTAATGTGCTAGTAAGAATAGGAAGTAGTATAAAATGACACAATAACACACGGAGTGTGTAAGAAAGTATATGCCCATAGGATCCACTTGTGGATCGGTAAGAGGCACAATGCCAAACATTGTTGCTACATGTAAAGATTTTTAGGAATTTTGCATTCACAACGAAAGACTAAGTGAATGTGCATATGTATATAGAAAAGATTTATTGACATACTAAGTATCCATCTAGTATGGGAAACCAAAATTACATGTAAGTATAAAAACACAAGAATAAATGCAACAAAAATATGTAGTATGTTGTGGATGAGTGAGATGGAATGGTATGAAATATGAATGTAATAGGAGCAGCGTGCCCCCCAACAGATGTGGATGAGTATGAGATGAGGTTCATTTATAAAATACCCCTCAAGAATCAAGAATGAACCATAGAACAATAGTGCATCATCAGAAATGGTGTGAAATTGTGTGTTAGATAGATAGATCAATAAAGCATAGATTTTAAAGAGTGTGAATGTGGTGAGGTTTATTTCAGATTTATACCCTCAATAGTCAAGTATAAATTGTGGAACTAGAGTACATCATAGGATAGTATGATGTTTGAGAAGGAAATGCTAGAAATATGTATCATGAAGCATGGAGCGTGAAATGTGTAGTGTGTGAGGTTCATGTATGTAGTATGCCCTCAATAGTCAAGTGTGAACTTTAGCATGAGAGTGAATCATAGGGTAGTGACGATATAATGCATATATCAAAGGGGTTGTATTGATGCTTAGGAAATATTAAACATTAAGCATGGAGCGTAAATTGAATGAGATGATAGAGACATTTGATAGAAATGCAAGTGGGTGAGAAGCTATGATGACCCCCAAGTATGTGAGTGGTGGAGGTCTATGCCATGATGTAAGAAGGACCATGACATGGTGGAAAATCTTAAAATATGTCTTGGCCATCAATATAAGGAATATTTTGTTTGAAAAAATGAATTAGTGGTAGCTTATGAATTGGTGATAGGAGGAGGTTTTGGACTGATTTTGAGAGGAGGTTTCTTAGGATTTGGTGACATGGTAGAAGACTTAGTAGGAATAGGTGTTGTAACAATTTTAAGAAGAGGTTACTTAGGAATTGGAAACATGGTAGAAGACTTAATAGGAGGAGGTGATGGAGGATGGACCTTGAGAGGTGATTTCTTAGTTGGAGTGGGTTGTATAGGAAACACTTGAGTGACTAAAGAAGGAACATTAAAAGTGATTGCACGATGCTCATTAGAAATAGATGAATCAAATTTAGGAACCTATTGGGATGTAGTTGATCTAGAGGACATTTTGGGATGTCGATATTTCCCTAAATCTCCCTAAACTATGTCAATGTGGTAGAGAATTCTGAGATCTTTCCAACGGTACCTTAAATGTTTGAAACAGAGCTCATATGCTCATATTACGGTTGGTTAAGGTTTGGTTGCAGTTAATACTTGGTAGAGTTAACTAGCCAATGCAGTAATGACACATGATAGAAGTGGAGTGCAAGCAAAAATGAGCAAAAAAATTGGTTTTCAATGATGTTCTTTGACATTTGTACTCGAAAGGTGGACTCGCTTATTCTTGACCGAGGGCACTCGACCGGGTTCAACACACTCTTTTTAAGGAGGGGTGCCTTTGCCACTACATCAATATTTCACCATGTGGTGGGTCTTCATGCCACCACATGGCCTACCACCACATTTTATATCAATCCAAATCATTTGGGTGAGCTCCCACCACCTCGGCATTGTGCGGTGAGTTCGATTGTGGTTCGGTGAGCTCATTATATAGCTTATGTCGATGAGCTACCATGGGTTGGGATATAGTCTCCACTACCACAACATGACATGTATACATTGCTCGTCTACATATATTTACCCCACTAGTGGACTATTATGGGGCAGCCACATACATGTCATTACAAAGTGAATGCCACCACTCACCAATTAAACCTACATCCTAGGCCATTCACGTGGCATTAAAAACAACTTATGGTGTCAACTTTTCCACCCACGTGTTAATCACACCATGCGCAGATCATCGAAGCATCTTGACCATGTGTGTGGAAATAAAAGAGTTAAGAGTGGTCGAAGCCATGTATAGTATTTATGGTAAGAACACATTTAAACCCCATCGCTTTCCTTCATGCGGTGTATGTGGGATTTAAAACCCATTGCCATACAATGAAAAAGGGGGAGATTCGAACCCCAACAACCCAAGTACCAAAATCACTTTCCACCGCCATGCCATGGGAGCTCTTCAAGTATAAAAGGGATCTCGGTGGAGTCTTGTCAAAACACAAAGCCATAGTGATCAAGTCCTAGTATAGGATTTTTGTAAATGCCCACTTTTAGGCTACTTAGGAGCTTTTACGTAACTTGGTGTCAAGTGGAAAAATGTCCAAAGACCCCGAGATGCTCCTAGTAGATCTCTTGTTTTTAAATTTCAGCTTTCAATATAGGATTTATGGAGGGATGTCCTATCAATATTATGTGTACAACCCATGTGCTTAAGGGGCAGCCTATGAAAATCATCATTTTAAGAGCACTTAAAGAAAGAATCAACCTTTGGTGTAAACTAAAGAAATTTTCATAATTATGATATTCTCCACGATGATGTATTTTTCCCATAATTTGGAGGTTTTTTGAAGCCTTTTTACCTTATGGAATTCATTCAAGCACATGGATTCCATATGGATCCTTTGTCAAGTGTGTACCTCTTTAAAGGAAGACATTTTGGAGATCTGATCTTTAACACATTATTCAGCTCAGTTATTCACTCTGCGTAGAGTTTATTTATAACCATGCAAAAAAGTAGTAGCTATTAGTGGAGGATATTATTTTTCTCTATTTACTAGTTCAAATTCATTAGGAATCAACTAGTTACGTGATCATTTTATTACCTAGTTCGGATTCCTTCTGAGTGAACTAGGTATGCAATCGCATGTATGTTCTTGTTTGGATCCATTTTAGATCAACTAGGCCATTGTTATTCTACATTTGTTCAGCTTGGATATTCACTCGTGTAGAGGGTAATCATGGCCATGCAACAGAGTGGTAGTTATTTGTGGATAATATTCTTGTACTTCAGGAGGATCAGTTCGAGTCCATTGGAATCAATCGTGAATCAACCGGTAACATTTGGTTCATTATTGTGCATTCATGGCTTCATTTTTAAATTGTAATTTTTGTAAATCATAAGTATAATGGATTAGTTAACCATTTGAACCTAGATATATAGGCATTTTCTAAACTTTTTATCAACTTTCCTTGCAAAGTATGGGTGTTTTCTTTCCATTTCATTTTCTTTTAAGTTGGTAATTTTGTGCAATTTATTTATAAGTTGCTATAGGGCTTTAAGGTTAGTTAAATTTTGGCCCTATATTTTTGGATTAGGTTAGTATCGAGCTCATGATCTTGTCATAAAACATGCTAATATTTGAGCATGTTGGTATTAGTGCGAGCTGATTTGATAGTGGTTTGCTTCATCTTGTGCTTTTGGAGTCTAGGTTTGTGAGAAAGGTTGTGGGACAAATTTATCATACTCAATATTTTTCTTGCATTTGAATTTGGGATACTCTATTTATATCTCCTAATAATCTTTTGAGTTCTTGTTACAACTTGGGTATAGGATTGAAATCATATTTATAAGTTTGGAGACGTGTCAGCATTTTGTGCAGACAGTTGAGCTCATTAGTGTCAACTCGGATCATCATTCGTGTAGAGTCTTGTGGTCATGTAACAAAGTGGTAGTTTATCATCATTTCCATCTGACACCAAGTAATATCATCACTCTAAGTAGAGGATTACAGTCATGCAACAGAGTGGTACCTAATTTTTTCGTTAACGGGAGAATTTGTATCGTGTAGAGGAAGAGGTCATGTAGTGGGGTGGAAGTCATCATTGTTGAGATCATCGATCAGCTTAGATCATCACTCTGCATATAGGCTTGTGGCCATGTAACATAGTGGTAGTTAATCACCATCATCACGTGACATCATCTTCAATAATCACTTTACGTAAAGGATCTTTGTGGCTATGTAATAAAGCGGTAGTTGATCATCATGAACATCTAATATCGGGTCGAGATATTCATTTTATGTAGAGGAAATTTTTGTTGTACATCATATTGGTACCTAATCATCATTTGGAGAATTGGTAATGTGTAGAGGTTGAGGCCATATAGTGGGATAAAGTCACCATCAGGAACTTCTCAATACTGTGTAGAGGTAGAGGTCATACAATGGGGTGGAGAAAAGTGTCTTCTTCAATGACGCCAAATTTTTCTATGTAAAGGTGTAGTTCATGTAGAAAAATGAAGATTACCAAGAGGTCTCATCATTTTGGTAGAGAAACCACATGTCTCATGATTGGGCCATTAGTTTTCTAATCATGGAGTACCAGTGTACTGTGTAGATGTCTTCTCAGCAACACCAAGTTTGGGATTCATAAATATTTTTGTGGATAAAACTCCTTCTCTCTGGGAGGTGTGATATGGAGAAAATTTTGGGATATTAGTAGTTCCCTAAATCTCCTTAAAATTTTTCAGTGTGGTATATCGTTACAATATATTTCCAACAATACCTAGAACACTAGAAACGAAGCTCATACGCTCAAGTTATGGCTAGTCAAAGTTTGGTCACAATTTGGAATCAAAAAAGTCAATTGGCCAACGTGCTAGTGACACATGGTGGAAGTGGAGTGTAAGTACAGAGGAGAAAAAAAAATTGGTTTGCAAATATGGTCTTTAACACCCGTATTCAGATGGGTGGACCCCACTTTTTACTAGTCGGGGTCCCTCGGCAAGGTTCGACACACTCTTTTCATGGAGGGGTGCCTTTGCCACCACATCCTCATTTTGCCACATGGTGGGTCCTCAGGCCACCATGTGGCCTACCACCACATTTTATACCAAGCCTAATCATTTGGGAAAGCTCTCTAGTCACCTTAGCATTGTAGGGTGAGTTCATATTATGGTTCGAAATCTCATTGTTTACCTCGGGCCGGTGAGCTACCATGGTTAGGGATATAGTCTCCTCTACCACAACATGGCGTATATACATTGCTTGTACGCATTTATTTACCCCACTAGAAGACTATTATGGGGTAGCCACATATGTGGCATTAAAAATTGAATTCCACCACCCACCAATTAAACCTCTTGCGCCTGTGCCACTCATGTGTCATTATAAATAACCGACCGTATCAACTTTTCCACCTACATGGTGGTCACACCATCTGACTTAGAGAAAGCAACTTGGACATGTGTGTGGCTAAAAAGGGTTAAGTGTGGCCACAACCATGTATAGTATTGGTGGTAATCCCACATTTAAAACCCACTTCTTTCCTTTATGCAGTGTATGTGGGATTTAAAACCCACCGCCATACAATGAAAAAGGGATCGGTTGGGAAGATTCGAACCCCCAACCACCCGAGTACCAAAATCCATGCCCACTACCATGCCATGGGAGCTCAAAGAGTATAAAAGAGAGCTCAATGGGTATTGTCAAAACACAAGCCTAACATAGTGATCAAGGCCCAATATAGGCTTTTTGTAAATGCCCATTTTTAGGACACTTAGGAGCTTTTATGTAACTCGGTGTCAACTAGAAAAATGTGCAACACCCCAAGATGCTCCTAATAGACCTCTAGTTTTTATTTTAGCTTTTCAACTAGGAGTTATGGAGGGAGGCCCGATCACTATTCTATGTATAAGCTTTGTGCTTAAGGGAAATCTTGTGAAAATCATAATTTTAGGAGTACTTAGTGGAAGAATCAGCCTTTGGTGTAAAGTGAATAAATTCTTAGAATTCCAATACGCTCCTAATGATGTATGTTTTTTTATTGATTTGGAGGTGTTATGACACCGTTTTATGTTACAAAATTATTTCAAGTGCTTGGAGTCCATCTCAACCCTTCAAAGCATGCATCTGTTTGAAGGAATATATTTTGGAGATCTAGTCTTTGGCACATTATTTAGATCAGTTATTCACTCTCTGTGGAGCTTGTTTATGACCGTGCAATAGAGTAGTAACTATTATTAGAGGATATTATTGTTCTCTATTTAAGAATTTAGATTCATTTTGAATCAAATATTTATGTGATCATTTTATTATCTAGTTTGGAGTCCTTGTGATTCAATTAGGTATGTGATCACTATATGTTTTGTTCGAGCCATTACGAGATCAATAGAGGCATTGTTCTTCTAATTTTTTTCAAATTGGATATTCTCTCTGCGAAGAGGCTGTTTGTGGTCATGCAATAAAATGCTATAAGTTCGTGGAGAATATTCTTGTATTTCAAGAGGATTAGTTTGGATTCCATTAGAATCAACTATTATATGTTCTTCTTGAGGCCATTTCAGATTCATTTTGAATTAACTAGTAACACATGGTTCGTTGTTGCACATTCATAGCTTCATTTGTAAATTGTATTTATTTACAAATCAAAAGTGTAATGGATCAGTTCAACATTTAAACCCAAAGATGTAGGCATTTTCTCGAACTTTGTTATCAACTTTCCTTACGGTGTGTGGATGTTTTATTTCCATTTGATTGTCTTTTAAGTTGATCATTTTATGGAGTTTATTTATAAGTTCCTATAGGGATCCAAGGCCGATTAAATGTTGGCCCTATATTTTTGGATCGTTAGCAATTGGAGATGAACATGTAATATTTTTGTAGCAAATGAAATGAGATCATAATGATTAAGGTGGCCAATTTGTCATTTTAGAGCATAGCAACCATTGCCATTATGTCCATTAATTCAATGATAATTGTAATATGGATGACCTTGATATTTTACAAGTCGATAAGGAGGATAGTATATAGTAGATGACAATTTTGTTAATTGATGAGTGAGGATTTGAGGAATAATATATTGTTTCTTAACATTGAAATAAAATTTGAGAGGCGTGGGGAGCGGTAAAGCTTGGGGTTAACTGATATAAGCACATGTGGAAGTCATAGAAGTAGAATAAGATGTAGAAGGAGAAATAACATGGGCCTGAGAAGCATCCTTGAGATGTTAGATTTCAGATTTAAAATATGTATTCTTTGTTTCCATAGCTTGAATTTTGTCTTGAAATAAACAATGTAAAGCTTGAATTGACTCTAATATGGGTTGATTAGATGGAGTATTAGGAGTGATAGAGTCATCCGATAGATGAGTAAAGATGATAATTACTTGAGTAGGTGGCATACTATGAGGTAGATACATAATGTTTAGGGATTTTTGAAGAACATATTTACAATGTGGGTGTATTTGAAGCAAGTCATGTAATGAGATTAGAGGATTTTTAGGATCCATGAGAGAAGAAAAAGAAGAATCCAAGTGTATTCAAATGCAAGTTCACCAAATGATTTAACAAAAATATATTTTGTATAAATCATAATTGTAGAGTCACGTATGATAAATAAATTCTAAAATACATATTTGACACAAGAAATAAGCTAGTAAAATATGAAACCCTAAGTGAAAGAGAGAGAAGAAAGGACTTAGCTGATTTTTGCTTGATTCGAACTAGTGCGAGACTAGAAAAATGATGAACATAAAGTAAAGCGTGTTGTTATTATGCATTTGTCAAATATGGATCTATCGGATAAGGATGTATCAAGGTGTTTGGACTAGGTTAGGGGCACCTGATTATTCGAGTTTACTTTTGGGCTCCTATGACTTCAAAAGTGGTCAGAATATGATTTTTTAGGTGTCACTTAATTATCATTGATAGTCATTGTTGGTTGAATTTATGTCACAATTGGTCACCAAGTGCGCATATAATTTTCAAACAAATATTCACCTGTAAAACCTATAATACCACATAAAATCCAAAACACTAAATATACAATATGGGAGTCATACTCGACCCTAGAGGTCACCTAACTGAGTGAACTTATGACCAAGAACTACACTACAATTTAGAATCAATGTATTTCTTGTGTTTGTGTGAAATAATCATGCCCTATGAAGCCCTTACGTAAGTGCACTTGATAGTGGGCGATAGCTAGATGTAACAATGTAGATAGATGTTTAGATGGAATAATGAACTTCCCTTTCTATACAATGTATGCAGAAATGTAGTCCCTTTCTATACGGTGTATGCGAAAAAATGTAGTCCCTTACATGGATGCTAGATGGATGCCTTTGATGCTCTTATATGCCTTTAGATACAATATTAAGTGATGATAATAGATACTTAGAGCTAGGTCCCTTATTTTGGTCACATAGCTTTGTATTTGTATGATTCCCTTGGTTTAATTTAGTAATTAACAACTAAAAGGTTGACCCATAATAAAATAAGATTCCCAAAGGATAAAATAATCCCAAAAGAAGTGAGTAAGATAAAAAAAGGGTCAGGGGCACCTAGAGGGGACAAGGATGCCTGGGTGGTGGCATCCTGGCTGGGCACCGATGTCTATGCGAAGTCATAAAAGATTAAAAAAAGTAAAATATCTAACTGGCTTGTATGGTCTAAAACACCAAAAAGAAAGGAAAGAGGCCAAATGTAGTTGTCAATTACAAGTTTTCTTGCTTGGGAATCATATGAATGTGTAGACAATTAAAATCACACGTTTTAGGTATATCCCTAGGTCTTGATCACATTATACTATTCATATGATTCCTAAGAAATAAAAGTACTAATTGGTCATTATATTTTGCCTCTTTACTCTCTTTATGGTTTTCAATTTGGACTTACACACCACATTTCCTAGTCAAACCTTCATTACTAGACCTTTTACGAGTCCTGAAACCAATGCCCGAGCACCCTCATGCCCTTTGGGTGCTCCCAACCCCTTTGTATCTTACTTGCATCTTTTTGGTCCGTTTTTAGCTATTGGGATTCTTATTTTCTTGGTGGTCAATATTTTTGTGGTTAATTACAAATGTCAAATAATGGAATCAAATAAATATAAGGTTATCTCGACCACAATAAAGGACCAAACTCGAGCATCTACTACTATAATCTAAGGTTGCATCCAAAGGTATTACAAGATCATAAAAACATCCATCTAGCATCCATTCAAGGGACAAGGGACTACATTCTTATGCATACACTTCATAGGAGGGGAAGTTCATTTTTCCATGCACACATCTACTTACATTTTCTACATCTAGCTATTACTCACTATCAAGTGCATCTTGCACAAGAGCCACCTAGGGCATGATTCTACACACACACACACAACTATATGGAGTCTGAAATGTAGTACAACACCTAGATCATAATTTCACTCAGTTAGGTGACCACGGGGTCATTCCAAATCCCCATTTATATATTTTTATTTCTAGGATTTGATGTGTTTTTGGTTTTGCAAGTTCTCTTTCTCATTACGGGTTTCGGAAAATTTAGTCATCAAATAGTGACATACAAGTGAATAACAATTACATCTTATGAACATCTTGCGACCCATTAAGAATAATTTTCTAAGGTTCTTTGTATTCACATGTACCTACGAAGGTCCATGGGGCCTAGGTGCTCCTAAGCTAGTTTAGGAGCCCCATTCGAGTAGATCCTATTGTCACACAATTTTTCAAGCTTGGTTGTGAAACTTCCTTCTTTTCATTAGTTATTTAGTCTAACACGGTTCATGATAAATTACAAAATCAGATAATTACTTTATACCTCCTCTTGCACTTAGGGTTTTAAATTCATTTGGCTTAGGTAAGATCTGAACTATTACTACTATATCATTTTATTATAACTTTGCAATTAGGAATTTTACATTTCTATATTTTCTATATTTGTTAAATCATTTGGTGAACCCGAATCATTTGAACACTCTTGGATCCTAATTTTTCTTCTCTCATGGCTCATAAGGTATCTCAAGTCTCCTTGCTTCAATTTCTTCAAATGCACCCATCTTATAAAGATGTTCTTCACAAAACCCTAGAAATTATGTATCTTCCTATAAAAATTCAATGCTACCTTCACAAGTCAATGTTATCTTCAATCATCTTTGTGATGACTCTCTTGGTCCTAACGCCAATCAATCAATTTGTAAGTCTATTCAAGCTTTGAATTCTGTATTTCAAGTTAAATTTTAGACTATGGAATCCAAAATCACATCTCTTAAATCTGAAATCCAACATCTTAAGGATGCTTCTCGGAGCTCACGCTAGTTTATTTTCTCATCCTTATTATATGTCCTCTACACTTTCTCATATCTGTGAACCCTAAGTCTTACCTCTCCCCATGCCTCTAAAGTTTAATTTAAATTTTAAGCAACAATTTATTCTTCCGCAGCTCATAGCTCATCAATTTATCAATTTGCCAAATAATCATTACTATCCTCATTGGTTGATCAAATATCAATGTATCCCATTTTGCACTTATCATCAAATCAATGGACATAATGAAAATGATTTCTATGATTTACAATGAAGAATCAAGCATCTTGAGTGTCAAGGTTTTATCTCATATGATACATGACATTCTATTACATAGTCATCTCAAAGTTTTACATCCCATTAGGTTCCTAAATCTGATTCATCTATTTCTAACTACCGTTATGTTATCACTTCTCATGTTCCTTTTTCAATCACTCAAATTCTACCTATGCAATCTACTCAAGTTAACCAACCACCTCTAAAAATTAGTCTCACTCCACCTCCTCTCAATTCATCTATGAAATTATAAATTCATCCTCAACAACCTCCTCTAAAAATCAGTTCAACACCTCCTCTTACTGATTCTATTACAACATTACCCAATAATCCACCACTTCAACAACCAATCAATTTTGTCAAAGAAAATACTCCTTATTTTGATTGCTAAGTCTCATTTCAAACTCCACCACCATGCGATGGTCGTATTGTTTCTTCTGCGTACCATTATGTTGGCCCTCTCTCTTATCATGATACAAATGATGCTCTCCCACAATGGCATGGTACCTCTCACGTCACCACATATATCTTCATCATTGAAATACTTGGGGGCACCACACTTTCCCCTTCTATCACTATCAATTTTTTCTAGCATGTCCTATCACACTTAACACTTTGTGCTTCATGATTCATCTTTCTTAGTTCTTTTAAACCCTTTGATACATGCATTGTATTTTTATTACGTGATGAAGCACTCTTATGCTATGGTTTACATTTGACTGTTGAGGGCCAACTACATTCATGAACCTCACATCCTTCACACTGTGTATCTCACACTTAGCATATTTATGGCAAAACTTTCTAGCGCACATTCATCATAACACACTTCCCTATGACACACTCTAGTTTCATGGTTCATAATCAACCGCTGAGGTGTAAATATGAAATGAAAATCACCAAACTTACTCACTCTCTATGTTATACGCTTTGTCAATCATATCTTTCTATAAAAAAATTCAAACCATATCCTAATGACGCACTCTTATTTTATGGTTCATTCTTGACTACTAAGGGGGCATTTATAAATGAACCTCATCTCACACATACTCTTTCACATTCAATCATGAGGAATGTTGCTCCTATCATACTCACTTCATATTCCATTCCATTTACACTCACAACATACTACATATCTTAGTTGCACATTGTTCTTGTTTACTTAGGCTCGCATGTTACAATCTACTTACTATGTTAGACAAATATTTCATATGTCATTATCTTTTCTATACACATATATGTGTAATTTCCTTCTAGTTGTGAATTCATCCTTTATATAGGTAATTACATGTAGCATGGATTCTTGGCACAATACCTCTTACCACTTACTAGTTCCACAAAGGCTCCTAGTGCATCTACTTTTGTACGCATCAAAGGTGTTATTGTTTCATTTTATACTACTTCCTACTCTTACTAACACACTACTCTATCAATATATACACATATTGACATACATTATATGTTTATAACATGCTAATGGGTGCTTCATGTGCAATGTTTTTCTTACAGGAACTAATTACCACCATGGTTGTCGATTACTTTGTTTACTACTATATGTTATTGTTTATGCGGGATTTTACTTTTATCTTGTGTGCATGTTATATAGTTTTTGCCACTTATTACTTGATTGTCTTGAGATATCATGAGTTATGTCCCAAATTTGCAATCTACTTCTCATGGTCTATTTTTTCTACACTATTGTTTGTTTAATTTGTCTTCTTGCATGTTGGATTACACATTGTTTTCTATATGTGTCTTAGTATTGTTTGAACTAACACATGTTTTCCAACCACTTTGTTTGTATGTTCCTTTGTTTATACCAAATAAATTCCCTGCCTTTTTAGGGATTCATTTTTAGATGTACGTCGGTCCTCCTTTGGGCTGAATTCTCCTAACGATGTTGCATGCACCCAAAACAAGGGGGCATACATTAGGTGAATCAATCACCCCATTCAAAAGTTTACATCGAGTAAATCATAGTTTGTACTGTACAACACAATATTCATTCTAAGAAATGGCCCGAGAATCGACTTAGGTCTTCAAAGACAAAGACATATGCCAATGCCTAGACATGAACATGAGTTCCTAGGCACCCCGACCCTTGCTAGACTCTTGTGACTAGGGGAAATTACATGGGTTTTCTCATATTAGCTTAGTTGTCAGCAATCTACACAACAATTTTCAAAGTACAGGCATATTCCTTTAGCAATCAACATGCATTCTTTTGTCTCTTTTCTATTTTCATGTTAGATCGAATAGGATCAAAATGGATCAAATTTGAGCACACCATCTGCAGTGGTGTACACATCATGTAGAAGCAATTAAAGGTTGGAGAATAAAACAATGCCTTTCTCCCTACACTTCTTCTTTTGTGGTGTGAGATCACCCAAATAAATCACACTTGGCACAGTTGGCATGAGATTGCACAAAAACTCATTCTTCTACAATGTTTATAGGATCCTTTCTATCCTTTCACTTGGATTAGGTGCACATGTTCCTTTTCACATTTTTACATACTTTTACACACTTTCTTACATATTTTGGATCAAAATTTTCATATACACATATTTGATTAGTCATTTGCTCTTCTCTTTTGTAGGTCCTTCCTTATGGAAAGCAATAGTCACATCAATAAACATCAAGCAACATAAACAATAGGTAAAATTTGACATATAAAGATACAATTTACACTCCTAGGACCACGTCCTCTTCTCTAGCTTTCACGCTTCATTTTTATCACTCTGCGCTTTTTATTTTCTCCTCGACATGCTTTTGCCATCGATCTACATGGTTATCAGTAAAAATATTTGATCTAATGTATGTTATCGAGCATTCTCCCAACAACATAAAGTGGGGAAAATATAGACAGCTAAAATCATGCACTTTGGGTATATCTATAGGTCCTAATCACATACTACTATTCATATGATTCCTAAGTGAGAAAAGTACTAATTAACCATTGTCTTTGGCCTTTTTGCTTTGTTTCTAGTTTTCATCTTGGTATTTTACACCCACTTCCTAGTCGCACCTTCGTTACTTCAAATTTTATGAGTCTATACACCATCACCCAAATGAAGACATCGGTGCCTATGTGCCCTTATCCCCTCTAGCACTCTCAACCCCTTTGTATCTTGCTCACATATTTTAGGTTCTTTCTAGTTGTTGGGATTCTTATTTTCTTGGTGGTCAACATTTTAGTGGTTAATTACAAAATTTAAACAAGGGAATCATATAAATACAAATCTATGTGACCATAATAAAGGACCAAGCTCTAAGCATCTACTACTATCACCTAAGGTTACATCTAAAGGCATTAAAAGAGCATACAAACATCCATCTAACATCCATTCAAGGGATAAGGGACTGCATTATTTTGCATACAATTCATAGGAGGGGAAGTTCATTTTTCCATGCATACATCTACTTACATTTGCTACATCTAAATTTTTCTCACTATCAAGTTTATAGTGCACAAGATCCACCTATGGCACGATTCTACACACACACATGTAGAACTATATGGAGTCTGAAATGTAGTGCAACACTTGGGTCATAAGTTCACTCAATCGAGTGACCATCGGGGTTAGTATGAATCCCCATTTACATATTTTTATTTTTAGGATTTGATGTGTTTTTGGGTTTTGCAGGTGCACTTTCTCTTTGCAAGTTTTAGGCAAATTTGGCAATCAACCAAATGACATACAGGTGACTAATGATGTCATCTTATGACCATATTGTGACCTAGTAAGAATCATTTTTTAAGGTTCTATGTAGTCACTTGTTTCTACAAGGTCCTTGGAGCCTCTATACCAGAGTCTAGGTTCCCAGTCTAGGCAGATTTTGTGGTCACACAATTTTTCTAAGATCAGATTGCGACACTTCCTTCCTCATGTTCATTAGTTCTTTATTCGATACAATTGATGATAAATTATGAAAAATTTAAGTACTCTATCCCTCCTCTTTCACTTAGGGTTTTAAATTCATTTTCTTATTACTTAGGTCAAATATACACTATTACTACTATATCATTTTATTTTAATTCTACAATTAGGAATTTAACATTTATATACTTTCTATATTTGTTAAATCGGAATGCAAGTATGCTTTTAGGACCTAGAAATGTACTCAAGTGCATGATTTTATGCTTACAATGAGAAGGGTGAGGGAGATTTAGGTCTATGGGTTCTATTACATGGCTAAGTGAAATTATGTACGAAAATATTCCATGATTGTGAAAAGTTATATATGTATGTATTCACAAAATCATGCACTTTAGACATTTATTTATACCTTAAGTATAATACTACTATTTAGAAGGTTCTTGAGTGAAGAAAGTACTAAATAACCCCACCTTTTGGACATCTTATTTTACTATTATTTCATCATTTCCACCTATTTTTATCTACATGATCAGTCTATTTCAGCACTTTTCCATCATTTTAGCCTTGGTTGGGCGCCCAAGGTAGTAGATCTTGGGCACCGTGGGCATCTTGGTCCCACCGTGTGGTGCCCCAAGATTTTTTCTACTTTCCCGCCACTTTTTGGGCTCTATCTATCCATTTTTCATTCTTATCTTTTGGGTAGTTTTCCATGTTGGGGTTAATTATGAAAATAGATCAAGATAACCCTATAAATATAAAGTTATGAGACCATAATGAGGCACCTAACATCATTCTAATATTATCAGTCACCTAAGGTGCATCCATTTATTATATTTTCATCCATATAGCTCCATCAAGGCACAAGCTAGGAAGTTTGAATCACACTTCATAGGGGAGTGATTCTATTCTATTCCATGCACACATACTATTACATTTTTACATTTAGTTATTGCTCTCTATTTCATATAGTGTCATTGACACAAGAGAACCTAGGGAACGACATGCACACACACAAGAACTACATTTGGGTCTGAAATGTAGTGCAATGATTAGAGTAGTAAGCCCACTATTGTGGCAACTGAGGTCAATCTGACCCATTTATTCTACATTTTTATTTTTAGGGTTTGATGCTTCTTTTGTCTCTTGTAGGTATTCTACATCATTTTGTAATATTTGGAGCATTCGGTGTAGTTCAAAAAAATTAGTGTGACAACCAACGAAGGTTACAAATTATCTTGCACCCCTACAAAAACTAGTTTTAGAGATTTTCCATAGACCAGGGCGCCTAAATTGTATACCAAAGCACCCATGGGTGCCCTAGTCCTATTCCACATGCCCCAATCCACTTATATCCTCTAGATCCAACCTTTTCCAGACCTCTACATAGTTGTTCCTTCTTTATGATTTTATGTTCATCAACGTGACACACCAACAAACACATGTTATCAACTAAGTCATTTTCCCCTCTCTCTTTACACATTAAGTTTAGAATTTCCTTTTCTATAGCTGATTAGCTTGCTTGCATATTTCATTACTATATTCATTTACATTTATTTACAATGTTTAATGTCCTCATAGATTGGATTAACTATCTTTATACTACATAGATTAGTTCAATTTTAGTTAATCATTTTGGTGAACTCGACCATTGACTCCACCTTTGTTCTAGGGATTTTCTCATCTTTTATACCATGGCTTCTAATGTCTATCAAGTCTCTTTGCTTCAATTGATTCAAATGCACCCATCTTGTAAAGAAACTCTTTAACAAACCCTAGAGAATATGCATCTCTTCCTATCAACATATTACCTCTTGAAGTCAACGCTATTTTTGTTCGTCTTTCTACGGACTCCTTGATTCTAATTCAAATCAATCTATTTGAAAATCCATTCAAGCTCTTCATTTTGTATTTCAAGATAAATTTCAAGCTATTTGTTTTGTATTTCAAGATATATTTGCAGCCATAGAATCCACCATCACATCTCTTAGATCTGAAATTCAAAAAATTAAGGATTCTTATCAATCTCATGTTTGTGCTCCTACATCTTACATTCCATATATGTCCACTACATGTCATTTAGTTTAACCTTAGGTTATGTCATTTCTGAGCCTCTCATATTTGAGCATAATATTTAAAATCATGATATTCTTACTGAGCTCCTTAGTCGTCAATTGATCACTCTACCATCTATTGATTACTATCCTCCTTGTCACCTAACAAAGTATCAAGGTCATCCATATTTCCATTATCATCAAATCAATGAACATAATGACCACGATTGCTATGCTTTAAAATGTAGAGTCAAACATCTCAAGCGTGAAGGAATTATTTTATTCAATGGAAAACATCTTGTTGCACGCCCACCTACAAATACTACACCCACATGGGCTCATAAGTCTACTTTTCCTTTAATTATTCAAGACCCATCTAAGAAAGATATTATGGTTACTAGCAAGAAGCCTACCTCTAATATTTCTAAGGATGTTCTAGATGATTCTCTTATTCATTACATACATGATATTGATAACCCCTCACATGTGCATAGTGATCCTTCTCCCCATTAGGAAAACACTTCTCCTATTCCCGATGTTGTTTCTTCTCCATCTAATAAGCATCAAGTTAGCATCACTCAAGTAGCTTCTAAGCATCCACCTATCAACATATGCTCACTAACTCCTCCTACTAAGGCATTTATAGAATTATAAGGTCAACCTAAGTGACCTCCTTTAAAACTCAGTGCAACATGTCCTCCTCAAATCTAAACTCCAACCAATTAATTTTTTCAAAGAAACTAATCCTCCTTCTAATGTTTATGATATATATTCACTTACACCACTATCATGTAAGATTCCACCAATATCTCCTACCGTTAACCTTGTAATGCCAAAACCTGTTATTGAATCTACATATATTGATGACTGGGACCTAGATACAACTCGCTATGGTGATGAACCATCAGATGATCACACTCCTCTATCACTTTGGGGTCCCATCACTTTTGTTAAAGAAACTACTCCTTACATCGATCCACTTAGCACCTTTTGACTAGATTTTCATTACATACACACACAGGGGGAATAATAATCACACATTCCCCCTTACCATAGTATACATCATCTATTGCATTTTATTATAGAAATACCAATCACGCATTCTAGCATCGTCATCACCTGATGACACACTCTTATGCTTTAGTTCACACTTGACTATTGAGGGATTACCATTACACTAAACCCCACACACTGCACTATAGGTATTATACATTGCATTTCATCACACATACTTGCATTTCATACATCACATATCTTACATTTTTACACTTGCACATTTCTACATCACACATTTTTACTAGTTTTCCAATATTGTTATCATCTACACATTTAGAATCATACGATCTTCCTCTTACACACTACACACATCATTACACTCTCTATGCATAGTCAAATCATACATCGCACATTTTTACATCACTCATAATCTACATATTATGCTAGGTTACATTACATAGGGGTCTAGATTTACATTCTCATCCCTACATTCTACCTTTTCACACATATATATTGCACATTATACATTAAAGGTTGTTTACATTTAGCATTTCCTTTACATGCCACACATTTATAAACCTTCCTCACCACATGGTTGTTTCATAATTACACATACTATATTATTTTATATGTGCTACACCCACTACCCTATGATGCACTTTAGTTCCTCAATCCATACTTTATTGCCGAGGGTTTACAAATTAGATGGATCTTACACTCGTCACACATTTACAACTTGACCTATACCAATGTGACATTACTAGTTTTGTGACATACGCTTTAGGATAAATTCCCCTTTACCATCTTGTAGTGGTATACACATTAGATTACATCATCGATAGTGATATACGCTTAGGGTTAAATCATCACCCCCTTTCATCTTGCGGTGATATATAATTAGGGTTAAATAATCACTCATCCTTTCATCTTATAGTGATATACACTTAGGTATAAATAATCACTCATCCTTTCATCAAGTCATAATATACGATTTGGATATAGGGTTCACGCACATCCTTTCTATATGTCACATTTCACCACTCCACGTACACATTCACCATAACACGTTAGACAAACAATAAACACTACTCAACCATTTCCCAATGATGCACTCTCGTTAATGGTTCTTTCTTGATTGCTTTGACGGGAAAAAATGAACCTCATTACATACATTTCCATCCACTCGGTGGGAACACAGATCCTATCATTCCATATTGCATTCCATTCCATCCATCCACAACATACTACATTTTTTTGGGGGCATTTACTCGTGTTTACCAGTGTTTTAAATGATCACTTTACTACACATGTTAGATTGATTTCTTATATATCATTACCTATACCATCCACACATGTGTGTTCATCCCTTTGTTTGGTATGATCACGATACAAGACTCCTATAGGTGGCATGGATGCTCGCCTTCTACTCTTACTATACTGGTCGTTGGGGGCATCCACATTTGTTTCATCCAGGTTCTATTGTTTCATTTTGTACTTAGCATCTTACATTACTTGATCATACACACTTTTGACATATTGGTTATTTCTCTAACATGCTAATAGGTGTTCCATGTGCAAAGTACTTATTTTGTAGGATTATATAGTTCCATCATTCCTTAATTATTTGTTTGTACTTGTCTACCATTATTTTCTATTGTCTGGGTGCTTTGCCCTATGTTTGTATAGACACTTGCTTGTTGTTAACGGCCATAATGGCCTTGCGTGTCTTACAAAGACCGTGATTTATGTCCCATGTTTACATCCCTCTTTGTGTAACTTACTTGATTTCTTGTATGTTTACATTTACTAAATTGTCTGCATGGCTTACACATGTTTTCTATACGTATGCATTGTTTGTTTACACTTGTCTCGTGGCTAGCCCTCTTGTTTGTGTGTTCCTAGTTTCTACCAAGAACTTTCTATGGTTCTAATGTACATGTGGTTGGTCCTCTTTTGGGGACACACATCTCCTATTCAATGACATCGTAGTTACCCCAAAGAGGGGGGCATCATTTGGGTGTTTTACATACTAACATAGAGATTTTACACCAAATGAGTTCAATTTTCTACAATGGCCGAGTGGGTTCGACCAATCTAAAACCCCATACACAATGGATTTTATAAGACACAGTGTCCTTATCATTTATAAGAAGTAGTTACAAGCTTGGGGGTTATAATGGGTGTGCCTCTCTACACTACTTTGGCCAATGGCATCGGATTGCCTAAAAAACCAAGACATTACAGAGATCTCTTCACACACATTTCAGCAAAAATGGTTAGAGATTGGAGGACACAGAGCATTTCTTCCCTACACTTCTTCAGCCATGGTGGCATGATATTTCCCAAAAAACTCATATTATGGGATATCCTTCTACACTCATTCTCTCGCCATGGATTAGGTGCACATGTTCCATTTACACTTTTTCATTTCACATATTTTACATTCATGTAATTTACACATTTTCATACACATGTGTATTTTACATAGATTTTTACACTTACATATATACATATTTGACTACTTGATTATTTTCTCCTTGCAGGTATGTATGTATAAGAAACAAGCATCAAATTAAGGGCAAAATAATAGCAATGTCAAAAATAAAATTCCATGATAACACATGCTTTACTAGCCATACAGGTACACTACACACTGCAATAGCTACACACACTCTCTTCTCTAGGTTCATTCTAATCACTTTTTTCTATGCGTATTTTTCATCTTTAGTTTTCATGCTTCTCCATCTTTATTTGTCACTCCACGCTTTTGTCTAGTCCTTTGGCATGTTTCTACTAAACTCTTCATGGACATTAAATATGCACTTCAATCTACTTTATGTTACTGTATATTTTTGCTCGCCATCATAAAGTAAGGGGAAAATGTAGGCACAAAATCATTTACTTTAGACATTTATTTATCCCGATATCATACTACTATTTAGAAAGTTCTTGAGTGAAGAAAGTACTAATTAACCCCACCTTTTGGCCATCTTATTTTACTATTATTTCTTCATTTCCACCTATTTTTATCTACATTCCCAATCTATTTTGGCACTTTACTGTCATTTTATCCTTGTCTGGGGTACCCATGGGTGCTCTGGTTCCACCAAGGGTGTCCCGGTCCTTTTTATACTTTCCTACCACTTTTTGATCTCTATCTATCTATTTTTCATCCATATCTTTTTGGCACTCGGCCATGTTGGGGTTAATTATAAATTTAGATCAAGAGAATCCTATAAATATAAATTTATGAGACCATAATGAGGGACCTAGCATCATTCTAATATCATCACTCACCTAAGGTACATCCATCTATTGTATTTTCATCCACATAGCTCCATCCTCAAGGCACAAATTAAGAAGTCTGCATCACACTTCATAAGGGGAGGTATTCTATTTTATTCCATGCACACATGCTATTAATTTTTCTATATTTAGTTATAGCTTACTATTTCACATGGTGTTATTGACACAAAATAACTTAGGGCATGACAAGTGTGCATGCACGTATACACACACACACACCAAAACTACATTTGGGTCTGAAATGTAGTGCAACACTTAGAGTAGTAATCCCAATGTTATGGCAGGTGAGGTCATCGGCCCATTCTTTCTACATTTTTATTTTTAGGTTTGATACTTATTTTGTATTTTATAGGTCTTCAAAAAATAAATTCAATATTTGGAGCATTTGGTGCAGTTCAGAAAAATTAGTGCGACAACTAGCAAAGGTTACTGATTAGCTTGCGACCTGTAAAAACTATTTTTGGAGTTTTTCTCACGTAGACTAGGGCACCTAAATTGCATACCAGAGTGCCCGTGGTTTCCTTAGTCCTATTCTAGGTGCCCCATTCCACTCAGATCCTACAGATCTAGCCTTTTCGATACCTTTGCATAGTCGTTCCTTCTTTCGATTTTATGTTCATCACTACTACGACACGGTCGATAGACACTTGTTATTAGATAAATCATCTGCATGTCTCTCTTTGCACATTAAAGTTAGAATTTACTTTTCTATAGTTTATTATCTTGCTTACATATTTCATTACTACAGTCATTTACATGTATTTACAGCATTTAATGTCCTCCTATATTAGATTAACTATCTTTATACTACATAGATTAGTTAAATTTTAGTTAATCAATGTATTGTTGGCTTAATTTGTGGATTTTGATGGAGGTGGGATGTTTATTTCATACAATTTGTTATGAATTTTTGCACCATTGAGGATCTTAGTGTGAGACTTGTCTAAGGATAATGTGTATTAGATTATTTATATTGATATTTGTACATATTTATATTGGAGAGATGTGTATGGGGTTTGGGAACTATCACTTTGATCAATGTAAGGTCATATGAACATATTTCCATGATTCATTTAGAAGATGACCATAAGTATTTTGGGTTCATCCCAAGATATTTAGTGCATGATGGGTCATTCCATAAAAATGAGGGCTTATTACTAAGGATTAGTAAGCTATATTAGATATATTATATCATGGAGCTATTATTTGGAAGCTATACAAGGATTATAGGGGCTAGCCCAAGGATGTTGTTGAGTTATGATAGATCAAAAAGAACATGTGATTAGAGGAACATCTCTTAATTTAGGGAGAGTGGTTTCAGTATGAGCTACAAACCTGGTAGTTTAGGGTGATTTAGGATGTTCCCCTAACACCTTAAACATAGAGGATGTCACAACAATAAACACCTTTGAGAGGGTGAAAGGCCAAAGATGATAGATGTAGAGATAAATCCACTAGTAGTGGATGAGGTGTACCCACCTGTGGTAGTAATATAAGGATAAGATGTAATTTTTACAATTTCCTATAATCAATATGGATAGGAACTCGATGGATTAATTTATTTCCAATGATAATAGATGTCCTCACATAGGTTACAAGTGTAGTAGGAGGTGGTTGGGCATATATGCCCTATCAACAAGGGGTTATGGTGGAGGTGGGTAAGCAATGCCCCCACTTATAAGAGGAGGTGAGGCACGACTAAGAGGTTTGTCCCTAGATGATGTGGTAGAGACCACCATTACAAAATATATGTATGATGAAATTGATTGATTTATTGTGGTATTTGAAATTGAATTGATTATAGTGGTGAATAATGATTGAAATGTGTGTGGTGATTGCAGATGAATTTTGGGCCATGATGGTGGATGCCTCAATCTATATAAAGACATAGAATATTCCCAAAAAATTATAGGTGTGGGGATTTTAGAGTGTATTGAGGAAATAATGGGTGATTATGTCTATATATTTTATAAAATAATGGTTTCAACGACAATATGTACAATATTTGTTGGTCATAGAGATGACTAAAAAAGTAAAGGTGGATAGGTGGACCATGCCCCCATTAGGGATAAAGTCACATATGATGTCTTGAATATGTACACAATCCTATAAGATGATTATATGAAAGTTATGGTATATCTTGGAGGGTTATGAGAGAGATTACACTGGGATAGGTCACAATCATCCACCTAGTGACAATGAGATATTGGAGATGATTCAAAATCTTGTGCTAGTGTAGATATATTTATCCTAGATGAGTTCATGGATTATGAGAATGATATATTATAGATTATTTTAAGGAGTGTGTCCCACATTGTATATGATTTTTTGATGTGACATTATATATACATGAGCATATTTATACTCACATTGTATTTTTGTTGCTTTAATTGATATGTGTAATTATTACATTAGATTGGAATGATTAATGTGATATACATTAATAGATGAACTAGATTGATATTTAATGCATGGTAATCTAGGACCACAAGAATAAATTTTGAATATATTATATTGGTTTATTATTATCTATTATTCGATATATTTTTCTATTCTCAAAGGCGTAATTACATTATTGATTATTATACTATGGTTATCCAATAAAGATATAAAAATATTAGTTACTTATAGATATTTATGAGATTCATACTATTGTATAAGAAATATTCCTCTCCATGTAGCATCACTCATAGGAGGATAAGAAACCAATATCTCCCCTACATGGGTATCATGGGATATCTTAATGTCTGCAAGGTGATACATTTAAGGAGGATATGAGGGTTGATGACATGTATAAAAATAAATAATGCCCTTAGTTTCAATATTCTTTAACTATTTCTATAGAGTTAAATAATAATTTTTATGATGTACATTAATCCCATGGTAATTGCAACAAGGTCAACCTTTAAATTTCTCAATATGATGAGAATTATATGGTATAATGATTAGGCATTTATCTAATAAGGTGTGAAAAATATCGCAAGGTATATCTTGAGCCTTAATGAAGTCAAATGGTTTTTTCTTATGCACTTTAGGGGTCCTCGTGGGTGCCTTAATAAATAAGACCTTAAATTTTCTTGAATTATGGTATAAATATTTGATATTACTTGAAGTAGTCATGTTATCTCTCGTAAAGTGCACCACTGTTAGGGATAACACCAGGGGTTCTAAGATTACTTTATTCCCTCACTTCTACATATATAATGGAAACACCTCAGGTCTATGGGTATACCTATTGTCGAGGTGAGTCTCTAGGATTATAATGTCGGTTCCTAATTGATGTATCTAAACTAATGTTTTTGGGGTTTTTCGAATTTTTAAGGGTAAGAAAGATTACTATAACTAAAATTGAAATGGGGTGATACACCAAAGTGATTGGGAGATTTAACTAAGTACATGCACAATAAAAATGAGAACAAATTATAGAAGCATGAACCAATGGTTTTTAGTATAATCCTTAGGTAAAACACTTATGTACTAAGGGATATATCACAAAAAACGCACAGTAGTTAAACATGTACACTAAGACTATGCAGAAAATACCAAATTTACAGCAAGGTAAGATAATTAATTCAGGGAATTAACATTCACAAGAGCTAATAGAAAGATATAAACCACTAAAATAATTAGAAATACAATAATTGGTTCTCATTCAAGGGAAAAAATTTCAAA
Source organism: Taxus wallichiana var. yunnanensis (assembly GCA_018340775.1). Classification (NCBI taxonomy): domain Eukaryota; kingdom Viridiplantae; phylum Streptophyta; class Pinopsida; order Cupressales; family Taxaceae; genus Taxus; species Taxus wallichiana. Next base: position 147,616,235 of record CM031239.1, on the reverse strand, counting down.
AAATTTCTTTAGCACTCCTACATCCAAAAAGTTCTCCTTGTGCCTATTAATGCACACAATATATAGAAAAAATATTCACCCTACCCTTCCTAAAAATAAGTTACAGTCTATACTCTCCCATGCATGTTATTTTTAGCCTCTTATCATGAATAAATAAAGGGATAAAAATAAACATGCAGTTTATAATGAGGCATTAATATCCTTAGTTACAAAAATAGACTTAGTCAAATTGTAGTTGACTTCTTTAATTCTGAAATAATAAAGTTGGGTGAATAAATTAGCTAACAATAGCTCTTGGTGTGCAAGATTTCTTCAACATGCATGCAACTTCTTCCTTGTCTTGTAGCTGATGTTTAAATAATAATATTTAATCCTCTGATGTGACACTTGCATATTCATCCACTTACAAGGGTATTTTTGTCTTTATCTCTTATTTGTCCTCTTGTGAAGGCATGCTAAATTACATTCGATGAAAAAATAATCCCTTTCTCTTTACTACTTAGAAAAATAACTCATTCAATACTTTACCCACTATAGGGACCAACTATTGGCATGTGTGCAATAAAATAATACTCTTATTTTGTGAAAAATTAGGTAATTAGGATCTATTTTAATCATCATGTCTCTAATATTGACCCTCTGTGTATGCATTCTTTGTTTTCTTGTGGAATATACATGGGAAAAAAAAGATTTTTTGTAAAAATTAAGGTATTCTTTGCAAAAGTTAAGGTAATAAAATTAGTGACCTTAACATATACATTATTAGCTTCATTGACTTTATCTTTAATCATATTGGTCACCTTTTGATTATTCATGGCATATAAGTCTCGGCTCTTTTGATTAATCATTGCATATATTATGATATTGTAGGCCACCTTTTGATTTTCTAGCATGATATGGTTTTTAGACCTTAATAAGGTTAATGCAATAGATTTTTAATATCATGGGGTTGGCCCCCTTCCCACGATGACTCGACCCTTATTTTATTAGTGTAAATTTGACTAACCCTAGTTGAGTTAGGGGTAACTCAAAGTTTGCATTAGACTTGGTAACTTGATCTAGCCATTGGTTTCCTTCCCTTTTGATCTTTACCATCCATCGGTCTATGATAACATTTAATTGTTTATTGGATTTGAGCCTTTGATCTTGTACTTGTGAATATGGCTCATTGATTTCTAATTCGAGGTGAGTTAGGGTTGTTGTGGTAAGCTTGTGGTTGGATTGATTTTAGTGTTTGATTCATAACCATTGAGCTTAGTACTCCTTTGATTCTAACCGTCGATCCTCGTACTCACTCTGACTGGGCGGTTGGATTGTGGTTTGCATTGTGATCCATTGGATCCTGTATTGCTACTAGATCTCGTCATTGATGTTCTAAACTAGGTGAATTAGGTTGGGTAAAAACCTCATTGATATTATCAATTTGTCATTTTCATTTACTTGTTATGAGTAGTGAAGTCATGCCAAAATTTATCAAATCTGTCATTTTTGAGTTTCAAGCTCAAATCATATATTTTCTAGCTTCATGAGCTTGATTTTGTGCATTTTTGACTCTATGACTGGGTACTATGACTTCAAACACTTTCATTCTAACATTTTTTAACTTTATGGGCTATGTGAAAGATTTTGTGGTCATGCCCACCATTTTCGAGGGTGAGATCCTTTGTTTTGAAAATGTAACTCAATGATTTCTCTTTTACCTTTCAAGTTCTATAATAATGGATTCTTTATTATCAAATCATGTTGGGTTTCATTTCTCTATGACTTCAAACACTAATACTTGTCTCTTTTCGTGTTTCTTTTGTGTTACTTGAAAACTCATTCTGGCATTGTTTATTTTTCTGCAACTAAAGATATTTTTTGGGTTTCAACAACCTCAAGCTGAATGGTGAGTACTTGATTCCCTTATAATATCTTTTGCAAAACTTTGAAAGAGAAATTTCCACCGTGCATGATTAAAATGGGTGATTTATTTTAACTTTGCATATTTTATGAATTGTTGAAACCCTTGTTATAGAGTAGACTAGTTCATACTTTATTTTATGTCGGGGAATCACCATTTCGAGGGTGAGATCCTTTGTTTTAAAACCTGTAACTCAATGATTTCTCTTTTACCTTTCAAGTTCTATAATAATGGATTCTTTATGATCAAATCATGTTGGGTTTCACTGCTCTATGACTTCAAACACTGATACTTGTCTCTTTTCGTGTTTCTTTTGTGTTACTTGAAAACTCATTCTGGGCATTGTTTATTTTTCTACAGCTAAAGATATTTTGTGGGTTTCAACAACCTCAAGCATGAATGGTGAGTACTTGATTCCCTTATAATATCTTCTATGAAATTCTGAAAGAGAAATGTCCACCGTGCATGATTAAAATGGGTGATTTCTTTTAATTTTGCATATTTTATGAATTGTTGAAACCCTTGTTATAGAGTAGACTAGTTCATACATTATTTTATGTTGGGGAATCACCATTTTGAGCTTGAATTTATGATGAACTGGGTCCTTCAAAAAACTATTGTTTTGGTTTTCTTGTTCTAAAAATACAGATCCGTAACCTCTACTACAAATTGTGAAGAATCCTTTTAGGTTATGAAAAAATGGAAAACTTTCTCAAATTTGTGAAAGGATTAAAATTCTTAGTTCCATTCCTAGTTGGGTGTTTTGTGTTCTGGTTCAATGTGATCTCGGTAATACAATATTTCTTGCCTTGTTGTATGAATTTGAAACTCGTGCTTTCTTCTTTGATTTAACCATTTTAATTCATATTAGAGCTTGTATTTTTGTGCATTTGGATGACTTTGAGCTTTGAGATCTTTGTTTTATTTGAATGTTATGTGTTCATTTGTTGAAGGGTTTCTTACAAAACATGAATGGTGATTATTTCTGCTATCTCTAATTTTTACCACATTTTGAGCCACCATCTGTGAAAAATCAAAACTATGTTTCTTACCTTTGGTTTTTCATATTTAAAGACATATATTATGTGGTTCACCATTATAGCAAAAAATATACTTTCATGAAATGGTATTGTGAAATAATACAAATTATAACCTCCTTAAGCCTCGTATCAAACTCTTGATGTTTGATGAGCGTAATTATATCATGGTCATTATGATGATCTTATAAGAAATATGCTCATGTCTTACTTTGTGATTTTATGAATGGTTTGTAAAACTATTTGATGGAAGATGTTGGATTAACACATTATTTTGATGGGTATAAATTCCTTCAAACTTATATTCAACTCTTAAAGGTCTCTATAGAATGCTTTCTGAAACTTTGCATTTTGTGTGACTTATATAATTGTTCATTCCTTTAATAATGAATGTTAAAATTCTACTAAATAAGCTTTTTTGATTCAAACTAAAAGCACCCATGTGACTCAATTTCTTATCTAAGATATTCTAATTTTACTTTGAAATATTTTATTTTTATAACTTTCCTTGATAATTAACATTGATGTACCACTAATGGTTCCTAGTACCTTAAACTCATGATTCTTTGATGCTTGAAGATTTTGTAACTTGCATTTATTTCATTTATCCTTTTAAAGCTTGAGGTTGTATCATTTTTTATTTGTAAATTAGAATCCTTGAGTTTGAAACTTGATTGATGGATTCCTTATATATCATGAGAAAATTTTTATGAACTTTAATTTAAGTTGGCCTTCAAGATCATTGGAATGCTTAATGGGATGTGAGCTGAACTTGAACTCATTTGACTATAATGGCAAGAAAATTTGGCTTACATAAATTTGAAGTTTGATTCTTATACACTTTTTCTAAAAATCCATGTTGGTTTTATGCCTCATTTAACATTGTTCCTAATAATCCATTATCTTTTGTTGTTAATAATGCATGTGTGACTGTAGAATCTCTTTTATTCCATTCTAAAGCTTGTATGGTGAATTCATGAGACTCTATAAATTCCTTCCTTTTAGTTATAGCTTTTATTTGCTTCTTTGCATCTGAAATTGATCTTCAAGATCTGAGTTTGATCTTCTGATAGTGTCAACACTCATAGCTTGAGTATTTAATTTGAAGTTGAAAGTTGAATACTTGGAAGCTTTTACTCTTCTCATTGTAGTTTTACCATTTTATTTCATGCATAGCTAAATTTTTGTAACTTGCAAGTTGTTTCCTTTGATCATTCCTTACCATATGAACCATGATAAGTATTCTAAAATCAAAAGATTATGTTCAATTGCATTATGACTTGAGTTTGTACTTATGTTCATTTGAAGTCTATGGCTTGATGATTTGATAATTATAAAGATGCATGAATTCTTCATCTTTTTAAGTTATTGCTAGGATTTTGATGATAAGAAGATTTGGTTTAATCAGCTACTAAAAGTGACCATCTTGATCTATAACTCTGAATTTATACTCCTTTTTAAAATACAAAGTTATATCTTTATTCCTTTAATTTCTCTTGTAACCTTTTCATGACTACCTAAGTCATTGATGTTTTGATAAATTTGTTCAAGTACTGAGCCTCCTGATTCAATTTTGAACTTGTTGTACTTGATTATTATGAAATGTATATAATAATTTGATTGTATGTTCATAAAGTATCAAGAAATGATTAATTTTTGCTATGATATCATCAATACTTATTTTCTTAGAAATTTGTTTTTTTTTTCATGATTGTAATAGTCAAAAATTTATTTTCCTTCTTACTTGTATCTACACATTTAAAAAAACTAGTTAGAAAACAATAGGCTTTTTGGCCTCTCTTGTGTTCCATAATGAATTTATTTCTCTTTCTTTTTTGTCTGTCATGATTATTATGAATGCCATGAGCTTCTTTACGAGATAGTAATTTTCATTTTTATACCAATTACTTGATGTATCTTATACTTGTTGATTTCAAGAGGTCCATTTTCCTAAAACTAGAAGCATAAGCATAAAGATTGAATCCTGAGCTCAATTTTGACAATTTATCTATTTTTCTTTCAGTACATTGTTGCAATGGAGTGATGTAGAGAAGATGAAGCTCAAGAGCTGAGCTGAAATAATGAAGACAAATGGAAACCCCAAGGCAATGATGGGTTCCTTCTTCATTCCTTTGCTTTTAGTTTTATACACATGTATCTCTTATTTTAGTAGTCATAAGTTACATCCCATGACTTGTGTGGGAAACATTGAATTTCCTTATGAATAAATGATATTATTTCTATAATTGAGTTGTGTAATTCCTTTTACTTTAAGATCTTATGATATGTAATGATTGTAAAATGAATTAAAAACTCAATAACATACTTAATAACACTTAATCATAGGAAATGATCAAATTGAAAATACCTGTAACTTAATAATGAACTCTCAGCCATGCAAACAACAACTATGTTTTTTTTTTGAGTTCAATTCCTTAGTTCTACAGCTATTTCCACCTTCCTCAAGGTTGTACTTTAGTTCTTTGGAGCTTTTGTGTAACTTTGATGAAGGTGAACATGGAATAACAACATATGTGAGGTGTTGCATTCTACAACAACACACATAGCTACATTTTTCTTTGTTGATCCATTATTACAACTTAAAACCTTTAATAAAATTATATGGCTTTCCCATAGTTAGGTTTATTTCATCAATTCCTTCCATCAAAAATAAAGTTTTGAGTTTCCCATTTTTACACAAGTGTAAAAATTGTCAACATTTCTAGTGATCCTACGGGAAAAGTTTCTCTAGCTAGCTTTAAGACCAATGCCTTGCTCTTATCCATTGGGCATGGAGTCAAAAGCATATAACAAAATCTTCCTTTTCTAAAAAACTGACCTTTCTAAAAATAAAACTAAAGTTGGGAAAGGATCTGGTGAACCATATCATGTGCATGAATTCACTTATTGAATTGAAAAACATTGCAATGTGCATGAACTACACTTATTGAAAGGGAAATCCTACTCTAACAACAGTAATATTTTCAATAATAATGTTTGAGAAACATACCATTCATAGGAATGGGAAGTTCCTCTCCATTCAACTTTGAAAGATGAAATGCATTGTGCTCTTTACAAGATGAAATCATATAAGGACCACTCTAGATTGTATCAAACTTTGTGTGGTTTCCTGACTTTGCATGATCAACATCCCATTTCAACACAATGTCTCCTTCATTAAAAACTTTGAACTTAGCCTTTTTATCAAATGTTCTCTTGATCTATTTCTATGATTCTTTTCCATGTTCAAGTGAGCTTGATCTCTTAGCTCTTGTAGTTCCATAAGTTCTACATAATGAACTTGCATTGGTTCATTCTCAAGTAATTCCATCTGATGTAGTAAATCCAATGTGGGTAGCTCAACTTGAAATAGGACATTCTTGCCTCATGACCATAAACAAGCTTGTATGGTGAATTACTAACTGATCTTTTAGGAGTCACTCTATCATCCCAAAGTGTTGAATTTAACATGGTATGTCAGATCTCTTTGTTGTCCTTGAGTGTTCTTCTGATGATCTTTAACATATTTTATTAGTACTTTCAGCTAATCCATTACCTTATGGGTAATAATTAGATGAAGTACTCAGATAAATACCATGCTTAACAACCAATATGTTACCTTTTCACCAAGAAAAGCTAAGGAATTATCTTGAAATGATAGTGGTTGGAACACCAAATCTTGTAAACTATACCTTCATAAAATGATAAGATTGAAGTCTCATTATCTTCTTTCAAGGCCACTGCTTCAGTCCAATGTGTGAAATAATTTGTGGCAGTCAAGATCCACTTATTTCCTTGTGATGAAGGTGGATTTATCATGCCAATGAAGTCAAGACCCCACTACATGAATGGTTGATCCACTGAAATAGGTCTAGCAAAGGAAGCAAAGCTAAATGTTCTTTTCCAACAAAGAAAGCACACTTCTTACACTTTTTAATCCATTCAAAACAATCCTTGAATATGTTGGGCCAATAATAACCAACTTTCATGATCTTAAGAGTTGTAGTACATGCTGAGAAGTGACCTCCTATAAGTCCTTCATGAAATTCATATAATAATTGCACTCTATCATAATCAATACAACAACAAAAAAAACTCCATTGATATCCTTTTTAAACAACACACCATCAATAAATGCATAAGGTATGGCTTGTAATCTGAAATACCTTCATTTTTTTTTCCATATACTTTTGGATAAGTTCCATGCTGCAATAATTGATAAAATATGTCATCCAACTTGATTTTGGAACCTCTAGATTGAGTTTTGGTTGTTGATTTTCATGTTGTAATAAAATTTCAGGTTGTTGATATGAAATTACAAACATGTTGTGATGGTCTATAATGAGTCAAAACTTTTTTTTCCATATCAGCAATCAAATGTTCACATAATCCTTTTCCTCAGATTGTTTTTGCAACATGAATGTCAACATCATACTCCATAACCTTTGTAATCTAACATGCTCACTTCTCATTCAATTCCTTGTTCAACAGAATGCTTTAACACTTGGATGAGAGACTAAAACATGAATCTTATTATTGGAAAGCATGTACTTGAAGTTTTTTAGTCCTCTAACTACAACAAGTACTTATTTTTCAAGAAAAGTGTACCTTGTCTTGTAGTCATGTAAACTTTTTCCAAAGAAAGCAATGGGTTGTTTTGTATTCTCATCATTAACTGAGTTAATATGGTTGAAATAGTTTTAGCTCTGTGCAAGTGCATACATAGTGAAATATTTATCAAAATTGGGATTTTCCAAAGTAGGATCTTGTGAAATAGCTAATTTAATAGCCTCAAATCCTTTTCTTCCTTCACTGTCTAAGAGAAATTTTTTTCCTTTCTTTAACATGTTTTAATGGCTTAACCAATGCTTGTAAAATCTAGAACAAATCTTCTAACAAAGTTGATTTTTCCAAGAAAAATTTGTAATGCCTTCTTATGATGAGGTAGGGATAGTTGTGAAATTGCTTCAATTTGAAAGGATCAATAGCTAAACCCTTCCTAGAAACAATATGTCCAAGTAATTTACCTTCATGCACTGAAAAAAATGGACTTTTTGGGATTCAATGAGATTCCAAACTTCCTACAAAGCTGAAAATTATGTCTTAAATGCATAATATGATCATCATAATTATTTGAAAATATAGTAACATCATCTAAATAAACCAAGATGCATTTATTTAGAGGCTATGAAAATCCATGTCCATTACATGTTAAAATGTTGCACCAACATTAGAAAGTCTAAAAGGCATTCTTTTATAAGCATAAGTCCCCCACTTTGTGGTGAAGGTTGTTTTGTATCTATCTTCATTTCTCACAAGAATCTAATTATATCCATTATAACCATCTAATAAGGACAACCTATCTAAACTTGAAACTTTTCTCAAAATTAATCCATATTGGGCAGTGGATAATGATCTTTTAATGAAGCTTTGTTAAGATCTCTAAAATCCACACACAAATGATTTCTCCATTCTTTTTTTCGAACAGGAACAAGATTGGCTACCCAACTTGAATGCTTAAATGGAAAGATAATACCTGATTCAATTAACTTAGATAACTCTTTTCTCATTAATGGCTCAATCTTGGGATTAACAGGCCTTTTCTTTTGTCTTATTGGTTTTGAATTTGGCTATAATTCTATGGTATGTTGAGCTAAACTAGGATCAAATCCTCTCAAATCTTGGTATTTCCAAGCAAAAACATCTTTGAATTATTTGCATAAATTGATAAAAGACTATTTTTCAGCTAAGGAACATACCTTTCCAATGAATAATTTATTTTCATCATCAACTAAGATCTCTTTCATAATTATCTACATGAGTTGAGATCTTTCCTTTGTCTTTTCTGAGTTGATCATCTGAACTAAAATGTCCTCTAAAGTGAAAAGTCCTTGAGGAAATTGTTTTTCTTTAACTGTACAATCTGATCACCATATTGGTGTTGTAATTTTTCTTGATTAACTTACAAAAATTCAGCTTCTTGCTACAAAAATCTACATATTTGTTTGTCATCTTCAAAGACTTGCCAATTTTCTTCATTATCATAGCACTGAAGGTTTGATAATCAACTTTATGTGTGGCTGTATTTTTCTCATTTTCAACTTGTTCTAGCACTTCAAAGCTAGCTCCAACTCTACAAATATGTCTGCATGTTTATTTTTAGCTCTTGGGATTGATTGTATATTAATAGATTCAAAATCATCCATTAAATATGAAACTCTATGTTGTAAGATTTTAGCAATGAGTTCTTACAAACATTAAAGTTTTTTAACTTGATTTATCACTAACTCAAAATCACCATAAACTTGTAACATATTGATTCCTCTCTTTTACGGCCCATTGTAGGCCATGAATTAATGCTTCATATTCAGCTACATTACAAGTACATGAAAATTACAGAACTTAGAGCTGAAAAATACCTTTCATTTGAAGGGGAAGTGAGCATCAAACCTACACCTTGTCCTTTTTGTTCTTTGCTCCATCAAATGAAGCTTCTAAGCCTTTGCTGTATTTTTTTTATTTTGGACAACAAGGGAATAGGTGCATCTTTCTTCATGTAAATAGTAAACACCAAATAATTCTTCCTCTACTTCTTGTAAGGATCATAAGCATGTTCTTCTTGAATTTTTTCATCCATAAACAAGTTAGAAACACCATCTAATGCAAAAATATATGTTATGACATCAAAATCAGTTTGATCTATGGTTGCATAATTTTCTACAACATTTGAAGCATGAGGCTCAATATGAAATCTAGCCAAAGGCTCTAAATTAACTATAACTTTAGTTCCATACCTTGTAGTGAAGAAAAAAATGACCAATCCGAAGAAAGATAACCTCCTATCTTTGTTGTAAAATCTCTTGATAAACACAAAGCAAAGTAGGGAGGTAGATCTACAATAGTTACATCTTGTAAAGAATAGAAACATTGGGACAAACATGTAATGTTACCTCCAAATTTTTGATGACACCAACTATGTTGGTTGTTTGTCCCATCTAGCTATAATACACTCTTTTCTTTAGGTTCATATTGCAGCCTAATTTTTCTATAATTGTTTTAGGCATTATTGTTTTGCTTGCACCATTGTCAACCATGCAATTATGAACTAGATGATCTCCAATAATAAGAGAAAGATAGAAGGGAGGTGGATTTTTAATATCATGAGCATTAAGAACTTTTTGTACCATCCATTTAACCTCTTTCATATGATCTTGCTCAACTATACCAAGAACCATATCAACTTTTTGAGCTTCTTTTTGTGTTAGTTTTGAAGAAATATACAACTTAGCAAGCTCATGAGCAAGTAAATCTTGTTGTCCTAGAATACTCAAAGCATCCCATAATGAAATACTAATGTTATGTTTTTTCATAACCTCAATGATATTAAAAGAAGAAAAGCAATTTAGAGAATAAGCTTTAGCAAAAACTGACTTTACTTCAACAACTTTTGAAATCTGAGGTATGAACAATCTCCTAGGATCATGTTGAAGTTGTTTTTATTGCTCTTTAGGGGTTGAACTTTTTCTTTTTTTCAGCTGAAACATGATTGTTTGTTTTTTTGACCTGCACTTGCTGATTTATTGGTAACTGTAGGTAAAACATGTCCTTTTATTATTTTTTTCATCTTTGAGCCTTTTTCTGAGACCTAGTTGTAACAACAATAAAATATTCCTCTCCAAAACTAACCAAATTTTATTCAGGTGGTTTTGACTCTTGAGTATCTTACTTCCCACCCTCCATTTGAGGCATGAATAATGTTTCAAATTGAGGTTGTGCAACAAGGCTCAAATTCAAGAATGCATTTGGATAACTAGCAATAGATGAGGTTGATTGCAAGGTGAACCACTCTTTCTATCACCATGTTGACTAGAACAAGGGAATTAGATGTGCTAGAAGCTTTAGGATCAATTTTCCTTTGCTGATAAGGCTGCCTATAATTATGATTTTGTTGGTATGGCTTCCTATTTTACGTGATAAGGTGTTGATAAGGTTTGTTAGGATGAGCCATTTTATTCTCAATTGATATTACTTTATTCCCAAGTGTTTGGAAGGCTTTGAGTACTTCATCTTGATGTTGCTAAAAAATGGGATCTATTATAGTAATAGGCTATGGAATAGGTGTTAGATCTACCATAATAGGCATAGAGGCCTAGGAGCTAATTTACCAGCTTGAATAAGGTTGTTTTCAGCTCTAATAACAATGTCATAAGCTTTTGGAAGTGTAGTTCCTCCCATGGACTATATCATGGCTGAAATATCACTATTTAAATCTCTAAGATAGTATAAAAATGCATGATCAGCTTGAGGCTTAACAATGGTTGGAATTCTCTCCCAAGTTCTAGAAAATCTGATATTAAAACTAGCCATAAATTCATGAGGAGATCTCTTGATTGTAGATAATTGTTCTATAAGAGATAAATGATCTGAATTGTCTTGAAATTACTTAAGTAATTGATTTCCCAATTCATCCCAAGTTGTTATAGTCCCTACTTCTAAAGTTTGATACCATTGCAATGCTTGTCCTTTAAATGATGCAGCTAAAAGTCTTAAAGCTACATCTTCATGAGTAATATTATGAACTGAACAAAGGGTTGCAATGTCTTTAATATGCTCAACAGGGGTAATATGATTTCACCAGTAAATGAAGGTAAACCTTTAAGGTAACAAATAGGTATATCATGATAAATAGGAATAATCAAAGGGATGCCATTATTAAAAGGTATTAAATTTTTAGGGTGGTGGTGGTTGAGCCATTGAATAAATGGGATTTGAAACAAGATTGATACGTGGTGAAGCAAGGGGAGGAGGGTTTCCAAAACCGGGCCTATTATAGGGTAAGGTATTGCCAACTCTTCTTCTTCTTGAATTTAAAGGAAAAGAAAAAAATTATGAGGAAGACCTCTTACCGTTGATCTGTGGTCACCTTAGGCATGGAACATGCTGTAAAAATTAGTCTGAAATCAGCCTTACGAAGTCACCAAATAATTTATTTTGATTTTCAATGGATTTCTATAGCTTTTTCCTTCCAAAAGTGTTGTTTTTTTGTTGTAAATTATTGTAATTTGTTGCAGATTTAATTTGTAATCCCACCGGGCATGCCAAAAAATTGTTATCTCTCAGAAGTGCACCCTAGTTGAGGGATAATAATAGGGGTTCTAAGCTTTCTTTATTCCCTCACTTATGTAGATATAATGGAAACACCTCAGGTATGTGGGTATACCTATTATTGAGGTGAGTCTTCGAGATTATAAGGTCGGTTCCTTATTGATGTATCCTAAACTATTTTTTTGGGGTTTTTGGAGTTTTAAGGGTAAAAATATTTTGTAACTGAAATTGAAATGGGGTGATACACCAAAATGATTGAGGGCTTTGACTGAGTACATGCACAATAAAACTGAGAAAAATTATAGAAGCACAAACCAATGGTTTTAAGCAGATCCTAAGGCAAAACACTTATGTATTGAGGGATAAATCACAACAACACAACAAGTTAAACATGCACACTAAGACTATGAAAAAATACCAAATTTGTAGCAAGGTAAGATAATTAATTTAGGGAATTAACATTCACAAGAGCTAATAAAAGATACACACCACTGTAAAATAATTGGAAAGACAATAAATGGTTCTCATTCAAGGGAAAAACTGCAAAAATTTGCTTCAACACTCCTACATCCAAAAATTCCTCCTTATGCCTTGCTAATGCACACAATATATATCAAAAATTTCACCTACCCTTCTAAAAATAGGTTGTATCTGTACTCATCCCATGCATGTTATTTTTTTAGCCTTTATCATGAATAAATAAAGGAATAAAAATAACATGTAGTTTACAATGAGGCATTAATAGCCTTAGTTAAAAAATACACTTAGTCAAAGTGTAGTTGATTGCTTTAATTTGAAATAATAAATTTGGGTGAATAAATTAGCTAACAATAGCTCTTGCTTGGTGTGCAAGCTTTCTTCAATGTGTATACAACTTCTTTTTTTCCTATAGTTGATGATTAAATAATAATATTTAATCCTCTGATGTGACACTTGCATATTCATCCACTTGCAAAGGTATTTATGTCTTTATCTCTTAATTTGTCCTCTTTTGAAGGCATGTAAAATTACATTCTATGAAAAAATAATGCCTTTCTCTTCAATACTTAGAAAAATAATTCATTCAATACTTTACCCACTATAGGGACCACCTGTTGGCATGTGTGCAAAAAATAATACTCTTATTTTGTGAAAAATAAGGTAATTAGGCTCCACTTTAATCATCATGGCTCTGATGTTGACCCTTTGTGTATGCATTCTTTGTCTTCTTGTGGAATATACATACTTGGCAAAAAAGTGTTTTTGTAAAAATTAAGGTAAGAAAATTCTTGACCTTAACATATACATTATTAGCTTCATTGACTTTAGCATATGCCTTTATTCTAATCATATTGGTGACCTTTTGATTATTCATGGCATATAAGTCTCAATATTTTGATTAATCATTACATATATTATGATGTTTTAGCCACCTTTTGATTTTCTCGGCATCATATGGTTTATAGACCTTAATAAGGTCAATGCAATATTTTTAATATCATGGGTTGGCCCCCTTCCCATAATGACTTGACCCTTCTTTTTCGGTGGAAATTTGACTAACCATGGTTGAGTTGGGGGTAACTTAGAGTTCACATTGGATTTTTAACTTGATTTGAGCCATTGGTTTCCATCGCTTTTGATCTTCACCGTTGATTTTTTTGTGATAACATTTAATTTTTGATTGGATCTGATCCTTTGATCTCTATACCTGCGAATATGGCTCTTGATTTCTAACTCAGGTGAGTTAGGGTTAATATGGTAAGCTTGTGGTTGCATTGATTTCAATGTTTGATTTGTAACTATTGATCTTAGTAATCCTTTGATTCAAACCATCGATCCTCATACTCACTTTGATTGGGATGATTGGATTTTGGTTTTCATTTTGATCCATTAGATCTTGTATTACTAGATCTCAGCAATTGATGTGCTAACTCAGGTGAGTTAGGTTTGGTAAAAACCTCATCGAGCTTATCACTTTGTCATTTCATTTTCTCGTTATGAATAGTGAAGCCATGCCAAAATTTATCAGACTATTATTTTTGAGTTTCAATCTTGAATCGTTGCATTTTCTAGCTTCATGAGCTCGAATTATGTGCCATTTTTTACTCTGCGACTAGGCACTGTGACTTTGAACACTTTCATTTTAACATTTTTGAACTTTTGGGTTCTTTTCAAGAGTTTTGGTCATGGCTTCATTTTTGAGGGTGAGCTCCTTTGTTTCAAAATTTAACTTAATGATTTCTCTTTTATCTTTCAAGTTCTATCATAATGGATTATTAATTATCAAAACCTATTGGGTTTCACCGCTTTTATGTGAATTTGAACATTGATACTTTCTCTTTTCACGTTTCTTTTGTGTTTCTTGAAAACTCGAGTTCAAAAACTCATTTTGTGCATTGTTTATTTTTCTACAAATGAAAGATCTTTTGTGGGTTTCAACAACCTCAAGCCTGAATGGTAAGTACTTTTTCCTTTAAACTATCTTCTGTGAAAATTTTAAAGAGAAATGTCGGCCGTGCATGATTAAAATGGGTGATTTCTTTTAACTTTGCATATTTTATGAATTTTTGAAACCCTTTTATTAAGTATATTGGTTCGTACTTTCTTTTATGTTGGGAATCACCATTTTGAACTCGAATCTATGATGAAATGGGTCCTTCAAAAATATTTTGTTTTGGTTTTCTTGTCCTAAAATATAGATTCATAACCTCTACTGCAAGTTGTGAGGAATCATTTGAGGCTATGAAAAAATGAGAACTTTCTCAAATATGTAACTATGAATTTTTATGAAATTTTGAAAGGCTTAAAATGCTTAGTTCCTTTTCTAGTTATGTGTTTTGTGTTCTAGTTCATTGTGATCTTTGTAATTAAAGCTTTCTTTCCTTGTTGTATGAATTCAAACTCATGTTTTCTTATTTGATTTATTCATTGGTATTCAGATTAGAACTTTTTTTGTGCATTTGGGTGACTTTGAGCTCTAAGATCTCTATTTTATTTGAAGTTCATTGTTTGACCATTAAATGGTTTTTTACAAAATGCGAATGGTGACTATTCCTTCTATCTCCAACTTTATGCACATTTTGAACCACCATATGTGAAACTCAAAACTCTATTACTTACCTTTGGTTTTCATATTTGAAAACAAATATTTAGTGGTTCACCAATTATAGCAAAAAATGTACTTTCATGAAATGGTATCGTGAAATAATACAAACTACAACCTCCTTAATCCATTATCACAACTCTTGATGTTTGATGACCAAAATTGTATCATGGTCATTATGATGACCTTCTTTGAAATATAGCTCTTGTCTTACTTTGTGATTTTCCTAATGGTTTGTAAAAATATTTGATGGAAGATGTTGGATCAACACATTGTTTTGATGGGTATAAATGCCTTATGAAACTTGTATTCAACTCTTAATGTTCTCCTATAGAATGCTTTACTGAAAGCTTTGATTTTTGACTTTTAAAATTGTTCATTCCTTTAATATTGAATGTTGTAATGCTACTAAATAAGATTTTGATTCAAATTGAAAAGCATCCATGTGACTCCACTTCTTATTAGAGCTCTTCTTAATTTTACTTTGAAATATTTGATTTTCTGTAGCTTTCCTTGATAATTAACACTGATGTACCACTGATAGATTCCTAGTACCTTACACTCATGATTTACTTATTCTTGAAGATTTTGTAACTTTAATTTCTTTCGTTTGTCTTTTTAAATCTTGAGGTTGTAACGTTCTTTTATTTGTAAATTAGAAACCTTGAGTTTGAAACTTGACTAATGGATTCCCTGTATATCATGAGAAATTTTTTGAAATTTAATTTCAGTTATGCCTTTAAGATCATTGGAATGCTTAATGGGATGTGATATAAACTTGAACTCATTTGATTATAATGGCAAGAAAACTTTGGCTTACATAACCTTGAAGTTTGATTCTTATACACTCTGCCTATAAATACATGTTGTTTTTATGCCTCATTTAACATTGTTCTGATAATCCATTACCTTCGGTTGTTAATAATGCATGTGTGACTGTAGAATCTCTTTTATTCCATTTTGAAGCTTGTATGGCAAATTCATGAGACTCTATACATTCCTTCCTTGTAGTTATATCTTTTATTTGCTCCTTTGCATCTAAAATTGATCTTCAGATTTGAGTTTGATCTTCTGAAAGTGTGTCAACACTGTAGCTCGATTATTATTTACTTTGAAATTGAAAGCTAAATGCTTGGAAGCTTTTAATCTACTATTATATTTTACCATTTTATTTCATGCATAGCTATTTTTTTAACTTACACTTATTGTTTCCTTTGATCATTCATTACCATATGAACTTTGATAAATATTCTGAAATCAAAAGATTTTGTTCAATTACATTATGACTTGAGATTGTACTTATGCTGATTTGAAGTTTATAGCTTGATGATTTGATCATTGTCAAGATGCATGAATTCTTCATATTTTTAATTTTCTACTTTGGGATTTTGATGATAAGAATCTTAGGTTTAATTAGATATTTAAAGTGACCATCTTGATCTACAACTCAAAATTTATACTCCCTTTTTGAAATACAAAGCTCTATCTTTATTCCTTTATTTCTCTTGTAACCTTTTCATGACTACCTAAGTCATTGATGTTTTGATAAATTTTTCAATTACCAAGCCTCCTGATTCAATTTTGAACTTTTGTACTTGATTATTATGAAATATATGTATTACTTTGATTGTTTCTTCATAAAGTATCAAGCAATGATTTCTTTCTGCTATGATATCATCAATACTTATTTTCTTGGAAAGCTTTTTCTTTTTTCATGAATGCAACAATCAAAAAATTATTTTCCTTCTTACCTATATTTACACATTTAAACAAAATAGTTAGAAAACAATGGGATTTTGGCCTCTCTTGTGTTCCATAGTGACTTTCTTTCTCTTTTTTTTTTTTCATGATTGATGTGAATTCCATGAGATTCTTCCAGATAGTAATTTTCATTTATGTATAAGTTAATTGATTTATCTTATACCTATTGATTTCAAGAGGTCCATTTTCCTGAAACTAGAAGCACATGCATGCAAATTGAATCCTAAGCTCAATTTTTGACAATTTATTTTTTTTTTAGGTACATTGCTGCAATGGAGTGATGCAGAGAAGATGAATATCAAGAGCTAGAGATGAAAGAATGAAGACCAAGTGGAAACCCCAAGGAAATGATGGGTTCCTTTTTATTCCTTGGCTTTTATTTTTATACACATGTATCTCTTGTTTCAATAGTTTTAAGTTACATCCCATGACTTGTGTGGGAAAACTTGAATTTCCTTAATGAATAAATGATATTATTTTTGTAATTGAGTTGTGTAATTCCTTTTAATTTTAGCTCTTATGATGTGTAATTATTTTTACAATGAATTAAATAACTCAATAACATAATAACACTTAATCATAGGAAATGATCAAATTTAAAATACTTGTAACTTAATAATGGACTCTCAACCATGCAAACAAAAACTATGTTTATTTCTTTGAGTTCAAATCTTGATGTCTGTAGTTGTTTCCACCTTCCTCAAGGTTTTACTTTAGTTATTTAAATATTTTGTGTAACTTTGATGAAGATGAACATGGAATAACAACATACGTGAGGTGTTGCATTCTACACAACACACATACCTAGATTTTTCTTTGTTTATCTAGTTACTATGACTTAAAACCTTTAAGAAATTATATGGATTCCCCATAGTTAGGTCCATTTCATCGATTTATTCCATCAAAAACAAATTTTCAAGTTGCCCATTTTTGTTCAAGTGCAAAGATTGTCAAAAAGTCCCTTATAAGTAATATGATAATCAATGAGCATAGGAATTAACTCTCATAGAGGATCATGTTCTTGTTTTAAAGAAATAACTCAAAGGTAGAGCTCATGGAATGAGTCACATGTATCATAAACTAACCTATCCTTAATTATATAAATAATACAATGATAAAAGATATATAGACCTTTCAAATCAATGTGTTGATAAAATAGTTATTGCATACACTCATTAAAGCATAAGCTATAGTCACATACTTGCTCATATTTACCTATATGTAAGGAATGAAAACACTCATAAGTAACCTTAGGGAATTTATTTGTAATTAATTAAATGAGGAATGCCTCCTCAATCTCTATAAATGTACTCAAGGATCCACTAGGAGATGATGAAACTAGTCTAAATCTATGTCTACTAAACTCTTAGGAAAGGATTTTAATAAGATCACATCATTATAATGGGATGGCATGAAAATTATATAAGTCATAAGATGTAGGTAAGGTTCATTAGTCCCAATAAATAATTGAAACTTAATCATAATCAAGTATCTAATAAATTAAGAATTAATAATTTTACACATAATTGGATTAACATATATAACATTATAATCAATCCACACATTACAAGAATTGATTTCTAGAGACACGGTATGTACTTTGTGTTGTAAAGCACCTACAACATGCTTTAAGGATATGACCTCTATTGATTTATAGGAAAATTATTGCTTTAAGGATATGACCTCATTAAAATATTGTACCTTTCCATTGATGGTTACCATGGAAGCACTATCTTTTATGTGGGAGAAGTATGAGAGAAGGGATCATTAATAGGAAAACTATAGGTGGGAAAGAATGTAACATTAATAAGTAAAGGTCTATTATCAAAAATAATATTTAAATAAATATGATGGATATTAGCATGTAAGTTAATTATATCATTAATAGGAGTATGTTCATTATTTTAAATAGAAACAAGAGTAGATTAAGTATTTGTAACATTTTATATTTCATTAAGAGAAAGATAATTATTACAAACACTCATCGCATTATCTTTAATAATAGGTGGAGAATAATCATAAGCATTTGTATAATTATTAATGACAAGAGGAGTGTAGGAGATAACAAACTTAATTGTTTCAATTCCATGCCAATAGGATAAGTATGAAGAGTGTGTTCAATTGTATCGGTTTCCATTTCAAGATAAGAAGAGGGGAGATTAAATTCAACTATATAATTTTCCATGTAATTAGGATAAGGAGAAAGAGTGTATTCAATATTACCATGATGAGAAGAAAGTATGTACCATGCAATATTATTATATTCTATTTCAAGAGGAGTTGGATAAAATCATTGGATTGAACATCATTTCCGCTATCATTATAAATTTAACTAGCATCATCATCATCATAATCACAATCACTATGAATTCCATTAGTATTATTACTAGCATTATCATCACAATCACAATATATATGAATTTTGTTAGTATTGTTTCTAGAATTATCGACATAATCACAATCACTATGACTATAATTAATATATGCTTCATATGTATCCTCAAAACTATGTACAATAACTTTTTCATAAATAAGGCAATCCTTAAGGAGAGGAGAGGAGCTATTTTCCTCCAAGTGAGAAGGAAAAATGATAGGATGTGAGCATGGAGATTTAGGGATTACATCATAGTTGTAGGTAGGGATTGGACCATTAGTAATAGTTATAAATTCTGATTTAGATACTATAGGAAAAACATCATAATTATATATATGAATATCATCGCACATTCCTTCAAATTAGGGGAAAGGTTAGCTCATTAATATAAGTATAAGAGAATGAAATGACACATGTAAGATAATAAATAAAAGCAAAAATGGAAATAAACACTAACATATGAATCATTATCCAAGAAACAAATAGAAAACCCAAGGTAGCTGGGATTTCGGCCAAAAAGTCAAAGTTAGGGTAGGAAAAAAATTAGGTTAATGATTTGATCAATAAGTGGATTCACAAAACTTTACCCCTAAAAATAATAATAGGAGTGTATTACTAGTCTATGAATAGTCTTGAAAAAATATTTGAACAATCAAATAATATAAACTAATATAAAGATTTGGAAATTAGGGGTTTACACTCAATACATCCAAGAAATAAAGTAAGAGGGAAATTAGAGTTGGAGAGCTCACTTAACTAATTCAAAAGATGATCTAAGTGGTTTTTTTAGTTTAAATAGGCTCTATGTAGGTCTCATAATGTTACTAAAAAAATTATGTGTTATAATTCATCTAGACCATACCATTAGATTAATACTAAACCATCAAACATTGTTTAATTTATCACCCAAGTGACAATTTTTCTCTATTGATGGTTGATCTGAAAATCCAAGTCAAATATATATATATATATGACCTTCGGACCCCTATAGGCTTATTAAAAATTACTGATAAAATTTACTCTATTTTAAGTAAAACAATCCAAAATAATGCAAGAATATAAATGACACTACACACGGATTGATTACGGAGTTCGGCAATAGCCTACGTCTCTGGGTTCTTATCGAACCATTCCACTAGTCAAAATTTGTAAGTACAATGTTATATCTTACAATAAAACCTAATGGAACTTTACTTGCCTATAAAGTGCTCCAGCCTTTTAAAGAACACCGATGATCAATCGGTCCATCCTCCACCTTCCTAGTGCCCAATAATCCTACAAAACTTGATTGGCCTTCCAGACGTTCACAAGATGCCCTATGGCTCTCTCGGTCAACAATTCCAGGCTTCACAAATAAAAGTGTGGCACTATGGGCCAATTGGTGAGTTTCCAATAACTCCCAATTTTTTACAATTTTCCTATTAAAATAATAGGACTTAGCTTCCCAATATTTTCCTATTAAATATTAAATAGGACTTACTTTACAAAAATATTGCCTTTAAAAATTATAAGGCCTATTTAAATAACTTGGAAGCTTTTAAAATCTCCTCGTTGCCTTTGAATTGGCTTAGAAGCTTAATTGCCTTCAATTTTGGAATGAATGTGTATGAGGGGCCTTTTATAGCCTTTGAGCACCCAAAATATAAGGATAAATCATTTATCCTTTTGTTTTATAATCTCGTATAGGGATAAACAAATTTTAGCCTTAATAAGGCTTTGAGCGGGTTAATAGGGATTAATTCTCTTTTTAAGATTTTAAATAAGCTTAAGCCATATTTGAAAAAATCAACCCCATAATAATATCCACTCTTCACGTGGATGGAGCAGCTTTATGTGGGGAAAATCCCACATTATATGCAAGCCTTTTTAATAGGCTTTATCCACCAAAATTTGTTTTCACGTGGACTTTCTAATATATATATATATATATATATAAGATTCTAAAATATTTTTAAGTGGGTAAAAAATTAACCCACTTTTCATTCCATGTGCCCAATTCAAATCTGCCAAGTGTCTAGAAACAACAGATCCATGTGTCCATAAACAATAGTACCACATGTCACTCCACATTAATGCCACATCATCTCTTTTGTCGGGTTTGACCAGAACTTTGACTGCTCATATCTTTCGCATACAAACTCGGATTTGGTCCTGTTCAAAATGCGTTAGAAAGGTCTTAGAAATATCTATGCAATGGTTTTGAATCAAAATGATTTCAATACCATAAATTTTACCATTGACCAAATGTTGACCATACTTTGACCCAAACTTTGACCAGTCATATCTTTCACATACAAACTTGGATTTGGTCCGTTCAAAATATGCCAAAAACATCTTGGAAAGCTCTATACAATGGTGCTAACATAAGATAATTTCAAATCATCCATTTTACCATTGAACAATTTTGACTAGCTATTGACCAACTTTGACCTAGTCACCATTTTGCGTACGAACTCTGTTTTCAACATTCAAATAGTCGATGGAAATCTCTCGGAGTCAAATTTCACACTATGTCATTCCCAGGGAGATTATGTAATATTTTTCCTCCATATTGACCTCCGGATCACACCTCCCCAATGGGAAATACTTTTGTCCCAAAAGCTTGTAACTCCAAATCACGTTGCTGAGAAGAGATCTACGCAATATTCTACCAACTCCATAATAAAAAAATGATGCTTCATACTCTAGGACCTGTGGCACATGGGCTCACTACCCCCTACTATGCCACTTCGATATCCGAAGAAAACCTCCACACCTCCATTATATGGTGCTAAGTTTCCTAATGAAACCTCAACACTCCCACTGTGCAGTGCTAAGCTTCCAGATATTTGACAACAATGATTCTCTTTTACTCTATAACACAACTCCTTGCTCTAAGTTGGTTCCATAGAATCCAAACTGGTCTAAAGGAACTCCATGCTACGTAGAGCTAAGAGTGATCCGATGTTAGTGATGGATAATGACTTATCATGTACCATCCTACTATAGGGCCATAAGAGACTCTACACATAATGAAGATGCGACTTGATGTCACATCCCTTTCCAAACCTCAATGCTCCCATTGCATGGTGCTAAGTCCTCTTTCAAGACCTCAATGCTTCCAATGTGTGGTGCTAAGTCATGGTGATTAGCTACCATTTTTTGCACAATCACAATTCCTCTACATAGAATGATGATCCGAGCTGATTTCTCACAAGCTCAAAAATGGTGACTCCAACCCCACTGCACGCAGTTGCTCCCTTTACACAATATGAAACCTCTTATTAATGATGAATATCAAGTACCACTCTATTGCACAGTCATAATGCCTCTACATAGAATGAATTTCTGACCTATTGTCAGATACTAACGATGTTCATCTACCATTCTGCTGCATGGTCACAATGCATCTACACATAATGCAGTTCCGAGCTAACACCAAAGTGAGCTCAACTGTCTCTGCACATGTGGCTGATAGATCTTTAAGCTTAATATGAGTTAAATCATGTATCCAAGTTGTAATAGGTACTCACAAGTTGATTAGGAGATATGTTTGGAGTATTAATCAAATTTTCTAAGAAAATCCACTGAGTATGGTAAACCTTTCTCTCAACATTTTTCACAAAATCTTATTTCTAAACAAATACTTGCATACTATTCATCAATCTGAATTATGTAATATATAATTGAAAAATGTTGACTTACCCATTTTAAAGGACTTTCACTTTCAGGTATTACCTGGTCCTGGGTTAAATTGTCAATTGGTGGTGGATTAGGAACCTCCTTTTCCTTTGTAATAGGCCTCCATTCCATCTTTGGCTTGTCATAACTCTGATGGTGAGATGGATGCAATTTCCAACAATTGTCCACCCAATGCCCATTCCTCTGGAAATGAGTACAAAAATTCCTCTTATTCTCCTTCTTTTGGGATGAGGAACTCTTTCTGCCATTTCTCATCTCTGCATGATGAGATTGGTCTTTCTGATTTTCATGTTCTTGATGAATGGCATCAACTTCTTCATCAGTGTCCTTCTCTTCCAACATCTGGCCACACAATGATTATGCAATCCACAAAAAGTACAGGGAAAATCATTCCACATTTTCTAAAAATCATAACCATACTTCTTAAGCTAAAAAAATTGATCAGAAGTTTCATTGTGCTTATGATTATGGTAAGAAACTGGAGGTGGAATCTCATTACCTCTTTGTTGATTTCTCTTACCACATCCTTCCTGTGATGACGAAGCACAATTTTCTTTCTCAGAATCTTCTTGTAGGACTAGTTGGGTATTCACTTTTCTTTTAGAAGCTCATCTCCCATCAACATTCTTGGAGAAATCTCTAATTTCCATTCCCACTAAGATAACCTAAACCTACAAAATGAGGATGATCCTCGACTTGTATTGGGTTAGATATGCCTTGGCCATTTTTACCAAGGCCTCTTCCATCAAATCCCATTTTAACTAACAATTTGGATCCAACACCTCTAGTATGCTTTTCAAATGAACCAAAGACATCAATACCTGAATCTGAAATTGAATGGGAGGAAGAAGATTCATGTGGTGAACAACTTACAGTGCAATCATCTGTCATGGTCTTTGCATCTGAAGTTGAAGGAATTTCCTTATTTTGATCACCACACTGTAGCCTTGCCAAGAGCTCATCCTTGGTTTGCAATTATGTTCAAGCGAGCATTATCCTCTTCCAAGGAGTAATAAATTGATCATAGGAGAGATTTCTCTTCCTGGATTTGGTGATTATAAGCTTTAATTTCCTCGAGCTTTGCTTGTTTGGACATCTTTCCCATGGTGCACTGTGCACCTATTCAATCTCATTGAACTACTACATAGATGAAGCAATCACACTGTTAAATCAACTGATTATGATACCAAAATTTCTTAGAGATAAAAAAGTTTAAAGTGCAATAACCTTTTTATGATACCAACTTGATCCGAAAATCTAGGTCAAAAATTTAAATATATATTTTATTTTTGTCGACCTTCTGACCCCTATAGGCTTATTAAAAATTACCGATAAAATTTAGTCCATTTTAAGTTAAAAATCCAAAATAATGCAAGAATAAAAATGACACTACACACGGATTGATTACGAAGTTCAGTAATAGCCTACGTCTCCAGGTTTTTATCGAACCATTCCATTAGTCAAAATTTGTAAGTATAATGTTATATCTTATAATAAAACCTAATGGAAATTTACTTTCCTATAAAGTGCTCCAACCTTTCAAAGAACACCGATGATCAATCGGTCTATCCTCCACCTTCCTAGTGCCCAATAATCCTACAGAACTTGATCAGCCTTCCATACGTTCACAAGACACCCTATGGCTCTCCGGTCAATAATTCCAGGCTTCATAAATAAAAGTGTGGCGCTATGGGCCAATTGGTGAGTTTCCAATAACTCCCATTTTTACAATTTTCCTATTAAAATAATAGGACTTAGCTTCCCAATATTTTCCTATTAAATATTAAATAGGACTTACTTTACAAAAATATTGCCTTTAAAAATTATAAGGCCTATTTAAATAACTTGGAAGCTTTTAAAATCTCCTCACTACCTTTGAATTGGCTTAGAAGCTTAATGCCTTAATTTTTGGAATGAATGTGTATGAGGGGCCTTTTATAGCCTTTGAGCACCCAAAATATAAGGATAAATCATTTATCCTTTTGTTTTATAATCTTGTATAGGGATAAACAAATTTTAGCCTTAATAAGGCTTTGAGTGGGTTAATAGGGATTAATTCTCTTTTTTAAGCTTTTAAATAAGCTTAAGCCATATTTGAAAAAATCAACCCCATAATAATATCCACTCTTCATGTGGATGGAGAAGATTTATGTGGGGAAAATCCCACATTATATGCAAGCCTTTTTAATAGGCTTTATCCACCAAAATTTGTTTTCACGTGGACTTTCTAATATATATATATATATATTTTTATAAGATTCTAAAATCTTTTTAAGTGGGTAAAACATTAACCCACTTTTCATTCCATGTGCCCAATTCAAATCTTCCAAGTGTCTAGAAACAACAGATCCATGTGTCCATAAACATCAGCACCACATGTCACTCCACATTAATGTCACATCATCTCTTTTGTCGGGTTTGACCAGAACTTTGATTACTCATATATTTCACATACGGACTCGAGATTCATCCGTTCAAAATGTCTCAAAAATTTCTTGGAATGATCTATACAATGGTGCTGACTTAAAATTATTTCAATACCATCAATTTTACCGTTGACCAACGTTGACCAAATGTTGACCATACTTTCAAACTTTGGTCATATCTTTCGCATACGGACTCGAATTTGGTCCGTTCAAAATGCGTCGGAAAGGTCTTGGTGAGCTCTATGCAATGGTGCTAACATCAGATGATTTCAAAATCATCCATTTTTCCCATTGACCAATGTTGACCAGTTGTTGACCAACTTTGACCTAGTCACCATTTGCACATATGGACTCTGTTTTCGATGTTCAAAGAGTCGACAAAAATTTCTCAAGTCAAATTTTGCAATTTGTTCCATTCCTAGAAGATTTAGGGAACATATATCCTCCATATTGACCTCCGGATCAATGGTGCACTTTTGGTGTTTTTGTAATGTTTCATATATGCGTGCACTACCTATGTGTATGTTTAGAAGTCTTATAAAGCTCGCACTTTTATGCATGTATCACAAAACCCCCAATTTTTAGATTGACACTTAAATAAACATTAAATACAAAAATAAGGTTACCTAGTGATTGAGTTGGATTAACCTTGGTGTTCACCCCATGTGATTTCGATTGATAATTGTAATACATTTCAAAGTCCATGTAGTTCTCCCAATGCTTGTGTAATAGTGTATGCAATCTAGCTCCCTGTCTGTTAGGATTAATAATTTTTAACATTATTAATCATGATTATTATTTGTAATATAATATGAGTTGGTTAAAAAATCGTATTATTAGTTATATGTTTGGTTATAACAATTATTTGTTATGTGAGTTTAACCACTCACGTATATGGTGTTCGGGTGAGATATTCATGAAAGAGTAGTTAGCTACTTCCTAAAATATAGGAATGTCATTTCCTATATATATGTACGTTTGTAAGGTTGAAATATATGAGAATATTATCATTCTTAATTCATTTGTTTACCAATATTTGGTATTAGAGCAAAATTGGTTTTCTGTAATGGATAAATAGAATGGTTTTAGGGAAAACGCCATAGTCTGAAATATTGTCCCATTTTTATGAGTTTCTTCATAATACATTTATGCCATAGAATCATTTTGTTGGCACGATGATTTATCATATAGCGTGGACTCTCATATATTAGTTGAATTCCTTTGCATACTCGGTTTGTGTACACCGATGGAATATTTTTTAAATAGCCATTCAATTCTATGAAGGCATCATTCTTTCACATCTGTGAATCATTCCAAATAGTCAATGAGGATCTGCTAGGTGCTAAGCAAAGGACTTGGCTAAGGAGAATTCAATGGTTTCATTAATGATGTGTAGCCCATATCAACACATCCAATGTTCCATTATATCGGCGGTTCTGTTCAAAGCACCTAAATTCTTATGCTTACTGTGCTAAAGCTAGATGCACGTGAGCGAGATGCATGGTAGTGTATTGGGATTGTTTCTTCTGGGTTGTAATTGTCAAAGTTTTCTTTACATCTACCACATTACAGTCTAGCAGCAACAAGTGTCAAATCCACACCCAACACGTTGCAATTTAGCAGCATACAAATCTTTGCCACATCTTACTATGAGTAGCAATATCCATCTAGGTCTTCCACTATAGTCTCCTTTACAGAGTCATACGTATGTATTGATTATCTCATACTATGTTTAAATTTTATAATTTGAGTTTATAATAAAAACCCATTCGGTTCACTATTCCAAAGCCATAGTCAAAAGTTTGTGAGTATCAATTTTTTTTAAGTTGTGTCTAAATGTATTTATTTTCTTTGTTTGTCAATTTATAAATGTGTCAAATTTATTTAGTCGAGTCAATTAGTCCCTATCACTAGGGTTGTCGTGCCTATAAAAATATTAGCCATATCATTTTAGGTGTTATTTGGTATAGTGTATGTCATCAAAAAGTGTCTCGCCATTATAGTTCAATTGTTGACGTCTAGAGTTATTTTTAGTTTTTTGAGTGCCATTCAAAAATGTCAAAATAGGTGATTTTAGGATTGTTATTGTCCTCTTGTCATAGTTATTATCATGGATATTCCATTGGAAAAATTCAATGGACTCAATTTTCACACCTGGAAAGTCAAGATCTAGATGCAGTTGATGAACAAAAATATTTGGAGGATAGTAGATGGAAAAGAACCAACGCACCTTCGATCCAACCAGATTGGTAGAATGGGAAACAAGGGATGATAAATCCAAATCCATTATTGGCCTTGCCCTTTCAGATTCTAAATTACATTATGTTGATCTAGATAAAACCTCGAAGGACATGTGGGATACTCTAAGAAAATTATTTGGTTCAAAAGTAGTCAATGCAAATTTTTCCCTGAAACTTCAGCTATTCAAGCTCAAAATGAGTGATGGAGATACAATTTCTAGTCACATCAACAATTTAAGATCTCTTTTGAGACAAATTGCAGAAGTAAAAGCTCCAGTAGATGATGAGGATGTAAAAGCTATTCTACTTGAATAGTTTACCACCCACATATAGTAATGTTGTTTTCACTCTTGGTCAAATGCCTTCCAACTCATTAGAAGATATGGTATCGATCTTCTAGCTGAAGAAAAAAGGAATGAAAGAAGATATTGAAGAGGAAACAACAATGTATGTGAAAAAGAAATACAAAAATTTCTCTAAAAGGAGGACTTAGAATGTTTTTATTGCAAGAAAAAAGGACATACATCTAAATTTTTCACGACTCAAGCCAAAGATCTTCTCAGTGGAAAATTGAAGTCAAATGAAGAAAATATAGTTGTAGAAGAATCTTCAACCAAAATATGAATGAGTGATTGATGAACCTGATTATAATTCTGAAGATTACTTGTATTAAGTTTAGATCATTGGAGGATGGAGGCATCATAGGTTGCAAGTCATTTAGCAACCTCTCATTAGTTGCCAACAATGGGGCTGCACACTGATCTAGTGACATGTGTGCAATGTGGTTTCTATTTTCAGTTTTTTTATTTGCTACATGATGGTTTGTTGAATAAACCCTTTTCCAGAATTTTGGAGGATTCATGTTTTCGAATACTTGATTTTGCGAATCAGAGAAGATTTCAAGGTAGAATCTAGGGATGGCTGTCCAACTAGTGTGAAGCTTGTGAATCTTGGAGATTTAGAATTCGGGCACCTTGGGAGGGAGGAAAGTCCCACAGGAACCCAAAGAGGAAGGCAGCATTCCTACATAATTTGGCTTGATACTACACCTTTACGATGGTAAAGAGATAATCTATGAGTCTCAGCACTGGTTTAGCGAGTGCTTTCAGGAGGTGGTTCAACTTCTTCGAATATGGTTCTTCATCATGTTCACATTAAGGGGGTGAAGATTAACAATTAATAATGTTCACACTAAGGGGGTGAATGTTAGGATTAATAGTGTTTAACATTATTAATCATGATTATTATTTGTAATATAATATGAGTTGGTTAACAACTCATATTATTAGTTATATGTTTGGTTATAACAATTATTTGTTATGTGAGTTTAACCACTCATGTATATGGTGTTCGGGTGAGATATTCATGGAAGAGTAGTTAGCTACTTCCTAAAATATAGGAATGTCATTTCCTATATATATGTAAGTTTGTAAGGTCGAAATATATGAGAAGATTATCATTCTTGATTCATCTATTTACCAATATTTCCTAGATTTTCCCTTATGTCTCAACATAAAGTGTAGGAAAACTAATATATGTGCTCTAATTGAAACTATTATATTAAGAAATATAATGATTGAGAAATAGTAATTTTCTCCTTATGATGCTCTCTTGAGATGATGTTCAATA
Organism: Taxus wallichiana var. yunnanensis; assembly: GCA_018340775.1. Taxonomy (NCBI): domain Eukaryota; kingdom Viridiplantae; phylum Streptophyta; class Pinopsida; order Cupressales; family Taxaceae; genus Taxus; species Taxus wallichiana. The sequence continues at coordinate 147,586,997 of CM031239.1, read as the reverse complement.
CTTTATAGGTAGTTTCTAGAAATTTTCCATGTGATTATACCTCCCAACAAACTTGTATATATAGTTATATTACACTTTGAAATTAAAACCTAGTAGTGTGAAAATATCGACTAACATAATATGAAATGAAAGTAAATAAGAGTATTAAAAGGAGCAATAGTAAAAAGGTACACGAAAACCAATCCAAGACAAAACCATCAATCTTGGATGGTACCATTATATAGTTATGTATGGAACTGATGGTTCCATCCAAAGACCTAACAATGAAAAAAATTAAATGAAAACTCAACGAGATCTATATAATAAGACATAATAAAGTAATAAATACCAAAATTAGAAAAAGAAACAAGTCAATCAAGTCGAACAAAAATAGACCATACAAGGAATTACATTAGGAGATGCTTATTTCATTTTTAAGACCTATATCTATGGTTAAAATTATTACGTATACTCTTTGACAAATTTAAGTGTTTGGTGTTGACAAATTTATGTTATACTTGTGCATAAATTAAATCCTAAAATAAAAGGTTCTTGAAAAGTTACATTTATCTCCAGTAGGTGTAATTTAAGATGCCTAAAACTTATCATAAGATCAAGAAATATTTATTTTGGTAATTCCTTAATGGATATGTCCACAATGAATTGGTAGTATGTATGGTGTTTGTTTTCACACACCCAAAAATGTGTAATTTTTGAAAAAAAAAAATTGTTAAGTGACCCCTTTTCCCTAATGTGTTTGTTTATATGAAGTCTAACGATTGAAAAATTATGGCTGTTCATTTATTTTGAGTTGATTTCGGGTCAATTTTATTGTTTTGCGGCGATTGTGGACTTTGGAGGAATAGGATGAATAGTTCCTCTATTCCTCATGTTCCTCCCCTGAGACACCCACAATCGATTAAGTTCTAGTGTTGTGTCGAAATCGTGTCTCCATGTGGAACTGTTCCACCTAGATCTTTGTCCTTCGCAATCCATCCTATCACGTAAAATATTTTTATTCATAAATTTTTAAAATTTATTTTGTTGCTCAGTTCATAGAAATTGTTCCTTAGGACCCTCGTTCCCTACACACACCCGCTTTCTCTGCATTTCTTTGTTTCCTTTGTGTTGTAGACATAGCAGATATTTTTGTAACTCGAGGAACTTGTTCCACCCGATCCCTTGTTCCTAATGCAAAGAGATGAATACAAACATTCATTTCATGCATCTCATAAAGAGGTTTACTAACCATAACATCATAACTCTCTACAAATGAAGATCATACCGATCCCGAAAAGCTTATTTCCCATTTAGATCAGAAACTTTTGTCATGAATAACTTCTTGTACAATACTCAAATCACAATTTCCTTAAAACACCACTTGAACATTGTTCTTATTAATCTACCCTAAATATTTTAGAACCTATCTCCTCAAAACACATGAGTTATGCTCATTTTACCAAGTCTCGAGTAGGATTTTATATTTGCATAACAGGGTCCCTACTTGAGTTTTCATCACAACTTTTGATAAACACATAATATCAAAAAATGGTTTAAAAACCATTTTCATAAGGTCATCATCCTCCTTCAGTACAAAACTCTTATCATTTGGAATTGAAATTAAAAAAATTATGAAGACTTTCCCAAAATGGATCTTGCATACATTATACACACTTAGCTCCTCAAACAGAGCATTATTTCCTCACCTCTCAACTTTATTCCATTTATATTTCCTTAGTAAGAAAGAAGTATATAAACATACAAAAATAATAAATTATATCAAATCAAAATTTGCACTTCAACCAAAGAGAACCATTCAAACACAAAACCATAGTTTCTACTACCTCATAACTGTATTTCATACAAAATGTGATCCTTCCTTCCTTCTCCAATATTCTCTTCATCCTCCACCTTGAGGAGTGAATCCAACTTACTCTCTTATTCTCTATATTTTAATTTTTTTCTCTTACATGTAACTTCCTCTTCTTGATTCATAACTCCTTTTTTTACTCTTGGACTTCTCATATGCCTTTTGTAACTCCTTGAATTTTCAAATTCCCATAATGACTCATGATATGCCTCCTACCTCATTTTACATTATTTTTCATTTCATGGAATTTAATCACTCCTATGACCTATGAAACCTCTACTAGACACCTACTCACCCTCTTGAAAACCACCTTTCAAGCTCTTTACAAACCAATATTCACTTTTCCATGCTTTTACAATTTGAATCCCTTTTGGAGGGAAAATGCAACAAGGAGGAAAATTCAAATTTTGAACACTATTAACATCTTGACATGGAGGCAGATATGAAATTGTTAAAGGATGAAGTTAAAAACTTGACAAAACAGAAAGGAAAGAGGAAGAAGGAGGAGGAGGATGTGGACAGCTAGCCAAATTGAAGATATATACAAGAAATTACACTCCTTGGACTCTCGCTTAGGGAAGGCCAAGACTAGGCATGATTACAACATTGCCATCTTTAGGGCGATTGAGGAATTTATTGAACAACACGTCAGAAGTGTCTCCAACCTAAGCGGAGTGCCGGCAACTCTTTGGGGTACTGATAAAGAAAGAAAGAAGACCTTGGAGCAGCTGGATTCTAATGACGCTGCCCATATGACTACTTTGGGTATGTTTAAATCCTGGAAGAATATCAAAACCATCATAGACAAAGCTACTAGGAAGTAGCTGCAGTTGATTCTGCTGTCCTTGTTTGTTTTTTTGCTATTTTTTTCGGATCCTTTACTACTTTTTTGCAGTAATTTTGCTGTTCTGTCTCGTTTTGGTAGCTGTTTTTTAGCTACTTTGAACATCATTGTAACATTTGGATTCTGATCCTTTTCACTCTGGTTCTCTTGCTTATCCTGGCTTTTAGGCCTTCTTTTGTAATCAAGGGTATAGTCCCTTTCAAAAAACTATTTGCCAATAATAAAAAAACATCTTGACATGAATCTCCTTAGTTCCCTAAGACCCGTAAAACACTCAAATAACCTAAGATCATGACAATGAGGAAAATTATCCCCTTAATGTTTTTCACACCCTAATGCTCTTGCATCATACTCTAGGGGTAGGAAAAGTTTGACTCCATAGCTTGTTTTCTTCTTCTTCTTCCAATTTATTTGCATCCTTGAATTCCTTCCTCTTTTATTGTTCTTGAGCTCATCCTCATGTTATTTGGATTTCTTTTCTCTTTTCCTTTCTTTCTTACTTTGTCGCCCTCTTTATTCATTCTCTCTTTCTTCGCATTGGTCTTCTTATTATTCTTCATCATTCACTTGATTTTTTTCATGCATGTCATGATTTTCTTTATCCATCTCATTCACATCTTGGTCTATACCTACACAAACAAATCTAAAATCCACCTTAGAATGAAAAAATAATAGACAACTAGTCATTTCCGTGTCTACTTTCTTCACCAACTAATATTCATCATCCTTTTGTTACTATTCCTTTGATAAAATCATTACTTCTTGATGCTAGTTATCGCTTTCTTATCTTATTTATTCCTTTGGAATCTCCATCATGATTTTGTCTTTTTGAATGATTCTTTTTCCAAAGTTTGTCTAGTGCTTATCTCAACTTTGACCTCATCTTCTCCACTAATCCAGCTCCACATGCTTGTGAGAGCTCTCCAAGATCCTCACATCACACTAACTACTGAAATTTCACCCTTAAGTGACCCTTAGTGAGTTTGCACTTTCTCACAAACTTCCTCTTTTTCTTTTCTTCACTCTTGTTCTCTATATCTTCATTCAAGGCATCATTTATTTCCTTTTCTTCTTCTCTTTTGGTACTTGCATTCACACATACAAAGACACAATCAGATTTAAAACTTGGAAGCCCTTGAGCCTCTTGAGAATCTCCATCAATGATCTCTTCCTCTTCATCTTTGTTGCTCCTCTCTTTCACTTTCTTGTTATTATCCAAGACAAGCTAAGAAGCTTGTACTCACTTCTTCCTCATCCGAACTCTGAATTTATTCATACACTATCTCTTTGTCAACTTCTTTCTCTTTTTATTTCTTATTTTCTAAACTTTTTTTCTTTACTTTTGATCATCTTCTTCAGCTACAACTTCTGATTTCTTCTTACAATCAGACTTATAGGCCATTTATCTTTCCTCTTCATTACAAACTCAATCTCATATTTCATCTTACTCTCATCTCTTAATAATTATTCAAGCTTATCCACATATTTCTTCAACTATATCAACTATCTTTGCATCCATTCTTCATGCTTTCTATCCTCTTCTCTCTTCTCGTATTATCTTATTTTTTTCTCTCTACTTCTTCTTATAATCAGACTTATAGGCCATTTATCTTTCCTCTTCATTACAAACTCAATCTCATCTTTCATCTTACTCTCATCTCTTAATAATTCTTCAAGCTTATCCACATATTTCTTCAACTATATCAACTATCTTTGCATCCATTCTTCATGCTTTCTATCCTCTTCTCTCTTCTCATATTATCTTATGTTTTTTCTCTCTACTTCTTCTTACAATCAGACTTACAGGCCATTTATCTTTCCTCTTCATTACAAACTCAATCTCATCTTTCATCTTACTCTCATCTCTTAATAATTCTTCAAGCTTATCTACATATTTCTTCAACTATATCAACTATCTTTGCATCCATTCTTCATGCTTTCTATCCTCTTCTCTCTTCTCGTATTATCTTTTTTTTTCTCTACTTCTTCTTGTTTGTTCTTGTGGCCAAATAACTTCACTAGTTTTCTCACCAACCCTTCTTCATCCATCTTCTCTCTTCTAAAAATTTATTTCCCCTTGCCTTTTCTTAAACACCTCACATTGGCCTCACCAGATCTTTTGGTTTTTCACTCTTTTATTTCACATCACAATTTTTCTTCTCACTCTTCACCTGTCACTTTCTTCACTACACACACTCACACAACATTGTTAGCCATGAAATACATTTATTTAAATATCAAAAATAAATCCCAATAAGATCCATGCTCTAATACCAAATGATGCTTTGAGAGACTAATACAAACATGCATGTTATACAAATCATCAAGAGGTTTACTAACCATAACATCGCAACTCTCTACAAAAGAGGATCTTACCAAGCCCAAAAAGGCTTATTTCCTATTTAGATCATAAACTTATGTCATGAATAACTTCTTGTACATTTTTCAAATCATGATTTATAAAAATAACCCACTTGCAATCTATACTTATTATTCTACCCTAAAACTTCCAGAATATATCTCCTTAAAACAAGTGAGTTATGATTACTTTACTATGTCTAAGTAGGATTTTGTATTTGTATGACGGGGTTTCTACCGAGTTTTCATCACAAATTTTGATAAACACATAATATAGAAAAATGGTTAAAAACCCATTTGAATAAGGTAATAATCCTCCTTTTGTACAAAATTCAGGCCATTTGTAGTTTAAATAAATAAAGGTATGATGAATTTACCAAAACAAATCATGCATGCAATATACACTCTTAGCTCCTTAGATAGAGCATTAGTTCCTCACCTCTTAGCTTGATTCCATTTAGAGTTCCTTAGTAAGAAATAGTATATAAAAATACAAAATTAAGAAAGGATATAAAATCAAGATTTTTACTTTAACCAAAGAGAACCATTCAAACACAAAACCAAAGTTTTTACTACCTCATAACTATATTTCAGATAAAAATGTGATCCTTCCTTCTCAAATATTATCTTCATCCTCCACGTTGAGGAATGAATCCAAATTACTCTCTTATTATACTATATTTGAATTTTTTTCTCTTGCATGTAACTTTCTCTTCTTGATTCATAACTTCTTTTTTGTGACTCTTAGACTTCTTATATGCCTTTTGTAACTCCTTGAATTGTTAAATTCCCATAATGACTCATGATATGCCTCCTATCTCATTTACATTATTTTTCATTTCATGTAATTTAATCACTCCTATGACCTATGACACCTCTACTAGACACCTACTCACCCTCTTTAAAACAACCTTTCAAGATCTTTACAAACCAATATTCAATTTTCCATGCTTTTACAATTTGAATACCTTTTAGTGTGAAAATACAACAAGGAGGAAAACTCAAATTTTGAACATTCTTAACATCTTGATATGAATCTCATTGGTTCCCTAAGACCCCTAAAACACTCAAATAACCTAAGATCATGGTAAGGAGAAGAATTATCCCCTTAATGTTTCTCACACCCTGATGCTCCCGCATCAATTCCCACATCATATGGCTCTCTGCATTATTCTTTGCCTTTAACAGATTGTGTCGAAACTCTCCCATTGGGTGGAACTGCTTCTCCAAAACCCTTTGTTCCCTACAACCTTCAATCTCCCACAGGCCATTTGAATTCTTTGTGTTACGAGATGATGTGGAAATTTTGGAACACAAGATACTCATTCCCACGGGTCTCTAGTTCCTTGCATCCCCTTCATATCTGCATTATTGGGGAAAATGATTAAAGGAGTCCATGACTTCACCAACAACTTCACCAACACTCGTATTTCAAGAAATTTCTCAAATTAACCTTATTTTCAAGTTGTTTTGATTTAAAGGGTGAAATTTGATCATTTTTAACCATTCCAAATTGTGAATTTCATTATGACTACTCATCTTGCTTCTTATGCCCTACAAGATGTTTTTTCCCATATCTTAATCATTTTCAGTCCAAATTTAAAATTTTAAAGTGCATTAGGACTTTGTTGTTGAGGTTTCATTATTTTCATGCTAGAGGTGAGTAATTTCATGAATTCTTGATTTAATTTGGTATTGGTTTGTGTTTTCACATTCTCCTCCAAATACCTCCTAAAAAAATTGTTGAGCCTCTATTTTCCTTGATTTTTCTCTTCATCATTAAGTTCCCAATATGGGTTGTATGAGCATATTTATTTCTTTAAAACCTCTCTTCCCAAAGATTAGAGATATAAATGATAGGAACCTTAATTTGGAAGATTTTTGGGCCTGAATTTTTGAAGACACTCCCACATAATGCAATTTCTTATGTTGTTGGGTTTCCCCTCTTTGTTCAATGCACTCACACCATCCTAGATTGTACTTTATGTTTTGACCTAGAAACTAAAGAATTCAAGGATCCTTAAGGTAAAATAATTAGTAAACTTGATGGGATAGTTATATTAATAAATCCTTGGGAATACCTACCTTTGAGGACTCCAATACCTTGATTTGTGCTCAGGATCAAAACCTTTTTATCAAGAAAAATATAGGTATATGAAAATGATATCCAAATCTTTCCTTAAAGATCGAAAGAGATGAGATTATAAGTTATCCAAGGTCCTTTATAGGTCATATTTCAAATAAAAATTGTCAGTATGATTACCCTACTTGTTAGATTGATCGTCATTTCCTCTACCAATGAATTTTAGTATTTGATGTGTGTATACATTAACATTGTCTCAGTGAGGGAAAAAAATTTGAATTGGGGAGAGATCATATGTGAGAACCTGAGTGATCAGTTGGTGAATGTACACCAAAGCAGAACTTTCTATATGACATCCTAGCTCATGTATATTATTGTAGCCTATAGGGTATGGGTAGGGATGTCACTATAAGATGATAAAAGGAATGCACCTATTTATAAAAACAATAAGACTTATTACAGGAAAGTCAATGATGCCTTCACAATGTTCATAGTCGAGATAATTGAAAGGGAATACAACCGAGAGGGTACTTAGTAGAAGAAAGACAATTGGTTTCAACTCACCTCTTCATTCAATTTAGAAAGTTCTCATATATCAGGTTAGATGGTGTTAAAGGTTTACCCAACAAACTTCCCATGTATTGTAATGAAAAATTAGTTCTTATGGAGGTTTGTAGATAGTTGGACATGTTACACATAACTTGTGGAGATAATAAGATCACATGAATCTAGTTCCCTATCTCATTAGGAAACTATACATGCAGATCTGCCTTAGATGCACAGAATGTGGAGAGAATGATCACTGAGTTCAAGTTTCACACCTATCAAATAAGATCCTCCTTTGACATTAAAGGTTTCATTTCCAAGCATTTGATAATGTCTTATTATCATGTTCCCACAATCGAGGACTACTAGGAAGATTGTGTAGATGAGTATGAAGTAAGAAAAAGGTACTTTGGGAGGCTTTCTCTAAAAAAATTAAGGATTTCAAGGTGTATCATGTTCTTAAAGACTTAGAGGATGATGATGATGATTTGTACTCTATATAATATATAAAAACCATTTAGCATATGCCTCTTCCAACTATTTATTTGTCCTTGAAATAAATGGATGATCCTTCTGAGATTAATAATCCTTTGATAGTGAGGACAAGGCAATGATTCAACAGAAGATAAATGAATATAAGCAAACAATGAAGAAATAATCTTCTCAAGAAGCCTCCACCTAACATAAATAATTATCTAATCATCTTAAAGAGGTTCCAATGTAATTTAATCCTTCTTCCTCAGCCTTGGATTCCTCAAGCAAGGTGTATGTGAAGAAACATAAAAAAGGAGATAGAAAAGATTGATGTACCTACAAAAGAATTAGAGAAAGAAAAATTCAAGAATCAGCTGAAGAAATTTCCCCTACCCTTGAACAAATATCACATCCTTCATAATAATAAGTAAAGGAAACTGAGGAAATAAAGGATGAAGAGCAAGAGGAAAAGGAACTAGAGAATAATGATGAAGAGGAGGAAGAAGAGGAAGAAGAGGAAGAAGGTGAAGATGAGGAAGATGAAGCATAAATCATAGAGTCATGAACAGGGAAAATAAGTACCTCAAGGCCTAAGATTGATGTCAGAAGACCATCTTCCTCTTGTATTGAGAATCCTACTCTTTAGGTTTCCACTACTCAGCCTCTTGGTCCTCCCAATTTCCTTACATTGGTACCTCCTCCAGCTCCACCTTCTAGTGATTCATTCACACAGGTTCCAACCCATGATTGATAGTAGGAAAATGAAGGTTTCTTCAGATCTTTTTGTTCCTATTTTTGATGTATTGGCTACTTTTCTTGGTATAAATCCTCCAAATAAATCCAAGGTAACCTCCCGTTTGGTTTCGATTCCAAGGGACAAAAATTCCTTGAAATTTCTAGGCCAAAGGGAGATAAGGATGAAAAATACATAATTGTTGCAAACTTGGAGCTGAAAAGAATTTCACTTGGAGAATCCACTCCTAAGGGAGAAGTGAAAAACCTCAAGGATATTATCTCAAAGGTAATTGAGAGGGTAGAGAAAGGGAAAAAACTCAATAACTACTAGAGGAACAAGTTTAAGTTCTCTCTACCTATATAAAGTCCTTTCTCTCAAAACATAAAAACCCTCTAGATCCCACTCCTTTCTCGCTCACTTCCTCCTTTAACTGTCATTTCTAAAGATGATATCAAGGATATAAAATAAATCCACAAGCATGCAACATTTGGCAGATATTCTGAGGTTTGGATTCAAGGTATGTTGATTTATAGTTTGGGATTCATTAATGAGGCATACAAAATGTATGATAACATATCTTTGGCACAAGATCAATTCAATACAACAATCATCGCTATTGAAAAGGAACTCAATATTTTGTTGGATAGTATTCAAGATCTCAAAATCATGAGTACCACTGATGAGAAGATTCTGTTGTCTCATAAAATCTTTGATGATTCAAATAATAACATATCTAAAAAGTGGGTCTTCAATGTTGAATGGAGAATCAAATTTCTCGAGGAAGCTTCAAGTGAATTAAATAACATGGTACAAAAGGGAGAATCGTTGAAATCAAAGATATTTATGATCTCAAACTCTCTATTGCAAGTTGTAAAAGATAATTCTACAGAGAGAAATTAAATTGTTAAAGTCAAGGTGAAATTCAGTCAACAAGGAAAAATCAAGGAACTTTCCCAATTACACAATGTAGTTATGAAATCCACCAAAGGTCTACTAAAAATGGTGGAATAGAAAAGGAAATGGAGTTCTCAATTGGAATTTAGTTAACTACCATGTCTAATATACTTATCCCTAAAATTATGGATACCTCTCGATCATCGTATCTAAATTCGAGTTCATGTCCTCAAGATGAAGGTTCCAGCTGTGCCACATTCCAATGTTCCTTCTTCCAGCTTCATAATTTTTTTCAATTTGGTTGTTATGTTTTGAAGTTGGATTTATTATTTTGAAAATAGAATTGTAAAATAAAGCCAACTTATGTAATTAACTAATTAAGTGTTTAGAACTTAATTAAAATTCATTTAGTTAAAATGTTGGTTACATCCTCCCCTCAACCTATTTAATGTTTCCTTCTCATTTGTAAAGGGGTTAGATTTTTGTTCTTCTAATGTAAATACATAATTTTGATCAATACGAGAAGAAAACTTATTTTACCTCTTATCTCAAGCGTTCTTTCTATTTTCTCTTCTAGCAATTTGTGAATGTGAATTTTGAAACATTGTGTTCAATCCATAAAATGTGATGTGAAGAACTTTGTGTCTATCTACATTTATATTTTATGGGTTTTCATATGTATTGAATCACATGTTCTTAAGATCTTTTGCATGCATTAGTAAGATATAACTCTATAGTCTTTGTATTTGAATTTGCTTCCTTCTTCACTTCTTTCTTTACAGTAGTGGGTAATCTTGCACAACCAAGGAGGATACTTGTATCCTTGATAAATGAGTTATCCTGAACTTTGTTTCCCTAATTCATACTTCTTACCATTTCTTCCTCAAAACCCTATTCCTTGTTTGTCTTTTGTATTGAGAATATGGAATCATTCACTACACCAATATCCTCATTCAAATTTGATTAGATTGTATATTTGTAAATATTTAGATTCTCAAGTTTTTGGTGAAACTAGGGAACCTCATTATAAAGAGGAGGGACTACTGTCCCTAAATTGTTGATTACATCCAATGATCAAATTTACAAGAAATAGTTTTTGGCACCCATCATGGGACACATATTGTGTTTCCCACAGAATAATGTTTAGATAACACCCGTAATTTTAACACACTAGTTGAACAAAGATATACACGAGAATAGAGAAATCGAGGTATAGAATACCCTTCCTTACAAAGGCGGTAATAACAAGGTTTCCAGTTATCTCCAGAAAGGAGAGGTAGAAACAGAATGTCCTTAAGTTGACCTCCTTCCAAAAGAAGGGTTAGTTCATCCTCTCAGGGGAGTACTACCACTCAGCCACTAATAAGTTCTATAACCTAGGAGTTAGTTTTAGCATGTTTTGTTTTTCCTTTGCAAATTTTTTTTTCCCACAAGTGCTACACCAAGTACCTTTAGGCCAACAAGTTGGACCTTATAGCTATGCACAACCTCTACATGATTTTTTCAAATTAAAAGGTGATGGAAAAGAGCATCCATATGAAAATATTACAACTTTCATTGTTGTATGTGAAATTCTCGGGGTTGAGCATGAGGACATTTCTATTAGATTGCTCATCGAGACTTTACAAGAAAATTTTGTAGACCAATTCTATCATCTTCTGGTTGGTACCATTACCAATTGGAATACCTTGAAAACTCAATTTGAGGCACATGTTATACAAGCTAAAGATGAGCATGCACTTGTTGGCCCAAATTTCCCAAATGAAGAAGGATCCCTATGAGCTCATGTTGGAGTTTATTTCCATGTTCAATAAATTGGTTAACAAGATTCGGTTAGGAAATTATTATTAGTGCGTACATTATTTTCATTTTTTGATTTGTTTGTAACAACTCACATAGAATATAAATAGGTGAGTAATGTTGGTAGTTTGTTAATAAGGTTAAATGTTATATTATAGGAAAGGTATTTCCTATATATATATTTGATATACATCTTGAATTAATAAATTTTATTTTCTCTATGTAAATCTACTTGTTCCACTTTATTTAGTATCAGAGTGAGTTATTATGGATGGAGGAATAAAATGATATTGCGGAAACGTTTGATTGATTATTGGCCCAGTTCATGGAATCATCTATAACATCTTAGAGTGTAGGTTAACTATGTATAAAATTTCTTTAAGGCTCAGTATTGCCACCAAGAAGATTTATTTTCACCTCTCCATTTGATGTTGGTCTCTCATCATCTCAACGCCATTGTGCATGTGATCATCTTCCATTCGATTTGAAAGCTAGGTTTGCATTGAACTCTGTGGCCTCTTCTAAAATGCCCACGTGTTTGGTGATCAAGTGGGAGATATGAATTATATAGTCCACGTATCCTTCCAATGACTGGTGTAATTATTTCACATGAATGTCAATCTAAATTTGCAAGGGAAAACACAATCCACTTTTATCGGTGTCAGATATCTTCTCTATGTTTTTCCTTGGTGTTCAGTCTATAGTTGTGATTTTTATTAAAGCTTACAATTTAATCACCCACGACATTTTATACTCTATATATTGGTTTCACAAAGCTCCTTTCAGACCCTCCTAAATTCAACAGAACACATCTAGTTTTACATTTTGGCTAAAAACCAGTCAGTGGAAAAAGATCCTGCAAATGAACATATCTCACCATTTTTTTCACAAGAATAGATCCCCTTGAATTTCTCCTCCATGCTAGTATCTAGATTATATTTTACTTAGTCAGATTGTGAATTATATCTGAGAGACATCTATTGCATGACTTGGCCGGATGGAGCTACATACATCATTGTTTTTTATCCACACTGCAACGAATTCACTTTTCTCAGCATTGAATACCATGTGGAAATATTGTTTACATGTAAATAGGTTGGTGAAATCCATTAAATCAATTATACGTGTATTTCCACCATATGAAATCACAAAGTCTTGTTATTCAAGTAAAATATTTGTGTGACACTACATTGCTAAAGTCTTATTAATGGGTCAAATTCTTATTAAAGTTTGATGCTAGGTAATAGAAATGTAATCAAAAGAAATTGTTCCTCTTTTGTGTCTTTAGGAATAAATTTTTATTTCAAACATCAATATCGTTTTTCATATATAAAAATAGTTTTTTTCATCAAAAATTCAAGTGTCAAAATTATGATTGTTAAAAGGTCAAGAGAAAACAATTTATGCAGTCATTTTTGTAGTAAAGTGTTATAGTCAAAATTGTTTATTATAAAGAAAAGTGGCAAGAGTTAAATAGTGTTTTATAACCATTCAAATAGTCATGTATAGTTGTCAATTTTTATCCTTTTCGAGTCAAAATGTGTTAAAAACATCCTTATGAATGCATTTTCAGTGGAATCTGATTTCCAATCAAGGTATGTAAAATTGAGCTCCATGATAAAATTTGGTTGAGTTAATAACCTTCTCTTGGAGGATAGAGGCACGGGAGGATGGAGGAAAAGCAACTTCCTCTCGTCAAATACTAATGATGAGGCTGCATAACATATTTGGTGGTATATATAGCATCCATATATGTTTTTCAGTGTGGTTTTCAATTTTTTCAGTGTACTTCACTTTCTGTGTTCCTGTTACTTTGTGTGGTGTTTGGTGGATATTGGAAAAGAGTTTTTTTAGAGCACGATGATATTTAGTGATCCTCTCAATTTTTACTTCACCGGAAGATGGTCCACTTGTGCATACATTCACTTACAATGGTGACCATGTCTAACAAGATCCGTTCATTAGTATGTACTTTGATATAGTTTGCTTCTCAATGTTCGCGTGTGGAAATTTCACATTATGGGGGATAACATGACACCAATGTTCCATTTCCATTTTGAGCCTAAAATTACTAAAGTCAAGGGAAAATTCCAGGTGGAAGTATCGGTTTCCTTTGATGTTTGAGATTGAGTGGCAGCGATCGACAATGGTGGATGCAACTAAGAACATTGTGATTCTTAGAAGTGGTAATGTGAAATATTTCTAGTATGTGTTTTATTTTTTAGTTTGGTGATTTTTGTTTCCTATGTTAGTCCTTGTAATGAGCTATTGATGAGGGCTAAAACTAGCACTTGGTACATCATGATGTGGTTTGTGGTAAACCACTTGAAAACCACCAAGATGTCGGTTTGTGATCAACCGTTGTAAAACCATACATCGGGTGTGTGATTCTCCTATGAAAATCACCTAATCATGAAAGTAGGTGAAAGTACAAAGATAGTTTTTCCCATGTTTGCACTAAAGGGGGAAGGTTAGGAAATTATTATTAGTGCATACATTATTTTCAGTTGTTGAGTTGTTTGTAACAACTCACGTAGAATAGAAATAAGTGAGTAATGTTGGTAGTTTTTAATAAGGTTAGATGCTAAATTATAGGAAAGGTATTTCCTATATATATGGATTTGATATACATCTTGAATTAATGAAGTTTATTTTCTCTGTACAAATCTGCTTGTTCCTCTTTAGATTCCATCCGTTACTCACCTAACTACACATAATATAAAATGCTTCTTTATTAATGATTGATTTCCATAGGTGAGTTAAACATTAAGAAGAGCCCAACTTGCCATTGTGGAAGATAATCAAACCCTAACCATTATTGTATAAGATGACCTGATTATGTCATGTAATTTGGACAAATAAGCTCCCAAGGCTAAATCTTCAACCTACAGGTTATCAACTTTTGATCAATTAGTTCAAAAGCTAGCCAATGACATGATTTCTATTAAGAAACAACTTGACCAAAATTCTCCATATAAGGACATCCAAAGAAGGAACTTCCAAATGAGGAATCGTCTCACTCCCATCCAACCAAAGTTAGTAATTGAAGATCCTCGTGTGAATTTCCCATTCAATACAACATGTGAAGTAGAAGAAGATGAAGATAAGGTAGAAGTATAAGATATTGAAGATCCTGAAGAACTCCTAAAGATGTAAGTGACACTCAAGTTAACTATGTTTTGTATGGATATGGTGAAGTAAAGGATAATTATGACTATGATGATATAGTTGCAAACATGAACAGTGCATCCTATGTTATTATGACTAGAGAGTAGCTGAATAAGAATAAATACATCATGCAACCAGAGAAGAAAGAGAAAGCTAAAGGAGCTTCAGATGTTATCCTAATGGTTACAAGAAGAGGAGCACCTATCCCTACCATTGCTAAACAAGTAAGTACCACTACTCCTTCTAGTAGCCATCCTCCTCCTTCTTATGTACCTAAGGTAATGAACCCCACACCTATGTATAAAACACCTTCAACCCCTAAAGTAGATAATCCTAAATATCCTGTTGTTTCTAGCTAAGAAGATCCATCCACTTTAGGGTCTTTTGATAACATCGATCACATCCAAAAGACTAAATTTCATATCTTTGAAGATGAATTTTATTAGACTCACCCTGAGGCATTTTCCTAAATGGTAAAGTTTGTTAGTTCCAAACCTAGTTTGTCTTCCATTCCTCTAAAGGAATTTTTGTTGAAAACTAGGACACTGAGAGGGGGTGAATCAATGTCTTCACAATTTTACCTTCTTAAATTTGCAAGAGAGAACACAATGACACAAGGTTTAATGTGGGAAACCCAAAATGGGAAGAAAACCACTGAAACTATAAACTATGCTTAGGACCAATTTTTCCTACTTTTGTTAAATTAGTTTCAAGGTTGAGCTTTAACTCAACTAGAGCTACTACTCCAAAATTTGACCAAGCTACTACCTATCTAGAGGCTTCAACCCCCTACAATTCAATAATCTTCTACTGATATTTAGTGAGATTCAACTCACAGGGAAGCTTCAAATACCCACCTGATAAGCTACCACTTATAATTGTTCCACCAATTTGGTCACTCTTGAGTTACTATCTTCAACAACTGATAATGACCCTAGATTGAAACTTTGTCTCTACTTCCCTGTCACTCTCTGTTTTCTTCTACTTGGGCTTAATTTTTAGGCTTGAAACTGAGATACTTCCTTCACCTATTAGGAACCAGTCTTCTTACTTGTTTAAAATTTCTTATCACACACTTGGGAAAATTGAATTCATTCAAATGTATGATCACAATCAAAACAACCTACCTTGAATTCTCAACCCTTTGTTTTCTCTATGTTTCTCACTTTCCAAGGTCTTCAAGAACACTTTGCACTTGACCAATTCAAAATTCACTACGTGTTTTCTACATACTACAATCAAATTCATTATTAATACACTTTAACTACCACCAAGATATCTTTATACTCGTATCAACTAGAAATTCAACTCATTTCTCTCAAATCACTCATTTACAATTCACATCATCTAACTTGCTTTCAAACATTTTAGTCACAAGTTTCACTACATCACTTCATTCTTGAATTCACAATATATTCCTTGCTTAAACTAGTATTCACTCACCCTTCTTCAATTTCCACCAATATTCTTTTTGCTAACTCTTTACGCTTCCTTTTAATCTTTTAGAACCATGTTCACTATATACTTCTCCTTCATACAATCTATCAATTCACTTTCATTCTCAGTTTCTCAACCTTTTCAGTTCCAAATTCACATAAAACCTAGTTTTTAATCTTCAACACACACGTTCACTTTGAATTAACTCTTTATTTGTATTCTTAGACTTCTCTTCTTTTACTTTTCATCCTTTCAAGATGAGTTACTATGACCTTAAATCTTCAAATTACTTTTGGAGACATCTCAAGACCATGAAGTGACTCTTTAAATTCTTCCATTTGAACATGACCATTTCCAATTTGAATTTTCACATTCTTTCAGACTCAAATACATTTGAAGAGGATAATCTTCTACCTTCTCATTCAAACTTTGAGAGTAACACTCACTTGACTTTGTAAGACAAGAGTGAGAATGTCCTTTCATCTACCATGTTCAACATCCTTCAAGCTATTAATTGAGTATTAGATAATTATCGAGATTGAAGGAAACTCTTGTTCATAGATCACTTCATGGTTTTCAATGAATAAAACTTTCGATCACTTCATACTTTAACGTCATGAAGTAAATATTTGTGATGACTAACAATTAAGAAAACAAGAGTAGATAATTATTTTCTCGGTTAGCTTACATTGGTACAATCATTTGGAGCTTTCGAGCATCGACCCAAGAGCCTTTTTGATCCCATTCACAATTTTAACAACATTTTCAAAACTTCATACATGATCCTTGATGACTTCCGTTCAAAGAGTTTTCATTTACTACATGAGTACCACTGAAAACCAAAAATACAGACCTCTAACATTGGTCACAAGTTTATCAGGACTTTAAGGTAACAATTCTCATTCAATACACCATAATTTTATCTAAAATCTTTTGAAATCATTTGATGATTCTCATATAGAGATACATTTCAAATTTCATTGATTTTCATTGAGTGAATTAATCACAAAATGACCAAACGCCTCTTCAATAAACCCTAGGTCGATATTTGAACAATCCTTACTTTACCCAAGAGAACTAATAAATCCATTTCTTCTAAAAATTTTCTTGAAAATAAAGCATGGAGGCTTCTGAGGGTTATCAAAACGTGTTTCCTTATTTTCAAAGTGATGAGTGTCACACACTTGAAGTAATTTACATAAACTTGAGCATTGTTTTCATGTAATGATTAGAAGCTAATTGTATAGTCTACTCAGAGCAAGGAAACCTTGATGAAGAACAAAATCACTTTTCCAAATAGATGGATGAACTTAATATTGAAGATGTATACCTTGATGCTCTTATTTTGAGAGGTTTTGAATCACATAACTTGCCTATGGACTTGATTTAACATGGTCTTCAAGTAGACAATGAAGTATTACAATTTACAATCATGAATCTAGGTAGACTATACCTTCAAGCTTATCATTTCCAAACAAATGAACTCACACTCATAAATCCATTATTTTATATTTGAACCTATATCCATGTTTTCAACCTGATCAAAACATTGAATTTGAAGGTAGGTCTATTGGGACAATGTTTTGAAGTGAATAAAGCCAAATGCTCTCCGGAAATGTGTCAACAAGGTTTATAAGTTTGAATACACCAAGAAGACCTGAATATGCTCAAACACATTTTCCATGTACCTATGGAAAAATTATGAGCTATTTTTTAGCAATATCTCCATTGAAATTAGTTAGACCATTCACATGCCAGGAGCATTCACACAAAGAACAATGACAAGGGAAAAAATCTGTACCTTCAAAAATAAAATCCTTGAAATACCTTCTAAGCATAAGAAACATCATGAATGGAATTTGAAATCACTCTAGAGATGATTAAACAAGACTTGGAGTCCAACTTCACATTTTTCTCTTATCGATTTGGTGCACAACCTAGGAGAGAGAAAAATGCTCCACCAAAATGCTCATAACTTTTCAACTACACCCTTTTGAGAAAATTATTTTTGCACATGATTTATATGAAATTTTATCCAAAAATTCCTTCTATGATTTATTCAAAGGAGTCTCTATATTTTTTTGAAGGCTAAGAAGCCAGGTAGCATCTTAAAATGAGCTTTTCAATAGACCTGTTTTGTAAAAACTCACATAACTTGCTCAAATGACCTCAAATGACCTAAAATTTGCATGAAGCACCAAGAAACATTCCTCCATCATCTCCCATGATTTTTTTGAAATGGATAGGTCTGAAATTGTCCAAAACATCTCATTTTCATACAAGAACACTGTCTGTTCTCAACACCATTTTTGACCAACATACAAACTTGACTCCTGGGGCTGAGCTGAGCCTAAATTTCTCACACATGCTGTAAATACTCTCTCAAAGCCTCTCCATGATTTTTGACATGTACTAGCATGTCACACCTTTAGACTTCATTAGGCACCTGAAACCATCCAAAATGACACTACCAATCAACCTTCAAGTCCCTACCTTCTTGAAACCACATGAAATCATCTTGAACCTCTAAGAAACACCTAATATGTCCTGATATTTCACTCTCCTTTTCCATCAATTCCTTTGACATCAATGAAAAAACCACAAATGCAACAAGGTGCAACAATCTCCCCTTTGTCATTGATGGAAACACATTAAAACTTAATGAAAACTGATATACTTGGATATTCTTATACCATGAAACAAGTTTCTAACACTCTCTCTCCCCTTTGACATCTATGAAAAAGATGTATAAACACAAAAACTAATTATATTTGAAAATTCAACAAATAAAGTATGCTTATACCTTGCATGATTCCCCCCCTAGGAAAATGTTGCTCTCTTTTCTAAAGAGACTCAAAAATTGTTGTTATTCTTCTTTCATGCAACACCTACAACACTCCCTCTAAGATATAATCTTGAAAATTCAGCCTTCACCTTCTTCCACTATCTTTACTAGACCTCATGATTTGTTCCTGGAATTGGAAAACCAACTCCCCCTTGTCTGGACTCAAATTGAGCCCTCTTGGAGCAAATTTGATACCTCAGTTGCCCCCTGTGAAGATGCTTTCCTCTATAAAAAATATTGCATTTCTTTCTTTATACCTGACTTCTTATCCTTTACCAACCTATTGCACAATCTGACCTCTTAAGAAAAATCTTGGCTCTTTAGTCACTTATGATCCCTTTCATTTTCAGATTTGATACACCTCTATTTTGATAGCTCATTTCAAACCTATTATGCTCTTAGAAAACTTCCATCAAGTGTAAGACTTATATTTCACTTCACACAAACTTGTACACACTTGACACATTTGAAGCTTATGATTGATTCATGACACACCATATTAAACAACTTTAGATGAATAACTTCTCAAACCTCAATTTCTTGCAAGGCAAAATCTTGGGATTTATGACTCAGTAACACCTATTGACTGAGTTTTCTCTTTAAGACCACTCAAGAGACACTCAAGAATACAAAAATTCCAACATGGATCAAGACATACAATTTGAAACTAACATACCTTAACAAACTGATAGATGCAGCAATCAACTTCAACTTGAGCTTCCTTCAGCTAGTGTACACCTTCTAGAAGCCTAGAGAAGGCATACCATCTTTCTAAATCACATCAAAATAGGAGAAATCATCAAGGCAACATGATGACTCAACTCTTTCCTTCTTTTTCCTTGGTTTCTTGTTTATCTTTTGAGATACAATCCTTGGTGTGACTACCAAATCACCTGAACTTTTAGCTTCCTCTTGGGTGCCAGATAAACATAATTTATACACCTATTCTAATACTGCTTGGGGAAAAAATTCTTCATGCTTTGTACTAGTTATTTTCTTTCTTCTTTCCTTTGTCATCATTTTTTACTATCTTTCTTGTGCTTGCTTCTCTTTTGACTGATTTGGATTGTTTTTTCTTTAGCATCTACCCTTTATCTTTTTTCATCCTTTGATGTCTCAGTTTCTGATTTTTCTTTCTTGACATTTACATACCCATTTTTATTTCTTATTTCAACATTTCTCTCAACCATAGTTGACTTGGTCTTACTCTTTGAGTTTACATTTTCTCTGTGTATCCTTTTGTCTTGTCTTTAAAAGCATTCAACTTATAGTTGAATCTAGGTGATTCATGACAATGTCTTGAAAATGTCCTAGCTCATGGCAGTTAAAGCACACAACTTGATTCTTGTCCCAAAACTGATTTACTAGATATTCTAAACAATTATTGATTGTGTGACCTTTTCCTTTGTAATTAAAACACACTATGTTCTTCTCATAATCAGTCCTATAATCTCTCCATGGATAGCCTTCATAAACCTTTCTCCTATAATCTCTAGCTCTATGTCCAAAAATGTTGCATGAAAAACAAACTCCATGAAACATACCTGATAATTTCCTTGCAGCTGGTTGCCTAAAGATATTTCTTGTGTTTTTTTCGTCCTTCTTGGGCTAAGAACATCCTTGAAAAGAAGTATTACTTGATTCATCTCTCAAAACTTTTTTCTTTGTTTGTTCCAACTCTTCTTTCAGGGTCTCTACTTCTTCTACATTTAATTTTTCACATTCTCCACTCATGGCTTGAATAGTTTCCTGGCATGTCTCATGCTCTACTCCACTAGAATGTCCTTGTTTTCTTTGCAAGTTTTTAAGCTGATTAGTAACCTATACCAACTCAATCTTCAGGTTCTTTATATCCTCTTCAAATTTAAGGAAAGAAATTTCTTTATCTTTTAAGGCCTTTGACACTTTTTCAACAAATGAAGCCATCTCATTTAATTCTTGGCCATGACTAACTTCCTTAAGCTTGATTTCTTCCTTTAAATCCTTTATAAGAGCTTGAGAAATTTCATACCTCTTCTTCAACACTAATTTTGTTGATGTACCCATGCTTGTGTCTTTAGGATCACCTCCAACTATTAGGATTGATTTAGGAGGACCAGATCTGATACCAATTGTTGGAAACTATGACACTGAGAGGGGGTGGTGAATCAATGTCTTCACAATTTACCTTCTTAAATTTGATATGATAAAACCATAAAACCACACATAAGAAATTTGTAAGAGAGAACACAATGACACAAGGTTTAATGTGGGAACCCAAAATGGGAAGAAAACCCACTAAAACTATGAACTATGCTTAGGACCAATTTTTCCCACTTCTATTACATTAGTTTCAAGGTTGAGCTTCAACTCAACCAAGAGTTGCTACTCCTCAATTTGACCAAGTTGCTACCTAATCTAAAGGCTTCAACCCCCTACAATTCAATTAAGCTTCTACTAATATTTAGTGAGCTTTAACTCATAGGAAGCTTTAACTCCCCAACTACTAAGTTTCCACTTAGACTTGTTCCACAAATTTTGTCACTCTTGACTTATTGTCTTCAACAACTAATAATTACCCTAGATTGGCACTTTATCTCTGATTTGATCACTCTCACTCTCTATTTTATTCTACTTATGATTAATTTGCAAGCTCGAAACTTAGATACTTCCTTCACCTATGAGAAATCATTCTTCTTACTTGTTTAAAATTTCTTCTCACACACTTAGTAAACTGAATTCATTCCACTATATGATCATCAAATAAAAACAACCTCCCTTGAACTCTCAACCCTATTTTTTCTCTATGTTTTTCACTTTCCAAGGTCTTCAAGAACAATTTGCACTTGACCAATTCAAACTTCACTTTTTTTCCCACATACTATAATCAAATTCATTATTAATATAATTTAATTTCCACTAAGATATATCTATTTGTATAACTATACATTCAACTCATTTGTCTCAAATCACTCCTTTTCAATTCACATCATCTAACTTGCTTTCAACATTTTCATCAAATCACCGATTACACCACTTTATTGTTGAATTCACAATATATTCCTTTTCTTAAACTAGAATTCACTCACACTTCTTCAATTTCCACCAATCTTCTTTTTGCTAACATTATCTTTGTCACTTCATATTCTTTATCACCCCCTTTCAATATTTTAGAACCATGTTCACTATATTTTTCTCCTTCATACAATCTATCAATAAATATTTTTCATTTCCATTATTTCAACTTCTTATTTTCAATTCATCTTTTCAAATCTTCAAATTCACATAAAAAACTCAATTTTCAACTTCAACACACGTATTCACTTAGAATTAACTCTCTTTTTATATGCTTAGATGTATGATTTTTACTTTTCATCCTTTCAAGATTAGTTACTATGACCTTAACTCTTAAATTCATTTTTTGAACACCTCAAGACCATGAAGTGAATCTTTAACTTCTTCCATTTGAACTTGACCATTTCCACTTTGAATTTTCACATTCTTTCAGGACTCTTAGACATTTGAAGAAGATAACCTTCTCAAAACTTCATCATTAAAACTTTGAGAGAAACACTTCAAATATTTGTAAGACAATGAGAATGTCTTTCCATTACCTTGTTCAACATCCTTCACCCAATTACTGTGATTATAGTATTAGAGAATTATCAAGATTGAAGGAAACTCTTGTTCATAGATCACTTCATGATTTTTTGAATGAATAAAACTTTCTGATCACTTCATACTCTCATGAAGTAAATATTTTTCATGACTAACAAGAACAGATAACTATTTTTCTCGATTTAGTTTGTATTTCATTGGTATAATAATTCATTTGGAGCATTCAAACATCAAACCAAAGATTCTTGAGATTTATTCATGATTGGATCAATGTTCTCAAAAATTCATACATGATCCTTGATGACTTCCCTTTGAAGAGTTTTTAGTTATTCTTGAATATCACTAGAAAACAAAAAATACAGTCTAATTATACTTGAACACGAGTTTATTAGGAATCAGATCAAAATTCTAAGTCAATACTACATCATTTGATCTAAAACCTTTTTTGAAATAGTTTTATGATTCCCATATAGAGATATAGTTCAAATTTCATTGATTTTTATTGAGTGAATCGATCACAAAACACCCAAACTTCTTCAACAAAACCCTAGGTCAAGATTTTAAACAGTCCTTTACAGAGAGAACTAATAATTTCATTTCTTTTACAAATTTTCTTGAAATTAGAGTATGGAGGCTTCTGAGAGTTCTCACAATGTTTTTCCTTATTTCCAAAGTGATGAGTTTCACACACTTGAAGGAATTTTCATAAACTTGAGCAATGTTTGCATGTAAATGATTAGAAGCTAACCGTATAGTCTACTCGAGCAAGGAAACCTTGATAAATACAAAATGACTTCTCCAAACAAATGGATGAAATTAATATGGAAGATATATACCTTGATGCTATACTTCTGAGAGGTTTTGACTCATAAAACTTGGCTATGGACTTGATTTAGAATGGTCTTCAAGTAGATAGTGAAGTATTGCATTTTACAATCCTGAATCTAGGTAGACTATAACTTCAAGCTTATCATTCCAAACAAATGAAATCACACATAAAAATTTTCCATTATTTTATATTTTAACCTAAATCCATGTTGTCAACCTAATCAAAACATTAAATTTTAAGGTAGGTCTCTTGGGACAGTGTTTTGAAGTGAATTGAGCCAAATGCTCTCCAGGACAATATGTGCCAACAAGATTTATATGTTTGACTACACCAAAATAATTGAAGATGTTCAACAAAATTTACATGTTTTTTTGGAATAATTCTGAGATACTATTGAGAATATCTCCATTGAAAGTAGTTAGAACATTCACATGCTAGGAGCATTCACACCAAGAACAATGACAAGGGCAACAATGTATATATACCTTCAAAAGAAAAGCCTTAAAATACCTTATGAGCATGAGAAACATCATGAATGGAATGTGAAATCACTCTAGAGATGATTAAACAAGACTTGGAGGCCAACTTCACCTTTTTTCTCTTATCGATTTGGTGCACAACCCAGAGAGAGAAAAATGCTTTACCAAAATTCTCATAACTTTTCAACTACACCTCCTTTTGAGAAAATTAATTTTGAACATGATTTATATGAAAATTTACTATAAAAATTCCTTCTATTATTTATTCTAAGGAGCATCTATAATTTTACTTGAAGGCTAAGAAGCCAGGTAGCTCAAAATGAGCTTTTCAATAGACCTATTTTGCAAAAACTCACATAACTTGCTCAAATGACCTCATAATGACCTAAAATTTTGCATGAAGCACCATGACACCTTCCTCCATCATCTCCCATTATTTTTTTGAAAGTAATAGGTATGAAATTTTCCATACCATCTCATTTGCATATAAGAACACTTCATGTTCTCAACACCAACTTTTGTGCAACATAGAAACTTGACTCTTGGGGCTGACTTGAGCCTAAATTTGGCTCAAACATACTGTAGACACTCTCCCAAAGATTTTCCCATGATTTATCTTACTTTTTTATATCCTATCACACCTCATCAGACTCATTAGGCACCTAAAACCATCCTAAAGTGGCACTACCAATCAACCTTCAAGTTTGTGCCTTCTTGAAACCACATGAAATCATCTTGAACCTTTGAGAACAATATGATATGCCTGGTCTTACATTCTTCCTTTTCCATAAATTCCTTTGACATCAATGATAAAAATCACCTATACAATAGGGTGCAACACTTTTTCCTTCTCCCAAATCTCCATCCCACATAATTTAATGGCTTCTACACCTTCTACCCGTGAAAATATCGAGACTTTCTATGTAAATTTTTTAATAGCTGGGAAGAAACTTAAAAATTATGTCATTGAATCTAGAGCATTAGACAATGTGATTCATGTACAAGTTTCTCATACACTTGTTATTACTCTAAATAGCAATTTTGGGTCTTCTTACTCAATAGAGACCAAGGAGGTACACCTAGTTAGAAGGATAAAATATGCTCAAGTGGATTTTTCCATTTTTCTCAAAAAATGTGATAAGGCCACAATTCTTGTTGTTAACATACCTCCATCCTATGACACACTATTGTGTAGAAATTTTTGTAAAGAGGTTGGAGGTGAAATCCAAATGGATTGGTCTCATGCATTGATTCCAGTCAAAGGGGAGATGAAGAAGTTATTGCTAGAGAGGGAAATTTGAGTACATTATTTAGAAGACATAAAACCTCAAGGAAAAATAACTATATGAAGACATGGGTCATGGAAACTATATGGTGGTGTCTAAGTCTAAAATAAAAACTCCTAAGGTTGTTCGAGAAGATATGAATGACATATGGACTCTTGATTTCAACGAGTTATTCCATAGTGGGTTATAGAGCAGGGATTGTATTCGTGTCATCGGATGATAAACTCAAACATTCTCCTATAATCTCAAATTTTCCAACACCAACAATACTATTGAGTGTGAACCCTTCTTCTTAGTCTAGAAGTAGCGAAGGAGATGAGGATAAAGAACCTTAGTACACATGGTGATGCAGAGCTCATTTTCAAGCAAGTCTAAGGAGCATTTGAGGTGAATAATGAAAGGCTAAAAATTATCACAATAAGGTATGAGATTCTATTTAATTTTTATATGCCTTTTCAATCAATGTCGTGTCAAGAGATAACCACATTCCCCCGAAACCGGGCATTCAACCATTTCTCCAAAAGAAAATGTAATAAAATCAAGATTATAGGTACTATCTATCAATATATTCAAAAGTTTCTAAATGCTAAGATAATATTTCATATTCATAATTCATCTTGGATTACTAACATTGTGCATGTAAGGAAGAAAAGTGGAGAAATTTAGATTTGTGTTGATTTTAGAAATTTGAACTAGGCCTCTCTCAAAGACAATTACCCACTTCCTATGATGGACTAGATTCTACAAGCTATGACTGGTTCAAAGATTTTATCCATGCTTGATGGGTTTTTAGGGTATAACCAAATTAAAGTGGACATGTAAGATCAATATAAAATTACCTTCACAAATCCCTAGGGCACGTTTTCTTACCAAAGGATGCCTTTCGTCTTAACCAATTTAGGTGGAACATTCAAGAGGGAAATGGACTTGGCCTTTGGGGATTTGAAGAAAAAGTGTATAGTAATTTACTTGGATGATATTACTATCTTCTCTAAGAAGAGAGAATATCATTTTTGCACCTAAATTCAGTCCTTCAACAATGCAAAGATCATGGCATCTGATTGAATCCAAAGAAATGTGTCTTTGGTGTAACAGAGGGAAATCTTCTCAGGAAAATTATGTCCAAGGATGGGATAAAGATTGACCTAGAGCATGTTTATAATATCTAGAAGATATCTCTTCCAACGAGCAAGAAGGGTTTTCACTCCTTCAAAAAGATCAATTTCCTTACAAGATTTATTTCTGATTTTGCATAATTAACAAGAAGCATAGCCCATATGATGAAATAAAATAACTATTTTCATTGGAGTGTCAAAGGGAAGAGATATTTTGAAGACATAAAGAAGGCTATTGCTAGGACACCTATCCTTACTTTCCTAGATTTTGATAAATATTTCATAATCTATTGTTATACCTCTAAACATAATTTTTCATCCATTCTAGTGTAAAATAATTTTTAGGGATGTGAAGTTCCCATTTCCTTCATGAGCTATGTTTTGAAATCTCATGAGTTAAATTAATCTCAATTGGAAAATCACGGTTTTTTTGTGGTAAAGGCTATGAAATAGTTTTTATTATACATTTTGAACTCACACTCCACTATATTCATAACTGATATTGCAATGAAGTCTATTCTCACCCAACAAGAGTTTGGATCAAAACGAGGCAATTGGGTGGCCAAAGTCCAAGAGTATGATCTCGACATCAAACCAACTAATCTTGTACGAGGTAAGGGCATGTGTCAATTGATTGTTACAGGTTTGAATAGTAGTTCAAGTGAAAATGGGACTGTTGAGATTCCTACTATAATTTTACTAAGTTCTACATATGAGTGGTATTTGAATATTGCTCATTTTCTTACCTCTGAGAATGTCCGATGATCTTGTTTCCAAATAGTAGAGATCCATTAAGCTCTGAGCTGCACAATTTTTCCTTTGGGATAATTCTTTGTTCAAGAAAGGAATTTATGGTCATTTCCTTAGATGTGTAGTCAGCAAATAAAAGAAAAGGTTACTAGGATATTTCTATGATTAGGCCTGCAGTGGTCACTCTTCTTCCTTAGTAATAGCTCATAAGATTCTTTTTGGAGGGTAGTGCTGGCAAAAAAATTTTAAGTATGTAACAAAGTGGGTTTCAAAATGTGAAGTATGCTAGACCTTTATTGGTAGACCCAAGTTGGCCACCTTTCCTTTGAAACCAGTTGTTATTGAAGAACCCTTCCAATAGTGGGGGTTAGATTTTATTAGAACTCTCAATCCAAATTCAAGTGTAAGAAACAATCACATCTTAACTTCCATTGATTACTTTACAAAGTGGGTTGAAGCAATTGCGAGTTAAAAGAACCACTTCTGAATTTGTTTGTGATTTTATTGAGCAAAATATAGTGGTTAGATTAGGGGTCCCAAATACGATTGTAATGAAAAATTCCCTACCTTATCTTATCACGATCTCATTGATTTTTATTATGGGTATAAGATCTCCATTACACATTCCTCATATTATTATCCATAAGGGAATGGACAGACAAGTAAACCAATAAGAATCTAGTAACCATTACAAAGAAACTAGTGGATGAGACACCAAGGGACATAAAAAATTATAGAGCAATCTTTAGGCTGATATAATAACACCAAAAAGAGCTATCAAGATGTCTCCATTTCATTTGGTCTACGGAATGGAAGCTTAGTTTCTAGTTATAGTGGAACTACTTGTATTGTACCTTGTCAAAGATATTGAGGATGAATAGTTCAATAATGCCTTGGAGAAGCGAATAATGTACTTGTAAAAGTTAGATGAAGAAATATTATAGGTTGTGGATAAGATCTATGTACACCATCAAAGAGTCAAGAAACTCTTTGACAAAAGGACCAAATCCCAAGACTTTCAAATTGGAGATATTTTCCTACTTTAGGACAAATGGCGTGAACCCTGAGGAATCCACGATAAGTTTTATTCACTCATGCTTGGTCCTTTTAAAATTTGGCACTTTGTTGGTGAGAATTCCTATTATTTGAGCTATATGGATACAAATTCCATTATGTTCCCATATAGTGGCCAGTATCTAAAGTTATTCAATTCTTGATGGATATCATTCCTTTGTGTATAGCTCGTATATAGTCTTGTATAGTCCCTGTTTTGGTCTTGTGTTATGTGTCTCTGTTTCCTTACGTATGGTCATGTTTTGTATCTTCCCAATAGATGTATGCACTTGTCCTCTAACAATGAGATTATGAGGTTATTTTCTTTATCTTTCCTTTGTTATGTGTAAAGTCAAGTCAAGCCCCGAGAAAGAGCTAGCTTGTTGTCACCCACCCAAAAATGTGGTATTTTTATTTATTTTTTTAATTTTTTGGTTAAGCAAACCCTTTTCCTAATTTGTTTTCTTCGTGAAGTCTAAGGATTGAAAACATCTTGTAGTTAGTTTATTTAGAATTAATTTTTGGTCAATTTTAGTGTTTTACGG
Organism: Taxus wallichiana var. yunnanensis; assembly: GCA_018340775.1. Classification (NCBI taxonomy): domain Eukaryota; kingdom Viridiplantae; phylum Streptophyta; class Pinopsida; order Cupressales; family Taxaceae; genus Taxus; species Taxus wallichiana. The sequence continues at coordinate 147,558,309 of CM031239.1, read as the reverse complement.
CAATTACAGACTTTGGAGGAATAGGAGAAACAATTATTCCATTCCTCATGTTCCCCACATTCCTAATCCAAAAATAATTAATTAAGTCCTAATGTTGTGTGGAAATTGTGTCTCCTGTGGAACTGTTCCACCCAGGTCTTTGTCCTTCGTAATCCATCCTATCCCGCACAATATTTATTCTTCATAATTTTTTAAATTTCCTTTGTTGCTGATTTTTTCAGAAATTCATGGAACTTGTTCCTTGGACCCTCAATTCCCCACACACTCATTTTCTCCGCATTTATTTGTTTCCTTTGTGCTGTGAACATAACAAATATTTTTAGAACTCAAGGAATTTGTTCATCCCGATCCTTTGTTCCCTTTATCTTGTGGATCTCCACATTATTCTTTGCCATCAATAGTTGTGCGGAAACTCTCCCATCGAGTGAAAATGTTCTCCAAAACCCTTTGTTCCACGTACCCTTTAATCCCCACAAGCCATTTGAATTATTTGTGTTACGGATGATGTAGAACTTTTTGGAACACAAGGTACTCGTTCCCTCGATCCTATAGTTCCCTGCATCCCCATCATATTTGCACTATTGGGGAAAATGGTTAAAGGAGTTCTCACAACTTCACCGAAACCCATATTTCAATAAATTGCTCAAATTAACCCTATTTTCAAGTTATTTTGCTATAAAGGGTGAATTTTGATTATTACAATTGTGAATTTCACTATGCACTACTCATCTTTCTCCGCATTCCCTAAAAGATGTTTTTGTCCATATCTTGCTCATTTTTTGTCCAAATTTAAAAATTCAAAATGCACCAGACTTTTGTTGAGGTGTCATTTTTTTCATGCTAGAGGTGATTAATTTCATGCCTTCTTTATTTATATTGGTATTGATTTGTGTTTTTTGACTTCTCTTACAAATACCTCCTAAAAGAACATTGTTTAGCCTCCATTTTCCTTGAGTTTTCTCTTCATCATGAAGTTCTAGTATGGGGGTATGAACATATTTATTCCTTGGAAACCTTTGTGCCCAATATTGGATATAGTGATGTTAGGCACCTCAATCTGGAAGATTTCTAGGCCCAAATTTTTGAAAACACTCCCCCATCATTTCCCAATTTATCAAAAATAGTGAGATTCCTTATGCTTCTAGGTTTCCCCTCTATTTTTAATGCACTGACATTGTCCTATCATGTGCTTCATGTTTTGACCTATAAACTATAAAATTTAATTATCCTCAAGGTCAAATAATTAATAAACTTGATGCTAGTTATATAAATGCATCCCTGGGAATCCCTACCTTTGAGGATTCCAATACCTTGACTTGGGATCATGCTAAAAACCTTTTGATCAAGAAAAATATAGGTGTAGGATAATTATAGCCAAATCCTAGCTCAAGGCTCAAAAGAGAGGAGCTTGTAAGTTTCCCAAGGTCTTTTATAAGTTAGAATTCAAAGAAAATTTTTCAAATATGATTACCCTACTTTCTAGATTGATGTTCATGTTCTCTACCAATGAATTTCAGTATTGGATGTGTGTATACATTAACATCATCTATGAGGGAAAACAAAATTTAATTAGGGAGAGATCATTTGTGAGAATCTTAATGAGATGTTGGTGAATGTACACAAAGCGAGATATTTCTATATGATATCCTACCTCTCATGTATACCATTGTAGACTATAGGATATGTGTAGGGATGTCACCACAAGATGATGAAAATAATCCACCTATTTATGAGTTTTATACTCATCTCACATATGAAAATAACAAGACTCATCACAGGAGAATCAATGATGCCTTCAAAATGTTCATTGTCGAGAAAATTGGAAGGGAGTACAACCGAGAGGGTATCTGTAGAAAGGAAGAAAATTTATTTCCACCTATGACATCCAATACATTTAGTTTATAAAGTTCTCATATATTAGGTTGGATGGTTTTGAAGGTGTACCCAAAAAAATGCCCATGTGTTGTAATGAAAAAATTGTTCTTATGGAGGTTTGTAGAGACAATTTGACATGTTACACAAAACTTGCAGACATAATAATATCACGGAATCCAATTCCTATATTATTAGGAAACTATAGATAAAGATATATCTTGGATGCACATAATGCGGAGAGAACAACAATCACTAAGTTAAGGTTTCACACCTATCAAAGAAGATCATACTTGTACATTAAAGGTTTTATTTCCAAGAATTTGATAATTTCTTACTATCACGTTCCCACAATTAAGGAATATTAGAAGATTGTGCATATGACTATGAAGTAATAAAAGGTACTTTGGGAGGCTTTCTCTACAACAAATCAAGTATTTCAAGGTGTATCATGTTCTTGAAGACTTAGAGGATGATGATGATGATTTGTATTCTATAGAATATATCAAAACCATTCAGCATATGCCTCTCCCAACCATTGATTGGTCCCAAAAAGAAAGGGATGATCCTTCTGAGATGAATAATCCCATGATATCGAGGAAAAGGCAATAGTTCAAAATAAATATGAAATAATATAAGAAAACAATGAAGAAATCTCCACCTCACACAAAGAAGTCTCCACTCCTTTTAGATAGTTTCTAGTGTAATTGACTCCTTCTTCCTCACCCTTGCATTCCTCAACCAAGGTGTATGTGAAGAAATATAAAAAAGGAGATAGAAAATATTGATGAAGTGTCGAAGAAAGTTAAGAACGAGAAAATTCAATAATCAGCTAAATAAATTACTCCTACCCTTGAAAAAATATCATAGCCTTTAGAAGAAGAAGTAAAGGCAACTGAGGAAAGAAATAATGAAGAGAAAGAGGACAAGGAACTAGAGAATAATGATGAAGAGGAGGAAGAAGAGGAAGAAGGTAAAGATGAGGAAGATGAAGTAGAAATCATAGAGCCGGGAAAGTACAATCCTCAAGGCCTAATCTTTATGTTAGAAGACCATATTCCTCTTCTATTGATAATCCTACTCTTGAGGTTTCCACTTCTCAACTTCATTGTCCTCCTAATGTCCTTACATTGGAACCTCTTCCAACTCCACCTTATAGTGGTTCATTCATATGATTCCAACCCATGATTGATAGTAGGAAAAGGAAGGCTTCTTCATAACTTTTTGTTCTTGGTTTTTATGTAGTTATTTATTCATTCAAGTACAACTCCTCCTCCTCTAAAGAAAAAAATGCAACCTCTCATTTGGTTCTAAATTCCAAGGAACAATTCCTAGAAATTGCTAATCCAAAGTGAGATAAGGATGAAAAATACATAATTATTGCAAACTTGGAGATGACAATAATTTCACTTGGAGAATCCAATCCGAGGGAGAAGTGCAAAACCTCAAGGATACTTTATCAAAGGTAATTAAGAGGGTGGATAAAGGGGAAAAAATCAAGAAAAAAAAGAGAGCAAGTTTAAGTTCTCTCTAACTTCATAAAGTCCTTTCTCTCAACTGAAAAAAACCTCTAGATCTCACTCCTCTCTCCTCACTTCCTTCTGTAATTTTCTTTTCTAAATATGATATCAAGGATATAATATAAATCCAAAAGCATGCAGCATTTGGTAGAGCTTCGAGGCTTGGACTCAAGGTATGTTGATTTATGGTTTGGGATTCATTTATGAGGCATACAGAATGCATGATAACATATCTTTGGTACAAGATAAATTCAATACAACAATCATATATATTGAGAAGGAACTAAAGATTTTGTTGGATAGTATTCAAGATATCACAATCATGAGTACCAGTGATTAGAATATTTTTTTTCTCATAAAATATTTGATGATTCAGAGAAAAACCTATCTAAAAAGTGGGTCTTCAGTGTTGAATGGAGAATCATAGTTTTTGAGGAAGATGTCACTGAATTAAATAACATGGTACAAAAGGGAGAATCACTTAAATCAAATATCTTTATTGACCTACAAGCTCTCCATTTCCAATTCTACACAGAGAAATTTAGTTGATGAAGTCAATTCTAAATTCAATTCATTGATAAAAGAAGACTTGTTCAAGGTAGATTCAATCAATAAGGAAAAAATGGAGGAACTTTACGAATTGCACAATGTAGTTATGGAAGCCACCAAAGGCCTGCTAAAAATGGTGGAATAGAAAAGGAAATGGAGTTCTCACTTGGAAGTTGGTTGGCTTCCATGTCTAATACAATTATCCCCAAAGTTATGGAGATCTCTGATATTGTAGCTAAATTAAGAGTTCATGTTCTTAAGATGAAGGTTCCAGTTGTGCCACTTTCTAATGTTCCTTCTTCCAGTTCATAATATTTTTCTATATGATTATGTTTTGAAGTTGGCTTTATTATTTTGAAAATAGAATTGTAAAATAAAGCCAAATTATGTTGTTTGACCACAATGTTGCATATAAAATAAATAAGGTAAAGGTGAGGTGAGGAGGAATACCTATGAAATTGAAGAAGGTTGTACAAGTTGTAAAATACCAAAGTTGATCGTGAAGAGCTCCTTTTTGGCTAGGAAGGACTACTTGTAGAAGCACAACAATACCACCAAATAGAGTTAAATAGCATATGACAATGGACTACCTAGCATATGCTAGATCTGAGAAGTGTGATACTTCCTAGAAAGGTCATTAATCCACTATTTAAAAATAACTTAATGTAAAGAAATGACAGTAAAAGAAAGGTCATATTGTAACAATATGATTTAGGTATCTCATATGCTAACAATAGACTATATTTAAGCTAAATATTGAATATACAACTAAATCTAGAGAAGGCAGGGTGTTGTCAAGGTTGAAAGGTGTGGCAGAGGTGTTTAGGAAGGTTTGGGTGAGATTGGGTGAGGTTTGGGAAGGTTTTGGGTAAGTTAGGAGCTCATTGGTCTGAGATAAATTACTAGTCACAAAGATCGATATCGGTTGGGCAACCGATGTCGGTACCTAGTAATAGCCGACTATGGGTGGGTGGCCGATCTCGGTAGGGGAAATTGGGTGCAAATATTAAAATGAGGTGGTTTTGAGCTCTTTGTGATTGCACAAGAGAGTTGGGGAGGCTTAGGTAAGGTGGTAGGATTTTATTAAAGACTCAGAGATGAAGAAATAGGAATTTAGGATGGGTACAGAGGTCAAATAGGAAATTGGTTGGGTGGAGGTGAGATGAAATAGATCCGGGAAGGGTAGAAGGTGAAAGAAAGAAGATAAATGATTAACAACCGAAAATACTAAAAGAAATGACAAGGTAGAAATTACTTACTTATAGATTGGAAGCTAGTTGTAGAAAGAATGGTTATGGTTGAAGGAGAGACAAGTCTTGATCCTGTGTAACCATAGAAAAAGGCTTTGGACTTCCCTATGAGTTATCCAATTCTCTAGAACACACTATTGATTCTTGGTGGGGTTGTGAACGCTTGGAATGATATTTGGTTTGTCGTGAGGTTGCTTGGATGCCTAGATGTGAGAGCTAAGAATGACCAAACTCAAAAGCCAAGATGGAGAACCCGGAAAAGGGTTGGAGTTATTTACTTAAAAGTACCAAAGGTGGCTATTAGGTGACTGTGTCTTTGATCGAGGAATAACTAGTGTCGGTTAGGGAGAAAAGGTCCTATTTTGAAAAAAATAGCCTTTTCTCTCCATTTTTGGCATTGGTTAAGATTTGTTATGGACTAGAGTCTGGGTTGGTGCTAAATGAAGTGGAAAATTGGTAGGAGGGATAATAGGTAATGAATGTTAGGGTTAAAATGAGTCTTAGTTAGTTAAGGAGAGTGGTGACTTAGTCTAGGTTAATAAATAGGCTTAGAATGGGTCCATGGTGAGGTGGAGAGGTGAGGTGGAGGGTGAGGGAATTATTAACTTAATATGGGTAGTTAAATTAATAATAATGTGTATAGGGGTCATAGTAAGGGCATGATAGTTTAAGGGGCATACATGGTTGTGAACAAATTTTGGGTGTCTATATTTTCCCTTTTTTCACGTAACTTGTATTGATAAGTGACGATGAAAAAAATAGGAAGTGGTTACCCTAGGTATGGGTAGAGGTGATCCCCCTCAAACCATGAACTGATTGAGGAGTAGGAAAAATTGGGTATGGGTTTGATAAAGAGGTTGGTGATGAAAAATGAGGTAAGGTGCGGGTATAAACAATGGTGATATCGGTGTGGGTAATAGGTGGGGAATTCAAATGCATGCACACATTGAGAATGCAAAAATCACTAGGTTGAAGAGATCACAAACTCTACATTGTCAAAGGTTGATAGTTTATCCAAACAAGATTGATATGGTCTAGGTATCCAAGGTATAGGAAGTGCTACTGGAAACATAATGAGGCTAGGTGTAAGAATGGGCATATGTGTGTTCCGATGCACCAAAAGGTTTGGTTTTATCAAGATAAACACCACGACATAATATAAGACAAGGTCGGCAAGCTAAACAACACGAGTAGCCTCATTGCATGGTACAATGAGTAAGTGAATTTGAGCATGTGAAATGAGCAAGGTTAGTGTGGGTGTATTGATAAGGCCATGAGTAAGTCCAAGGTGTAGAAAAAAATGTGCCCCTAAGTATAATTAGGGAGGTGACTAGGCTATTAGGTGAGCTAATAGGCATGCGATAAGGATGTGAGCGGAAGAAAAATGGCATTGATGAGAATTTTTGAGGAATTTGAGACATTGGGAAAAAGTAGGGTGACCAATACCAATTGAAGAAGAATTGATGTCGGTAAGGGTGACTGATACCGTTCATCTAGGGCATGACCAAACCAATGTCGGTTTCTCAATCAACGGTTTAAAACAAAAAAACCCGAGTGGAAAAGGTTTGTTTGAGCATTTTGACTTTTTTGAAAATGAAAGAGAGAGAGTATATTCGTGAGTAAAATGATGGAGAGATTGAGAGAGATGATTTGGCAAGAGGTTAGAGGTTTTAGGATTGGATTTTGTGGGCCCATAATATCTACCCAAACAAGTTATTTGGTTGAGATCTGGGAGGTTGATTTAGACATGACAGAGGCAAGAAAGGGATTAGGAGGAGGTCATGTTCCTATTGTAAAGTTCCCACCATGGAGGCGGCATCAAGTAGAGGTAGGATTCGAGCTCCATTGTTGTTTTTGTTAAAGAATAAGGTAGAATAAATTAAAATTTTGGTTTTTGAAATTGGATTGGAATTTTGGTTAAAATCGGGAAATTGGGTATGGGGAGGGTGAAACTAGTTTAATTAGGGTCAAAAATGCATCTAGAGGAAATTTGGGGGCATTAGGGTGGGTAGTTTATGTTTTTTTAAATTGGGGATGTGGGGTTCGGCCATAGGGCCAAACTAGTAACAAACGTCGGTCGTATCGATTGGCATCATCCGTAGGTGTACCGCGTCGGCGGGTGAAAACGAGACCGGTATCGGTCATGGTGATGATGTCGATCACTACTATGAAAATGAATAAGGGAGAAAAAATGTTAGTTGGGAGGCTGAAAGGGAGGGGAATGGTTGGTATTTTTTCCAAGGTAGTCACTCGAGCTCAAGTTATGCCCAAATCAAAGTTCATCAATAGGGAAGTCAACTTTGGTCAACATGTCAAAAAGTTGACCAATGGCAAGGTGACACGTGGCAATTAGCGACAAGGAAAAATTGATGGTCTTGTAATTTTTTTAAAATTAGTTCCATGGTATAGAGCTCATCACAAGATTTCGATGCATTTTGAAACATGACCAAATCTAAGTTCGTATGCGAAAGATATGTATAGTCAAAATTCGGTCAAATGATGACGTATGGAGACTCGACGTGGAAAAATGGCATATTATGGGCATGACACTTAGCGCTTTTTAGTGGATTTAAATTTTAAAAATAATAATAATATTTTATTTAATCCATTCCACGGGAATAAGCCTAATCCCATGGGATAAGGAGGATTTTGTGGACAAAAAGCTATTTAAAGGCTTATCATATCCCTTTCCCACCAAATGTGGGGTCAATGGCTAAATTGGGTGCCTAAACCTATGGAAGGGGATTTGAACCCAGCACCTCATCTAAAAAGATAAGTGGCCTTACCAACCCACCACCCTCTTGTAAGTGGTATAAATAAAGCTCACTTGTATTTGTAATGGACAAGTGTCAGGTCTGTGTCAAGCCAATAAGCAACAATTTTGGAAAAATACAATTTTGAGGCACTTCCACTCAAAACCAGATCTCAAGTTATATATAAAAGTTGTTTAGAATTTTGAGACGATTGTGATGGTGTGATAATTTTTTATATTTGTAGCTTTTGTGATAGATTTATTATTTTTAAATTCACACAAATGTGTAGAACCAAAGGGAGACACCGCTGCAAGTGGATCAGGAAGGTGAAGGATAGAGGTTGAGCTCCATTAACATCCTTTGAAGGTCTAAAACATAGTTTTGTAGGTTTTTGATTCATTATTGGTTAATGTAAATGTTATTATATTTACATTTTTTAACATTATTAATGGATCGGTTCATCACAAACCCGGGGACATAGGAATTCCAAACCCCGTAAACAATTTGGTGTTGTGTTCTAATTTTATTTTCAGTTTCTAATTATTTGTAATAATTGAAGTTCATAAAAAGAATGTGGATGCAATGGTAATCAGTATTTGACAACTTTGAAAAATTGATTAAAATCAAGAAACAATGAATTTGGGTTTTGATCAAACATTGAATGTTGAATAAAAAGGAATTTAAATTTCAGTTTGGAAAACATTCCTAAATCAATTTTGGAGTATAAAAGACTTCAAGTTGATTAAAAATTAACAATCCTTGAAAATATTTAAAAGTGGAAAAAAATAAACACCCGTTTTCAAATCGGAAAATAGGTCGTAGGGTAAAAAAGTAAGGCAAGGTAAAATGTAGATATTTGTAAGCAAGGGTAAATGATTAACTGGTGTGAATGTTGATGATGTAGGCACGACAATAGTTGATGATGAGAGATAGAATATCTCCCCCTATTAGTGCATATGAGACCTAGCATCATAGAGGATGAGTGGGATCACATGAGGGATGTCGGGTTGGGCACTGTTAAGTGGTATAGGCTGATAGTTTAAGATCATAGCATGATGGTCACCATCATCGATAGATGGGACCTGATGACCAACACATTCCACCTACCTAAGTGGGAGATACCTTAGAGGATATCTACCAGATTTGGATACTACCTATTGTTAGGGATTCACTTATATCACATCACTTTGGATGATTCGCGCATGAGCCCATGGTTACAATATTTAGAGAGGCTACGATATATTTGTCTTATCGTAGTGCATCATTAGCTACAACAAGATGTATGTTGTACATCTATAGGAGACTATATTAGTAGGGTTGGTGATGGTGGGGATTGGTTGTTATGCACTCTTAGACTCGGAGGATGGGAGGTTTCTAAGGGCACTAATGAGATTGTTAGAGGATATGATTGAGGAGAGTCTACTTTGCATGGGCGTTAGCTTTCCTAGTGTAGTTATACAGGAGGCGTGAGCATATAGGAGAATTCAGTGGTTTGGTTTGTGTTGCACCTATATTCTAAATTTTTGGGCTTATGAGCATATAGTATGCATGTGTCTACTAGTCCTACCATGAAAAGATTGGTAGAAAGGTATTTATAGAGCAGGAGGTACAAGAGGTGGATTTATATATGGGAGCATGTGAGGGTGGACGCAGCATCACAAGATGTGACATATATAGGCATTTCTTGGATGAACTATCGGTGGTTGATATATTGTGGAGGCCATATCTTGGTTTCCCTTCATTTGGAGGTATAGCACAGAGTTGGTAGGTTTACATATCTTGAGATGGATACATGGACAGAGACACGGAGAGCATAAGATGATCTTGGTTGATCGGGTCGACGACATTTTGGGATACGACGAGATGTGTCCCCTCCCTTCCCACAGCACCATAAGTATGGCGTGGAGAGACCATTATCTCCACTACATCAGGAAGATCCAGCAGGGGTAGAGGAGCAGGTGGCAGATAAGAGGATAGATGATGCAGGCTACATGGATGGATATAGGTAGTGGTGGATAACACAACTACAAGAAGCGCCTCTGAGGCCAAGACAGACTGATTTGGCTAATGTTACTATTGAGAGGGATATATTATATGAGGTGGTGACTACATTAAAATTCCATGTCACAACATTACGGGGGCAGCTAGTAGCAGCTCGAGGCAAGTGGGCACCTTACAGGGGGAGTTAGGAGCACCACAAGCATAAGAACATGCACGGGATGGACATGGATAGGGTCCATTAGCATAGGTGCATGCACCATGATAGGTTCCATTAGGAAAAGTGTAGGCACTAGGATAGGGTCCATGACCTCGAGTAAAGGGAAATGGGCCACTATTATCGGGACAGAGTCCACGGTAGGTGTTAGAGTGATGACACCTCCACAGGTGATATCTATGGATAGATACAGAGAGGTTGTGGAAGAGGCCAGATACTATGAGGATCAGTTGATAGAGAGTGGTATCCCCTTTGTTTTATATGCCACCTATAGAGCCTAATAGACATCCAATGAGAGGTCCAGTTCAGGGACTTATATTACTAACAGTTCAGGGAGCCACTAGTCACATGGGTAGGGTCATCGAGAGGTGACAATTTCATGGAGACAGAGGCCATGTGAGGGGACAAAAGAGAGTGGAAAAAGTGTTGATCCCTCCTAGAAATGAGCAGATTATGGAGATATTGGGTATATTTTTATTTTTGACTTATATATACTTGACCTACATACCGAAGATACGATATGTACATGAGAGTTTTGAGATACTTTTTATATTTGTATATTCATTGTATTGTTTATGTAGGTGGATGTTCCAATATATAGATAGATGATGGTATTTATATATGTTGTGTTTGGTTTTCATTTCTATTGTATTGTTATCATGGAAATTAGATGTGTAGGCATGGTTTGGGTGATGTATGTTGTGAATGATTATTTCCATTATATTGATGTCATGGAAACTAGATGATTTAAGCATGGGTGTAATGTATGAGTTGATTGAATGGTTTAATTTTCAATGTATTGATGTTATGGAAACTAGATGATTAGGCATGGTTTGGTTGATGTTGTTGTGATATGAGATGATGTTGTTTTGATTTCCAAGTTATTGTTTTTATGGAAACTAGTTATGTAGGCATAGTTTGCTTTAATTTCCAAGTTATTGATGTTATGGAAACTAGTTGTATAGGCATGATTTGGTTATGGTTTTTTTAGTTGAATGGTTTGATTTCCAATGTATTGATGTTATGGAAACTAGATGATGTGTATGGGTGATGTATGGTTTGTTTGGGGTTAATTTCCAAGTTATTATTTTTATGGAAACTAACTAACTAGGCTTGTATATGGGGGAAAATTGTGGGGAAAAGAGTGGTTGAGCTAACCTCTGAGGGCACCATGCCCTCTAAGTTCTCCCTACATAGTCCTCACAAAAATGGCCTCGGGCGATGTAGTTCTCCCATAAACCAGGGAAGAATGAGATTAGGTTAGGTAAATTGAGTAGGTAGGTTGGATAGGTAAGTTGGTTGGGTAAGGTATGTTTGAAAATATGCAAGGTCGAATGTTAAATAGGTAATAGGAAAGGTGAATTAGGCATATGCATAGATGAAGGTGTTATGGTTGATTCAATTTTGATGGTCTTGTCCTATTGAAGAAACAACAAGTAAACAAATAAGAAACCAAAAGAAGCAGCATGCCCATATTTGGCAAGGACCATAATTGTCATACCCACGACTTATTAAACATAAGTCACTAGATACACTGCATGAGTGATGGGTCTAGAGTTGAAAGAAGTTGCGTGATCACAATGTGTAGAATACATGCCACATCCCTTGAGTTGATTTAGAAGATAATAAATAGAAGGTAAGGTGGAATAGTTTGTTAAGTGTAACCTTTTTGTGGGACAACATGCCCCTTTTGCAAGATACCCAAAACCAGAATAGGCAAGTCCATGACCAAAAGTTTGTATTTTTCTTGATTTTTTATTTTGTTTTTACTTTTTGCATGTATAGACTGATCAATGTGGGAAGTCTATATTGGGATAAATAGTATTGTCTCCTTGAGGTATTCATGAAGCTAATCGATGCGGGAAGCTCCAAGATATTTTTTTTTTTTAAAAGATAGGTTAGTCTTCTTTTTGGATAGACCAAGTATAGTAAGTGGCTATATTTTTATAACTATCCTTCAAGGAGAATTCTACTTATAGCAGCAAGAGAGAGAGACATAGATATTATTGTGAGGGAATCATCTATTTGTAAGTAGTTTGACTCAAGGAGTAGAGTTTTTGTTATCCCATTTTTTTGTATTTTTTTGGAATTGAAGTCATGGACAAGACTATAAAGAAGTATAGGCTTCTTTTATGAAGAAAAAACCATAGCACAAAAAGGTTAGCTATGAAAAAGGAGTTTAAGTGATGAACGCCTATGGGATTCCATCTTGAAAAGTATCCTTGAAAATCATGCCATGAGTAGATCCGTGGTACTCATATTGAAGACAAGGTTAAATGGTGACAAATAATCACATAATTCTAGTTTAGTCATTGGTCCTTAAAAGAGGTAGGTGGAAGGAGAGGTTCGCTCAAGGGATGAGAATATAAGTGACATAAAGTGATGTAGTAATTTATTTAATAGTAGAACGGTCAAATATGCAAGGCATTAAAGGGCTCTTGTTTAGGTTCACCCTTAAGAGAAGATAAACGATAAGCTCCCGATCCATAGGTATGGATGACAATATTGGGTCCAAGCCAATTAGGAGAAAACTTGCCTCAATTGCTTTTATCCACTTTGGTAACATGTTGGTTTTCCTTTAGGACAAGGTCTCTCGATCTTGAAGGTTTGTTCTTGAACACGTTTGTCATAAACATGCTTGATGTTTTTTTGGTAGATTTGGAGATGATCTAGAGCATTTAAACGGTGTTCATATAGTAGTTCAATTTGTGCCAAACATTTTTGGTAAAAAATTTCATCAAAGAGCATATCTTTGAGTGATATATGAAGAGATGGAATTTTTACTTTGAGAGGTATAACAACCTCTGTGCCTAGTAGACCAAAGATAAATGTGTGGTGGTGCAATACGATATGATAATCCCATAAGGCAAAAGGAATGTGCGTGTGTCAATCCTTACCAATGTCATCAACCACTTTCATATGAATTTTGTTGAGGTTTTTTTAGATGATTCAGCTTGGCCATTTGATTATGGGTAATAGGGTGAAGAGAAATTGAATTGAATGCCAAATTTTTCACGTAGTTTGCATAGGGTTTTGTTTATGAATTATTTTCCATTGTCTGTGATGAGGTGATGGGGAACACTGAAGCAATAAATGATATGGTGGTTGATGAACTCAGCTATTTTCTTGGCTTTGGTAGAAATGAGAGGGATGGATTCTACCCATTTATTGTAATATTCAGTCATTGTGATGATCCAAGGATGATGTTGCATAGGAATGAGGGTTAATCTCTCTAATGAGATCTAAACCCCATTTAGAAAAGGGAAAAAGTATTTGGCAACTTGTAAGGTGTGATTAGGGGTGTGGTGAAGGTTAACATGCTACTAAAACTTCACACAATGTTTGACATAGTCATATCAATCTTGGTTAAGGTTTGACCAATAATAGCCAAGGCAAAGGATAAATTTTTCAACCGCAAGGCCACTAAAATATCCCCCACAAATCCCGTCATGAATTTATTTGATAGTTTTATGGGATTTAAAAATTGATGAGGCACCACAAGAGGATACCATAAAATCCATATTTAAATAGAATACCCCCCATGATGACGTAACGAGAGACACTTTTTAGGAAGGCTCGTCATCTATTTCGAGTGATATCTAGAGGCAAGATTGAAAGGGAGAGGTAGTCAATGGGTTGCTCACACCAAATGTTGTGTGGGTCAATTTTGATTCTTCCCATTAAATTTATGCCATGGATAATATAAGAGGGTGACTATAACTATTTTACTATGAAAATATTTTGGATTCTGAAGGTGAGGTAGGTATTTGAGAACCGAGACAAACCACGGTATGCATGAATTTGTTAGTGAATCACGGATTGGTTTGAATGAGGAATTGATCAAACGTGGTCAAAAGTATGTCAATATGATGTTTATAATTTTGAATTTCCTCATTATGACACTGGTACAAACCATTGAATTGGTTCACAACTAGTTGAGAGTCACCAAAGATATTAATGGATTTAACATCTAGGGAAATGGAAGTTTGAAGACCTAACACAAGTGCTTCATATTCGGCCATGTTGTTAGTGCAATCAAAGTCTATCTTAAAGGATAAAGGTATAGGATCGTCATCAAGAGGAATGAGGATGACCCCCGTACCACCCCCATGTTGACATTTGGAACCATCAAAGAATAAGGTCATTTGGTAAATGGTGTCATCCAAGGAAAGAGTGGTAATGGATTCATCAAGAAAATCAAAGTTAGAAGATTTTTATATTTTAATGGTATTTATAAATGTTTAATACCGACCTCCCTTGTGTTTATGATATGAGAAGGGTATAAAAGTGATGTTTGATTTCATTTTCGAGCTAATGCTCTTAGAGGGAAAATTACGAGCTACATGAGAGAGAAAAGGAGGTGCTAGGACATAAAATCGAGAAGATGAAGTGAGAAAATGTATGAAGTATAAAATAGATATTTTTTGCAAGGGTTTGAAGGAAAATTAGTTCATGAAAGACCAAGGTAGAGCAATTTTGAGAGAGATGTTGATGAGGGTTTAAAAGAATTTAGACCTAAATTTTGAGAGTGCAATCAGCTATGGTATCAAGATATTTTTAACGGTCATACTTCTACAAAATATCTTATGATGAGTCATATTCATATGAGTCTCTTGTTGTGAGTAATATCAACAAGGATTTAGGGGTTGGTGCTCCTTGTGGGGTTGGTGCCCAATAAATAAATCTCTTGTAATGTGTAATATTCACTTGATTATTTGTTGTGGGTAATATCAACAAGATTTTTAGTGGTTTTTATTCCCCTATAGGGTTTTCTAATTACATCTTGTGTCTATGTATTCTCTCCCATGTTTCATGTTCATTTGAATGTATCATGCACACTTAGTAATCTGTGTGAAATGTATGGATGTTGTAACAATGGTAAATAAAGTAAAAATATTGTTGGACTGATCCCACCCATCTTATTCCATTGTGCTTCCAACATCTAGGAGAAATTTCCTTTCTTAAATAATAGTACCCTCATGAATCAATATAGGTACACATATTTATACATGAAACACACTTGAAAATAATGTAAGCACATTCCTCTTGACTTAATGAGGGTGACATAGTTGAAATGTTAATCGAAGGAAAATTTTAAATTCACCAAGAAAGGGCATTTCAAGTGGGGGTTTGGATATCATGATAACATTTTTTTAAATTTTTCATGTTATACATTTAGCATGACAACACATAACTTTGGTCCAAATGATCAATTCAGTAATTTCTTCCTTGGATGATTTTTATTTATTATCAACTTACCCACAATCTTATCCCATTAAAAAGATTTAAATAGTGGATTTGTTACTCCACTTAACAAAGGTAGCCCATCATGCTTATAAATGTAACTTTGATCCTTCTCCTCCTAAATATGGGACTGATCTCACAAGTGTTAAGTGACCAATGATCATTAAGTTTCCTCTAGCGACATTGATTAATTTTCATGGTTAAGATCCTTTCCAAATTTGATATTTTGGATTTCACTACCTATTTAAATCCCAAAATGTGTGAACTTGATTAATCAATCATATCATTTATTCATTAATCTAGTATAATTGTTTTTTACTCAACCCAATGGATAAACTATCCAAATATTGGGAAACCTCTTGATCATGATTGTGCTTCATTTGAAATATAAACCCAAGAATGTATCTTTTTGAATGATGTCTATACTTATGTACAAAATATGTCTTCCGAAGAAAATGATTTTCTACCATAAAATAACAATACTAGAATTCATACTAAAACCAAACTATTTTTAAAGGGAATCAATACTCTAGATGAAACAAAGATATATAATACAATATGTTAAAATTAAATGACTATAACCTGAAGAAATTAAATTAAAAATCTATCTAACTTGGATAGGAATTATGTCTTCGGGCCTACCTCAAGTGGGACCTTTCTTGGGTGGTATTGGGCTTCCTTCCTTCAAGTAAAATCTAATAATTAGCTTAACACATGCACTCGAGTTCAGAAAATTAATACTGAAATACTAAAAATAACTCTAGTTTACATATTTTATTCTCCTCTTTCTCATTTTTATTAAAAATAGCTCAATTGAGACATTTATACTCTGCAGCTATCTAAGTATATCCTTCAACTCCTAACATACATGAGGATTATTTATTTATTTAGAAAATACAAATAGAAAAAGTAACCATTCTTCAAAGAGTTACATTTGAAATAAAACAAACTACGAAATAATAGATACATATAGACTAATTCAACCTCGTATGTTAATGAAGTTTGTAAGGTGGAAGAATTCAATATAGATTATTCATCTATAATATATTTTGATACCTTATTAAAAGTGATTACATACCTTAGTATAAGTGATTCACAACCCAATATGTTAATTAAATTCATGTTATGGGCTAGTTTCAGCCTTGGTTGTAGGAGAATTTGTATCTTTTATTGTGAGCTAACTCATTACCTTCATTGTGGGCTAGCTCACTTCCTTTGCTGCAAAATAGTCTCAGACTTAGCTACATACTAACTTTTAGCATACATTATAGTAAAAATAATAACATGAAATAAGAAATGATCATTTGTTTCAAAAATAATTACTTTGATTTTGTATAATTTTTTTCTAAACAAAATACAAAAATAAATGCAAGCAGGATTATATAGGGGGAAATAATGTATCAAGTGGATTAGTTTGATAGTGAAAATTTTATATTAACAATATGGGTTTTTTAGACTCATCATATCACTCAACTAAAACTATTACATATCCTCAGAAACTACATTTTTGCATATAAAAATAAATAAAGTTCTCTAAAATCAACAAGATCTATGACTCCTTCCCGACGTTGCTTATAGAAACCTCTTTAGTGCAAAAAAATTTCCCATCTTCTGAATTTTTTGGATTCATCAACTGGTTAATCACCCTTCTATCTTGGGATAGGAAGTATAATAATGGTAGCTAAAAATTCAAGGAAACCAACCAAGTAGATACTCTTTGACAGAGTTAATGTAACATTTGGATCTATTGAGGGCTACTATAAAATTATACATAGAACACAAATATTTCTTTTATAATTTTGAGAGAAGTTTCTACCACCTTCTTTTACATTCTTCCCAAGTCTCGTGTCCCAATTTTTGGCATGATTTCGATAAAAAAAAGTTGTGGAAATATACCCAATTCTTGCAAACATAATAAGATATTGTTTCCTTGTTTAACATTACTACCCATTCCTTATTAAATGTTCCAAGAGTTTGAGATTCTCCTTGAATTAAGAGAGGAGTAGATTTTTCATGTGCCTCATACCTCTAAATTTTCTCACTATAGAAAAATTTATTTCGAAGGTAAAGAGTAGAAGTCTTTTAAATGAAATCCCCAACATACAAGTTGGGGTTCCACTTGAGATCCTACTAAAATGCATGATTGTAGAGATAAAATTCACACATTTGGTCTTGCATTTTCACTATGCTACCCCATAGGATGAGAAGAAGGATTGGGTATAAACCACCCTCTCTATTAAATTACAATAAATTTTCATAAACCTAAAATTAATAAATTTATCCTTTATATAGAGGGTATAATATCTAGATGGTGGTCTATATTCAACCATATCAACTATCAATTTTGTCATGTTGTCCACCTTCCCTTTCATATGTTGGATTTTTTCATCCTTGGCTATTAGTTCTATATTGAAATTATATTCCATTTCCTACTTTTCCTAATCCATTAACATTTCATTTCACTAATATTTGCATCCTTTTGTTGTAGAAAAGTAGCAAAGGATGGTCCATCTGATTTTTGGGATTTATTATTAATCAATGCTTAGGCTATTGGGGACATGCAATATGTTGGTATTATATGGGTTCTTGAATCAAGATCCATGGTCAAGTGGAATGAACTCGGTGACTCAAATTTCTCAATATCAATTTCAACCGGAATCAGTATGGACGATTGAGGTTATGGCCACAATTCTCTTCCTTCATAATGGCTAGAATGTCGAGTATTCTTGGAAGAGGAAGAACTGATAGTGACATTATACTTTTTAAAGGGCCTTGAAATGGATATAGATGATGTTGAACTTCATCAAGATTTGGTTATCCATGATGATGTTGTAGGTGTATGAGTTGTCATAGGCATGACATAGGTGGAAGGATTAGGATTTTTCTGCATGTTTCAATGGTGTTACTGTGCTCCCGAGATGTTGTAGGTGTTGGATATCGTACATGTTCTAAGGGCATTATGTTTTAGAGATGCTAAAGGTGGAGGCTTTGAGGGAACTCCATGCTATGGAGATGATCCAAGTGGAGGCTTTGAGGGAATGCTACATTCTCTAGATTTTCTCCACGTGAAGGATCTAAGGGACCTATATGTTCTAAAGATATTACATGCCCTAATTACAACACTACCTATTCTACAATTTCTTCTTCCTAAGATTCAGGTTGCAATTACAATTACAATCTTCTTATCCTTTTTATTGGTTTGTATCTCGTTAAGTCTTGCCCATATGTCATCCATGGCCAAAAATGCATCCCAAGTAATATTATGGAATTGATGATTCAAACTACCCTTCATAATTAAATGTATCAAACAATTTTTGGAGAGAGAAACCTTTTTCTTTTCAAATTATTGAGGAATCTTGTTTAACTTATTCTAAATAAAATTGGGACATTGACTAAACGATGATGCCTCGAGATGGATAAGAAGTTTGAAATGAATCATGATTATCAAATAGTATATTCATTCACAAGTACAATATTTCATAACATGTACAACTTCTACCCAAAATATAGGAAAGGAAAGGCACTTAGTTCCTTACTTTGTAGATTTAAATACTTCCCCTTGACTATGAACTCATTTATAGTAGAATTTACATTAGATTGTGCAGCATATTTCTCACCTTCTACAGAAAGGCCTATTACCTCAACAATATTTTTTTAGAAATCTCTACTCACAACCCTTTAATAGTAGCCACATCATGATTCAATTCTAGATTAGCTCGGGATGGATCAATAGGTGTTCATTTAATAACACCATTAGGAAACATTTTCTCAATTCGATACACATCAAGCCATCTTCTCTCGTAATTTTTATTTATGATCCTTACACTTTGATTCATATAATAAATCATAATAACAAGGTTGAAATTATATGTTCCGAATAATCTATCATGGAATTATATTATCTATTTCTACATTATCTTAGTATGGTGCACTTATTTTTTCATTAGCTTATCCAATTCATTTAATCATATGATTCTTTAATTTTTTATTCAAACAAATCCATTCATAATTCAAGAGTAGCTATTTATTCAAATTCAATAAGGATGACAACCACCTCACCATATACCAATTTATAGGGAATGAATCTTGTTTTTTTCTTCCATGTAGTTCATAATTCCCATACAGCTTCTAGAATTCATTTCACCTAATCACGCTAATGAATTTCTATAGTTTTAGTAAGAATGTTTTCCAGCTCCATGTTAGTGACCTCCACCTAACCATGTGAGTGAGGATGATATAGAGTAGCCTTTTTGCACTTTATTTCATCATCTCAAAAGTGTTGTTATCAAATCTGAAGTGAAATGTGGTTCATGATCCATGAAAATTTCCCTTATTACCCCATATCTTGTGAATATGTCTTCATACCGGAATTGAGTTACCGTTTCATCTCATGCATGAGTCAAATCCTTTATCTCCACCCATTTTTTAACAAATCAGTGGTAACAAGGATGTATTCCTTTTTTTCTAAAGGTGGATCAATGGGTCCTATGAAATTTAATCCCCACTTGTCAAAGGGATGGAACAAAAATTCATGTTGCAATGACATTTTATCATATTTGGTTGGCTTCCCCATTCTTTGAAAACCATCATAGCTTTATGTATACAATGTAACATCCTTATACAATGTGGGTAAGTAGTATACAGTTGTTAAAACTTTTGGGGTAGTACTTTTGGGTGGAAAAATACCTCATGACAAGCCTTTAGCTTGTTAAAAACCTCATCCTCTCTCACACATTTGTGCATCACATTGTCAGGTCTAGTATAGAAAATGTACCTAGATATCCATGAGTAAGGAAGGCTATTTTCAACAAGACTACATTTTTCTTTAGTGAAAAGTGAAGAGGATTTCTTATTATAACCAAGTAATTAGTAATGTATCAATACCACATATTGTTAGTAGTAATTGTAAATATATGCTCATTAGGGAAGGAATCATCTACAATAGGGTTATCTTCATTGGTAGTGAGTCATGAAATAAAATATGTAATAACATTGTATTTTCTTAGCTTATGAATTATATTAATATCAAATTCTTATAGCTGCAACAACCATTGAATCATATTCCTACTCGATGCTAATTTATTCATTAAATACCTTATTGATGAATGGCTAGTGTGGATAAAAATAGGATAAATAATTATTTAGTGGTGAAATTTTTTAATTGAATATACTATTGTTAAGAACTCCTTCTCTATTACTTGTATAATTTAACTCAACACCTTCTAGATTCTTATTGATGAACTAAATATCATAGCTCAACATACCATCCTTTTGTCTAAGAAAAAATCCAATAGTGACATCTAATACATCTATATGTATATGGAAAGGAATTTTATAAGTATGTCCTCATAACATTGGAGTTGTTGTCAACAAGATCTTAAGAGTTTGAAAAAAATTGACACATGCATATGTCCACAAAAGTTAACATTCTTAGTGACTAATATAAATAAAGGTGATGTAATCTTACTAAAATCTTTTATGAATATTCTATAATATCGAACGTATCCAAGGAAAATCTAAACATATTTTTGATGAACTATGGTGTTGGATGCTTTTTAATGATATGTATTTTTTAAGATCCACTTGTATCCCAGTTGGAGAAAGATAGTGCTCTAAGAATTTCCCTTTTGTCATCATCATGTAGAATTTATCATTCTTTAGTGACAAGTTGTAACCTTGACATCACTGCAACACCTTTTCTAAATTGGAAAGAGCTTCATCATATGTACTTCCATATATTGTGAAATCATCCATGTAGACTTCCATACAATCATGAGTTAGATCAAAAAAAATACTAAGAACAACCTGTTGGAAGGTAGCAAGGGCATTACATAACCCAAATGGAAGGACTACATAACCATATTTACTCTAGGGGTATATAAATGTAGTTTTATCTTGATCTTATAATACAATTTGGATATGATTGTATCCACTGTAGCCATTCAAGAAAGAAAATAATTCTTCCCAGCCAATGTATCCAATACTTTATCAATAAAAGGAAGAGGAAAATGATCCTTTCAAGTGGATGAATTAAGCTCATGATAATACACACAAATATGTCATTTCCCTCCCTTCTTAGGAACAATAAAAAGAGGTGAAACCCAATAAATATAAGAGATGAGATAAATTAAACTTGCATCTAGGAGTTTCTTCAGTTCAATCATAATGTCCCCGCAACTAGATTTATTCTTCTATGTGGTTTTCTAATAAGCATGCAATCCTCTTTAATGTAAATATGATATGTGTAGAGATATGGATGAATTCCCTTTATGTCATGGTAATCCCATGTGAAAGATGATTTTTGATGTTGAAACATGGTGACAAGTTGACCATGTTGCTAAAGGCTTAGCCTATTAGTGATATTTAATGGCTTATTTGGAAGAATGCTCACTTAATTAGACAAGGGTTTCATTAAGTGAAATACAATAGAGTATAGGATACAATCATGGGGATGCAAATGGTGGAAAATAATATTTTAACAAACAAAATTTAAGGTTTCTATCATAGGAAATATGTTTCTAAATGGGCATATTACACACCTCAAGCAGTTGTCAACTTATGGATTCACATCATATTCATGTTACACCATGTAGGAGAGAATGAGGTGTTCCTATTTTGACCCCAATGTGTTTCTACATTCCAAACTTATGAGCATTTGTACTAAGTATTGTTCATATTTTTTCTTGTTCATCTTTTTTTCTTGTCTTGAACCAAGCTAGTTGTTCTATTTCAAAAAAATCTGTGTTGGTGGGTCCAAGACCAATTTTTGGTTACATTTCCATTTGAAATGAGCATTTTTATTGATTAGTAGCCGATGAATCAATTTGATGAAGTCAAACAAAACCTTCCTATTATGACTGGATAATATCCCAAGTTTTTAGGTTACAAGATCATGAAATCAACATGGCATTCCCAAAATAAGCTATTATGACAAAAATGGATTAATATTCAACTTATTTGTTAATTACAACATAATTGATGTTGGGCGAAGGCCTGAGAGTTTCAAAGTGTTCATATTCTCCTTGTTCATAGCATTGATATATGCTCCTAAGTCAATAAAAGTGTATCTTATAAAATTTCCATTAATGCAGACGTCTACTATAAGGATGCATGGGATAATGTATTTAGGAAGTGAGATATTCCCAAGCATGATATTAGAAATTTTTTCAATTACTTGAATAGTTTGTCGATCCTTTCTTCTTTACCTAGGTTTATTGAGGTAAAAATCCCTAGCAATTTTTTTGCGTAGATGATAACATATTTAATTTCTTGAAACAAGGGTATTTTCACACAAATGTTCTTCAGATTCTATACAAATTCAAATTATGGTTTAGGCTCTAACTTCTGTATACTCAATATTTCAAGGAATGGAGGGTTACCTTTTGTATGCATGTGATTGAATTAATCTAAGCTAGTGAAAATAAACTAACACCAAATATATTTCTAACTCAGTTAATCAACAACATAAACATCATGATAGAAATGAAAATCTATACTAATGTGCATCAAACATTAAAACATTAAATGCAAAATCCTTCGATATTTGGACATGATTTGTAATTGTAGATACTTATTTCGTGAGACAAACATAGCCACATATGATCAAAGGAAATTCTTCATGTAAGAGGAAGGGATCTCACTAATATGGATTAATTTCCATGTTTGGTTCTTCTCTTACTACTCTTTTCCAAGTAGAAGATGGAAAAGGTTTCTTGATCAATAATCCTTCTAAGATTGAAATGTTATTATTATATGCGATGTCTTACAAGGACATGGCGTAAATTTGGACAAGGTGTATTGGGTTCTTTATATAGATTTATAGTTTTATAGAAGCTTACAACCTAATGAATGTGGGATAAAGGGGATATGAATTAGAAAGGGATAAGTATGATTAGAAGAGATTTATTAAGGATCAACAACTCATGGGAGTTGGAGGTGATTTAATTGATTAACTAGGATTAATTAATTGACCAAGTTAAGCTTATAGAAGCCATTTGGAGATGATTTAGAGGGAAATTAGTAGAATTTTAAGGGTTTGAAAGGGAGATTTAACTAATAAGAAGGTTTATTGATTAAATACGAGATTGAAAGGATTAATTAATTAATAATGGTTAATTAATTAATTAAAAGAGGATTATAACTAATGAAGTGATGTTAATTAGCATCCAAGATGTGGTATGAAGCTAGTTAATTAACGAAGTGTCATTAATTGACCGAGACAAAGGGGAATGTTAGCTAATTAGTGGGAAATCACTAATTACAATGAATTATGGGAAAGAGGATAATTAGTGCAATTTTAGTTTTAAAATCTGCGTAGTCATATTTAGGTGTCTACATTTTCCCCTCTTTGATGTGGTGTAGTGTAAACAACGCCATTTCAAATATAGTAGACAAGTTTAGACAATTAAAAGGAATAGAAGAAAAATTATTAGTATGGAAAATTCTCCCTCAAGTGTCAACAGGGTGATATAAGAGGTCAATTGATTCTCAAAAGAAGAAAATGAACACAATATAAGAATAAGACACAACTTGTAAAAATTGAGTGTTGAATTGTTCCTAGTTGGTCATTGCTTTCGATTTAATTGATTTTGAAACATGGGTCCTAGACCTCTTTGTGAAAAATAAACAATGGAGAGGGGGAAAATGATTGATAGAAAGTGAAATTTATAAGGGAAGATAAGATAGATTGAGAATGGGAATATCACAATGTAGAAGACATACCATATGGCTCGAAAGTAATTATTTATTTGATATAAACATACAACAAAAGTGTAAAATGACATGAATAGAAATACTACTGATTTTTTCATTACTAAAGGACTTACTCAAAGTAAAATGCATGAAGCAATGCAATGACGACAAAGTAAACAATGTTGGACCAAAATTTTTGTTAGACCAAAACCCATAGGTGTTAGTCTCCACTACAATTGCCAGAGTTAGGATCTATGAGAGGTGGTTAGTCCATGTCACAAAAATCATGAGGGGCACTTTGGACACACATGCCAACAATCTCCCCCTTAGCGTTACCCGAGTGAGTTTCAAACTCAAGACCTGTCGCTTTGATACCATTTTTTGGACCACAATTTCCATTAGACCAAAACCCATAGGTATTAGTCTCTGCTACAATCGCCAAAGTTAGGATCTACGAGAGGCAGTTATTCCATGTCATGAAACTCACGAGGAGCACTAGACACACATGCCAACAAACAAGTAGACCAACAAATAAAAAAACATACTCAAACACATAACATTCAAGAAAGTTGCACCAATGTTTTTTTATCCAGTTTCAGTTCCCAAATGTTTGAGTTATACAACAAGGGTTAAAATGATGGGCCAAGAAAGGATACATGTAAGGGAATATATATAGGATATAAAATTCCTATAAAAATAAGCATGCACTATGAACCTACCCTAAGTAATTACATACCCAAGGGAAGGCAAACATAACAAACAAAACAACTTTATTAATGAAGGAAGATCAAGATGGTCTGCATGTCGAGCGCTAGAACAAGAAAGCACTAAAGTAAGATGTTTTGTAGGATATTTTTCAATTTTTAGGATGTTTTGTTGTGTGTGTAGACACAAAATCACACACTTCATTTAATTATATAGTCCTAATTACATACTAATAGTCATTTGATTCCTAAGTAAGAACCATACTAATTAACCCATGTCTTTAGCCACCTTTATTTTCTTTCTCATTGCTACTTTCAATCTTACACCCTTACTTGCTCAATATGTCTTTCAATCTTCAACATTTTTCATCCTAGACACCATCACCTAGAATCTGGGTGCCCTTATCATCTTTGTACTTTACTCACACTTTTTGGGTCCTTTTTAGTGAGAATATTATATTTTTAGTATTCAGCCTTTTCAGGGTTAATTATGATATTCAAGTAAGGGAACCATATAAATATAAAGTTATGTGATCATAATAAGGGACCAAGCACTAAGCATCTACTATCTCCACCTAAGGTTACATCCATCAAGGCATCTAAGAGCTCCATTGTATCCATCTAGCTCCATCACAAGGGACACAAAGGTTGTATTTCGCATCACAATTCATAGGAGGAAAGTTCTTTCTATTCCATGCACACATTTATTACATTCTACATCTAGTGTGATCATTTTTACTCCTATCACAAAAGAAAGGAACCCCATACGTGCTGACCTACCACCCAATGAAAGTTGATCGCTCACCCGAGGCATGCGTAGGTACCGAGTCTCTCTTTTATGTGAGTTTAGTGGGAAACATCATCTATGATTAATGTGAGAGATTTCAGAAGGGAAGTTTAAGACATACAAGAACCATAGGGCTTAGAATGGCCTCTAGATCCTTGTAGTCACTTCAGACCGATTGTTTAATAGAATCCATAACACGTATTGTGACAGAAAGAAACATACAAGCATTCATACTTAGCATGAAAGGAAAGAGAATTCATAAAGAGAAACAAGTATAAGAATCATTGATATTCATGTAGATATTATGAAAGGTAACTGATTACATCCATGGAACCATTACAGAGGGTCACAAAGAAGCAAACCATAGTCATACATTGCACTGGACTTAATGTAACTAAGCTACCCAAAAGAAAATTTACAACCCCTAGGCCTAATGCATTCTCTCCCGAATACAACTATTCACCGACAGAGTCCTCGCAGCATTTCTGCAGAGCTCCACTCACTCTCTAGGTGTCTATCTCTATGTGTATATGTCTCTATGTGTCTTTCTATCTCTGTAGGTGCTCATATTTATAGCTTTCCTGGACTACCAACTGTCCTCCAAAGACCCTCGATTCGGTGCCAAGTGTCTGAATGTGGTCCTCCATGCAAGCATGCTTCTCTAGGCTTGAGCTCTCCACCTTATTCCATGATGTTCTTCTAGATGGTTCTATCACCAGCATGCTCCATCTTGGGCCAATCTGTCACCAAGCTGGCATCTTATCCATGTGCAATCAGTCATGATTTTCACGTGTTCTACTCCGGACGTCCAAAATGACTAAGTCCCGATCCTTTCATGCATCGCGTGTGCTACATGCTTCCTTATACCCTTCTCTTGCACACTTTTTCCTTGCACACCATTCCATAATTGGGACCTTGCGTGCCTACATGCCTTCATACTTGGCCAATATTCCAGGGGTCCAACATCACCCCACACTATGCCTGTTCTCCGTCTGCAGAAACAATCTACTTAGCCAAGAATGTAGGCTTCCTTAAAGAACCAAGGTGTATTCTTACATTTTGTAAAAGAATAAAGGAATGAAAGAATAGGGAAGAATGAAGAATGGGGGCATCAATTCAGCAAGCTGGGAAAATATCTCTAAGTCTACCTCCAACTTGTTCCAAATGTCGACCTTGCTCTGTGCCTTCGACTAGAGGTTGCCGACTAGGATGCTCACCTCGTCAAAACTCAGGCCAATTCCCTGGGTGCCTAAAGTATCCACGATCTTCTCCATCTCCTTGCCTAGGTCTTCAAGCATGTCCATCCTCCTGGTAATCTAAGGATATAGTTCTTTCAATCGGGCCTTGATTGAGCTCTTTAAAGCTTCAATCACCTCATATTTGCTTTCCACTTTGGTAAGAACATTGTCCCTCTCTAGCCCTATTTCCTTTATTCTTCTCTTGGAATTCCTTCAGCTCTGCTTCAAGTGTGTAACCAAGGAGCTTGCTACCTTATCCCTATCTATGCAGGTATCATATGCAGCCTTAGCAGATTGGGCAGTGACTTTAAATTCTGTGAGCACCTGGCTGTACTCCACAACGAGCGCTACCACCTTCAACCTATCCTCCTCCTTTAAGCGCATGGCCATTTCTTCTGCAGACTCTAGGGCCAAAGGTTGTCTCTCCATAGTGAGGACGCACATTAGATCTTCTATACATTCCAGAAGGGATGAGTACTTTTGTGTGGGTGGCGCTAAGTCTGGGTGCTTTAAAAGGATGACACCCTTGATAGATTCCATCTTCTTGTACACTTCCTGTACCTTTATCTTCTCTTCCTTTAACTCACACCTTAGTTGTGTGCTGATCAACTCTTCCTACTTCAAGCTCTGGGTTTTCTCCAACTCCTCTTCCTTCTTCCCTAGTTTCTCCTCCAGTACTCTTATCCTATCATTACGCACAAAGAGCCTAGCCTCTATCTCGACCGTGACCTTGTTGAGCGCATTACAAACTTGCTCATCCGAGAGTTCCTGGGCATTCACCAAGGGATTGGCTCCCTTAGACTCGACATCTTGATGATCACTCCTTGGAAAACTTCAAAGTCTGGCTCATCAATGTGGGACTTAAACGCCCAAGAGAGCATCTTCTTTTTCTGGGGTGCACACCCTCCTTCTCAAATGACCCCGTGGCTAAAATCCTTTTTGTGAGTGCCGTGCTCGGAACCATGCATATAGTACCTTCTTGAGTCATTGATGTAGCCCATTACCTATCTTTGTTTTGTTGTGAGGGCTCTCCTACCCGAGTGCACACCTTTGGGAAAACTCACTGTTAGAGCGGGACCTCCTCCCATGCTACCATGCTCCTTATCAATGTTTTCCTCTCCTTCCTCTAGCACTATGTTAGTGTTGCGCTCCAACTCTTGGTCTACCAGGGCCTTGAGCATTCTCTTTTCTTCTCTCTCCGCCACCTTAGTGATCGATCCTTTGTGAAACTTATAGCTCCTTGTTTCTCCCTGGCAACCTCCTCATTCCCCTCCATATCTCTAGTGCCTTCCTCATCCTATGCACCCTTGTGCCGCGTGAATATGAACTCCTACTTCTCTTCCCCACTCTCTTCTCCCGAGTCATACACGATGAACACATGTGGCTCCTGGTCCTTCTCAGGATCTTCTTCCTTGCTATCGTCTTCTTCACTCTCACCTTCTCTTTTACCCATGTACTTCTCCAAGCTTTCGGTCTCCTCTGAGTCAACTTCCTCTTCCACCCTCTACTTTTTCCTGAGAGGTGTCTCCTTGATGGGGGATTTGGCCTCTTCTTCTTCCTCAGTGACTCTTCCTTGGTGAGTGGTTGCCTAGGTGCCTCCACTTCTAGGTGTCTTCTCCTTCACCAGGGACTTTTTCTTTTGCATGTAAGTTCTTGGCTTGGCGCTTGTTATTGGCATGCTCACTGTCTGAGCAGTCTACACACTTGGTGCTTTATCTTCTCTTCCCCTCTTCTTGGGCATGGGCTTCTTCCTCTCCATGGGATCCTCAGGTATGGAGACTTCATTCTCCAGGTACGTGCCCTTTTCAAACTTTGGCCTTATACGGAGGTATACGCATGTCGCGGATCCTCCTGTAATGGGTAGTGTTATCGGCCTTGTCATCTAGACCTCGTGTGACATGTACCTTTCTACATACGCACACTTGCGCCGGGGTAGTTTAATATTTTCCACATCTCTCTATGCTCTTGGTCTAGACTACCTAGTTCCAGCCTCAACTTCTTTGATTCCTTAAATCTGTTTACTCCCGCTTGGAAGTATTGAGTAGTGAACATGAAAGGAAGTTTGCACCAAGGGCTCCATGACTCATCTATCAGCCTGAACCTACCCAGGTAAGAAATGTTGATAAATAGTGAATTTGGCTTCCCCTTTAGTGGCTGCTAGGAGTTGTTCAGGGATCCTCCACTCTACCCCAAATGCATTCCTCAGTGCGTATACCATTTCTCTAGTTGCGCCTTGTGGGGTGCTTTGTCATTGTGTCATAGGCATACTTCTCGAATCTCTTCGTGGGCAAAGGATCCTTGATGGGGTACTCCTATACGAACTTGTCTGGTGCGTCAGGCACTCCAAACTCTGAAAATATAATGGTCAAGAGGATGTTGCCAAAAAGTATTTTTTCCCCATCCTTTATGCAACTAACATCTCCTCCATGATGTAAGTGGACAAATTATATATGGTGCCTTAGTAATTTTTCTCTCGCAAACATGTAACCAAGGATTGTTGACTTGGGTCTACCTCTCCTACCCATTCGATTTATTACCGAGATACGCAACCATCTTCATCATAGGGTCCTTGATGTCTGAAATGTCATAATACTATGACCCCTTCTTGCAGGCATATTCATTTATGGTTTCCTAGATTGCCTCCTTGTCACTCAAGTCATCCTCCAAGTGTCTCCTTCACATATGAGGCCTTTGAACTAGGAGATAAGATGGGGAGTGACATGCATCTTGTGCCCTATAAAGTGGAAGTAATCTTCGTGTACCCGTGACATTAACCATTGATACAGTTCTCTGGTTTTCCAAAATAGGAAACTCATAGAGTTGCAACAACCATGGCTTCTCCATTTTGACCTTAACGTCATCATCGTAGATTGGAAAGCCCTATGGTGTTCATTTACTTATGGGGCACACTAATTCTAGTGCCATCTCCTTCTCTATCATGTTTTTTTGTGGTTATAATCACTTACAAGCACATTTCTCAGGTGGGATTCCCACTCCTTACCCATCATCACCCCATCTGGGTATTGCATCTCTGCATACCATTCTTCATTTGTGTTTATGTCGGTTCTTGTTATTTGGCCTTTCCCTTGCCCTTTCCTTTCTTAGGTGCCATTGTTGAGGTATTTTTACCACTCCACTCCCTTCTTGTTACTCTGTCCTACTTCTTCCAACCTCCGGTCTCAAATCTGTGATATAAATCTCTTGAACCCATGCCCTATTTTGTCAAACCCTAAGCGGGATCAAAATTTCCACAAGACAATGTCTTCTCACCACCTTTTCCATGCCCATATAACCCCTTCCTTCTAGGTTTGCAAACTCAAACTAGCTGCTCACGCTTCAATCTCACAGATATTTCTTCACACAATCGAATCTGAAACCCTAGTTTATAACACTCACTCCTTTCTCTATTTCACAAAGTGAAAATGAAAGTGCCTCGACCCTTTACTTATAGTTTTTTTAACATTAAATGCTACTTCACCTACCACCATACTTTTTTCATTTAATGCATATTTTTCAAACAAAGTCCGTCTTCAGCGCTTTCACTCACACACCCAACATTGCATGAAAATTCCAACCTTCCGCGTATAACTAATCCAACATGATAGGAGACTCTTGTGCACGTGTAACCTGCATCAAAGGCACTTCTTCTATCCTGATTCTTGCTCTCACCTACCTCGTGTTGCTTAAATGTGCATTCTCCTCCTTAGTACATGGGATCTACAAGTAGCTTTATCCTAGCACCAACCATTCTTCTTCCATCTTTTCTCCTCATACACCTCTTTCAACCGGGCCATTCAATAGGGATTTTCAACACAACTTTCTTAGCACTCTAATCATGTGCTCCTTCACATTTCTCCACCCCACACTTAAAACGATGCACGGTCCTCTACGCACTCACAAATTTTCCAAAATAGCAATAAGGTTACTAGCGCCCAAGGCACAAAACAAAACAACAACGTGAAAGGGAAACACAAGAAAGGAAAATGCATAAAGGAAACTTCTAAACTAACTGGAAAAAATACCTTATTTATAAACACCAAGAAGACTTATTTATAGTAGGCTTTAGCTACTCCCATTGAAGTGTCCAAGAAACTTCGTCCCATCCAGTGCTTATAAGTAGCATGCACCCAAATCAAGGATGTACGAGATTGTGTAAGGACCCAACCAATGGACTTTCAACTTCCCAAGATGGCACAAAAACTTAGAATCATATAGTAATACCATCTGCCCAACCTCAAACTTCTTGTTTCTAATGTGGTGATCATGTCAAGCCTTCTGCTTTAGTTTTTATGTTGTTTGGCTCGACCTGATGAGTGATCGTCTCTCTCATCCAGCTTCATTAACTCATCAATTCTTTCTTCTAGCACTTGTTCATCGGCTAACCCTCCTGTGTGCACTATTCGTAGAGAAGGAAACATAAATTCAACCAGAAAAATAGCTTCTGCGCCAAACACCAACTGAAAAGGTGTGGCTTTGTTTAGCCTTTTATACGTTCTCTTGTAAGCCCACAATACTATTGATACTTTATCATCCCAATCTTGTCTTCCGACATCACAAATTTTTTTAGGGTATGACTCAATATTTTATTGAATGCTTCCATGGTTCTATTTTCTTATGGGTGATAGGGCGTAGTCTTGTGATGAGCTACCATGAACTCTAATAACAGGATCCTCATGGTCTCATTCAAGAAATGCGTACCCCTATCACTGGTCAAACTCAACGGGCATCCATACCTCATGATAATGTTCTCCCACAAGAACCTTACCATTGTTGTTGCTGTGTAATCTTTAGTCGAGCTACCTCTTCCCACCTTGTCAGGTAATCCGTGCAAGTGATGACATAACATGACCCAATCCTACGCACGCTGGCGTAATAGGTCCTACAAAGTCTATTGCCCACTTTTCAAAAGGCTCTGCACTAGGGATAGGGTGCAAAGGCATTTCATCTCTCCTTCTTGGTTTGCCAAGGCACTGATAATGGTCACATGCTTTACAATAGTCTCTACAATCCTTGTACAAGGTTTCCCACCACAAACCTACCATTAATATCTTATGCGTGGTGGCATTGCCTACATAATGCCCACCCGCACTTCCTCCATGTGCTTCCTCCATGATGGCCAGTGCTCATGCTCTAATACACACCTACACAAAACTTCATCACGTCCCAACTTGTATAAGTCATGGCCAACTATTTTTTCTCTAAAGTCTTCAATCCTTCTGGCACCACACCTTCCTTTAAAAATATTACAATCTCTTCCAAGTCCAAAGACACGCGCCGTAACCTAAACAGTTGTGCATCTGACATTGTTTCCTCAATACTTTGCGTGTCCTCCCTTGAATCAATTCTTGACAGATGATCAGGCCCACAATTTCTTTTTCCAGGCTTTACTACAATGGTGAATTCAAATTCTTGAAACAACAACCATCAACATATGCACCCTTGTAGAGACAGGCTTGTTCACCAAATATTTTAATGCCATGTGGTCGGTGTAAAACACAAAGGGTGTACTTTGCAGATAATGTCTAAACTTGAAAAGTGCGTAGATCATTGAATATGCCTCACGCTCGTTGTGGTATAATTCTACTCTCTGGCATTAACTTCTTGCTTGAAAAACATAGAGGATGATCAATAATCCCTTCACCTAGCTATGCAAGCACTGCTGTAATGGCAGTCCCTGAGGCATCTACATGGACATGAAAGGGCTTTTCCTAAGAGGGAAAACATAAAATAGGTGTGGTGATAAGCCTATCTTTTAATGTATCAAATGCCCTTTGTTGTACCTCTCCTCAATGGAAGGCACTTTTATGTCTAAGAAACTCCTCTAAATGTGTGGCGATCTTGGCATATCCCTTAATAAATTTCCTGTAATGGCCTATATGCCCAAGGAATCCACGCACTGCACTCTGGCTAGTAGGCTCCCTTAACTCCACAATAACTTCAACTTTAGCGGGATCTACCAGTAAGCCCTCCTTACATATGATATGCCCCAATAAAGTCCCAAAGGGTGTAGCAAACACACACTTCTTAATGTTCAGGGATATCCTCTACTACCTACACCTCTCAAACATTAACCTTAAATTGTCACAATGTTCTTTAACCAGACCATAAATTGTCCAATCATCCAAATAGACCTGAAGAAACTTCTGGATGAAGTCTTGGAATGTTGCACCACTATGCGTGAAAAGATAGTAGGCGCATTCTTCAACCCAAAGGGAATGACCGTGTATGTAAAACTTCCCCACTCGGTGGTGAAGGTTGTCTTCTCCTGGTCCTCCTTTGCAATCCGGACTTAGTGGTACCACTGAAAATCCATCTGTGAAGGAATAGCTTTCATATCCAGTGACTCCTTCCAAAATTTCTTCACTGAAGGGGGTCGAAAGGGATCAATGACACAAACTACATTCAATTCCCTATAATCCACACAGATCCTAATCTGCCCATCCTTCTTGATGCTGATTACCATCAGAATTATCCACTCTAATTCTTCCACTGCCTCAATGATCCTAGAAGCTATCATTTTGTCTATCTCCTCCTTAACTTTCATGCACAAATTAGGATTCATCCGGTAGGGCCTTTTTCTAACCGAGCATGCACTGTCCTTCAATTTTATCTTCATCTCCCCCAAGGAATGGTGAACACCTTTGAGCTCATGGTACCCGTGCGGGAATAAATCCTCAAATTCGTGTAGCAGATCAATGATCTTAGATACTTCCTTCTCTATCCAGTAATCTCCAATAATATCTTCCTTAGGTTCTTCTCCTGAACCGATGTTAACTTTCTTCATTTTTAAAGGCTCATGGTAGGTGCGCACATGAGTATCTGCACTATCTACTACCTCGCACATCCCTACAGAATGGCTAACATCTAATATTTTTGATTCCTCTCCATCAATCACATACACCAACTTTCCTTTTTCTTTTTCCAAACATGTGTGCTCAAGCTATAACTCTTTTGTTTCCTCTACTTCTTCAAAGTGCACCTCCAATCTTGGTTCACCTAGTAATTCCAATAGCCTATCTTCCATCCTAGCACTATCCCCCATGGTAAGGCACTTGATACCCTAGTAAGGCCTTATCAACCAATGGTTTGGTACTCTGATACTCAAAGGTTTGAATAAGATCAGCCATGAGCTCTTACTAATTCCTTGTCTAGCGGCATGTCTCCGAATGAATATGCCATGCACGTGTAACCCTGTAGTGTAGAATACAACTTGTGCACCAATAGGGATGGTGGTAAAGCTTCTGCGCCTTCTCTCCAGACCCATTCACACTCCTGGATATGGAAAGAGGCAGGCTCCTTCCCATGGTACTCCTTGATTATGGTGGGTACATTGCTCCTATAAAATATGACAGAGCGAGTAATTCTTACCTTGCGCCACTCTAAAATGCTCCCCGATGTGTAGCCCACCATCGAGTTGATATGTTAAGCAAGACATAACTTAACATCCCCTCCGTTCCTTCTCATCCTTCCACTGAGCTTCCACCTCCTGCAGAAAGATCTCAAGGAAGGCTCCTCCTAAATACTTGGGTAGTTCTTTTCCTCTAAGGTGCCTAACCATGTGCGCCTTTATTACCTTGGTCACCGACCCTCTCAACTGCCATCCCATTAATTCATAAGTCCCATGCACCCAATTGTCACATGCCAGACTAGTGGTATCACTCACTGACTAAGCATCTTCAAACTGGATAACCCCGTTAGTAGGGTGTATCATCTCAGGGTCTCTAATTGAGTGCACATATATCCTATCCAGAACTTCTTCCCCCAATGGTTCAATATAGGGTGCCAACTTCCCATCAACCAGGGGTATAATGACCCATTCCTCCTTGTTCTTAAAGCTGATGTACCCTTTGTTGGTCCGCATTGTTCTTGTAACACCAAGGGCACCCAAGTAGTGCTGGGAAATTGTCTTCCTTGGTGAGCGCCAAGACTTCAAAGTCCCCAGTAAACTTAGCTCCTGGATAGTAATAGCTGCATCCTTTAAGACACCGATGGGCATTGCCTTAGTCTTGTTTGCCATATACAACACATTTGAAGATGGCTGTAATGCGGGTCTTCCCATCTGATGCCATGCATCCAAAGTTAGAATGTTAACCTCCATGCCTATGTCAATGAGGATATTGTTGAGGAGCCATCCATCTACAACTGCATTCAATGTAATCTCCTTGTCATAGTCAAGGCTGTGAGGGGGAAGGTTTGCATGCAATACCTATCTCTCGCACTCTCCTCCGTGCGTGGTACCTTCTCTCTCAACCATGATCCTAGCAAGGGAATGATATTCTCCTACTTTCACATTTTACACACCTCCTTGACCTCATCCAGTCATCCTTTTGCACCTCAACCCTCCTTCCTTGTTCCTCCTTCCTGGATTACTCCTTTAGACACTAGATCTCCCATTGTAAGCTTCGAATAACATCCATGGTGTCCTAATATATCTCCTTCTAATGCGCAGGGTCTGGATACTTTCCATGAATGACTTCCTTTCTTGAAACTAGGCTCTTCTATCTTGGTACCTCTCTTATGTGCACGGCTTCTACCCTTGTTACACCAAGACAAGCTCTAAACCCGCATCCCTTATTACCCAAGGCATTCATTATATGTCTACCTTCTTGATAGTGACCATTATAACACCCTTGTCCTTCAGTCTTTGTTGATTCATATGTTCAAAAATTCCAGAACTCCTCATACTTATGCTTCTTTCCGCACCACGAGCACTACAATAGGTCTGGGAATTCATGTTTATAATGTTATGTAGATGCACAATTGAAACAGTTTCATGTGGAACTTGCTCCATCCTCCTTCGTAGTTACCTTGACCACGGAATCCTCCTCAAAACCTCTCTTCCACACGTTCCTCCATCTCGCACTCCTTATAACGGTGATCGTCACCCTTAGAACTACTTACAACACTAGTTAAGCACACCCCATGATCGATGGCCTCATGGATTTGATCAATGAGCCTACAATCCTTAGTATCATGGGTTGTAGAAGTGCAAATCTTGCAATAACAAGATACATTCTTCCTGATTGCATGCTACAGCAAGGGGCATCTACTTGCATCATGGTCCCCATGAAAAATCTCACACTCTACCACCACAATGTGTACTAGTCCTTCGGGGGCAATTATCCTTAACGTGCCCCTCTATCTCATAATTTGTGCACCATAAACCACTGCAAGTTTCATGGGCTGAGTTTGTAAACAATTTTTCCAACTGCTTGGCCATAGTAGTAATCTGAGCCTCCAAGGATGGGCTAACGCCAAGAAGAACACTACCAACAAATCGGTGCATGTGGCAACCTCCAGTGCCACGCACGGGTCTGTAAAAGTTTTATGAGATAAGGCCCTTCTAAAAGGGGTGATCAATCCCCCAACAAACCACTGTGCATGCTATGAAGGATGAATATCATATGATAGTTTAGACAAGAGAGTCTTAAAGCACACATCATACTCCCGCACACTCTTTGTCATTCCTTATTGAATCTCCTTTAAAGAGATGATGCTCTTCTGCTCAAACTCAAGAATGTGGAACTCCACTAAGAATGCATTCTTTAAGGAAGTATAATCCACCACTATTTGATGAGGGTCATACTTCCTATACCAGCTATGCGTGCACCCTTGCAACATGGTTGCAAACTAACTAGCCTTCTTCGGGGTTGTGACACCCTTCGCATGCCATAGTAGTTCACACTTGTGAACATGTTCCGTAGCATCCTCAATACCTCTATAATTGGGCAAATGTAGAGACATTTCAAAGAAAACTTATGGGGGTGGTTGGGGTCCAAATCCTCCTCCACTAGATCCTTGGTTTCTACCTGTGTTTCCTCTACCACCTGATCCACCAGGCCCACCAAGTCCTGAACCACCAAATCCACCAAACCCACCAGCTCCTACTCTTCCTGAACCACCAGATCCACCAGGCCCACCAGGTCCTGAAGTGGTCATGCCAAGGGTTCCCACAGTTCCACTGAGCTATGCACCTACGGTGCCTATGACAATTCCCCATTGCTAATAGTATACCCCACACCACTTCTAGATGTGAGACCAAACACTTGTGTGCCTATACCTTGCCCAAAAAGTCCTAACACTGGGCTGGTGTTTGCAGCCATAGAAGTACCAAATGAGAAATTATACCTCTTGGGCATAGAATGATCACCTCCAATGTAATCAACTAGATTAGCAATATTATCCCCCTGATCTGGAAAACCAAGTGCCATGTTCCGATCACTGGGTGGGCTCAGATGCGCACCAATGGTTCTTCTTTCTCCACATGATGAACTCTCATCAGAAGCCGAAGGGGTTTCTCTCACATACTTGCCAAGATGGGGTCGCACAGACTACTCAGGCTCCACGTCCTTAGTGTGAACCTCAAATCCTTCCCGTAACATCTACTACCATACATCCATCACACCTATAACCTCACATCATCTAGCAATCTCCCTTTCATGTGCTTCACCATACTTGAGTCATCTCTCCTCCCTTTCTTTCTCCGCCGCAACATCTGCCATCTTCCTCCACCCTAACTTCCTCACCCAACGCTCAGAGTGGTTTAGTCGTCCATTGGGAAAGCCTCTAAACTCATGGTAATCATAAATATTTTCAAAGCTATAGGGACATCACGTAAAAACAATCCTTTGGGCTCCCTCAGAAACTCAAACTCAGAAACCTCTGGACAAGAATATGTGGAAATGGCATACTCCAGAGTGTAGCTAGCCAATACTCCTTTCCACCAATGATCCATAACACAGGTCCACACCAAATTTGCATCCTGTAGCCTTTGGTACTCTTCTTGGGTCCACACATGTGATCTATAACACCAGCTTGATCTAGAAGCATAGGCTAAGATCCATTTATATAGTTCACAGGGAAACAATAGAAAAAAGTTTCATACAGATTATGGTAAAGATTCTCTTCTACCCATCTACGTGCATTAAACTCAAGTCCAATGCTGAATCTATGAGAAAATTCATCCTCCGTGCTCTTGAACCATGATTCAACATTTTCCAATGTTAACCGCTCTGTCATTACTCATTACACAAATCATGATGTATGCTAAATCCCACTACAACTTTGAAAAGAGGTCCTGGCAACGAAACCAAGATGTAGTCATTTTTACTCCTATCACAAAAGAAAGGAACCCCATGCGCGCGACCTATCACCCAAGAAATTCGAGCACTCACCCGAGGCACACGTGGGTACCGAGTCTCTATTTTATGTGAGTTTAGTGGGAAACATCATCTATGATTAGTGTAAGAGATTTCAGAAGGGAAGTTTAAGACATATAAGAACCATAGGGCTCAGAATGGCCTCTAGATCCTTGCAGTCACTTCAGACAAGTGTTTAATAGAATCCATAACACGTATTGTGACAAAAAGAAACATACAAGCATTCATACTTAGCATGAAAGGAAAGAGAACTCATAAGAGAGAAACATGCATCAGAATCATTGATATTCATGTATATATTATGATAGGTAACCTTATTACATCCATGGAACCATTACAGAGGGTTGCAGAGAAGCAGACCGTAGTCATGCATTGCACTGGACTTAATGTAACTAAGCTACCCAAAAGAAAATTTACAACCCCTAGGCCTAATGCATTCTCTCCCAAATACAACTATTCACCGACAGAGTCCTTGCAGCATTTCTGCAGAGATCCGCTCAGTCTCTAGGTGTCTATCTCTATGTGTATATGTCTCTATGTGTCTTTCTATCTCTATAGGTGCTCGTATTTATAGCTTTCTTGGACTTCCAACCCATCCTCCATTGGCCTCAGATCCAATGCCAAGTGTCTGAATGTGGTCCTCCATGTGACCATGCTTCTCCAGGCCTGAGCTCTCCACATTATTCCATGATGTTCTTCTAGACAGTTCCATCACTAGCATGCTCCATTATGGGCTAACCTATTGCCAGGATGGCATCTTATCCATGCACAACCGGTTCATGCTTTTCATGTGTTCTGCTTTGGACGTCCAAAATGACTAAGTCCTGATCCTTTCACACGTCACACGTTCTACATGCTTCCTTATACCTTTCTCTTGTGTGCTTCTACCTTGTGTGCCATTCCATAACTGGGACCTTGTGTGCCTACGCACCTTCATACTTGGCCAATATTCCATGGGTCCAACATATAGCTACTTATTTGCTATCTACGTGTGACCGACACGAGACTAATCTAAGGAACCATTTCGCATGCACACACACACACACACAACTACATTTGGTCTCGAGATTTAGTGTAGCACTTAGTTATAAGTCCACCATTATGACAATTGAGGATAGTACGAACTCTCATTTTGCATCTTTCCTTTTTGGGACTTGATGTATATTTGAGGGTTTTACATGTCTATGCTTCTTTGCAAGTTTTGGGATACTCCATTGATCATTGCATGAATTCATAGCGGCGAGAAGGTGAGCATTAACGAATATCCCGTGACCTTGATAAATTGGTTTTATGAGCATTTCCACGCACCCAGGAGCCCGAATCGGTGCACTCGGGAGCTTGCAAGTGCCCCTGTCCCTCTCTAGGCCCCCATATCTAGCATGTTCCTCCATTTCTGCAATATTCTAAGCTCCAGTGCAATTGTCAGTGCTTCATATATCTCATTCTTCTAGCTCTATGCACTTTTTAGAACTCGACAAATCAGCTAAAACATCTTACCCTTCTTTGTACATTAGAGTTTTATCATATATTGCTTAGTTTGCTTTGGTATATTTCTATATTTCGTTATTACATTCATTTATTGCTACAATAGCATCAAATTAGGATTTTGTATTTACATTTTAGAATAATCATTTTGAATGTTTAGGATATTTTGATGTTTTACCAAAAAAAAAAAAATTTGAAGATTTTACCAATGTTTTTAGATTTTGAACTTTTACCAATATTTGTGGATTTTTTAAATTTTACCAATGTTTTTGGATTCGTAGATTTTAAAAAAAAATTGTATTTTCTATGATTTTGTCAATTTTTAGGGTTTTTTTTTAAGTTTTCCAAAGCTATGTACATGAAGAAAAAGATGCAAATATGTTGATAAACTCTATTAATTGCTTTAATAATAACTCATTTTTGTATTTTGATAATATCATTATAGCCATGTCTATGTATTTCCTAAGTACATTGTTGAACATCACTATTACAACCATGAACTTTTGGCATGATGACTAATTGATATAGTTATATCTAATTGTCTTTATTTTGTGATATTATGTGTACATTTATTCTTGTTATTCCAATAAATTGTTTGGATGATTATATGTGTTGATGTCACTCTTGGTTGTATATAATTTGTCATATGCAGTAAAGGAAACTATCTACAATAACTCGTTCGTGGCCAAAGAAATTGTCTGCAGCAACTCATCTATAGTATAAGGAAATCATTCACGATAAAGAACCTAGATTTATGAAGATATTTTGAAACATAAAGTGATGGAACTTAAGTCCTTACACGCCATTGGAGAATTAGTTACAACATAAATGTGGAAAATTGAGAAATAAATCAATCTTTGATTTGGTCATTGATTAAGAACTAGTGAAGAACTAATTGTTAGTTGAACACTTGTTGTGTGTTTTAAACATGTGTTGAATCTCTCACTTGTTCTGTTGAAGACTCCTTGTTGTATTCTTCTTCTTCTCATGTGTTGTAAATGATAA
The DNA here is from genome assembly GCA_018340775.1 of Taxus wallichiana var. yunnanensis. Taxonomy (NCBI): domain Eukaryota; kingdom Viridiplantae; phylum Streptophyta; class Pinopsida; order Cupressales; family Taxaceae; genus Taxus; species Taxus wallichiana. The sequence goes on along the minus strand of CM031239.1, from coordinate 147,517,837 downwards.
GATATAAAGGAAAGGGTTGGTGCCTTGTAACAAGAGAGTTAGATTTGGAATTAGAGAAAAGAGTGAATAGAGTTAGAAGAGAATCAGAGTAATCTATTTTGTTCCTAGATGTAATGTTTTATGCAAATCAATAAAGAAATTTGAGTTATGTCATTTAGTTTTTAGTTTTTAGTTACAAATATAGGAATGGATTAGCACCCAAGTTAGGGCCCACTTGAGGTCTGGTAAATCCCCCATTTCTTCATTGCATACATATTTCATTAGGAACTATATTCTCTTTAAATCTGTAACTTTGTTTCAATAAAAGCATTTATCAATATTCCATTTTCAAGTTTGTGTTTTATTTTACTTTCAATATTGTTTCGTGACAAGTATTTCCTTTCTAACCTCTTATATAAACTATAAATGTGCATACAACACAAGCAATATTTCAATTCTACACTCCCTGGTCTGATAACTAAATGAATATAACCTAATGTACAACATATTAATTGCTACAAGTTGATTTACACCACCATTTTTGGTGTCGTTTCCAGGGATATTTCCAAAGTTATAGGATTTTTTGAGGTTTTACATTTCTAAATTTCTTAGAACATATTAGGTTGTAGAAATTCCACCTTCAAAACCCCCACTAATGAATGTTGATTGATTTGAGTCATTTGATGTATGCACCATGAGATGCCTATGGTAGATTCATACCTAATCCTCAAATAGCAAAAATTACTTCTAATTTTGAAGAAGAAACATCCTCTTATATATAGGGTTTGTTGATAGAACACTCCCTCCTAAGTGAGATTTCTAAGGTTGTTCCTAAAAAATCTAACATGGAAACAGAGGAGGTGAATCAAAACATGGAAGAAGATGCAAGGAACCAAGCACATTTGAGTTTCCTATCTCCAATAACAATCAATCTACTCAAATGAAGAACATATCTCCATCGATCTTCCTAATTTTCATGGATCTATGACTGAATACCCAGACACTTTCTTATTCAGGAGTTATGACTACACAACTGATACACATAAGCTGAAGGTATTCCCTGCTATACTCAAGGATGTAGCCTTGAGATGGTTTATGAGCCTAGGAAGAGATGTTGTTACTACTTGGTAGGGGATGAAATACAAGTTTTTGACAAAGTACTAAGACTACTGTAGGCCAAGTAGCAAAGGAGGGTTTTAGATCATTTCTTTGAAGTGTTGACGAAACAAATAGGGCAACGGGCATAGGAGGAATACCTGTTCAAATGTTTGTTGATGGGTTGTTACACGCGTATGACTTCCGAATCCACATTGATTATGAGAGATTCCTTTTAGCTAGGAGGAACTACCTGTAATGCAAAGCAAGACCACCAGAAGGAATTAAACAATATGGGTAGTGAACTACCTAGCATATGCTAGATCCGGGAAGTGTGATACTTCCTAGATGGCTATCAGTCCACTATTTTAAAAATTTAATGTTGTAAACAAAGTAAATCCTATTGTAATTTGAAATGATTTAGGTATCTCACTTAAAACACAATAAGAAATAGATCTAATCTAATAGGCTAAGCTAGAATAGAATCCAAAGGTCAAATGATTGGTTCTGTTTCTAGCAAGTTTGACAAAGGTCTCGGGTAGATCATAGGTGGATGAGGGTGAGATGAAATTTGGTGGGTAGGTCTCTGTTATAGGCTGTATGGGCAAATACAAAGACCAATGTTGGTTAAGGGTAACCGACGGTGGTCAGGTGTAACCGGTGCCGGTTATTGTGGAAATATGGAAATGCCACAGAACAAGCTTTGGGTCTCCTTTGTGATTGCACAAAGGACTTTGGTTGGTCGGGATGAGGTATTGGGTGACTGGGGTAGGATTTTGTGAGGTTTTAATGGGTATATGGAGGTGGAAATGTTAGAGAAGGTCAATAGGTGGCTAGGTAAACAATAGATGATAAAATGAAATAAACCAGAAAAGTATGACGTTATACTTACTTGGATTCTAGTCCTGAATGCCTGTGAGTGAGGGATGGAGGTGCTGATGAGGGGTTTAAAGGTTGCAAGTGATCACCAACTGAAGGAAAACTTTTGCATGGGCAGCTTGTACATTCCTCTTTTCTTGGTTAGATCAGATCATGGCTAGAATGGTTGTACAGGAAAAGATGCTTGATCTCCTTCCTTACATGTGGATTCTCACTGGAATTCACTCTTTGAAGATGTGTTATCTCTCTGAGATGTTTTTTTTCTCACCAACCTTCTAATTTTTTCTTCCAACCATGAGAATAAGGTTGTTTTGGGGTTAAAAGGGTAACCGACAGTGGTTCCGACTTAACTAGCGATGGTTAGGGGTAACCCAGGTGGCGGTCAAGGTGAGATTTCCTAGGTTTACTAAACTAGGGAGATCCTCTTGATTTCCTCGATCTCGTGTCGTTAACCCACAGATTAGACTAGGAGCTTCTTGTGAGCATGCGGGAATGTGGTTAGAGGGAATGTAGGCATTGATTTTTAGGGTTTGGGTAAGTCTTAGTTAGTTATGGTAACTTACTAAGAATAGGTCTTAGGTTGAGTTGGCTTGGTGAGGTGTCTAAGTGAATCAGATGTGTGTGATATTATTTAAAATAAGATATTTAAATAATAGATATAGTGAGGATAATGAATTAATTAATTAAAGTAATTAATTTAATATTAGTGGGGTGAAGGGGGCCATGGATAAGTGAATGTGATGAAGGGTGTTTATTCATCGAGGACCAAAGGGGATGTGACCTAATTTTAGTGTCTACATTTTGCCCTTTTTGTTGCGTAGTCTTGTATTGGTAATCGATGCTAACAAAAATAAGATGTGGTTTCCCCATGTGTGGGTGAAGGTGATCCCCCTCAAACCAGGAACTAACAAGGCCGAAGGTAGAATCGGTGAGTGGTTTGATAAAAGGTAAATGGGAGGAAAAGGTAAGTGGGCATAGGGAGAAAGGGTTAAAGGTCTACTCGAAATCTAGGTAATGGGTCTGGGTCAAAGGTAGCAATAGTCAAACGCACGCACATGAATAAACTGCAGCACGTTATTGGGTTGAAGAGCAAGCAAACTCTACATCGTCTAAGGTCGATAGGTTTATCCAAACAAGGTTGAAGTGCATCCGCTATCCAAGGTATACGATATGGTTAGAAAACACAATGTAGGTTAGGTGCAGGAACATGTAGGTATGTTCTGGGACACCAAAGGTAGGTTCAAGATAAACGATCATGACAATAGGCTAGGTAAGGTCATTAGGTCAACAACACAAGTAACAATGCCGCAAGGTATAGTGAACACATGAGGTCAAAGGTCACTAGCGATGGTCCAGTCCAAATAGCTAGGTCACTGGCATGGGTAAGGCCAAGGTAGGGGTAAAATAATGAGTCCCCAAAGGAGGACAAAGGGAGGTAGGAAATGATGAGGTCAGGAAAGGTAAGGTAAATGGGTTGGGTAAAGGTGGGGTTGGGTAAAGGATCAGGGTGAAGGGTGGGGTAAAAGGGAAAAAGGGAAGGCAATGTGACCAATGGGGGATGACCAATGCCGCTCATGGATAACCGGTTAGGGCACGACCGATGCGGTATAAGGTCAAGGGTAACCGACATTGGTTAGGTTATTAAAAAAAAAAATCCATATTTTTTTTGTTATTCATTTGTTATTTTTGAAGTGATAAAATGACAAAAAAGAGAGAAAAGAGAGAAAAAAAGTGTCCAAGGAAATGGGAAATTGAGATGGTAGTGTGATTTGATGAGGGTTTGGTTGGTGAGTAAAGCAGTCCACGGGATTAGGGTAAGAGATTTGATTGATTGAGGTTGCATGGGTAGCTATTCGGTGATGGTGGAGGCTGGAGAGGGATCGGGCAGGCCACCAAGAAAAAGCATTCAAACGTTCCACCGAGATGGTGGTAAGCACGACAGGTAAGCACCCTACTACTTACATCATTGTTGTGTGGATAGATTAGAGGTTGGTATATAAAAATGTTGGTTTGTCAATTTTTTGTTTTTGTGGGTGGGAAAAAATTAAATTTGGGTATGGGGGGAATAGCGGGAAAAAAGAGGAAGGGGGAGGGTAGTAAATTGTATAGGTGGGGTGGGTAGAGGTCTAGGGGTAGTTTAGGTCATTGTAGGTGGGGTAAAAGGGGCAGGGGGGGGTTTTAGAAAAGGGGGTTTTGGGAAGATGTGGGTTTTTCCGTGACAGTGACTAGCGTTGGTCAAGTGTGGCCGGCGTCGATTGGGTGGAACCAGTATCGGTCACCAAATAGGTGACCGATGCTGGTTAAGGGTAACCATGGTTGGTAAGGGTGAATCGGTATCGGTCACCAAACAGGTGACCAATGCCGTTTAAGGGTGACCGGAATTGGTTAGGATGAATTAGTACCGGTCAAGCTTTTAGGCACAAGGGTGCAAAAGTGATGTGGGCTAGGTAGTTGAGATGGGTAGGGTGAAAATAGGGTGGAGGGTAATGATAATTGGTGAATATGGTCATGGTAAATGTGGATTAATGTCGTGCTTGATTGATGCAGGGGAGAGCACCCGATACATATGCGGATAGGTTCCGCCTCTCACCGGTGACATTACATGCGGCAAAGACAAAGACCTCATTAGAGCTGCAACATGTGGAGGTAGTGGGCTTGAGTGGGGTTCATCACTACAAACATGTTGTTTAGTAGCCCAACTTGATGGTCGTGCTCATCGATAGATGGGATCCCATGACCAACATGTTCCACCTACCGACGGGTGAGATGACTATCACCCTAGAGGACATGTTCCGATTTTGTGGTTACCCATATTGGGTTCCCAGGTTTACTCTATCTCCTTCGAGGCCTCAGAGGAGCTGATTGGGAAATTTTTGGTGAGGGGGCGGCTGATTTGAGATTCCATAGCGCTAGTTTGAGCTATGAGAGATGTACCTAGCCCATCCGGATGAGACGAGGCTAGTGGTTCTATTGATGGAGGCAGTGTGTTGCTATGCACTACTAGATGCAGAGGGTGGACACTTTCCCCAATCACTGATGGGGTACTCCACAATATGATGGTGCATGAGACATACTTTACCTGGCACCAGCATTCTTGGTACAGCTATATAGAGAGTTGTGGGCATATGGGCGGTTGCGCATGTTTAGCTTGTGTGTACATTTATACTACACTATTGGGAATATGAGAACATAGTGTGAGTGTGACCTATAGGGATGCCTCAAGCATATGCATTCCCACCTATATTTGTGTGGGTGGGATATAGGAGATGGGTGTCCTGTGATAGGAGAGCGAGATCGATATAGGCTGACACATGATGTGGCCCATTTTCAACAAAATTACTGGAGGGATTGTCTAAAGTGGACATTATATGGAGGCCATATGTGGGATTCCCCTCATATAGGAATATGCATGAGGAGCTAGCTGAGCTCCAGCTAGAGAGGTGGATACAGGGTCATCGTGCTAGGGAGGATGAGATGATCCCGGTAGATAGAGTCCGATGGCAGTTTGGGCTCTTACAGACATTCCTCCACCCTTCCCATAGTATCAGAGAGATGACATGGAGAGGCCCTACCTCTACCACATCCTATAGTGCCCACAGGGGAGGAGGAGTAGCCAATGGATCGGCGGATAGATGATGCTAGATGTACAGACAGGTATAGGAAGTGGTGGGTGGCTCAGTTATGAGCCATACCACCTAGACTGGGGTAGCTAGACCTAGCTACCATTACAGTGTAGAGAGATGCCCTACAAGGGTAGGTAGCTACACTGATTACCCAGTTGGGTATACTACAGACATAGCTAGAGGGTTCAGAGGTAGAGGTAGCAGAGCTACACGTACAGGTGGCCAATTTACAGGCCCAGATGGCTGATGGAGGAGATGGAGGAGATGGAGATGGTCAGGGGGGTATGGTCAGGTGGCAGCCTTACAGGCTCAAGTGGCAGGTTTATAGGGCTAGTTGGCCATAGCCTAGGCACAGATTGGGGCCTTACAAAAACCCGATATAGGCACAAAAGGGGCACCACCACCATAGCACCGGAGTAGGTCCCAGCTCACATGTAAGCATAAGGCAAAGTTGCTAGGGAAGGTACAGGGGCCAAGACCTATGGGACCACCATAGACCATGCCTGTATCCAGGTTACGGATGCCCTAGGTGAGGTGAGATACTATCAGGACCAGCTTATGGTGCAGCCAGGATAGATTTCATATCCTATGCCGAGTACAAGGCACAACAGGCATCCAATGAGAGGATGAGATCCCGCACTCATAGTGTGGAGAGCACAGGAGGTCAAAGCTCTGAGGCCCGATCAGGAGAGGCCACCAACGCATGGTGACCAGCTCTAGGTGAGGTGCCAACAGGGACATAGGAGGCCGAGGGTATAGGTGACATAGAGATGGAGGACATCCAGTGAGATGCTTGATATGTGGTCACCTGGTTTTTGATGTATACTAGTTTTTTTATACATATATCTAGCCTACGCATGCCAAAGATAAGTGAGGATGTACGAGTGATTTGTATATTTTGAGCATATACCAGCCTGCGTGCCAAAGAGATTTTGTATTGATTCATTCTTTTTTTGTATATATGAGACCGGCCTGCATGCCGATGACATTTTGTATTGTATATCGGCTTGCGTGCCAACATTTTGAGATGATGGACATGATGAGATAGGCATGTATATTGAGATACACATTTATTGATTTATATGATGAGATACATGGTATTTTGTGATTTTTTGATGTGTTTATGAGATATTGGTTTATGGCTTGTGGTAGATGAGATATGGATTTTTTGTTTGTATTAGATGAGATATGGGTTTGTTGTTTTGATATGGATGGAAATTAGGTGAGTTAGGCATGATGGAGTTAGGTCAGTTTAGGCATGGATCGAGTCAGATTGGTTAGGCATGGTTGAGTTAGGTTTGGCTAGGCATGGATTGAGTCAAGTTATAGGCATGGATGAGTTAGGTTGGTTAGGCATGGATCGAGTCGGGTTGGCAGACATGGATTGAGTCAGGTTGGTAGGCATGGTTGAGTTAGGTTTGGTTAGGCATGGATGAGTTAGGTTGGTTAGGCATGGTTGAGTTAGGTTTGGTTAGGCATGGATTGAGTTAGGTTATAGGCATGGATGAGTTAGGTTGGTTAGGCATGGATCGAGTCAGGTTGGTAGGCATGGTCGTGTTGAAAGTAGGTGAAGTTGTGATTCATTATTTTTTGCAATGAATGATACTATGGGTCATATGTGAGATGTGGTATAATCTATGCATAGTGATGATAGAGAAATGGTAGGTGTAATAAATGTATAAAATATGAAGCAACTTGTTATGTATGTGGCTTAATTTCCAATTTTGTATATAAAAGGGAAACTAAGTGAGATATGGTGTAAATGGTGGGGAACATGGAAGATGAATTGTTTAGGGTAGAGAAATGGTTGAGCTAACCTCCAAGGGCCCCATGCCCTTGGAGTTCTTCCTACATAGTCCCGATGAAAAGGGACCTCAGGTTGATGTAGTTCTCCCATAAGCTAGGGAAGAAAATGAGGAGGTGTGAAAATGAGTTGGTAGGTTTTTGGGCATGTTGTGGGTTTAGATCTGCTAGGTGTGGGTAGATTATAGGTAAAATGATGTAGGTGGGGCAATTGTGGTGAAAGAAGAAGATTACCCCAAAAGTAAGTGTCAAGGACCAAGTCCTATATAAGATAATCAAAACGTAAACAAAGATGGTTAAAAGATAAGAGGGGACAATAAAGCCACCTGATTGGGTAGGATCATACCGAGTAGATCATACCTTGGAGGAGGTGATGAACATAAGACCCTAAAGACATTGCATGATTGACTGTTCTATGATGAAAAGTAGTCACATGATCACCAAATGTCTAAATTTTAAGATGTCCCTTGAGGCAATGAGGAAATGAGAGTGGGAATGGTAAGAAGGGTGAAAGGTAGTTAATTTTATATGGTATAAGTAATAAGCCCTTCGGGCAAGAGGTCCTAGGTCACAATGGGCAAGTCCATGACTAAATTTTTTTTTGTTTTGATAGACTGATCGATGCGGGAAGTCTATATGGGATAAATAAAATTGAACTCCTTGAAATCTTCATGAATTTGATCGATGCGGGAAGCTTCGGTCACTCTCTCTTTTTTTTTAAGAGATTTACATAGTTTTCCTTCTAGGCATCAGTCTATTTATAGCAACAATCGGTCGAGAGGAAGATTTCCTTTTGAGGGAGTCATATTTTTATTAGAAGTTTGACTCAAGGAGTTTGGTCCCATGTGAGGTCTTTGCAGTCATAGACAAGACCAAGGTGAAGGATAGGACTCTTGTTCAAAAGGCAAGGTGAAATGACCATGGGATCTCATCTAAGGGTAGATGAAAAGTATCCATGAGAATCATGTTATGTGCAATGCATCGTGATACACAAATTCAAGAGAAGATAACAAGTGACGGGTACTCACATGATTCTTGTTTAATCATTAGGGAGGTGTATGGAGTGGGTAGTGCTCAAGGGATGAGCCTAGAAAGAGACAAAGGGTGAGGTAGGATGACGAGTCAACAATAGAATGGTCAAAGATGTAAGGTGTTAAGGGGCTCAGGTTTGGGTTTACCATCAAGAGAAGATAAACGATAAGCACCTGATCCATAGGTATGAGTCACGATGTATGGTCCAAGCCAATTAGGAGAAAATTTTCCTCGTTTACTTTTTTCTACTTTGGTTACATGTTGATTTTCTTTCGTAGACAAGGTCACCGAACTTAGAAGGTTCATTCATGAACACATTTTTTATAGGCATGTTTGATACGTTGTTGGTAAACTTGAAGGTGATCCAGAGCGTTAAGATGACATTCGTCTAATAACTCTAGCTATGCTAAACGGTCTTGACAAAAGTCATCATCATAGTGAGCATGTCATGGAGAGAAATGTGGAGTGAGGGGATCTAGACTTCAAGAGGCAGAACAACCTCTATACCATAGACTAGAGAAAATGGTGTGGCCACAGTGGAAGTGTGAATACTAGTGCGGTATGCCCACAGGGAAAAGGAATGTGCGTATGCCAATCCTTCCCAGTATCATCAACCACTTTCATGAGAATTTTTTTGAGGGTTTTGTTAGTGGATTTGGCTTGGCCATTGGTTTGTGGGTAATAAGGTGATGAGAAACTAAGTGAATGCAAAGGCGTCGCAAAGTTTTTGCAATGTTTTATTTTTGAATTGTTTTCCATTATCAGTGATGAGGCAATGAGGAACACCAAAGTGAAAAATGATGTGGTGGTTAATGAACTCACATATTTTCTCATCTTTTCATGGAGATGAGTGGTATGGCTTCCACCCATTTTGTGTAGTATTCGGTAGCAGTGATGATCCATTAATGGCATTGGGAAGAATGAGGATTGATTTCTCCGACAAGATCCAAACCCCATTGAGAGAAGGGCCAAAGGTCACGAGTGACCTGTAAGGCATGACTGGGTGTATGATGAAGATTGGAATGTTGTTGAATTTTACACAATGTTTGACATAGTCACAACAATCATGGTTAAGGGTCAGCTAGTAATAGCCTAGGTGAAGAATATGCTTAGCAATAACAAGGCCACTAAAGTGACCTCCACATATGCCATCATGAACCTCCTTAATGGTATAAGGAATTTCAGAACTTGTGAGGCATCGTAAGAGAATACCATCAAAGCCACATTTATAGAGGAGTCCCCCAAAATGACGTAACAAGAGACATTTTTAAGGAAGGTGTGTTGTCTGTTATGGGTGAGATCAGGAGGTAAGATGGAGAGAGAAAGGTAGTCGAGTATTGTTTATACCAAAGGTCACTCAGGTCAGGGGTAGCGGTTCTAATCGAGTAAACATCATGAGGTAAATAAGAAGGTGATTGGAGTCATTATACGGTGACAAAGATTGTAGAATCGGCAGGTGAAGTGGGTATTTGGGAAGCTAAGCAGGCCATGGTATCTATAAATTTGTTGGTTGAACGTGGGATGGTTTGAAGGGTGTAACGATCAAAGGTGGTCAAAAGTATGTCTACATGATGTTTATACTTTTGAAGTATCTCATTACGACATTGGTACATACCATTGACTTGGTTCACGACCAATTGAGAATCACCAAAGATGTTGATTGATTTGACATCTAGGGCATAGGTGGCTTGAGACCTAGTACGAGCGCTTCATATTCAGCAATATTGTTGGTGCATTCAAAATATAGTTTGAAAGACAAAGGCATGGGTTCTCCATCAAGAGGAATGAGGATAATACTAGCTCTGCCCCCATCCTACACTTGGAACCATCAAAGAAGAGTGTCATTTGGTAAGGGGGTTCGTCCAGGAAAGGGTAGCAATTGACTCATCTGAAAGTCAAAATTAGAGGGTTGATCCTTGGAAATAGGTGTGTCAGCCAATTGGTCGGTGATAACTTGGCCCTTGATGGAATTTTGATGAATGAATTCGAGGTCAAGATCAGCTAAAAGCATAAGCCATCATGTGTGGCACGCTGATTTTGATAAGGTTTGGCGTACATGAAGTGTAAGGGGTCGGTATTGGTCACAACATAGGTTTTGTGGTTGAGTAGGTAATGACAGAGTTTGGTGGAAAAAAAACTAAGGCTAAGAAAAAAATTTTTTCAGGATGGTTGTATCAGGTTTCATAGTCCAAAAGAGTACGGCTTATGTAATAAACTACCTACTCCCTATGTTGTTCATCTGATGAGCGAGCATGGCTCCCAAGGAATGATCAGTAGTGGATATGTATAGGTAGAAAGGTTGATCATCTTTAGGTGGGATGAGTACGGGTGGTTGGAGAAGGTATTGTTTTAAGGCCTCAAAAGCTTTGTGATAGTCATCATCCCATTTAAAGGAGACATCCTTCTTGAGTAGATGATGAAATGGTTGACACCGATCAGATAATTGTGAAATGAAATGGCAAATGGACTGCAACTTACCTTGCAGACTATAGAGTTGTCAAAGGTTAGTAGGTGGAGGCATTTCTGAGAATGGCCTTGACTTTAGCAGGGTCAACTTCTATACCACGGAGGGAAATGATAAATCCCAGGAGCTTTCCTGAAAGAACCACGAAGACACACTTCTTAGGTGAAGGTGGACACAATATTTAATGAGGCAATCAAAGATGGTTTTAAGGATGGTAAGGTGCTCGAGTGACGTTTAGATTTGGCCAAGAGATCATCCATGTAATCTTCCAATATGTGATGCATGATATCATGGAAGATGTAAGTCATAGCCCACTGCTGATATGTGGCACCAACATTTTTAAGGCCAAAAGGCATGACTCGATAGCAGAAGGTCCCCCAAGGGGTGATGAATGAGGTCTTGTGTTGATCTTCTGGGGCAAGAAAAATTTGGTTATAACCCGAGAAGCCATCCATGAGTGATAGCATCTCGTGACCAATGGTGAGGTCAACCAATTGATCAATACCGGTAAGGGAAAGTCATCTTTCGGGAAAGGCTAGGTTGAGGTCACGGAAGTCCATGCAAATGTGAGAGTCCCCTATCACTTTAGTGATAGGGACAATGTTAGAAATCCAATGAGGATAATCAATGGGTAAGATGAAGGAAACGGAAAGAAGGTGCTGAAGTTCTTCTTTGACAAGAAGAGAAATGCGAGGGTGCATTTTCCTCATATTTTGTTTGATGGGTTTGGCATCGGAATGGTTACAATATTGTGGACCACTATGGTGGGGTCAATACCAGGCATGTTTCTGCGTAAGACCAAGTGAAAGCATGGTTATGATCTCTAAGAAAAGAAGTGATGGCTTCTTATTCAGCAGCATCTAAAGATTGTCCGATCTTTAGGATGTGTGGGTCATCCTAAGTATGAATGTTGATCTCGATAGTCGATTCATTCAACATGGTTTGCATCTCATAGGGTAACAACCAATGAATATATGAGTCTTCTACACCAAGGTAGGTGAGTATGGATTCATCATCCTGACATTGAATGGCATTAATTATAGGTGTGTCATCATCGATCATTTTAGGATACAGGAAGGGAAGAGTGGAAGGGGCCTCACCTCACATTGATAAGTCAGAGGCCCCAAGGAAATGGTGTTTATGAAAAAAAAAAGTTAGGAGGGATAGATTCAGATCCATCGACTCACAAAGGTGAGGTGATGATGAAGGTGGAGTGGGTGAAGAAGGTGGAGAAGAGCTAGTGTCCTTAATGAGTTCAATGCGGGCCTGTTTGGTAGGTGGTTCGGGAAGCCGATACCACTACGGTCATTATGTTTGCATGGGTGGTACATGGAATAACGGTATGGTGGCCTTGCTCATAAAATCCAAAACCAAAACCCTTCCACGCACATCGGTGCAAGAAGGTGTGGGAAAAATGGTGATTGGTAAGTGATTAGAAGTCAACAAAAAATGGGCGGGTTTGTGATGGTGGTTTAGGTGTGTAAGTGGTAGTATCAAGTCCCCCATAGGTGAGACTAGTACAAAGATGAGGAGGACCATAAAGGAGGCATTCTCCTATATGGTGATCATAAAGGGGTGTTGGTGAAGACTTCCATACTCCTGGAGTAAGGAATGTGTTAACACTATATAGGTACTCCCCCAGCAGTGAGGCGTTGAAAACACCTTCCAAGGGATCAACGGTTGGTATGTAGGTAATGGTATGGATAATGTGTCGAGGTCGATGCGGAGGTGGAGTTAATGATTGGGAAGCTCGATGGGTCAACCATGGAGGTTATGGGTAGTGGTAGGAATGGAGGAGGTATGTGTGGTAGAAGCAGGCTCAGCTCAGACTGGTAGGTGGAGGTGTAGGTGAAGTGGTAGTGGTCATGGAGGTAGATGGCTTGATAGATAGTATGAGCACATCATTGGGTCAGGTAAAGCATGTTGCATGTTTTGAAAGGTGATGGGTCACTGAATGGTATAAGTGTGTCCTTCATGTTCAAACTTTACACAACGATGCAAAGTGGAAGGAACACAACCCATGACACGGATCCAAGGTCTACCAAGCAACAAGTTATATTGAATTCCCCCTCCAAAACGTAAAACAATTCTAGAATAATGCGGGGACCCATGCAAATGTGGAGGATGACAGTGCCTAGTGTAGAGGTGATAGCATCATTGAATGAACGTAACATGACCGATGTTTATGCATGTAATTGTTAGGTATGCACATTTGAGTGAATGCATGGGATGAAATGATGTTAATGCTAGCTCCCATCAATCATCACATGGCGTACCCATATGTCATCGATGTGGACAGAGATGAAGAGGGCTGGTCTAGGTCATCATTTTGGTGTGGCACGATCTCTTCCTCTGAGAAGCTAAGGGAGGCCACTTGGTGAACAAGGTGGGGTGAAGATGAAGATGGTAATTTTGTGAGAGAGGCTACATGATGGGGTGTGATAATGGAGGCTACGGGTGTAGGGTCATTGGGTAAAACCTCAATAGATTGAAGAACCTCCATGAGAGCTTGACAATGGGATTCGAGGTTTGAATGAGGTCATATAGGGACATTTTGAGGGGAGATTGGTGTAATTGTTTGAGCATGGTGCGATGTGTGATGCCATTAGAAATGGGGTACGTGGGGCCATGCAGATAGTTATTTTAGGTATGGGTGCAGATGGTATGTTGGGTATAGGATTGGTTAGTGGGTCAGTTGCCTTTTCTTTACCCTTCTGCACATGTGTAGTGACGTGTATCATGTTGATTTGAGGGGAGTTGGAAAATGGAGAAGGTGTAGGATGAGTGGTATAATGACATGAAGGGAAAAAACCTACCGGAGGAGAAAATCCTTATGAGGTGAGTTGGGAAATGACATTGGGGTGGTGGCATGGCAAGTTCTCTAATGTGAACCATGTTAATTTCAAATCTTGGGGGTGGCTCTAGGAGCTGTGAGGGTGGAGGTTGTGGTTGTTGAGTGGGCAATGTGGGAATGGGTGTCAGGTGAAGTAGATCCTCATCGAGAAGGTCATCATCGCCAAAAGTTGGTTTCTAATGGACACAATTGATAAGGACGTTTTCAAGGCCTTACAGTTCTCCACATCATGTCCCGCACACGATGGTATGCAAAATTTTAGTATCATCAAACCCTTTTGGCTTGGGTTTGAGGGGGTCATAAGGTCTGAGTGGTGGTAATGTGATGACAAAAGTCTCAAGGAGGTTGGTTAAAATTTTGGCATAAGACCCTACTAGTGGATCACAATGGGAAGTGAACATGGGTTTGGGTGTAGGTGTGGTTGATTGTCAAGGAATGGTTTTTGAAAGAGGAGGGAGTGGATCGAGCTATGGGTTTGGGTGCGGCATGTGTTTTAGGTGTCGGTCATGTTTTTTAGGTAGGGGTATAGTAGATGGATGGGTAGGAGGGTGTGTGGTTGTTTTGACTACCTTATTGTGGGTAGTGGAGTTTTGTTTTTGGGTTGCACCTTCTTGGGTAAAGGTGATGTGGGTGTACGAGGTCTAGAAGGAAAAGTAGATGGAGGAAGAGGGCGAGTTACCCACGGGGATAACGGGGTGTTGTGAAGGTAGATGATGCGGTCATGCTTGAGGTGTGAGAGACAGTGACTGAAGTGTAGTGGGTAGTGAAGCAATAGTTGAGGGTATTGGAGGTATGGGTGGTAAAGAGGTTAGAGGTGTAGGTGTAAGTTGGGTTGGGTGTCTAGGTAGGTCAGAGGTTTGTGAGGAAGGAATGGGCTGTTGTGTTTTTTTTATTGGTGGGTGGAGGTTTCTTGACCATGTTGGGTAGCTGAGGTCCTAAGATAGATGGGACAAGTGCAGGTGTGATTGGTGCGGCTAGGGTATGAGTTCTATGGGTTTGGTGCTTCTGTTTGGGTGTCGAGTAGGTGTGGTGTTGACTTTGGAGGATGTAGCTAAATCCAGTTTAATAGGTGGATGAGTAAGGCTAGTGGTCGGGGTGACCCCTAAAGTGGTAATAGGTTTAGTTGAGGAAGATGTTGTATGTGTGGATTTGGGTTTAGATGTAGGTCGGGTTATGGGTAAGGGTGTGGTTTGAGCTATAACAGGTGTCGTGGAAGGGGTTGTGATAGAGGTGGTTGTGTTTGGTTTGATTGGTCAAAATATTTTTGGGTAGATAGTGGAGGTATCAACAAGGGATCTCTACATTTGTGTTGAGATGGGAAGTAAAAGGCACCCCCATAGTAGAGCCCTATCCACATAATCTAAGTGATCAGCCAAACATGAGAATGACACGTCTGTAGGTGGAGTTGGTGAGGACCTAGTGGCGATTCCCGTAAAATGTGTCTTAGAGACGGAATTGGCTAGCTTCAACTTCCGTGGGTAAGAGAGCCAAAGTAGGTCTGTAGGATTTTGGGTAGCTGATGGAGAATGCTCACCAAGAGGAAAAGGTATCTCAACTAGGTCTATGATGGGTGGAGGAGATGATGGGAGCTCCTCTATAAGTGGAGGAATAATAGGTGCTCCTCTGATGGGTGGAGGAGGTAATGGGTGCTCCTCTATGGGTGGAGGAGGTACTGTGGGTAAAGGTTCTCTAAGTGGTGAAGCCAGGGGTGAGATGGTCTCAATGTTAGTGGAAGACTCCTCCGTAGGTGATGAAGGAGATGAAAGGTGTTCCTCTATTGGTGAAGGAACAGGGGAGGTTGGTTCTACACGGAAGGAGGATTTCGGGCTAGGATCTCCTCTATGGAAGGAATATGGGGTAATTGGGAGGTGACAGGTACATCATTAAAGATAGCATGAACCTCGCAGGGTATGGGTATCATGAGTTGAGGTCTCACCGGTTTGATCAGATGAAGGGGCATGGTTGGGAAATGGTTTCTTGAAGATGTGTAGGTTTTGGTTGGCAGGTGCATTAGGATTATCCATGGTTAACTCACCTTTCTCGAGCATTTCTTGGACAATATTTTTGAAAGTGATGTAGTTTCCATCACTATGACCCTTTACTCGATGATAATTACAAAAATCATGTTCTTTATACCATGCGGGCATGGGGTGAGCAGGGTTAAAACTAGTGTGTGGTTTTATGGGTGGAAGAGTGATGGCTCCAGCTTTGATAAGATTTTCTAAGACATAAGAGTAAGGTTCCCAATTGGGGTATATTTCCATTGCTCTCATCTGAATTGAAAAGTCTGGACAGGTGAGAGATTAGATGAAGGGGTAGCCTGATTTGATGGATGTGTGGGCCAGCCTTGAGTACCACTGTACATTAGTGGTGCCCTTAGCTTTTGAATAATTAGTTTGTGGTTTGAAGAAGAAGAGGTATCATTCGACTTGAATGCTGAATTCTTATTGCGTAATTGATTTTCTTCTCTTCGATGGCCCAATCTCTAACTTTCATGCCATAGTGAATGCTTCATCAAATGTTTGGAAGGTTTGACCTGCAAGGTCGGTGAGATATGTCTAGCACAAGCCCATGTGAAGAGCTCGATGAGTTATGTTTGTGGTAGTTGGAAGGTAAGTTGGTTGATCAAGCTATGCCAAGTGAGCAACAAAATCTGTGATAGATTCATCCTCATACTGATGTGTGGAGTATAGATCGGTCATGGTAACCTTCTTGATGATATTGATAGAGAAATGATCCAAGAAGGCTTGGGCTACCTGATTGAATGAGAATATAGAGTGTCTAGGTAACCCACTATACCAATCTAATGCAGTCCAGTGAGGGACATGGGAAAGGTTCTCAAGAGCAAGGCATCATCATGAGTGATCAGATAACACCCATGTTCAACGACCGCAAAAATGTTGTTGCAGGTCTTCTTTTGCTATTAAATGATTGAATTTAGGCATTTCCCAATGCATGGGGTGTGAGTGGATAGGAATGGATGGGTGAATGGGATCATTGCAAATCTCATCGTAGGTGAGAGTGTTGTGGGAGCTAGAAACCGATGCCTCCAATGTTCTACATCTTGTCCAACATCAATTTAATTAGGTCATTGGTGGGTTGCGATGATTGGGTGCCTCCTGTAGCGTGAGAGGGTTGGTTTTGGGCATATAACAGGGGTGGCACTCTAGTGTATGGGGCTGCCATGTAGGTTGGTTGAGAAGAAGGTAGTGAAACAGGGGGTACGTACCCAGAATGAATAATGGATGAAATGGGAGGTTGTTGGTAGTATGTATATGGGGGTGGAAGGGTCGTGGTAACCCTAGTGGCAATAGGGGCTAATGATTGTGGAATGGAAAGGACCACATTCTAAAATGGGGTAGGGGTCACCAACACTGGAGGTGGTAATGTAGCTACGGGTATGTGTGAGACATTAGGGGTGGATGAGGTTGTGTTTGGGGTAGTTGTCACGGGTATGGTGGATGTAATGCGGGTGCCACTGGTAGTAAACATGGCAGTTATAATGCGGGTATAGGACCTAGCTTCAAAAATGACTAGGGGTAAGGTAGATGTGGGCAGCATGGAGCCAGATGGGGCTGATGTGGGAGTGGGAGCAAGAGTCGGGGATAGATATGGGCATGCCATATATCAACTGACCCGAGGCATCTTGAGTGGATGAGTGGGAAAGGTAAAACTACAAGGTGGCAGGTTTTGGTCAAGGAGTCATGTGAACTCCTCATCTCCGGTAGTGATAGTAATAGGCTAGATGGGATCCATGGCTGGTGATAAAATGGAAGGTGGTGAAGGACTAGGTGGGAGTGGTTGAAAACTGGTGTGAAATACGAGTGTGCGCTTTCTTGTCTTTAGGTCAACACCATGTGAACTAGTACTAATCAGGTAGGGTTGCTTCTCTGTAAATGACACAGAGAACAACAGGAACAGGTGAATCTAGCGGTAAAAAGTGGATTAGGTACCAAATGGTGGTTGAATGTGAAACAGGCTAACCAATGCCGGTTAGGGAAAACCAATGCTAGGTCTAGGGTAACCACTACACTATAGAAAATGGACAGTGAGTGAAAAATAAGGCAAAAGGTGAAATCTGATAGGTATGCCAAATCTGATGATGTTTACAACGTCAATGGGTATGATGGTAGTGACAAGGACTATGAAAAGTGGAAGAAAATGAATAAAATGTCCTTTTGAGTAGGTTAGCAAAAGGACCTGGAACCGATGTCGGTTGGGTATAACCAATGGCAATCAGAGGTAACCGACGATGGTTACAGTGAAATTGAAATAGTGATGAAAGAAAAGTGGTTGTGAATTAAAATATGGTGTGGAATCAGACCCAAAATTCTAAGAATGATGGTGATATGGCCCAGCACACTCAGGTGAAGTCGGAATACACCAGCTATGATGAGGAGCATGCAAGGATGAACAAAAAGTGAAGAACGTGATCTCTCACCTCAAAATGCAAGCCAAGCAGAAACACTAAGAAAAATGTGATCCTAGGAGTGCCCTTTTCTATTATGTTTGTTTAGCTTATGCTATTTAGGGACTGACACATGAATTGTGAAATAGAGTTTTTTGGTGAGGATGGCTTCCTACAAAGAAGGAGATCTAAAAGGTGAGGTTTCAGGTATGTTATGGTGGGGTGGGCTTCACTCTGAAGTATGACTCACAGAGCAATGAGTTGGGTGCCCACTGTACCATGATCATGTGATCACCTACAACTTCTTCCAGTAGATGTTGTTTAAGAATGTATGTATTTTGAATTTTTGTGAGGTTTGGTAAGACTCAGAGAAAGAGAAAAGGAAAGAAGTGTTTTTCTATGATTCGTTTGTCAACCATCAGTTGGGCATGACTTCCAGTGTATAGGTTGCCCTCAATTAATGTGAGCTAATGCAATAAATTAGAATGCAATGCACTTATTTTTAAGCCCAAATCGAGATGTGAAATTGGATGACACAATAAGATGAAGAGGAAGAGGGATGCTCTTTCACTACAATGCATAGAAAACATGAAGAAATGGTTCTTTTTAATTACACCAAAAGAAAAGTTTCCTTTAGAGAAAATAGAAAGAAAAGGCGGGTTACCAAGGAAGAAAATTAGTGTGTATGCTTTTCAAAAGGGAAACAAACACACAAATTTTCCTAGAAATGAATGGAATGCAAGGAACCCCGATGGGTCCCACCGGGCATGCCAAAATGTTTCACCTGATTCTTAGATCATTTCTTTGAAGTGTTAACGAAACAAATAGGGTAACGGTGTAAGAGGAATACCTATTCAAATGTTGGTTGATGGGTTGTTGCACACGTATGACTTCCAAATCCACTGATCGTGAGAGCTTCCTTTTGGCTAGGAGGAACTACCTGTAATGCAAAGCAAGACCACCATAAGGAATTAAACAATATGGGCAGTGAACTGCCTAGTATGCTTGATCCCGGGAGTGTGATACTTCCTAGATGGTCATCACCCACTATTTTAAACAATTTAATGTTGTAAACAAAGTAAATCCTATTGTAATTTGAAATGATTTAGGTATCTCACTTAAAACACAATAAGAAATAGATCTAATCTAACAAGCTAAGCTAGAATAGAATCCAAAGGTCAAATGATTGGTTTTGGGTTCTGCAGGTTTGACAAAGGTCTCGTAGATCACAGTGGATGAGGGTGAGATGAAATTTGGTGGGTAGGTCTCTGTTCTAGGCTGTATGGGAAAATACAGAGACCGATGTCGGTTAAGGGTAACCAACGGTGGTTAGTGTAACGTGCCGGTTACTGTGGAAATCTAGAAATGCCACAGAACAAGCTTTGGGTCTCCTTTGTGATTGCACAAAGGACTTTGGTTGGTCGGGATGAGGTATTGGGTGACTGGGGTAGGATTTGGTGAGGTTTTAATGGGTATATGGAGGTGGAAATGTTGGAGAAGGTCAATAGGTGGCTAGGTAAACAATAGATGATAAAATGATGATGAAATGAAATAAACCAGAAAAGTATGACGTTATACTTACTTGGATTTCAGTCCTGAATGCCTGTGAGTGAGGGATGGAGGTGCTAATGAGGGGTTTGAAGGTTGCAAGTGATCACCAACTAGGAAATCTTTTGTATGGGTTGCATGTACATTCCTCTTTGCTTGATTAGATCAGATCATGGCTGGATGGTTGTGTAGGAAAATATGCTTGATCTCCTTCCTCGCATGTGGATTCTCACTGGAATTCACTGTGTTATCTCTCGAAGATGTGTTATCTCTCAACCTTCCTCATCAACCTTTTGCTTCCAACCTTGAGAATAAGGTTGTTTTGGGGTTAAAAGGGTAACCGATAAATGGTTTCCATCTTAACCGGCGATGGTTAGGGGTAACCGGCGTCGGTCAAGGTGGATTTCCTAGGTTTACTAAACTAGGAGATCCTCTTGATTTCCTCAGATCTCATGTCATTAACCCACGGATTAGACTGGGATCTTCTTGTGAGCATGCAAGAATGTGGTTAGAGGGAATGTAGGCATTGATTTTTAGGGTTTGGGTAAGTCTTAGTTAGTTATGGCAACTTACTAAGAATAGGTCTTAGGTTGAGTTGGCTTGGTGAGGTGTCTAAGTGAATCAGATGTGTGGATATTATTTAAAATAATATATTTAAATAATAGATATAGTGAGGATAATGAATTAATTTAATTAAATTAGTATTAGTGAGGTGAAGGGGGCCATGGTTAGTGAATGTGATGAAGGGTGTTTTTGAGGATATTTTTCAACCCCGCAGAAATATTTTAGAGAAACCATGAAAATAATAAGAATTACTAGATCAAATGGTGGAGAAACTACTAAAGAAATTGGGGAAATATATAAATGATAAATTATAAACATGTTTAAGAACATGAAACAATAAATAGTTAATGAAATGGCCACCTAGCTTGATGCTCTACATGCAAAGAAGAAGAGAGAGGATGCAAAGGAAAAACTTGTAGAGTTCTACAATTATTGCAAAAGAAAGAAAGATGATTACACATGCCGGGGATTGGCTAGCATTGCACTAGGAAAGGATGTTACACTAGAGTTCAAAATGATATAAATGGAAGATGGGAAAGTTTTCTATTTTTCCCATAGGAATCCATGGCCTCCAAGATAAGGAGGTATGCCACAAGATCTCATGCCATATTTTCAAAATTGGGCTAGTAGTTCATATAACAATATGCAACCCCGCCTTGGGTTAATACTCAGCAAGGATGGGCTCTTACTCTAGCCAATACCAATAGTCATGACAACCTCAGTTCTCAAGCCAATAGTGGCAGCACCCCCATTATTCATGGCAGTGACCTTAGAGAAGAGGTAAACAATGGATAAATCAACCTCCTAACTACCAACAAACCTATCAAAGAACCTCCCTACCCACAACAACAATATTTGATGCCAAACCCCAATCTAGATCTAAAAAAACTACTCAATTGCCAACTCAAATAACATCCAACCCCAATAATAAATATGCTCCGCTACCCTATAACATGTAATTAACCCAATACTCTACTTATTCAGTTAATGTTAATAATATGCATCTTCATTTAGGAAGATAACTTTTTCCACCAAGTAAACATACAATCGCAGAGATACCAAATGAACCACGATGATCTTAAGTTGATCTACACTAACATGAACATAATTCTAGCAAAAGTAAGATGCAAGTCAATGGACCCCCATTTCTAGAAATATTGTAAGATATAAAGTTGATTTTAAGTTAGATTTTGATTCTGATTTTGTCAATCAGCTGAAGGACATTTGTGGTAAATTTTCACTTATTCAAGCCATCAAGGATGTGCCTATTTACAAAAATTTGATCAAGGATCTATGTATATATAAGTATGGAAGAAGAAAAAAATATCCATCCACTATAAAAGTCATTGGAAAGTTCACCGACATCATGCTTGGAAAAATTACATAGATCTAGGAAGTCATTTGGTGAATGTTACTATTAATGGAACTACAATAAAAATACCTTGATTGAATTAGGGGAAGAAATCAATGTCATGACCAAACAATTCATGGATGACCTAAAGTTGGAAGGACTGAGGCCGATAAATATAGTATTGTAACTAGAAAATAGATCAATAGTAAGTCCAAAAGGATTCCTTGAGGACATTGTTGTGGTAGTAGAATCTTAGGAATACCCTGTTAATTTTATTGTCCTATAACCAAAGGAAAGTCTAGGAGGTTACCCTCTTATACTAGGAAGGCCATGGCTGGCCACTATTGATGCATTTATAGGGTGCAGGTCTAGCAACATGATCATCTCAAATGGAAATGGTACCAAAAAACTTATACTCTATCCTCATTCCCAACCATTGAATAATGAGGATCAAACAGTTTGGGTTAAAGAACTAGAAATTGATCAATTATTTTTCCAAAAACTAATGATGTTAGAAAATTCTTGCACTATTGAATATCAGGAGGAATATTTTTTCTCTCTAATATTTTTCAAAAAAATATGGAAGAAATGAATAAAATTACGATAGATTGAGGTGCATGAGATGTCCTTTGAACTAAGTCTTAACACAACCATGAGTATTCCAAGTAAAAATTATATTTTTCACCAACTTCTTCCTCATGATTGCATATTAAATTATTTTAATAGAAACATGTGTTCAATGTTGGACCTCTCCAAGCAAGTAGAAATAACAGCAAGGAGGCCACTAAATGTAAGCAAGATGTTGAATATAAAACAGGAGCAATTGTTGATTTCTCTTCTTCAAGAACATAATAAAAAAATTCATTTATAGGGTGAAGGTCTAGCAACATGATCATATCAAATGGAAATGGTACCAAAATACTTATACTCTATCCTCATTCCCAACTATTGAATAATGAGGATCAAATAGTTTGGGTTGAAGAACAAGAAATTGATCAATTATTTTTGCAAAAACTAATGATGTTATAAAATTCTTGCACTATTGAATATCAGGAGGAATATTTTTTTCTCTCTAATATTTTTCAAAAAAAATATGGAAGAAATGAATAAATTTATGACAGATTGAGGTGCATGAGATGTCCTTTGAACTAAGTCTTAACACAACCATGAGTATTCCAAGTAAAAATTATATTTTTCACCAAATTCTTCCTCGTGATTTTATATTAAATTATTTTAATAGAAACATGTGTTCAATGTTGAAATTCTCCAAGTAAGTAGAAATAACAGCAGGAGGCCACTAAATGTAAGCAAGATGTTGAATATAAAATAGGAGCAATTGTTGATTTCTCTTCTTCAAGAACATAATAAAAAAATTCTTGGGATTATAGTGATATGCATGGGATTCATCCTAGGATTTGTACTCATAGAATTTATATTAAAGAATAATGTAAACCAATTAGATAGTCGTAGAGGCGCATAAACCTAATATTAAGATAAATTGTGAAGGGTGAACTATAGAAGTTACTAGATGTTGGATTCATATACCCCATATCAGACATCCAATGGGTATCACCTCGGTAATTATTCCAAAAATGATGGGAAATGTAGAATCAGGTGGATTATAAAGAACTGAATTCAGCCACAAAGAAATACCACTTCCCATTTCCCTTCATTGATCAAGTGCTTGATACCCTAGCTGGTAAAAAGTACTCCTTTCTTGATGGATATAGTGGTTACAATCAGATCTAGATTGTACCAGAGGAATAATATAAGAATACATTCACATATCCATGGGGGACATTTTCCTATTCAATTATCTCATTTTTCTTGTGTAATGCACCTACCACATTCCAGAGAGTAGTCTTGAGTATCTTCTCTAATTTGAAAAATGACTACATGAAAGTCTATATGGATGACTTCACTATTCATGGTAGTAAGTTTGAGGAGGATATGAAAAATCTTGATAAGGTCTTAAGAAGATGCAAGGATTATAATTTGTCCCTAAGTAATGAGGATATATTTTATGTCCTTAGAGCCTGCCATAATGAACCTTGTGGAGGTAATTTTGTTGCAAAGAAAACAAAATAGAAGGTGTTAGCTCTTGGATACTATTGGCCAACTTTACATAAGGATGCAACATTATACAATAAGATATTTGATAAATACCGAGATAATGGGGAAGCCCACTAAGTATGATGATATATCATTGTGTAACCTCAATTAGTTCTACAACCTTTGATAAGTGGAGAATAGATTTTGTTGGCCCTATAGACAACCCTCCATCTTAGCGAAATGGTATATCCTGTCTCAGAAAGATTACCTAACCAAGTGGAAAGAGGTAAAATCATTACCAAACTATACCATTGAGAAGGTGGTTAAATTCATGTATGAGAACATCTTTAACAGATATGGAGTCCGAAGGGAGATTATGACAGACTAGGGTACACATTTTACCATAGATGTGATTTCTAATTTGGTCAATGAATATGAAATCAGGCATAGAAATTATACAACATACCATCCCCAGTCTAATGGCTAAGTGGAGTTTACAAACAAATAGATGGACGACATATTGAAAAATACTATAGCACTCCACAAAAGAGACTAGGCATACGAAAGCTTTGGAAGCAATATGGGCATTCAATACAACATGGAAGACCACAACTGGATTCACACCATTTGAACTATTATATGGAAAGATTATTATTTTTCAATAGAATTTGAGCATAAAACATTGAGAACTACACTTGAGCTAGGAATAGACTTATCATAAGCTCAAAGACAGAGAATTCTCTAACTCAATGAGTTGGATGAATTGAGAAAACAAGCAGTTCATAACACAGAGGTAGTGCAAAAACAAAGAATCAAATGGCATGACCAATATATTAAAATAAGACAGTTCTAGGAAGGTGATTGGGCACTTTTGTTTGACTCAAAATATAAGGATCACATAGGGAAGCTCAAAACAAGGTGGCTAGGCCCCTATGAAATTGAGAATATATTCCCTAATGGAGTTGTGAAGCTTACTACTATTGATCATATGAGATTCAAGTTGTTAGTGAATGGCCACATGTTAAGATTGTATAAAAATCCAGCTTCTTAAAGGGCATGGAGCATTCAACTTGTTAAATAATTTATGGCTAAATAAAAGTGTCGAGATCTATCTTTCTGGGTGATCATTAGCATTCCGATAACCCATTTTTATATAAGTTTTTGTTTTGTAGGTTTTATTGACAAGTGATTGTAGGAAAACATGATCTCCATCATAAGGAGAGAGTGCAATGACCAAGAGTTCAAATTGTAGCCACAAGAAATAAGATCCTATTTTTTTGAAGTGTCTGGAAGAACTCATGGTTACATAATGGACATCACAAAAGCATGCACAAGTGGATTATATGCAAAGAATGATTAGCACCCCAAATAATTGGAGTTCTCTCTCGATGAAGAATCTATTTATAGTAAGCAACAGTTAACACAAGTCAAACCCATGCCCACAAACATCGCAAGGCACTTACATGCATCTAAGACTCTAGTTCAATAAAACATGCACATTAATAATTTTAAGCCATAACTAGATAAGCGCATATATTTATTACTTTAATAAAGCATGATTATATTAATTGTATTTAATTATGACTTATGTCAATTCATAAAGCATGTGACACATTAAAATACCACCACCTTTTAGTTATGATGTGTCTAATTAATCCCTCCACATAAGCCAACATGTCACATCATTTTGCTTCATGTACTCAATTTTTTCACATCCACTTAATGATTAATCACCCCTAAACGTATTGTTTGTCCCCTTGGTAATAAATTTCAAAGCAATGAAAATCCATCAACACAATTCATTTTTGCAAAGTACTTTCAAGGAAAAATTATGTGGTTACATATTGCACATGGGAGAATTTGTGTATCTACCATGGAAGGTGACTTGATTAGATACGAAGCTTCGAGCTTTTACAACTTATGAATCATCCTAAGATTGTGTAGTATTTTAAGAATCATGGCTAGATGTAATACATTAAAAAAATTTCAAGGATTTGATGAGGCAGTTATGGAAGAGTTTGCAAATACCCTAAACAATGGAGAGGTAAAGGTAAAAGGGTTAATAATTAGGGTAAGTGATGAGATTTTAGTAGAGGTCACTGGATTACCAACTTAGGAAAGCCATTTCTAGACAAATTTGACCCAAAAATAACAAGAAGAGAATTTACTGACTAATGATTAGGATTTCATCTCGGACCACCAAGGTATTTTTAGAACATCTTAATAATTTGGTTCAGTTGCAAAAAGAATTAACACAAAAAATAATATTATATTTTCTATATATTATGTTAATACATTGATACATATTAATAGGAGAGTCTACTCCTATTTTCATGGAGGTTGTTCAACAACACTCCTCACAAACTCCTATATACGTGAGTTGGTTGTATAACCAAATATCACGTATAAACAATATTAGATATAGTTGTTTAATGTAACAACTATTAATCATATATTATTAATATGAGTTATATTAACTCATCATTAATAATATTACAATTTACTCATATATTATACTTGATAATATAGTTGCACACATTAATAATAATGTGAACACTATTCATTCCTAACATTCACCCCCTTAGTGTGAACATTATTAATCACTAATCTTCACCCCCTTAATGTGAACACGGCGAAGAACCATATTCGAAGAAATTGAACCACCTCCTGAAAGCACTTCTTAGACCAGGTACAGACTCCATAGATTATCTCTTTACCCTCGTAAAGGCGTAGTGTCAAGCCGAATTATGCAGGAATGCTCCCTTCCTCTTTAGGTTCCTGTGGGACTTTCCCTTCCTCTCTGGGCGCCCGAATTCTGAATCTCCAAGATCCACAAGCTTCACACTAGCTGGATAACCATCCCTTGAGTCTACCTCGAAATCTTCTCCTGCTCCCCAAAAATGAGTATTCTGAAAACATGACTCCTCCAAAAAGTTCTGAAAAGGGTTTATTCAGAAAACCATCACTCTGCAAAACAAGAACACTGAAAATGAAAAAACCACACTGCACACATGTCACCAGATCAGTATGCGGCCCCGTCGTTGGCAACTGACGAGAGGACGCTGCTTGTCCTCCATCCTCCTGTGCCTCCATCCTCCATTTGCATGCTGCTAACTCAGCCGGATTTGGATATGAAGCTCAACTGTTTCCACATTGTTTATTCTTTTCTTCCCTCCTGCAATGTGAAACACTTTGTTTTTTTCTGGACGTCGGGTAACACCGAAAATGCGTCCGTGAGGCAAAAAAATTATTTTGGACTTTTACAATTAGACGACTCTAACTCTTGATAACAACTAAAAAAACCTAAAATCACCTATAGGACAATAACACTAAATTGACACAATGACTTTGACGATATACAATCGACATACAATGACAAATTTTGAAAATGATCCGTTATTTTGACACAAACACTACAATTTTGAATTGACGATACAAAATCCAATTGAAGATTGGATTTTTACGACTCAAATTTTAGATTACAAAAACCAAGAATAACATTAAAAAAATACAAGACTTTATAGAATTTGATATTGACACTTGACTCAATACAACATACTAACAAATACAAAACACTGAAATATGTAAAATACGTATTGGCCCATAACTGACTCAAAACAAAAGAAATTTGAGACTTTACTTTACATGCCACGTAGCGCAGTTGGCTGAGGAGGATAGAATTTGCATTTGGAAAGACGCTGAGTAGGATTCTGCAATTTTGGAAAATTTGTTGGAGATATCCAAGGAAAGGATAACCGTGGTTTATCATGCAAGTGCCAAATCAGGAGACTCTGCGGACATCACTCAAACCATGATAATATCAAACCAATTCTTCAATCTGTGCAGGTCTGCAGATATTTGTACAGCCATACAAAGATAACAAAACTAAACGCAATCCTTCACAGTTTTGATGTCTATCCGATCTGATGCATTTAGAAAAGTGGCAAAGGAATTGATCACGTACAGTTCGACAGTGTTGAATCAGATCTGCAGCAAATTATGCACATGAATCAAGGCATCAAGACTTGTTAATTACACACGTTTAAAGGAACATATCTTCAATTGATCGAATGATCTCTTAGAATGAAGATAGACAGTTGTCAAACACTTCGACGCTCCACACACGGTTCAGGGATCCAAATGAAGCGTTGGGACTTTGAACACCTTTTAATTGGATAGAAACAATGACGCCTTTTCCTCTCAAGTTTGGATGCCAAACATAAACGATACCATCTCCACACTCCTCAGTCAAATTCACACATTTAATCGATCACAATAGATATAGATGACAGAAGAAGAAATATTCACGTCCACAACTCCATGAATATTTAAAACATAGACCAGGGAAATATAAAAAATTAAATATTTCCCTCACAAGATTTCACATATATGTCATGCCTGCTCTGATACCAAATAATAATTTGGTTCAGGTTGCAGAGAATTAACACAGTAAATAATATTATATTTTCTATATATTTTGTTAATACATTGATACATATTAATAGGAGAGTCTACTCCTATTTTCACGGAGGTTGTTCAACAACACTCCTCACAAACTCCTATATACGTGAGTTGGTTGTATAACCAAATATCATGTATAAACAATATTAGATATAGTTGTTTAATGTAACAACTATTAATCATATATTATTAATATGAGTTATATTAACTCATCATTAATAATATTACAATTTACTCATATATTATACTTGATAATATAGACACAATAATAATAATAATGTGAACACTATTCATTCCTAACACATCTCTCAAACCTTTATGGGCACAAGCTAACAATTTTTTCATTCAATATTTTACTTGTGAAGGGATATATTCAAGGTTAAATACAGTGTATTTCAAATTGTTAAATCATTTGAAAAATAATCATCAAGTGAATGTTCCAAATTTATTTCATGAGATGCTTAATAAAATGAGAAAAGAGGTTCAAAGGGGTAGGGAAACCTTATCACATCACTATCTAATAACCCTAGTGGTCAAGCACACTTTGCAGAGGGAGCACCCTTAGATATCATGGGATGACTTTGTGAGAGTGAACAATATTGAAACCTTGTTGGGAAAGAGGATAAAAAGGAGAAACAACACTGAAATTTCTACTTCACATATTCTAGAAGATGCACCACCCTCTTCCCCACCTAAAGAACCAATAAATTCTAAAATTCTACCTTCCACAAAAGAAACCCTTACACCTATTTCACCATAGAGAATATTTATTGCTGAAAATTTATTGGAATTTTCCTCCCCTAAAACCTCCACTTCCAAAACCAAAAGGAAATCTACTCATTTTGCTCCAAAACAAACTAGGTGCTCCTATAGGCTTAGGAAAAAGAGGAAAAAAACCCATTTTAAGATAATCTCAACCCATCTCATTGGATAGTGATTTGGAAGCCATAGAAGAAAATTTTGAGCCTAAACCATTAGAAAAAGAGTATAGAGATACTTCTCCCATAGTAACTCAAGAGCCAAAATACCATGAACAACTAATGGAAGGACAAGAAGAACTAAATCAGAATGAGGGAATAGTTCATGAAGTAGAGAGTCATGAAGTGAGACAAGTAGAAGAGGCAGTGGAAGGAGGAAATGAACAAGAGAAAATGACTGTAGATGATGTCAATGAACAAGTCATTGAGAAAGTTTTTGAACAATCACAAAATGATAGTTTGCAAGAAGCAAATGTAGAACCAATGTAGCCCCCAAATATTATTCATGAAATCATAAAGGAACTGAAAAACCATCTTGCAGTGAGATGGGAACACAAACTATGGGGCCCAATATTGAAAATATGTTGTTGCAAAGGGATGCTTACATTAACAAGCTCAAGAAGAAATGGGAAAAGGAGAAGGAAGACCTTATCTCTAAACATAAGGAGGAAATGGAAGACAAAGACAATGAGATTAGAAGGATGAAACAAAAACAAGAGGAAACAAGACAGAAGCATTTGACATGTTGAGTTGCAGACCCCCATCAAATGTCTATGCCATATACCTAAAATAAAATATGTTGTACCACAAGTTTACTTGCATAAATTCTAATATGATATATGACATTAGATCAGCTAGGAATTTCTTTACTCTGTATCAATAGTACACATGAACTATAGAATTTATTATGTGAGCTATATTTTCATAATTATGCCCTTCCATATGACAGAGATTGGATCCCAATTCTATATATTGGGGATGTACAAGTTAAGGAATTATGTTCTTATCTTTCAAATGAAATGGAAAGAGCTAAGAAAATGGAGGCATATAGAAATTTGGAGAAAATTACACCACTATATATTAGAGATGAGGAAATAACAGATGAAATTATAGAAGAATATGACAGTATATGGAAGTGGATGCAATCAAAAACAAAGTGTTGAGAATGAGGATGGAAGCCCACACGAAGTTAGAAACATGATCAAATAACATGCGATTCGAGTTATGATGACATTCGAGACCCATATGAACAGATTTATCACCTACACTCCAAAGGAAATAAATGCACTCACATCCAAATATACTTCCAATGTTATGTAGGGTGAACAAGTATATTGAAATAACAAATGAATGTGGGGATGATTGGTTTCCTATAGCTTATCATCCTCCAATATTTCATTTCCCAATTGCACCTTGGACAAGAAATTTACCAATCAATCAAAGGGTGCAAGAAAGAGTTTTGGACAGATTGATGAGGAGTTTTAAATGTTTCTTATCAGAAGAGGAAGGAATAGGAACACCCATATATTTCAGGCAAGAATGCAGTTTCAATAGAAAAGATATGAAGCTCTTGAATGAGGACATTCAATCATTTAAGCTCTGGGGTGTGATGAGTTGTATTAATTACTTTCATAACAACTCATATTTTATATTTTTATAAGACCATTATAGCCATGTTTATGTATTTCCTAAGTACATTTTTGAACATCACTATTACAACCATGAACTTTTGGCATAATGACTAATTGATATAGTTATATCTAATTGTATTTATTTTGTGATATTATGTGTGCATTTATTCTTATTATTTCAATAAATTATTTGGATGATTATATGTGTTTATGCCACTCTTTTTTGTAAAAAATATTTCATATGTAGTAAATGAACTTATCGACAGCAACTCATCCATAGCCAAAAAACTTGTCCCCGACAACTCATTTGTAGCATAAGGAAATCATTCACAACAAATAACCTGCATTTATGAAGATATTTTGAAACATGAAGTGATGAAACTTAAGTCCTTATGCATCATTGGAGAAGTAGTTACAATAGAAACATGGAAAATTGAGAAACAAATCAATCTTTGATTTGGTCATTGATTAAGAACTAGTGAAGAATTAATTGTTAGTTAAACACTTGTGTGTTTCAAACATGTTTTCAATCTCTCACTTATTATGTTGAATAATCCTTTTTTATTCTTCTTCTTCTCACGTTTTATAAATGATAAGATATAAAGGAAAGGGTTGGTGCCTTATAACAAGCGAGTCATATTTGGAATTAAAGAAAGAAGTGAGCATGCCCCAATGTGATTTGGTCAAGAAATAGATGATTGAAATAAGTAGAAGATTCTTTATTAAAAGCGGACAAAGGTTCCTATAAACATGGTAAAAATACAATATTATACACATGGATGTTCTGAATGAAGTAGAAGAAAAATGTGGATGTTATGGATGGATATGGAAAATGTAACTAGATGATTGGTGATGAAAAGGTGATGAGCCAAGGGAAAATTTGTGAGAAAAAAATAAGGACTAAAGAAATAGTTTTAACAAGTTCCAAACAACAATCGGTAACATACTATTTCTATTTTATAATCAAGATCTAGTCTGTGCATGTGGAAATCAATTACCTCTTGAATTGAAGATTTGATAGGAAATAAGTGAGTAAAAACTAGCCAATGTGTAGGAATGATTGATTTGGAAATTTGATTGGTGAATTGAGTGTGGAAGGAGAGTCGTAAATTTCTCTCTGCTAGATAGGATTCCATAGCCCCAATGAAGATTTATCTGATTCTAGTTGCAACATTTCTCTACTACCAGCCAGGATTCTATAGCCCCAATAGAGATACTAGAAATAAACCTAGAGAGAGTTTATCGTTTTGCTTTTGATTTAATGATTTTAGATTTTTTGATAGGTTTTTTATTTCTAAAAATTTATTTTGACTCTCTTAATTATTTTGATAAGGGGTTAAGAACCAAATATGGCTTGATGGAAGGATGTGGAATTGATTTTGATGATGACATTGGCTAGTGTCATCAAATACACCCAAAAGGTCTTCGCAATAATTTTATTAAATGTATGATAGTGATAGGATCTCTAATAGGTCATTCATTCTTTAATTTACCAAGGATATGAAAGACCAGGTCAAATAAATACAATAGCAATAAATTCCACACAATGAGTGTAAATAAACTAACCAAAAGATCATATTAGGGATGAATATGGTGGGTGGATTACAGAGGAATGAAAGGAAGGTAAATAACATCCATGCATATGTAATACTTGATTACAATGTTTGATGTTTATACCTTTGATTTCTTTAATGTTTTCTCATTTTTTTATTTTTTGCTAATGTTTTTAGATTTTGAAGGGTAAAACCACACACAGAGAATACACCAATGTGGATATATAGGAGGAAAAAGATCCATGATATGGTAGGAAGAATATGATATGATGGATAGGAAAGTTGGGGCCAATAATTTCACTTCATGTGCTATGATCCAACAACAATGTTTGTGATATCTTTGATGAGGAGACTATAAAAATTTTCTTATCAATAGTGATATTATCTCCAATATCGATGATTGTGGTGAGATCATATTCGATAATTGATAGTGACTTACCTTGGAACAAGGATTTTGTATGTGGGAGCTTGAGTTATTTATCCATAGAGGTTTGTACTTTGAACCATACCTGGTGTTTACATTGGCATGCATGTTTGAATCATGTTTTCCAAGTAGATTTTTGGGAGATTTAGAGCTTTTTGGTTTGAAAATTGGTTGTTGGAGACAATTAACAGATTCATGGGAAAGCAATCCCTCTTCTTTGATGGGGAGGTTCCCTTATTCCACCAAACTTTAAATCTCTATATATTTACAAATATACAAGATAACTATCTCTAAATGAGGATATTGATGCATATGAATGACTCTATATTTTTAATACAGAAGATAAAAAAGAAATGGGGTTTTTAGGAACAACAACTTATCTAGGTAAGAGGAA
This sequence comes from Taxus wallichiana var. yunnanensis, assembly GCA_018340775.1. Classification (NCBI taxonomy): domain Eukaryota; kingdom Viridiplantae; phylum Streptophyta; class Pinopsida; order Cupressales; family Taxaceae; genus Taxus; species Taxus wallichiana. The sequence goes on along the minus strand of CM031239.1, from coordinate 147,484,964 downwards.
TGAGTTAGGGATACAAAGTTCAAGCTAACTCATCATTCAAGGATACATGTACCCTCCTTGGTTATGCAAGATCACCCACTGACTGTAAAGAGAGAAGGGAAGAAACAACACTTTCAAATAAAGAGATTGCATATTTTTATTCTACTTGTGCATGCAATAAGAATTTAAGAACATGTGTATTTGTATAAATGAAAACCCATGATACATAAAATGCATATTGACACAAATTTTAATACATTTCAATTCATGAATTGAACACCAAGTTTCAGATTTCACCTATGACAAATCAACACATTAATCAAATTACAAGAAAAGGAATGGAAGAACTCATGAGAAAAGGAAAGTCTTATTCTATATTGATCAAAACTTTATATATTACATCCAAGAGCACCAATATCCAACCCCTTTACAAGTGAGAATGAAGCCTTATATCCAACACCAATATCTTATAAATAATTGTCCTTAATTAAGTGCTAAACATTTAATTAGTTAATTACATAAGTTGGCTTTATTTTAGAATTTTATTTGCAAAATAATAATAAATCCAACCTCAAAATAGAATAATTAGATAATTCTAAACTATGAATCGAATAAGAAGGGACATTAGAAACAGAATAGCTAATACTTTCATCTTGAACACTTGAACTCTAAACTTTGTCACAACAATTGAGATTTCCATGCTTTTGGGAACTATAATATTTGTAATAGAAGTCAACCAAATCCTAAGAGAATATTCCATTTATTTTATAACACCACCATTTTGCAGATTCCATGGGTGTCCTTAACAAATACATTGTGTAACTCAAAGAGTTCTTCCATCTTGTCTTTGTTGACTGATTCTTCTTTGAAAATATCTTCTTTGATCAATGATTTGAATTTTGTTTTGACTTGATCAACTAGATTCCTTTATGCAGAATTCTCTTTTAGAACTGATAATAGAGAGCTTTAAAATCGGTAAAGATATCTTCTTTCAATTATTCTCCTTTTTGTACCATGGTTCTTAGTTCAACCGCATATTCTTTTAGCACTTTGATCCTTCATTCTTTGACAAGTTGCTCTTAGAATCATCAAAAAATATGTGACAAGAGGACCTTTTCATCAATTGTGCTCATGATATGGAGATCTTGAATACATTCTGCCCAAAGTTTGAGTTCTTTATCAATTGTATCTATCCCTGAGTTAATTTTCTCTTGAGCAGAAATGATGTTGTCATATACTCTATAGGATTCATCAATGAATTGCAACCCAGAGACTAAAATTCCCTCAACCCAAGCCTCAAAGGCTTTCTGAGAATGTTGCATTATTATGAATTTATTAAATAGCTTTGACATATATTTTGGTAGTGGAAGCCGTGGATGAAAGTGAAGAGAGAGGGGTGGGATCCAAAGGAGTCTTATTTGATGAGAGAAAATATTTGATAAAGTTTGAGAGAACCTATATATGTCCCTCAAGTTTTTATTAAGTTGCTTTCCTTTCTCAACTCTCTCGATGACTTTAGAGATTATTTCCCTTAGATTATGTACTTCTCCTTCGGATTAGATGCTCCAAGTGGAATCATGGTGAGATCTAGTTCTAAAAATTTATATCTTTTCACTCTCATATCCTTTTAGCTTGGAAATTTCTAGGAATTATTTCCCTTTGGAATATGAGACAAAACAAGAAGTTTCTCTAGCCTTCTTGGGAGGAGGAGTTGTACCTATAATAGCAGCTCTTCTGCATCAAATCCTAGAATTACAATATTGGATGAAGCTTTCCTCTTCGATATTGGCTGAAATCGTGTGGATGAATCACTAGAAGGAGGAGATAGACAAGGGGGTAAATCAAGGACATTTTGAGGAATGAGAGACTAACAAGTGAATACTTCAAGAGTAGGAGTTGCAAAGCGAGAAGGATGTGGTCTTCTAACCTCTAGCTTAGGCCTTGAGGCACTAGCTTTTCCTGTATCTGGTTCAATGATTTTTACCTCATATTCTTCATCTTCACCTTCTTCATTACCTTCATCTTCCTCTTCTTCTTCTTCCTCGTCTATTTTTTCAATTTTTTTCTCCTCAACTGCTTTTACTTATTCTTCATAGTGTTATGTCATTTGATCAAAAGTGAGAACAACTTCATCAGGTTTATTCTTGAATATTTTCTTATTCTACCCTTTGCTCTTGTGTTTCCTCATTCTTCTCTACCTTTTTTGATTTATCTTTTTTCACATATACCTTGGTTCCTGAATCCAAGGGTGAGGAAGGATTTAATTGGATTGTAGTATCTTTTTGAGAAGTGTAGGATTTCTTCTTGGAATATTTCTTCATTATTTCATTGAAATCCTTTATCCTCCTACCAAACCAATGTCTTTTCCTCAATGGCATGTGATTATTCATTTCATAAATATTGTACCTCTTTTTGAGACCAATCAATGGTTGGTAGAGGTGTTTATTAAATAGATCTTATGTATTCCACAGAATACAAATCAGAATCGTCATCCTTCAATCCCTCAAGAACCTTGTACAAGTTAATATCATTTATCGATACAATGATAATCTACCAAATTACATTTTCCTCACTTCATATTCATCTGCAAAGTCTTCCCAGTAGTCCTCAAATGTGGGTACATGATAGTAGGTCATTCTAAGATTCTTGGAGATAAAACCCTTGCTATCAAAAGAGTGACCTCTTCTGGTAAGTATGAAATTTGAACTCTGAGATTGTTCTCTCAACATTTTGTGCATCCAAAGCAGACCTACATGTGTAGTTTCCCAATGAGATAAGAAATTGAATGTTGGATATCTTCTTATCTTTGCAATCATGTGTAATAAACCCAAGTTGTGTACAAATATCCAATAGAATCAATTTACAATTGTAGTAAATTGGAAACTTTTAGGCACACCTTCAAACCCAGCTATCCTGATGTACGAGAATTTTTTGAATTGGATAAAGAGGTTGCTATATGTAGAGATTAATTGTCTCGCATCTAAACAAACTCTCTCAGCTACATTTCCTTCCAATATCCTGACCAAAAACATTTTAAAGGTATCATTCAACCTCATATGATGAGTCTTGTTATTATCATAGGTGATTTGGGTGTATAACTCATATACCGATGCATTTTTTTTATCTTCTTGTCTAGAAAACCCTACCCACACCTTGTAAGTTGTTATGGTATACATCAGGTATGAAGTCATGTGGAAAGTTTTACTCTGATGCTCATTGAGAAATTTTTGAATCGGTTCTCACAAATGATCTCTCCCCAATTCAACCTTTGTTTGTCTTCACATATCACATTGATGTATACACACATCCAATACTAGAACTCATTAGTGGAAGGCATGCCCATTATTCTTACAAGAAATGTGATCATATCTAAGAGCTCTTCCTTAAAATCACTTTTGTAGAGAGTTTTGGGCAGCTTGGAACCCCCTTTCTTTTTGACTTTGAGCCAGGACTTAGAAATCATAGTCTTATAAGTATCTTTACTTTGATCATAGAGATTTTGTGCTTCAGCCTTGGTCAAATTTTGAATTCTCAAAATTTGGTATCCCTAAGGAAACATTTATATAGTAGGCATCTAATTTAGAAATAATTTATCCCTGGGGATCCTTAAATTCCTTGGTTTTTAGGTCAAAGCTTAAAGAATGTGCTAATATAGTGTTAATGTGTTGCACTAAGGTTGGCAAACAAGTAGAAAGGAAATTCCACTATTTAATCTATATTAGTAAATTACAATGGGAGTGTCTTCAAAAATTTGGTCCCAAAAATAATTTAGGTTCATGTGCCTCATACCATTAACTCCCATATCGAGCACAAAGGTTTCAAGAGAGGAAATATGTTTATATCTTATGTATTGGAACTTCATTATGGAGGAACTAGGGAAGACTCGGAGGAAATGGAGGTTTATCAATGGTTTTCAAGAGGTATTTGAAGGGGAGGGTTGAAAACACAAATAACTACCAAACTAAAGCAAGGAAGGATGAAACCACTCACCTTTAGTATAGAAAGGAAGGCACCTCCACAACGGTTCCAATACAACTTGAATTTTTGAATTTGGATGAAAATTGATTGAGTTATGAGAAAAAACATCCTTTTGGGGCACAAGAGTAAAATAGACAGGGAAAAGTGAAGACTCGATTTATAACAGATAAAAATAACTAAGTTATGGATTTATATAGAAATGGGCTCAAAAAAGGGTCAATTATTGCAAAAACAATGAAATGCATGTGTCAACTTGCTCGAGGTAGCTTATTTACTAAATTATTTATGTATCGCTTATGATGGGTTCCCAAGAAACTATAAGAACATATTGGGGTGGGGGAAACATGGAGTGGCTAGGAAGGGAGGGCCTGATGGAATGAGTTCTGTCTGGGTGACCAATCTCTACATATGCCATGAAAACCAAGGATTGTGGGTTGAAAAGAAATGCGGGGAACCTATGCACAAGTGGAACACTTCATTTGGTTTAAATTTTTTTCGATAAACCCACAAAAAAGGGAAGAACAATGCAATGTGGCAAATAGGGATATGTGGGGAATACAAGCCAAAATAGAACCATTCCATGAGTTATATAAATATCCACAAAATCTTCAAAGAATAAAATTAAGGCTTACGGGGAAGAAGAGCTAGCAGAGAACAAACTTGTGTAGGGAACAAAGTTTTGTGGGGAAGAAAGATAAAGATGGAACAAGTTCCTCCAGAGTATAGAAAATTTGATTAACACTACAAGACAATTAATGCGGACAAATTAGTGAATCAGGGAACAGGAATAACAGGGGAATTGTTCCTTCTATTCATCCAAAGTTTGCAATAGTTGCACAAAATCCAAAAATGACCCAAAATTTACCAACTATTAAACTTGTTCACTCCCTTGGTCTCAACAAAGGTGCATTCGTTAAAGTAAATAGGTCACTTGACCCAGAAACTTAAATTTTTTTCAAAAATTCAACATGTGGATAGGTGATAATAGAGCTAGTAATACTTTTCATCTTGTCTTGATGAAAAACTATTTATTCTTCTTTCAATATAATGTATGATTTGGTTAGTCCCGAAAAATGGGAGAATAAAGAGGATGTTTGGGATTGATGATAGGAGTGGTAGAGATAATGGTGGGCATACCACAGCTTGTTGATTAAGGTATGGTATGATGGATGAAGAGGATATGGTCCAAGGACTGAAGGAAATGGGCTAGGGGGTGGTAAAAGAATTTACGGTAATGTGCTTTGAGGTGGCTTGAGAATAGAATATGGAGGGATACCGGTGCTAACCCATACATAGAAGATGAAGGGCTATTAGGATGTGGCCCAAGGATAGACAATAATGGGATACCAGGAGGTGAGCCACAGATGGAAGATTAAGGGCTACTTGTGATGTGGCCAAATAATTAAAGGGAATGGGATACCAAGGAGGTGACCCAATAATTGAAGATGGTGGGCTACTCAGAGGTGGCCCACATATAGAAGAAGATGAAGGGCTGCTTGGAGGTCACCCAAGGAGAGATTTTGATTAAGGAATTATGACATGTAATGAGTGATTGGGTGATGAGAAGATAGGAGGGGAATTAAGGATAGATCCTATCATTTCACCATGTAATGGGAAATGAGAAGAAGGAAGAACACGAGGAGGATCAAATTAGACGATCTTAGGCTCTTCCTCTATTTTATAATCATATGACTCACCCTCTTCCCCGCAATATGCAGACGTATTAAGGTAAAAAGATAATTCATTCTTGTGATCCTCTGAGGAATTTCATCGTGTAACCTCATGAATTCTACTATTACTTTTTCATTCTGAAAGAAATCGATCGATATGGGTTGATTTTGGTCGATGATAATAGGTTGATTAGAAGAAAGGGGTCCAAAAAGTGTTGAATATTTAGAAGATGTTTGATGATAGAGATGATGGGAAGGTTTGACCTTATTTATCCCACAAAGGTATTGGATAGTGATTTGAAAATATATCTTAGCACCTCATTTCTTGTTAATTGTTTAACGTGGACGTAAACATCGATCTTTAGAATATTGATGAATATATAATAAGGAATGATCGAAATGACCCAAGGGCCAAAGAGGGATTGGATTTTGATTGATATAATAATATGACCCAAGAGACAAAGTAGATTTGGATTTGGATGTCTCGAGTGGAAGAAGATGTGTATTTGGGAAACGTTGGTATTGGTTTTCCTACAAGATGTCTTAATATATGTAGAGAAATAGGATCGTGTAAAATGTTAGTGGATTGTAACATAACAATTGACTTAGATGATTGATTAGAGGAATTTTGAGTCACACAAATATTTAAAGGAGGAAGATGTTGTTGAGGTGACTAATAAAGGGGTCCTATGAAGAAAGCGAGGACTCGTAACTCAGAGTAAATAAAGATGAATGATTGGAAGAATTTATGGTGACACAAATCCATATAGGAGGAAAAAGTTGTTTTGTAACTGTACAATGGAAAAGTGACATGCAAGAATGGGAATCTACAAGTAACTCTTCCTCGTACCCAACCTCCCGAGGTCGTGCTGAGATGGCTAGTGAATGTGGAATATGTATGGATACAGACAAACTAGTTAGGTAATCTTATATCCTCAATACGCAATAATGGAATATGCAAATCTAAGGTGAAGAAGGCCCTCCTAACCTGAATTGGTGTAATGGATTGTTTGGATATAATAGTTGTTCGGAGGCTCCAATCAATGTCGAGCTCTACTCGAGATCCTATTTATTGGCTGTTGGATACGTGGGAAGTGACCTGTAGGTGCTTCGTGTATATTTCTAGACAAGGTCATGAAAATGGTGATGGGAGGTGTAGTGGATTCTCTGGGGTTTTATGGATGATTCTCTGGTCTAGTCCAAAAATCCTTAGCTTGATTGGCTACTACGTTTAATAAGGAGAATTGTGTAATGATGTCTGGTGGGAGCGGTGAGGACCTAAATACTAGTGTTCGTAAACCAACATCAATGTCTGATTGATCAATAGGCCCATTGGGTTGTGGGACCTGTGGATCACAACCGTAAGTTCATGGTTGTGGTAGACCTCCTATGGTCATATGAAGAGTTAATCTCTCCTTCCGACTATCCAATAATCATACGCCTTTTCAGCCTCTATGTTTAGAACTAGGAGTTGTGTAATTTTCTCGGAATACCTTATAGGTGTTCACAACTTGAATGCATAAGCTAGTGTCTATGTCAATGAGGAGGTCCCCTGCGTTGGGTTGTGGAACTAGAGGATCACAACCAAATATTTGTTCTCTTTTGAGTCCTTGTACAGTCATACAAATACCCTATCAAGGCAGTCTATAGTTAGGATGATTTGACCAAAATGTGTATGCCTTGTCATCTTCAATATTTAACTCTCTCAATTGTTCACTAATTGCTCGTAGGTTTATTGTTGCTCAAAAGACCTAGATCCTAAGGTCTTGATCTATATCAGCTAGTGTTGTGGGTAGATTTGGTTGAGGCACTATCGGTTCAAATATGTATTCTCTGGGCTCTCTAGGTCCCGTGATTGTCATGCAAAAATGATTCAACTTTAACTAAAACTAATAAACTAATTATGAAAGATGTATCTACACTATGCATGTATTCTTTTATTTTTGTATTTTTGATGAAGTATTTTAACGAAATTAAAAGAGTAGCTATTCTAATATTTTTAGAAAATGGACAATTAATCTAGTAACATAATTAAAACAAACAAAGTAGCCTGGTGTAGCTATTTTCCTGTGTAGGTGTGAATTTATCCTAAATATCTAAATAACCAACTAGTTTAATCGAAAAACTCTCAATCCTACCTCAGAAGTGAGAAATGAATCATAGCTTCTCAGAAACTATCATTCCCCATAGCTTCCCTAGCAATATTGAAAGTGAACTTTAACCAAAATGAAATAATTTACTACTCTATTTGATACGTTGTAACTAGAACTTTGATAGCTCAAACCTGGAGTTACCAAGAATAGTGGTAAATCTAGTTGTGTGTGACTTTTTCCCTCAGTGTGATCTCCTCATTCCTTCGTGTTCTCGTGAATCTAGAAAAGCGTGTATATGATAGCATCAACAGAAGAAGGTACTTGAACAATGGCAGCTTTGGATATAGACCAAATACAATGCGAGTAAGAGAGGGATAGTGCAAGTGAATAGAGCTTGACTATGTAATTCCTAGTGGGATTTATTGTGGGAATACAACACAAATATGCCAAGAGTTCTAGAAACTATCTTTTGTGACCAGACAAAACCTGCAACTCTAAATGGATTCCAATCTAAGAATGAAACTACCTTATTCTAAATTGGTTTGCATGGAACAATAATGAAGCAAGATTGAAACAAGAAGATCAAATGACCTCTAAATAGCAAAGGAAGACTAACAATGGATGCAAAACATGAAACTATTGGAATTCTAAGCAAGAAACTCAAAAGACTGAATGATTAAATAGAGAAGGAGAGGGGCCTCTTGTTTGAAAACAAGTTGGCTATTTATAGCAAATGAATTCACTAGAAGGTAACTTGGAATGGAACTCTTTTACCATTAAACAAAGAGAAAACACTATTCATAGGGCGGCCAAAACATAAATGCAAAGCAAAGTAGCTGAAAAATGTGGATAGAAACTTGAATTTTACGTTTGACGAGATCATCGAACATTCTAGAAAATGTGCACAGACCGCCACCCCACCGCACATGGTGGCGGTTATAGGACCGCCCGCCACCCTATCTGGGTGGTGGTCATCACGGGACCGCCACCTAGGCAGGGTGGTGGTCTCATCACTTAAGACCAAAATGCAAGGAAAAGGGGGGGAGAGGGCAAAACAAAGCATGTGGAGGCTAGATGAGGCATACGGGATACAAACGTATACTTGGCGAGCTTTTCTAGATCCCGAACACCTTGCGAGGAGACTTGTATCATCATTGGGGTATGTGTAACCTCTTTCCAGGTGGTGTAGTACCCTACAATTTTGGGTACGTACATATTGCCCCCTCGAGAAGCATCTTAGCCATGAAGAGGCATAAAATGGTGGATCTAAGTATGGCGGTCCCGAAATGGGGAGTTAGGAGTTATACCTAACATGCCTGTGTGTCAGAAAGTCACCATCCAAAATCTCGCTATCTACAAAATGAAAAAGGGGACTCAAGTGCAGATAGATAAAATAAATTGAGAAATAAAACTAAATTGATATGAAATGAGGACTTACCATCTGCATGGGGTTTAGAACTTACCTCCGTCGACGCTCCAACCCTATGAAAGACATTCAAAATCAATTTTAGAAAGCTATATATATATAAAAATGAACTCATTTTACTATTCATTTACGCATGTTGATTTGGTGGTTTTTGAGCTCTAGGACCCACGGTGACCATTTTTGACGAGAGTATAGTCAAAATGTCCATTGCAAGAGAATGTGATCATGCCTCCGAGAGCGGAACATCATCCTGCAAAGTCTCAGGTTAGTTCTTCTCAATTTATCATTTTTAAATCCAAAACATAGAAATGTTGAAATCTTTGTCATGGGGGGATCATTTTCAAAAATGCTAGTTTTAAATGAGTCTCTAGGGGGGGCCATAGGGTAGGTCTTTATTTTGTTAAAAATGGTGTTTTCTTGCATTTTTAATGCATTTTTAGGGCTTTCGAGCCATTCACCGCTTGGGACAGGACCGCCACCCTTACACAGGGCGGTGGTCATGGGACTACCACCCTAGAAGGTGGTGGTTATGGAACCGCCACTCTGCATAGGGTGGCGGTTCATAACAGAATGCAAAAAAAGATGTTTTATTTAATTGTTTTTACATTTTTAGCATTTTTACATGTTCTTGATAATTTTTCTAGTTGGATTTTGTTACTAACTTACTCTTTTTCTATGTTTTTGGGTGGATGCGAAGAAGGAGGAGTATATTAGATGGAGTAGAGAGAGGGAGTGTGATTGGCTCCCAGCAGTGTTAGAGGCACTGACCCAGATAGAGCGAGACACTCTGCAGAGGGCCGGTATTTGGAGGATCACACAGGTTCCTCATGTTGCACCTGCTAGTCACATATTATGTGACTTATTTTCATATTGGGATGTAGATCGGAACACTTTTTGATTACCAGGTGTGAGGGGTGAGTGGTCCATCACCCTAGAGGATGTCTACCATATATTGGGGGTTTTGATCCTTGGGAGGCGGTTGTCTCTCAAGACAGCAGTGTCGAGATCTCAGTTGGTTCAGTGGGCCACTTATATGGGGGATGTCATTGTTTCCATGGGGTCAAAGAAGGGGGTGAAGGTCCACTCCATTGTTGAGTCAGATATTCCTATGCTCCGCAAGGCTATCATGGGCATCCTTGCTTTGAGATTGATTGGGGACAAGGGAGGGGACACTCTCTTATATTGTTGGGCTCCCATTATTACATAGATTGAGGGCCATGGCCATGCATTTATGCTTGGGAGTAGACATCCTCGGGACCACCTACCATGATTTATATAGGGTGGTTAGACTACAGGGATAGTCATTGAGCCACCCTACTCTTGTCATGAGTTGGGTGTATGAGCACATCACTCCATATGGGAGAGGTGTATAGGCAGAGGATCCTGGGGCCATCAGGGTAGCGAGGTGGATAGGGATGACCATTCTTAGAGTGCCTCACCATCCAATGGCTTCTTTGACTACTGCAGACATGGAGGCTACTCCTTATCAGGCCATGGTAGGGTTATGGGGAGAGGAGACACTCACATTGATCACTTGCCACACTACCAGTCAGCTGGTAGACAGGATGGGGAAGTTGGAGATCCACCCCTTTGATAGAGTACCACAGCAGTTTGGCCTCCCATATATTGACATGTTTCCTCCAGTGGGGCCAGTGTATAGATCTATTCGTGAGGCTCGGGGAGGTCCTAGAGGCCGGGGTTGGACTATGGTCACTCTGGTGTGTCCCCATCGCAGCTAGGAGGGTGGTTTGTGCTCGAGGGGTAGCCAGTGCTCCTCGAGCACCTTTACTTTAGATTGGCACCGGTCCTGCTCATAGCAGAGATGAGCCTATTGACGTGGACTCTGAGTCTGAGGAGTTCACTAGGGGAGATAGAGGAGGAGACAGAGGAGGTGAGACCGGAGCCGGTGGGACAGGTGAGGAGGATGACAGTGATTCTGAGTGGCATGACACTCAGGATATCTTGGGGCCAAGAGGGTGGAGTGGAGCACAAAGAAGGTGACTCTGATTTTGAGGAGTTTCCTTCTCAGGATTTAGGGGAGATGGCAAGTCCATGGCAGGCCATCATATTACTCCAGATGTGGGAGAGGGATGATAGTTAGTGGCAGTGTCAGCGTAGGCATGGACCCTAGAGATCCCACTTGGAGGCCTGAGATCCGAGTGAGTTACCACTCTTTTCTTGACTTTGTTTTAGTTAGAATTGTTTAGTTGTTATTTCCTTTTTTTGTTTCATTTATCTTTGGTCTTATTTTGGACAACTTTCTAACTCATGTGTTTCTCCTTTTTATTTGCAGCGACTATTGAGGGATGGCGAGACTTGATTCACTAGGTGTGTGCTGACACTCTATTACTCCCTTCTGATGGTACTCGGGCCAAGCTTATTGAGGATGTTGGGGAGCCCTCAGCAGCTTGGTCGACATACAGATGTCTTTTCCCCTATCTGAAGGTGGCAAAGATCATTACTTCCCTTCACACCAAGTTGGCTAGATATAGGACTGCTGAGCGCTTGATGAGGAGGAGTCACTCTCATAGTGAGACCACAGCTGCTGGCCATGATCATGAGCCCTCCGTCCATTCAGAGCATCATCGCAACAGGAGTCCTAGGCATGGCCATACACCTTCTGAGGGATCTCGCAGAGATTGAGAGATCATAGTGTCCTTTTATAGTGACTTTTGGTCGATATTTGTATGATTGTTTTTGTATTTTCCGGGCTCATTGAGCATTTTGACCATGCCTTAGTGCATGATGGCATTGTACATGAAACACCATTTATATATATATATATATATATATATATATATCTTTTTGGATCTAGACTATCTGGTGTCTAGAATTTTGTGACTCGTTTCCCATGTGTATACTAGATGTTTTTAGAGTATTTGTTTTCATGCTTTTCAGAATGTATGCAATGGATGAAAAATGATAGCAAATACTAAACAAAATGTTTTACTTTATATGCTTTTGTAATGTTGACATGTGATGATGAACATGTTGTAGTTTTGAACTTTTGGCCTCTTTGGGCAATGTCTATGATTCCTTCTTATGTTGGAAAAATGTGATGAATGTATAGTGATAAAGAGATGAACTTGCCCCATTCCCAACTCCACGCAACCAGTAGGATGCGAGGGCTCAACACCAAGAGTTGGGAAGGGCAAAAATTGTATGAGTTTGAATGAATGGAATGATGAGAGATAGACAAACCAGTGACAAAAACCAAACTTAGACCTACACACTTACCCTACTCAGAACTACCACCAAGCTTAGAAGGCCACTTACTTTCCAGTTTATCTAGACTTAGATCTATAAATGGCAACCTAGTTGACAAAATCTGGTTTTGAGGATTTGATCTCTTTGGAATTTGGACATTTGTTTTCACTTAATATAATTTGATTTGTATTTCTAGAATACCAAGATTTGTTGATTTGTGTGAATGGACCCCCCACACCCTACCTCATGCCACTAGTAAGAAGCATGGGTTTGTCACCAAAGGCAAGATATAGGTGAGTAAGGGCACTTCTTTCCTTTCCCAACCTCGCACCACTAGTAAGAGATGTGGGCTTATCACCGAAGGTTGGTGGGGCAAAGAAGTGTGTAAAATAAAATATTCTATTTGCTTGGCATTTTTTATTCTATTTGATTTTGACACTTCTGATCTGTGACTTTGGGATATCCTTTCTTTCAAAGAGACATAAGAGGGATAGATGTGACACCAAGAAGCTTCTAGAATAGACCATAGGTAAGGACAACTTTACCTAGTAGAAAGAAAGAGAAAAACCAAGTATGTAGGCCTTGGTATGGTTTTCGTCAATACTTGTCTGTCAAACTTGATGATAAGATTTGAAATTACTTGATGATGTTTGAAGAGATGTGATTTGAATGCTTTTGCCAATATTTTCAGAAATTTGTAATAGATTGCTTAAGAGTAAGTTCCTTGACTACAACTTTTACGAAATGAGTGGACAAAATGAAACAACAAGATGACTAATGCAATGTAGGTAGCTATAATGTACAAGTGGTGATTCTGATGTCTTATGTGTAAAACCATTTAAGATGCAAGGAATTGATAGTTTCATTGAATTCCTCACCTTCTAGTGTGCATAAGAGATACGCACTATTTTCATAGTCTTTCATGACTCGGTATGGGCCCAACCACTTGGGCCAGAACTTCCTTCCTTCACCGGTTTTCTTATCAATCCAGCTGTCTAGTCTTAGAACTAGATCTCCCTCATATATTTCTCACTCATAGACTTTTTGTTATACTATCGGCACATCCGGTCAGCATAGGCTCTGTGTCATTGTTTGGCATTTAGCCTGGCCTCGTCAAGGCTTTCCAGTTGAGAGAGGCGTGCCTCCCTGTAAGCTTCTTCATCCAAAATCCCTTGTAATGAGATGTAGAGACTAGGTATTTCAACCTCAAGTGGGAGAATTGCTTCTACCCAAATACCAATGAGAAAGGGGTTGCTCTTGTTGGTGTTCTTATTGAGGTTTGATGGGCCCACAAGGCCGGATATAGTTTTAGATGCCAATCTCGCTTGTTCTCCTTAACTATTTTGAGGAGAATAGCCTTTAATGTTTTGTTTGTTGCTTGGCTTGTCCATTGGCTTGAGGGTAGTAAAGAGAGGTCGTGTGATGGTTTATTTTGAATTTGTTGCATAACTCACAGGACCTCATCATTTTTAAAGGATGTGCCATTATCTGAGATAATGACTTGTGGGACACCATACCTGCAAATGATTTGGTTCAGAATGAACTTGGCAATTACCGAACCTGGTACGGTGGTGAGAGGCATGGCCTCTACCCATTTGGTAAAATATTCCATGGCTATAATTATAAAATTATGGCCATCGGTTGATGAGGGAGAGAATTTCCCTATCAAATCTAGACCCCATGTGGAGAAGGGCCACGGGGTTGCTATTGGTTGTAGGGATTGTGCTGGCATGTGAATCTCATGAGAGAATTCTTGGCATTTGTGGCACTTACGTACAAACTCTACTACGTCATGTTCGAGAGTGGGCCAAAAATAGCCCATCCGATGTATTTTGTGAGTAGTGGCATGACCACCGAAGTGGCCTCCACATATCCCACTGTGGGATTCATAAAGAATCTTCTTGGATTCTTCTATGTCGACGCATCTTAGAAGCATGTCGTCAAAGGCTTTATGATAGAGTACTTGTTCTAAAACAACATATTTAGTAGTGATAATGTGTAACTACCTTCTTTGTTGTGATGTGGCACTTTCCGGGTATGTGTGGTCCATGATAAAATTGATGATATCAGTGTACCAGGGACATGTAGAGATGGGGGCCTAGTTTTGACAAAGTATATACACTCATCAAGAAAGTCCAGATTTACCAAATCACCTCCATCTAATGGATTGTTAGCTAACTAGTCTGCAATGATTTGTCCCTTAACATATTTTTGGTTTACAAATGTTAACTCAAATTCACCCATTAAGGTTATGAAATGCCCAACCTTTTTAGATAAAGACCCTTGCGTGAGGAATGTTCATAAATGATTTGTCTTTACAATGACCCTTGTTTCTTGGTTTAACATGTAATGTCTTAAACACCAAATTTTGTTTTGTTTAACTTTGCTTGAATTGAATCATAGATCTATGGCAAACACCAAGCATTCTCTCTCTAAGATCTCAAAGTCCCTAGTGTATAACATGTTTCATAATGTGATAATGTGTTTCAATCAAGTTTGGCTAATGAAATAGACTGCACATTCTCGTTTATCATTGTCTTCTTGAGCCAACATGCAGGCTAGCGAGACATCAGTGGCCCATGAGTATAGGATCAAAGGGTGGTCTGGTCTGGGAGGCATTAGTGTGGGTGGAGACAACAAGAAGCATTTAACTACTTCAAAGGCCTCGTTGCATTCTTCATTCTAATCAATGCTATAATATTTCTTTAATAGATTGTTGATTGGATGAATGGAAAAACTTAAATCTAGGATGAACCTTCGGATTGCACCGAGTTTCCCAAGAAATGACCTGATTCCAGACTCGTCCGATGGTGGAATCATTTTGAGAACAGCCCATTTTGGCTGGATCAACATCAATCCCTCGTGAAGATATAATGTAACCCAGAAGTTTGCCTCCTGTCACACCAAACACACACTTCTCTGGGTTTAATGTGACGCCATATTCAATCAATCATGAGAGGATGATACGAGTACTTTTGGATGATCACAACACTTCTTGGCCTTGGCCAATAAGTCATCCACATAGGATTCCACAATTTTATGGATAAGATCATGGAATATGTATGTCATTGCCCGCTGATATGTAGCATTGGCATTCTTAAGACCGAATGGCATGACAACGTAACAATAAGTTCCCCAGGGAGTTATAAATGTAGTTTTGGCTTGATCCTGTTCAGATATTTTAATCTGATTATACCCTGAGAACCCATCCATGAGGGACAATAGTTCAAATCTAGTTGTTGCATCAACAATAACGTCAATGGATGGTAATAGGAAGTCATCTTTGGGACAAGCTTTGTTAATATCCCGAAAATCTATGCAAATGCGTATCTTCCCATTCTTTTTGAGAACAAGGGATGATATTAGATACCCATTGTGAATAGTCAATGGGTTTGATGAATCCCACTTGGAGAAGTTTTATTACTTCCTCTTTTACCATGAGAGCCACTTTTGGCTTCATTGGTCTTGACTTTTGTTTAATTGGTTTTGCATCTAGGTTTAGTGACAAGGTTATGTACCATGATGTGTGGTGCAATGCCCATCATTTCTTTATAGTTAAATGCAAAAGCCTTTTGATGTTCTTTGAGGACTTGGGTGTGTATTTCTATCTCCTCTGAGTTAACGAGGATCCCAACTTCAAAATTTTTGTTCTTCCTCCATCCCGATGTTTATGTCAATGGTTTCTTCTATTAAAGTGTTACCTTCTTCAAATTTAGGTGGGGCTGGAGGTAGTTCCAAGCTTTCTCCATCTTCTACCTCGTAGATATCGAGATCCTTTTGTGGAGGAGACTCTACCATGGGATTTCCAAAATAGGAAGAGGAATGTGGTATTAGGGAAAGATCCACTATGCGGTGAGCAAGGTGTAGCTCTGCATAGGTGTTTAGATATTCGAGAGTGACTCTATCACCGTCAAAGTGATCCAGGATAGGAAAATCATTCTCAGCTTCTCCATGAGTGAGGAGTGGGTTTGTTGGTATTTTACGTATTAACGGTTCAGTATGAAGTGATACTGTGAAATTTGTATCTTCCAACTCACTGTTTGGAGTGAAACGGGAAGCTGAGGTTGTTATTGAATCTGTGAGAAGGTTCTGCTCTCGTGGGATTGCTTCAATTGATATGAAGTTGAATCCCTTGCTTAGATCTAATACCGTTGTTTTGTAGAGTTGTAAATGTTCAGCCCTAGTTTCATATACCTCAGAGACTTGGTTTGCAACTAGTTGTGAGTCTCCTAGCACTCTAATGTTATCGACACCCATTCTTTTGGCTAGGATGAGGCCAAGGAGGAGAGCTTCGTACTCAACTCCATTGTTTGTACATTCAAAGTTTAATTTAAAGGCGAAAGGTAGGATCTTTCCCTCAGGTGAAGTAAAGATCACTCCATGCCCCAGCTCCAAAGTGACATCTAGCTCCATCAAAGTGGAGAGTCCAATATTTTCTTGGAAAACTAGATGTTGGGATATTTGTCATATCTATTTCTTTTACCTCGATTACTTCTACCATACAAACTTTATCTGATGGAAGAGAAGCAATTCCCAGGGTGTATCCCATACCCATAGAATCAAATGGTAGGAGAATAGGTAAATATTTCTCTAGTAACTCAAATTTTTGTGGTAGTCCCTAATGACACTGTTTCTATGATGTTGGCCTCATTTTTGAGTGTCGGGATGCCCTCAACCAGATTTGTAATTTCCAACTCTGTGGTGGGTATCAACTTCTCTTTTGGTTTTGAATTAATTGGTTTGCTAAGTTGATTTGTTGGGAGTTCAAACTCGGAATGAACGCTGGTCTTTTCTTCAAATCAGCTAGGTGTATATCAAAGGGTTTTGGGTCACCTTGTGCCAAAAATATTTTCCCTAAGTGTAGAAATCTTATTTCTTGGAATAACATGGAAGGGATTGCCTTCATGCGGTGTATCCATGGCTGACCAGGATCATATTATAGTTGGTTTCTCGATCTATAATATAAAATTTGGTGAGGACCTATCTTGGGTCCTAAAGTGACTAGTAAAACTATGGTTCCAATTGAGGTGGCCTTGAGGCTATCATAACCTCTTAGCATATTTCATGTTGTGGAATAGTTTGTCTCTCCGTATCCTAAATTTTGAAGAAAAGTGAAGGGGACTATGTTAACTACTACCCCATCATCAATCATTACACATTTAACATAATTATTGTAAACCCATACTTGTAAATGTAAAGTTGGGTCACCTCTTCACATAATTTCCGTCTCATTGGCATTTTTCTTATATCAAATATAAACTCAGTATCCCTATCTGGCTGCCTTGGAGGGTAGACATCAAAGTCTACATGGTTTACTTGTGTTTCCAGGAGGAGGGGTAATATTAATTAAATGACCAAGGCCTAATGCTTCTAAGAGAGCAGCCCTATGGGTGGGAGAGTTCTTTAACAAGTCCAAGAAGGAGATGTGAGAGAAGGTTTTCGTTAAATCATTAATTAAATCATAGGCACCTATGGGTTTTACCAACGTTTGTTGAATGTTGTCTAGTTCCAATGGATAACTTGGAGTTGGTTGAGAAGAATAATCCCGTGTTCTTGTTATGGTTTCTATGGGTAGCTCGGTGTCTAACTCTACTAGACCAACTATCTTGGTTTGTGGTCAAGTTCCTAATTGGGGTGTGACCGGTGGATTTAATGAAGTTGAAGCTTCATGATCATTGTTTCCTATTATAACACCCTTGTTTGTTCCACTTGGATCTAACCTGTTATTGTTAGAATGGTTTGGGAGCGGATCATTAAAGATCTTGAGGGGTGCATTTTGAGGGGAAACTACCCCTGTGTAAGTGTTTGGAGTGGGTACTACAGAATTTGCTAAGAACATATCTATAAAGAGTTGTTTTTGATCTTCTGGAAAATGCTACATGAATTTATTGTAGTCACGGAAAGTCCTAGTATCGTGGCCTTGAATTTTGTGGAAACCACAATACAAATTGGGATTATAATTTCAAGGTTGTTGATTTGAAACCTGTTGTGGCCCAAAATTTTGATAAGGTTGTTGGTTGTTAGAGTTAAAATTTTGAGGTTGTTGCCTTTGGTTTTGACTCTGATATCCAATTGGGTTTTGATTTGGACCTTGTGTTTGGATTTTCATTGTTGTTGTTGTTGTGGTCGTGGTGGATGATTAAAATCCACCGTGTTGATTATTGGAGTAAAATTGTTATTTTGCGCTTGATTGTTAATGGGTGGAAAAATGTTCACAACATTTTCTCTTTTAGTTTGGTCAGTTACTCCATCTGTTGTAACTCCATGTTCTTGTTAAGGATCTTAGGTCCTTGATTAGCATTCCCGGTATTAGGATAGGTTGTGGTGTTTTGATTGGGAGTGATTAATTTCCCATTTGTTCCATATGTCTTACGACCACTATCTATCATTGCTTGGTCGATTCGGAGAGCACTCTCGAGTACTTCATCGTAAGTTCTTAGTGGGAACTTCTGGACTTCTTCCTTTATCTCTCTATTGAGAGAATGAAGGAATAAATCACATAGTTCCATCTGATCCATGTTTGGAGCACTTGCTGATGAGTAGAGAACCGTATGCCATCTTTGAATAAAATGAGCAATGATTCATTATGTTCTTGTTTAATATGCAAGAATTCCCTGATTCCTATTCTTAACAATTTGTTCATATCAAAAGCTTTGATGAACTCTAACATGAGTTGTTTAAATGAGTGTATCAAGGCTTTAGGTATTTTGTAATACCAATCAAGGGAAATACCCTCTAAGGTTTTAGGGAATATCTTAGCAACAACCCCATCCCAAGGGAGTAATTCCCGTATGGTTATGGCATAGGCCTTAATGTGTGCATTTGGATCTCCTTCCCCTTTGTATTTGGGTAAATCGGAAGAGGTCTTGGAAGCATAACACTTCGTATGGTGAAGTCTAGGGGCTCTTTTAAATATTCTGAATAAGTCCCTACTACCGCATAGGCCTCGACCATCGATGGTGCTTGTTGAGGGGGTGGGGGTGGCATGGTTTGTTGATATGGCATAGTGTATGCATTTACAGGGACATAAGGAATCCCTGTGGTTGAACAAACATCCCGGGAGAAGAGAACATGTCTCCTTGTGGTGATTTTGAATAAATGTTTAAGTAGGGAGGAGCATTGTTCTGGTATGGGTTGTTTGGTGCCAAGCGGGAGGTATCATATTTTCAACTGGAGCGGCATTTGAAAATGTGGTCCTAGTTGGTGTTTGTTGTGGGTAATTATACGGATGTTGAGGAGGCATGCCTAACATGCCTGTTCCTAAGGAGGTCAACTTGATTGGGGTGATGCGGAGGGTTGGGGATTCTTGCTTTCCCAAAATATGAATTTTGATTTGCTTGAGCAAGTTCCAATCCTCTAACCTTCTCAACTAAGGCTGAAATGACCTCTATTGGTGAAGACACATAGTGTTTTTCCTTAATGGTGTTTGTTGTATACCTTGAGGTTGTAAAGGGGTATGATACCCTGCTATGAATTGATCATTACCCTACCAAGTTTCACCAAGAGCATTTCCCATAGGTGGAGGAATGGGGGTGTTTTCTTGGAGTAGGGTATCATATTGTATTTGTAAACTCCCTATAGGTGGGTACATGTTTTGGAAGCATTGTTCACTTCTAGCATAGTAGCATGCTAAGTACTCCTCATCCAAAAATGGGAGTGGATCTGACTGTCTACTGATCTATGGTCTGAACAAGACTGAGGAGATGAAGTGGATTCTCCAGTAAACGTCATATTGTTAGAGCCTGAGGGCTCTGGTTGTTGTGTTTGTGTAAGCTGATCCAACTCCTCAATTCGGAACGAAGAACTAGAACTAGTTCTTTGAGGGGGAGTTTGAGATGACAAGTAATTACTTGAATAGTTATCAGCCCATGTAGAAAGTGAGGGTGACGGTTGTCTATTTGTTTGACCATAATTTTCTTCAAGACCTGAGAGAGGTCTGCCATATGCATCATATCCCGACATATTCGGGGGTATATGAATACCCATAGAATAATGGGAAAGAGCGAAGGTGGATGAAAGAAATGAAAATAAAAGGGGAATAATTGTTTGTTTCACGTCGGGTTCACTAATTTTGTACGATGGAAAAGTGACATGTGAGCATGGGAATCTACAAGTAACTCTTCCTCATACCCGACCTCTCGAGGTCATGTGCCGAGATGGCCGGTGAATGTGGAATATATATGGATATATACAAACTAGTTGGGTAATCTTATATCCTCAATACACAATAATGGAATCTGCAAATCTAAGGTGAAGAAGGCCCTCCTAACCTGAATTGGTGTAATGGATCATTTGGATATAATAGTTGTTCGGAGGCTCTAATCAATGTCGAGCTCTGCCGAGATCTAGTTATTGGTTGTTGGATACGTGGGAAGTGACTGTAGGTGCTTCATGTATATTTCCAGATAAGGTCATGAAAATGGTGATGGGAGGTGTAGTGGATTCTCCAGGGGTTTTATGGATGATTCTCTGGTCTAGTCCAGAAATCCTTAGCTTGATTGGCTGCTACGTTTAATAAGGAGAATTGTGTAATGATGTCTAGTGGGAGTGGTGAGGACCTAAATACTAGTGTTCGTAAACCAACATCAATGTCTGATTGATCAATAGGCCCGTTGGGTTGTGGGACCTATGGATCACAACCATAAGTTCATGGTTATGGTATACCTCCTATGGTCATATGAAGAGTTAATCTCTCCTTCCGACTATCCAATAATCATATGCCTTTTCAGCCTCTATGTTTAGAACTAGGAGTTGTGTAATTTTCTCAGAATACCTTATAGGTGTTCTGGCAACTTGAATGCATAAGCTAGTGTCTATGTCGATGAGGAGGTCCCCTGCATTGGGTTGTGGAACTAGAGGATCACAACCAAATATTTGTTCTCTTTCGAGTCCTTGTACAGTCATACAGATACCCTATCAAGGCAGTCTATAGTTAGGATGATTTGACCAAAATGTGTATGCCTTGTCATCTTCAATATTTAACTCTCTCAATTGTTCACTAATTACTCGTAGGTTTACTAGTTGCTCTGAAATACCTGGATCCTAAGGTCTTGATCTATATCAGCTAGTGTTGTGGGTAGATTTGGTTGAGGCACTATCGGTTCAAATATGTATTCTCTGGGCTCTCTAGGTCCCGTGATTGTCATGCAAAAATGATTCAACTTTAACTAAAACTAATAAACTAATTATGAAAGATGTATACACTACTATGCATGTATTCTTTTATTTTTGTATTTTTGAAGTATTTTAACGAAATTAAAAGAGCATATTCTAATATTTTTAGAAAATGGACAATTAATCTAGTAATAAAATTAAAACAAACAAAGTAGCTTGGTGTAGCTATTTTCCTGTGTAGGTGTGAATTTATCCTAAATATCTAAATAACCAACTAGTTTAATCGAAAAACTCTCAATCCTACCTCAGAAGTGAGAAATGAATCATAGCTTCTCAGAAACTATCATTCCCCACAGCTTCCCTAGCAATATTGAAAGTGAACTTTAACCAAAATGAAATAATTTACTACTCTATTTGATACGTTATAACTAGAACTTTGATAGCTCAAACTTGGAGTTTACAAAATAGTGGTAAATCCAATTGTGTGTGACTTTGTCCCCTCAGTGTGATCTCCTCGTTCCTTCATGTTCTCATGAATCTAGAAAAGTGTGTATATGATAGCATCAACAGAAGAAGGTACTCGAACAATGGCAGCTTTGGATATAGACCGAATACAATGTGAGTAAGAGAGGGATAGTGCAAGTGAACAAAGCTTGACTATGTAATTCCTAGTGGGATTTATTACGGGAATACAACACAAATACGCCGAGAGTTCTAGAAACTATCTTTTGTGACCAGACAAAACCTGCAACTCTAAATGGATTCCAATCTAAGAATGAAACTACCTTATTCTAAACTAGTTTGCATGGAACAAAAATGAAGCAAGATTGAAACAAGAAGATCAAATGACCTCTAAATAGCAAAGGAAGACTAACAATGGATGTAAAACATGAAACTATTAGAATTCTAAGCAAGAAACTCAAAAGACTGAATGATTAAATAGAGAAGGAGAGGGGCCTCTTGTTTGAAAACAAGCTAGCTATTTATAGCAAATGCATTCACTAGAAGGTAACTTGGAATGGAACTCTTTTACCATTAAACAAAGAGAAAACACTATTCACAAGGTGGCCAAAACATAAATGCAAAGCAAAGTAGCTGAAAAATGTGGATAGAAACTTGAATTTTACGTTTGACGAGATCGTTAGAACATTCTGGAAAACACGCACAGGATCGCCGCCCTACACAGGGCAATAGTCACAGGACTCGCCACCCTATCCTGGGTGGCGATCACGGGACCGCCGCCCAGGTAGAGCAGCGGTCTCATCACTTAAGACCAAAATGCAAGGAAAATGGGGGAAGAGGGCAAAACAAAGCATGCGAGAGGCCGGATGAGGCATATGGGATACAAATGTATACTTGACGAGCTTTTCTGGATCCTGAACACCTTGCGAGGAGACTTGTATCATCATTGGGGTATGTGTAACCTCTGAATCATACAAATGATTAGGAGAATCAAAATCATACCATGGACTAGAAGTATGAGAATCATGCCATGGACTAGAAGAATCAATCATACCATAGATTAGAAGATGAATGTGAGGAAGTTGATAACAAAATAGGTTCCTTAGCATAAAGAATCAATTGAGGTTTAATCATGATGGTCTTCATTTTATGTGAATCCCTAAACCTAAATTGTGGTGAAGTAGAAGATAGAATGGGTTCCTTAGTGTGAAGAACCAATCAATATTTAGTCATGATGGGCATTTTTGATGTCAATTCTTAGTAAGTCATGGTTGGCATTGTTGGGAGCAAATGCCTTGACCTAGATTACATGATTGAACTCCTTCAAAAGGAAGGTGTTGGAATTACAATGGACTGAGCATGGGGTTTAATCATTCCTAAAAAATTGTACTTCATTTACCATTATTTGTAGCATCCATTAACATTCATTTAATCATATACATTCAATAAGATCTTATTATGTGTGCACCATACATTCAAATGAACATAACACATGAGAGAGAACACATAGACAAAATATACAAGTGGAAAACCCTCAAGGGGAAGAACAACCACTGAAATTTTTCTGACATTACTCACAACAAATCACTCAAGTGAATATTACACATCACAAGATATTTCTTTAGTGATGCACAAAACTCACAAGGAACACCAACCCCTATAGATATTACTCAAAACAAGAGACTCCTATGAATATGACTCATCATAAGATATTTTGTAGAAGTATCACTATTGAAAATATTTTGATACCAAAGCTGATTGTGATCCCAAAATTCAGCTCTAAATTACTTCAAACCCTCTTCTAATGCTCTCTCCTTCAACTCACTCTATCTTGGTCTTCCATGGACTAAATTTTCTTTAAAACCTTACACAAATGCTCTATAAAAATGATCATAATTTTCTAAAATTCCTCATATCTTAATAAATTCCTTCATACTAGTCACATACTCACACATGGTTCACACTTTTCCCTCTCAAGCCAACTAGTTCAAATTTAAACACAAACATGCACTTTATATGCTTCTATTCTCATTAACAAAAAAATCTGGTCATTAATCATTAATTTGACGGAAAAAACTCCGAAATATAACACCAAACTCATAAAAATTAATCAAGTTGACCCATGTAGGTTGGCCATACCCAAATGCACCAAACAAGCACAAAAGTAACTCAAAACCCCATCACCTGGATGGCAAAAAAACCACAAACCTCATAACTATGATTATTCAAGATACCAAATTGCTCAAAATGTCAAATATGACATTAAAACATCATCCATGGTCATACATTATATTTAACAAAACATTTTTTTAATAACTCGCTCAAGATGGCTTATATCCTTCACCAAACAGTTTGCTTCCACGAACCTTCCTTCACCTTTGGGCCTCAAGAACATACCAAAATACCTCAAATATTGAATTTAACCACTCAATGTAATCCCCTTGACTTTTAGATCACATCCATTCTTTCTATAGCTCATGAAACATCCATACATGCAAACCACACCAACTTTCCTCTGCACCAAACTAAGATTCCCAAAAAGAATTTTTAGAAACACAAATATTTTGTACCCTTACTGTCACTTTCAATACCTCCCAAATCCTTAACTAGTAACACAATTCATCCCTCTTCACTCTCCAACTAATATAAATCATCAACCAATCCATCTCATGCCTCTTCTACCTCCATCTTCTAGCAAGACCAATCCTGTCCTAAAAATCAGCAACCTTCTTCCTCACAAACTGAGCTAGATGACCTATAAAATCACATCATAATGAAAAAACCATATAAAATTGGAAATAAATATTCACCTACTTTAAATAACATCTTTCATTTCCTTCCAATTCTAAGTGCATAGCCTTAAACCATATCCATCTCTGAAACTTTTCCTTTAAGCCTTTTAGGACTCAAGAACTAATCTTGAGCTCAACTTGCTCAATTACCTCCAAACACACTTCTAAGATTTAAAACGAAGGGAATACCATTATACATTTTTTCTAAGCACTTAGAAACCTTCAGCAAGCATGAATAACAACAAAAAAATCACCGAACTCATGAAGAAACTCAATACCATGCTTGACTAGACATCCTCCATATTTGACCCTCAAAGAACATGTCATAACTTCTTCATCCATTATCAAAAATAAAAGTTTTATATATCATTGCAAATATCTTTGAACAAGTCTCAAAACACAACTTGAATCAAGTACTAACTCCACATTTATCTCCTGTAATTCCACTTTTACCACGAGATGCTCCAAATTGTCCCAAAAACAGGTCATCATAAATAGGAAAACTTTTCCATTTATGACCTCAACCATGATTTGAAAATATCATCGACATCTAGTAAAAATCTAAGGATAAATACAACGTCAATTTATTTTACACCTTTGGAAAAAAATTCCTTAAATTGAACTTCAGAAACAAATATTTTCAAGTGGGTTGCACATACATTCAAATTCTCTAAAGGACTTAGACAACATTTGGGAAATTCATGGATATAAGGTGCTAGCTTCAAGTAATACGAGAGAGCCGTGGAGTAAAGAAGCTCAAGGAAGGAACCATGGACTAAAGGAAAGCTCAAAAAATTCGCCGAAGGAAGGTGAGTGCCACAAAGTGAAGAAGTTTAGAAGGTAAAGCCACGGGTATGAAGATTTGGAGAATGCCACATATAAAGGGAAAAGATGTAAAACCATGGATAAGCAAAAAATCCACTAAGTATAGAAGATTTTCACAGAAAAAAGGAAAGTCGAAAAGAACTAGAAAAGGAGAAAATCGTGAAAGGTAGCAAACAAGGAGGAAGCCATGAGAAGTTGAAAAATCCACACAATGCATATAGATGCCACGGATAACTAAAATCCACATAAAGAAGGGAAAATGAAGGACAAAAGGAGAAGCCGTGACATGAAGGAAAAGATCAAAGACGCCAAAGGAAGTCATGGAAAAATGAAAAGTGAATTGGAGTGGATCAAGGACAATTAGTTAGAGTTCAAATTGAAAGAGTGAACATTTGCATTCATATTTTGAAGGAGATTTGATTGAAAGAGAATTACAACTACAAGTACAACTAGAACTTTACACATAGACCAATGAAATTCTCTATTCCAGCTACCAACATTTAATGCATGTTGACCATGAGGCAATTTGGTTATAAGCTCGATGGAGATTCCCGATTTCAAGGAAAATTAAAATAATGCAAAGAAGATGGGTCACCATTTTAATTTCATGATGAAAATTCTAAACAATGCAAGTTTTCTATTTTTGGAAGTTGGCTAATAAATTGGTTTTTCAGATGTGGAAGGAAGGAGGAATGAAGCCAAACAAGGAAAGAATAAAATATGGACTCAGCTGGGAACATTTAATGATCTGGATTCACAAGATGAGATCAAAGAGAGTACACATGATGCAAATTTTGAAGCAATATTTTTTGAGTCATTTGTGCAATAAAAGAAAAACTCAAGTGATTTGATTTGTTTTTCTCATGAGAGAGAACTAAGGCACTAGAGCCAAGAGAGAGACAGAGGAAAAGAAAATAAAATACGATGCAATCAAGCTAAGAAGAGCTACAATGGTGAAGAAGAAGAGAGAAAGGGTGAGATCGAGAAAATAATGAAGAACATGATCAGATAAGTAGAGCATAAAAATGGTAGTTTGAATGAGCAAAAGAAGAGTGTGAGAGAAGAACAAGATGATCAGAGCAGATCAAGAAAGTGATCATAATTCATTATATTAGCAATTTTGTAACTACATGATCAAAATGTATATGTAAAGAAGTCTAAGTTGTAGCTTAGCTTAGCACATTCAGGGAGTTGTAGCTTCCTTGTAGGTGGGTGCCTATAGAAAAAATCTCTTGTGATGCATAATATTCACTTGAGTCCTTTGTTGTGTGTAATATCAACATAGGTGTAGGGGTTGGTGCTCCTTGTGGGATTGGTGTCTCACTAAACAAATCTTGTAAGATGTGTTATATTCTTATGAGTCCTTTTTTTGTAATATAAGCAATGGTTTTGGTGGGTTTTTCTCCCGAAAGGGTTTCCCATGGTAAATATTTGTGTTTAGTGTTTATGTGTTTGATGAATACTTGATTGATTGTATGTTGCTCATACATATAGATTGGTAAAGAATATAAAATTGAATCAAGAGTGTAAAAGTTTTAATCTTGCACTGATTCACCCCCTCTCAGTGCTTGTGATCTACAAAAAATTGGTATCAGAGTGAGTCCTCATTACAAAAATCTTAACATCTTCAAGAGATCCTCCTATCACAAGCATGGCATCAAATTAGGCACAAGGTGGTTTATCACTATCCAGATCACCTCTATTCACAGGAAAAAATTATGCATTCTAGAGAATAAGGATGAAAACATATTTGATGTCACTTGGGTTTGACATCTAGGAATGCATTGAGAAAGGATATACAACTCCACCCACACCGATCACCTCTTCAACTGATAAGGTAAGAATATGAGTGCAACTCAAGAGCTATGAATGTTATTTTATGTGGTTTGACTGAGACAAAATTCATGAAGGTAATGCACTACACAACAAAAAAGGAAATATGGACCAAATTATAGAGCATCTATGAAGGAGATGAGAAAGTTAAACTAGAAAAGTTGTAAACTTACAGAGCTCAGTTTGAGAATCTGAAAATGAAGGATGATGAGAGCATCACAACATATATGCAGAGAACATGAGGTCATAAACATGATCAGAGGCTTGGGAGAAAATCTAGAAGAATCTGTCATTGTTCAAAAGGTTTTGAGATCCTTGACCAACAAGTATGATGCAAAGGTTTCTGCCATAGAGGAAGAAAAGGACATGAAGACTCTTACAATGGATGAGCTACAGAGCACCCTTGTTGCATATGAGATGAGAACTATTGGAACCAAGACCACCAAGAAAGAAGTGGCTTTCAAGGTCAAGAAAGAAATAAAGTCCAGTCAAGAAGATGAAGAAGAATCAGTTCTGGATGAGATGGATGAAGAAAAATATTGAGGCATTGTTCATGTGAGGAAATTGAAAAGAGGCTCTAGTAAGTACAAAGGAAAAAAAACCCATTTAAATGCTTTTTTTGTGGACACAAGTAGGTCATTTTTCCAGTAGATGCCCAAACAAGAATAAAGACAATCAATTTGAACATGAAGAGCACAATCATAAATATAATAGAAGAGAAACTAAGTATAAAAAGAAAGATAACAAGAAGAAATTCTTCAAGAACAAAAGAAACTTCTACTCTAAAGAAGAATCTAGTGAATCGAGTTGAGAAACACAAAAACTTAAAAATGAAGATAATGAAGATCAATCAGAATGTTTGTTTATGGCTATGGACATGGATGAAGAAAGTAGCTCTAGAGGGAAGAAATCAATTGAATATGAAGATTCTGATGAAGAGGAAGTTGAGGTAAATCTTGAAGTAAGAGTTGGTAAGTGCACTTGAAGAACTGCAACTATGCAGAAAGAAAAATCAGAAACTAAGATGCACATTAAAGGATTATGAGGAAAAAATCCACATCTTTGAGAAAAGACAAGCAAAAAAAAAGAGGGAGGCTAATGAGCTAAAGGAACTTGAAACTCAGCTGGAGAAGATCTCTAAGTCCTACAAATCAAAAGAGGAGGAGTGCTCAAAGTTGAACACAAAATTGGAGGAGTTGAAATCTGAGATGGACCAAATGTTCAACAAACTAATTATGTATGAAAAGATAGAAAAGAGCTCTATTGTGCTAACTATATACTCAAAAACCAACGTGATACAATGATAAAGTTTGAATTGGCTTCAAGGGAGAAAGCAAGGAGAAAGAGTCAGCAAAAACTAAAGAAAATAAGTCCACGGCTACACCAAGTACTTCCTCTACTGCAAATAAAGGTTTCCAAAATCCCGAGAAGAAGAAACATTGTTCCTAGGATCACCTATGCAATGAGGTACACACATTCCTTTTATGGGTATTGTTTCTCTTGTAATCAGTTTGGACATAAAGCCACAAAGTGTAGAAAGAACTCTAGAGGCTATAGAAGAAATTTTGGCCCATCTTACACCAATTCAAACTTTAATGCTACTCAGTACACCTATCACAAGAAAATAAATAATCCACCAGTAAGGAAACAAGAGCCACCTAAACAACAAAAGTGGATATATGTAAAGAAAGATGAATAAGAGAGAAAAAAATGTTGCTCAATAGTACAAACCACATTCCATGTATAAAATGAAGATAAAATTTGGTATTTAGATAGTGGATGCTCCAATCACATGACAGGTGATAAAAGTAAATTTATTTCTCTATCAATAATGCATCAGGTGTTGTGAGATTTGGTGACAACAACTCTACCAACATAGTTGGAAAAGGGACATTAAGTTTAGATAATGGAAAGACTATTACATAAAAATGTTCTATATGTTGAAGGCTTGAAACATAACCTATTGAGTGTGAGTCAAATGTGTAAGAGAGGATACAATGTCATATTCCATGACCAAGGATGTGATATTATCAATGGAAAAATAAAAAAAAGAGTTGCAAAGGCCAAGGACAAAAAAACAACATGTATGTGTTGAATGAGATAAATAATGAGAAATGCTTCACTGGTAAAGTTGATTATAGTTGGTTGTGGCACAAAGACTTGGACATATGAGCTTTGAGAATTTGGTTAAACTAAGTGCTAAAGGGTGTGTGAGACACATGCCTAAGATTATCAAACCCATGGATACACTATGCAAGGCATGTCTACATGGTAAATAGACAAGGAGGTCATTCAAGTCAAAGGAGTACTCTACAACAAGACCACTGGAATTGATTCATACAGACTATGTGTGCCCTACCAGAACTGAAGGAATATCAGGTGAAGTATATTTTATGTTGCTTATAGATGATTATACAAGAATGACTAGGTAGCATGTTTAAAAAAAGTTTGAAGCCCTAGATAGATTTAAGAATTTCAAGGCATTAGTTGAAAATGAGAAGAACAAGAAAATCAAATGCCTAAGATCATAGATAGAGGTGGTGAATTCTAGTCAAATGAGTTTGATGAGTTCTATGAAGAACATGGAATCAGGAGACAATTCTCAGCCATGTGGACTCCTCAAAAAATGGAGTTGTTGAAAGGAAGAACAAAATAATGCAAGAGATGGCAAGGACCATGCTAAATGAATCCAAACTCCCAGACATAGTATTGGAGTGAAGCAATATATACCATGGTCTATCTTTTGAATAGAGCTCAACTGAGAGTAAACAATGATAAGACCCCTATGAACTATGGAAGAAGAGGCCTACAAATGTGAAGCACATCAGAGTGTTTGGAAGAAAATGCTACATCAAAAGGGATGAAGAAAACTTAGGAAAATTTGACTCAAGGAGTGATGAAGGTATATTCCTTGGATACTCAGTGGTTAGTGCGGCCTACAAGATGCTACAACAAGTGGTTGCAAAAGATAGTGGAAAGCACTAATGTGAAGGTGGATGAGGCACAATATGGAAAAACCAACACTCAACATATTGGTGGAAATGAAGAACAAGAAGATGATGAAGACTTTGATAGTTCTTGTAGAATCATGAAGAAGAAGAAGAAGAAGAAGAAGAAGAAAAGACCAAACACTAAGGCACCCTCTAGGAAAGTCAAGAAGGATCATCCTACAAATCAGATCATTGGAAACAAGGATGGTGACATCCTAACAAGAAGGAGACTCAAGAGCAATAAATTCATGAAGATATAACACTCTTTTCCATGATAGAACCCAAGAATATTGTTGAAGCAAGCAAAAAATATCAACATTGGGTAGATGCCATGAATGAAGAATTGATCAGATTGAAAATAATGAGACATGGGAACTAGTACCCAAGCCACATGAGAAAGAATGTGATTGGAACCAAGTGGGTCTTCGGAATAAGTTAAATGAATGAAAAGGAGAAGTTACACAAAAAGGCCAGACTAGTATGCAAAGGATACACACAAATGGAAGGGATTGAATTTGATGAGACATTTGCACCAATTGCAAAGAATGGAGGCAATAAGGTTGTTTCTAGGCTTACGCGTGGCATATAAGAAGAAGATCAAATCAGTGTTCCAGATGGACGTGAAATCAACCTTCCTAAATGGTTTCCTAAATGAAGAGGTATACATTGAACAACCTGATGGATTCTCACTTGACTAAAGATAAAGATTATGTGTGCAGGTTGAAGAAAGCTTTATATGGATTAAAGCAAGCTCCTAGAGCTTGGTACAACAGATTAGACTCATACCTCATTGAGAAAGGTTTTAGAAAAGGAGTCACGGACAACAATCTATACATAAAAGAAGAAGGAGAACATATTCATTGTAATAGTATATGTGGATGACATCATTTTTGGTGGAGATCATGACAAGATGACATATGAGTTTGCAGACTTGATGAAAGAAGAATTTGAGATGTCAATGTTGGGAGATCTGTCTTTCTTTTTGGGACTACAGATCAATCAATCAGATCAAGGTATATTCATCTCACAAAGCAAGTATATAAAAGAGATGTTGAAAATATTTAGGATGGAAGACTGCAAACCTATTGGGACACCAATGGAAGTTGGATGCAAGCTGAGAAGAGATGATAACTCACCAAAGGTAGACAAAACATTACATATCAATGATAGGAAGTCTACTTTACTCCACAACATCAAGACTGATATCATGTAGGTGGTAGGACTTGGTTGGAATATTTCAAGAAGATCCAAGGAAACACACCTCAAGGAAGGTCAAGAGAATTTTGAGATATCTCATGGGCACAATTGAATATGGATATGGTACCCCAAAAGCAATGACTTTAGTATAAAAGCATATACAGATGCAGATTGGGTAGAAGTGTTGATGATAGAAAAGAGTACAAGTGGAGGAGCATTCTTTGTTGGAAATTTCTTAGTATCATGGCTAAGAAAAAGAAACAATCATCAGTGGCTCTCTCAACATGTGAAGCAAAGTATATAGTTTCACGATGTGTTGCACACAAGTTTATGGATGAAGCAGACATTGGAAGATTATAAGGTAAAATCTAAAATCCAATTCCTTTATTGTGTGATAGTACAAGTGTAATAAGTGTCTCTAAGAACCCAGTGTTCCACTCAAAAACCAAGCATATACCTATAAGATATCATTTCTTGAGGGAACAAGTAAATGAAAGAAAATCATTCTAGAATATGTGAGCACTAAAGAAGAAATTACAGATATAATGACTAAGTTGCTACCAAAAGCAACATTTGAACACTTAAGGAATGAATTAGGGGTCATTCCTGATCCCACCAAAAAACTAGAGGGTGTGTAGAGAAGAAGGGAGCATTCTCAGGTATATCCACTCCCTAAAAAAGTGCCAAAGTGAGGGGGAGCTAATCTATTAGCTCAAATTTATCAAAGTATGCATCAACTCGGGGGAGCATTGTCGCATGAAAACACCAAAATAGATGGATAAGAAGCATAAGCCTAGGGGAGCTTCTTGAGGTAAGCACATGAAGAAACTCAACTTACAAGTATATTCATTATATGTGGCATAGATGGCCCTTTTTCATTGTTGTCAAAGGGGAGAAATAAAGAAACCAACAAAAGGGGAACCAGTCCATGGATATAGAAGAAGAATAGAGAAAGGTGGATTCAGGTATGCAATCATTTTTCCATCAAAAGGTTATAAGGTTATACAGGTTTCTACAGGTTGGAGTGTTTCCATCAATGAAAAAGGGGGAGATTGTTGAATATTTTCATTATTATATGTGTTTTCATTGATGTCAAGATGGATGAGTTGATATCAAGTTGCATTGATGGAAAAAGGAGTCAATTGGTAAAGTGAGCATGTGAAAAAGCTGAAAAGATGAAGGTTGATTGGTAGTGTTCAACCCACAAAGCTTTGAGATGATCAAGGATAAGTTCTAAAGGACTTAGACAAACATTTGAGCAAGCCATGGATATAAGGTGTAAGCCACAAGTACATAGAGAGCCATGGAGTAAAGAAGCTCAAGGAAGGAACCGTGACTAAAGGAAAAATCTCCGAAAAGAAGAAGTGTTAAAGGAAGGTGAGTGCCAGTTTCAAAGTGAAGAAGGTCAGAAGGTAAAGTCATGGGTATGAAGATTTGGAGAATGCCATGTATAAAGGGAAAAGATGCAAAACCATGGATAAATAGAAAAATTCGCTAAGTATAGAAGATTTTTGTAGATAGAAGGAAAGCCACGAAAGAACTAGAAAAGGAGAAAAGCATGGAAGGTAGCAAAACAAGGAGGAAGCCGCAAGAAGTTGAAAAATCCACACAATGCATACAGATGTCATGGATAACTAAAAAGCCACATAAAGAAGGGAAAATTTGAAGGACAAAAGGAGAAGCCGCGATATGAAGGAAAAGATCAAAGATGCCAAAGGAAGCCATGAGAATGATCAAAGTGAACTAGAGTGGATCAAGGAAATTAGTTAGAGTTCAAATTGAAAGAGTGAACATTTGCATTCAGATTTCAAGGAGATTTGATTGAAAGAGAATTACAACTATATAAGTACAAATGGAACTTCACACACCAATGAAATTCTCTATTCTAGCTACCAACATTTAATGCATGTTGACCATGAGGCAATTTGGTTATAAGCTCGATGGAGATTCCCAATTTCAAGGTGAATTAAAATAATGCAAAGAAAATGGGTCACCATTTTAATTTCACGATGCAAATTCTAAACAATGCAAGTTTTCTATTTTTGAAGTCGGCTATTAAATTGTTTTTCGATGCATGTGAAGAAGGAGGAATGAAGCCAAACAAGGAAAGAATAAAATATGGACTCAATTAAAACATTTAATGATCTAGATTCACATGTGACATATCAGGAAGAGTACATGATGCAAATTTCAAAGCAATAATTTTGAGTCATTTGTGAAATAAAAGAAAAAAAACTAAGTGATTCGAAAGTTAGGTTTTCTCATGAGAGAAAACTAAGGCACTAGAGCCAAGAGAGTGACAGAGGTAGAGAAGAAAATACGATGCAATCAAGCTAAGAAGAGCTACAATGGTGAAGAAGAGAGAAAGGGTGAGATCAGAAAATAATGAAGAACATGATCAGATAAGCAAAGCATAAAAGGAAACAATTTGAATGAGCAAAGAGAGAGAAGTGACAGAGGAGAGAAGAACAACAGATCGAGCCAGGAAAAAGTGATCATAATTCATTATATTAGCAATTTTTGTAACTACATGATCAAAATGTATATGTAAAGAAGTCTAAGTTGTAGCTTGCACATTCAGGAGTTTTAGCTTCCTTGTAGGTGGGTGCCTGTAGAAAAGAAATCTCTTGTGATGCGTAATATTCACTTGAGTCCTTTGTTGTGTGTAATATCAACATAGGTGTAGGGGTTGGTGCTCCTTGTGGGATTGGTGTCTCACTAAACAAATCTTGTAAGATGTGTTATATTCTTATGAGTCCTTTCTTTGTGTAATATAAGCAACAATTTTGGTGGGTTTTTCTCGCAAAGGGTTTCCCATGGTAAATCTTGTGTTCAGTTTTATGTTATGTACTTGATGATGAATACTTGATATGATTGTTTTAATCTGTTGATTCACCCCCTCTAACACCATATATATATAGATCGAAACTTTCCATCTAATCTCAAAATATAAAATAACTATGCCAAGGTAACATGAAAACTCACCAAATCTTGACACTACCAATCAACCTTCAATCTTATTATTTTACTAACACCTCATGGAGATTGACATGACCTCATAACACCCTTTTCCATAAATGTACTTGACATCAATTACATCACTAACACACAATGGCCAACAATCTTCCCCTTTTTCATTTATGGCAACTACCTTCAGAAACATTGATGACAACCATAAGACAAAACACACCTCCTAGACCTATTATCCATGTTTTTGATGCTTCTCTCCCCTTTAAAATTTATGAAAAAGGATACAATGAGTACTAGACATAGAAATGACAACACACAATGTCATCAATTCACAAAATAACTTACTTACATGACTAGGGCTCCCCCTTGACTCGTACTTGCTCTTTTGTCTTCTACAACAATAATGTATGATCCATGGACCTGTAATGAGCCTCAATAAAGATCCCCGATTGTATACTCTCATACATTATATTCTTTAATTTGTCTCTATTTGATAAGAGTCAACCTTGGCTTAATTTTTCCATGACTTGGTTACACAACTTCTTTAGGGCTGAGATCACTAATCGATTCTTTAGTGTTATTTTAACAAACTTTACCAGGCTCTGACACCCATATACATAAAAACATAGCTTTGCATATATCTCCTGGAATCATGACACCTTTATCTAATAGAAAACACAAATTTAGAGTCTTGTACCTTATTTTCATGCCTTGTAAGATGCTTAAGCCTCTTACCATAGTCCCCCGAGACTCTTTCTCACTTATTTCAACCTCTTTTGCATGTTCTTATACTTGTTTGAGTCACCATCTTTTTATATTTGAATTATCTTTGCAAACATTCATTATTTTACCTTATAGGTCTTCATGGCATATAGAGCACCCTTTTCACTTGATCAAGGGTCTAATTATCCTCCCCTGTCCCGATAGATCATCTCATACATGCACAATTTCCTTTTACTCCTCACATACATGTAGACTACACTTTCTCTCATCTCTCATTATATTGTACATTGTAAACATTTGATCATAGAATATTTTAATATTTTCAATATTCCTATGTTTTGAATGATATCATACCAAGTATGATATAATTTTGAGAACATCTTGCAATGCTAGTATTGACATTTATCAAAAGATTCTTGGGGTAGACTATTAATTTAGGTTTTTACTCTTCCGCACAAACTTCTTTGACACCTTTAACCATGTTTGAAGAACATAAAAACCTTCTAAACATCATGTACTTATTTAATGTTAGGAAATTTTCACCTCGAGCTATGTTATCTCTTCAAGTTTTTTGATTTAGAACTATACCTAAGCATGCTTAAGACTACACCTCTTACTAACCTTCATGGAGATATGTGCTTATTTTAACAACTCACAAAGAATGATAACTTCTTTAAATATCAAAAAGAGCACTTACCTCCCCTTAGAAGCATGCATAACACATAAACAAATTGAATCTTCAACCATCAACACTCACCTTCATACCTGGGAGTATTAAGATCAGTTCTTAATAGACCCTTATAAAGATCTTATCTCAAAGCTCTATGGCAACATGTACACTAGTCTTTGATACATTTTTAGAAACTTCACATATCTTTTCAGTATTTTTACACTTCCATAATTCTTACAATATGAATAAGCACACTAGAGACACCACTTACATGCCACACAATTCATATATATCTATCTCCTTGAGATGGAGAACACTTAGGCTCATCTTTCCTTCAAAATTCTTTATCATACCTGTAATACCACATTTTATACATAACAACCAGCTACATGGATCTATTTGGAATCCATATTCATTTGAAATTCATCACACATATTTTCCTTACTTACCTCTTAGAGACCTTTCATGCATGTTAAAGGAGAAACTCAAGTTCCCCTCAATATAAACCCTAACAAAGCATGGTGGAACCTTCATACATAGCCTGAGATTGTAAGCACTAGTCCTTTGAACATTTTTCCTTCTTCAAATGATGAAACTATGATTCATATGTTGATACTTGGATCATCAACTAACATTTTTTTGCATATCTTTGGCTAAAAAGAATCTACATTTTCATTTAGACCTCTTCATTAAGATGACAGACTTCACTTAAACAAGTAAACCCTTGTATATTTTTTAGATGCTCCACAATCTTACCCGAGACACTCAAAATTGAATGGACTTTGAGTATAAACCTCAATATACAAATGATCACATTATCTTCTCATGCTATTGATTCATATATCATTTCATGCCCTATGCATCGATGCACACTATTGACACACTTCATACCCATTGAGAAGCTTATCCTTTCATACTTTTAGCTCCTTATTCATAACATCTTAGTTATGAAAAATTGTGTACCCTCTCGAGAATACATCCTTTTGACTCACAAATTCTTGATCATGCTTAACCTTTCATTAAATTTCCTTCATGATACATCGAACCATTTTGTGGCATCTCAAATCTTGACACAAGGTCAACTCTCACACCAACTAGATTCAAATGACCATTCTTAGACTTTCGATCAAGCATCTTCTTCGAGGAGTGAGTATTTGGAATCATAACATACCTCCCGTATAAGCTTGTAGATCATCATCCAAGGTTCAATACTTCATTTTGGACTTAAGTATCCTAGAAATAATTTCTGGTACACTTCACCTTTTGGATTTAGGGTGATACCAAAGTCCTCAGAAAGATACACTCAGAATTTTCACAATACATGACAACATAGATGCATAATCATATTTTTGATAGACTTGATAATTTACAATATATCTTGTTCCCTTATGATACATGAAGAAAAATAAACTTCTTTGACTTTCATATTCCTTCATCATGCTTCAACCTTTTATCCCTTCTTGAGCTCAACATTTTAGTTCACTTTCATTTAGATCATTTCTAAAAACCAAACCCTTATGTGGATCAACATTCACATACCTTGTAATGCAACTCTAGAAAGGTCACATCCCTTGCCTTGAACTCTATAATTTTATCCTAGGGTACCTTTTAACCTTGATCATGATACACTTCACTCAATATGATAATCATACCTGTGATGAAATTATAGACACCAAAAATTTGCATCCCTCGGCTCAGACGCACTTACGGTCAAAAAAACCACATTTACGACATTAGGTCCTCTTAAATCATCTTTAGTTAATTAATCGCACACCCCTCACATATAAATTATTTAACTAATTTTTTATTAGATAAGGAAAAAATAGGGATTGGCTCCTAGGGGCCATATAAGAGAGTGCAAAAAAAGAGATAACCAATAGGAGTTACCAAACCAAAAGAGTCCCAGAAAATGAGTTAAAACATCTTAACTCTTACAATGTAAACTGGACCCCAGAGAGGAAACCCTAGAGACAGAAAAAAAAAACTAAGAACCAAAAGTTCACCAAAGTTCCACCCACAGTTCAGAGAGGGCACCAACAACCTGCAACACACGACCAAGGAGCACCAACCAAAACACAACAAACCAGGGGATCAGGACCCACCATGTCCACCATTATCCATCTCCTCCTCAGAGCTACTGATCCTGAGGTTGAATTTCCTTCTTTTGTTTCCTGATTCCATCATATCCACCCTGTCCAACAAAACCTTCACTTGATTTTCCAGCTCGTTAACTCTATGTTTAGTCTGAACTTGATCGGTGACCATTTTCTTGGAAATATTGATAATGTCCACCATAGAATCTCTTTGGCCAGCACTGGCAGCCTCCATGGCCTTCAGGACACCCTCCAGGTACAACATTTTCCTACTCCATTCATCAAAGACATTAGGATCACCCACACAAGCCATATTCCTAGAAGCACTGGTCTCCCCAGGGTCACCATCTCTATTGACTTTTTCCCAATCCTTTTCCACATCGATACCCTTTCCCACCTTCATTTTAGTGAGGCAAACAACAAGAGTGACATCGTCCTCCTCAGCATGCTCATTCATCACCAACCTCAAAGGAGGGACCAGGGTCGGAGTACCATTCTCGACCAGGAGAATCAAACCTTTGTGCAGGGGAAGCTCAGCCTTGTCTGCTGAAAGGAAATCAAAGAATTCGTGAGAGAGGTAGCAAGGAAGAAAGGAATACTGATCATCACCTTGTGCCGAACATGTTGAGCAGGGTCATATGGTGGGTATAGATCTTTCTATACTTGCCCTCCAAAGTGATGTATTTCATGAGTTGGAGGTAGACGTCCTTCCACACACCGGGATGCAAGAGTGAGCGATACCATCCGTGAAAAACTAGCACCTCTCTTTGCCAACAAAAACCTGTCAATCTCCAAATCCCTGCATTTTCTATCCTTATAGAGCTTCAAACCTTCCATTTTCATTTCAGTAATCCTGGCAATGTTGGTCTCCGAGACCTCGACATCCATGCCGCGAATATGAAAAACCCCCTCCTTCCAAGCAATGCCAAAATCTTTTGACAGAATTGAGTCATGACCATGTAATTTGGTAATGAAATTGCTGAAACCCCCTACCTTAAGCTTATTCCACAGACTTGGATTGTTCTCTTCAAAGTTTTGGCTAGTAGGCTCCACCCTGATTTTGTCGCCTCCCATTTTAGCTTTACCAAACTTCCCTTCAACCTGGCAACACCCCACAAATAGCAACAAATTCACCCTTTCAAAAATGAGCAACGAATATGATTAATTTGAAAGTTCCCAGGGTACTTGAAATACTTACGCCCACTCGTGCCACCATTATGAAACTTAGCGCCCCTTTTCCTTAATGATTTCATCATTAATACTAGAGGGAAGCTTATCTCCAACGCCCCATATCTTGTACTCATGGCTTCGGACACCTATATTTTCCATCTTGTCTACACAAATATTTCCATGTCTCCACGTGTGATTAATAGAAACTTTATCAAAATCCTTAAGCATTTCCTTGATGTCTTGGATGATGTTTCTTAAAGCCCAATTGATCTTGCACCTATTATTGAGAGCACTTATGATGATTAGGGAGTCACCTTCAATCTGTATATCCTTAATGCCTTTTTCCTTGGCTATTAAAATTCCCCATAGGAGGGCTCTGGCTTCCGCCATATTGTTGGTTTGTTTGCCTAAAGGACCAGCATAGGAAAACAACCAATCTCCCTCTTTATTTCTTAAGATACCACCTCCCCCTAGCTTGACCAGGATTTCCTTTGGAAGCCCCATCAAATTTGATCTTGATAGTAGATCCCACCAGCTTGTTCTAGTTCACAATCTTATCAGGGTTTTGGATCATGACCGGACTATAGGTGAACTTTTCTAGCACAGCATGTTCCCCTTTTGACAACTCTTGTTAGTTTTACTTTTAACCGATTTAGTTAATTAAAATAATCCCCCCTTTTACACCTCACTATGACACCTCATTAACCACCTAAACCACCTTCCTAAAAACAAACTAACTTAGTCCTAATTAACTACACCTTCCATAAACCCTAACTTACTCCTAATTAACTACACCTTCCAAAAACACTTACTTCTAATTAACTAAACCTTCCAAAAACACTAGCTAATTAAACCTTCTAAAAAGACTAACTCCTCCTATCCTAACCAAATTTACCCACACCACCACCTTAACAACCTCAAAGCTATCATATCTCACTCAAAATGGAAGAAAAACACTTGTTTTCTTAATTAAACTAAGATCTTCCACAATCACTGGAAATTTTCCCAATTGCAGGAGATTTTCCCAATCACCGCAATCTATAAATATAAGCATTCACACCTCCTTTCGGAGGAAGAGGAATGGATTCTCATGCTTTACATGTGTATTTTGTCTCAATTCCAATGTCTCAAACATCCAAGAACTTCATATCAACTCTTGTCAATGCCACATTGTCCAAAGAATGTCAAATCCATCATTGAATTGCTCATTTTTCGAATTCAACCATCTTCTTTCGTCAATCCATTCATCCGGTCTATCTTTTAAGATAATATTTTTTTACTATTACAGGCATTGATCACGGTAAAATTTCATTTAGAAATCATTCATATACTTTTAAGGCTTTGTTATCATCAAAATCCATGGTTTAATCAATTGTTTTAACTCTATTTTATCAATTGTTAAAACTAGCAACAATCGTTAGCGATTGACTGAATCACCAATGATTCCCATGAATCACTAGCGATCCCTGTATCTCTCTATTTTTCTATCATTTTCTATTGAGTATGACCAAAATGTCTTGTTTTTCCTTTTTATCTACTAATATCTTGTCCAGAATGTTGCTTTCAGATGGCATTAGGTGGTAGGAATTATCCTGCAGCTTGACATTGGTGCTTTTCCTATCATCCGACACCCACTCTATTGGGAACAATATGAGATCCTCCATGATCTTGAGCTATGCATGATTTAAAATATGCCCTTCCACCATCTAGAGGATATCTTCACAAAAACTCAGTGCATACGGGAGGCAACTGAATCATTCCAGGACATGTACAATGAATCTATAAGGCTTCATGCAGACCTCACACAATGATGAGTACACTTACGAGATGGGCTTAGACTTATCAAATGACTGCAACATAACACCTACAGCTTAAATATCATAGCCACATTAGTATATCTATGACTAAAACTCCCTTTCTCACCTCTTCAACACCCCAAAATAATCCTCTGATTTCTTTGTGGAGGATTATATTTTTGTTCCATATTTTGACACCACTGTAGGGGAAGAAGAAATAATTGATTTTGTATCCTCTAACGTGATTGAGAACCTTTACACAGACTAGGATTCTGATTTATGGTTTTAAACCATGACTAATATTATCTATATATGTACCTAATCTAAATAAGTGATAGTTACATTTCTATCTTAATATCTTAACATAAATAAAATCTTAATCCATCTTTTTGAGAAATAACATTATCTTGTTTAAATGTGTTCTTTGTAATTTTGTTTACAAGGAAAGAAGCTCTGATCCATTACTTAACATGGTGCGCAATTGAAATAACATTTTAGGTACCCTAGAAACCCCTACATATCGAGGTAAATCTTGGTTGTTATCCCTTGAACCAATCAAGAAAACCATACTAGACATTATGGCACACCCGGTGTGACCCCGAGTCCTGTTGATTTCTACATTTTATTATTATTTTGAGCACTATTTATACTGATTTCTAATAGCCAGTGATTTCCTTAATCACTATCAATTCCCCTGTGCTTTTTCTTGACATTTTATAATCCATTTGTAGTGTTTTTTGTTCCTTGTTTCTCCTAATTAGATTGTAGGTTGCTTCTTGCTGGAAACTTTATTTTCTAGATTTGCTAAGTGAATGCTTTGGAAATTTCTAAATTTAAATTAAAATTAAAATTAAGGAGTGCTCTCATGGTAAGTTTTAAATCCATTTGTTTAAATTTCCATCTTACATTCTTGATTGGATGTTCTCATCAAAATCAACATTTCATTTTGGCTCTTAAAATGAAACATTCTCATTCTTCTTGCTTCACATAGTTTAATTAGGGAGGTGAAATTGGTTGCATCCACTTATTCTCCCTCACACACAACTAAATCACTATTAAAATATAAAATGCATTTAAAACATCTCCCACCCAGGTGAAATTGATTGGGATTTCATCACCCAATAGGGAAGCCGACTCGGTGTTCTAGCCGAGTATAATATCCTGTCTATCGGTATATATTGCAGTGGGACCATGAAGTGAGGGGTTAGGCCCTAATACCATGCCCATACTTGGTAGCAATACGAGTTCATCCTCATGTACCTTTAAATATATTGAGTAATCCATCCTTAAACACACCTGAAACTATCCCTAGAGGATCACTTCCTAGCACCCCTATTCTCCATATTACACATTTCATTTTTGTAAATAATCAAGATAACTATAAAATCACTCTCTGATTGTTCTTGTTTGTTATTTGTAAAAAAACGCATCCACTTATTTTTCTTTCTTTTGGGTGTTTTCTGTGTGTTATCTTATTATAGTAATTACCAAACAACAAGCATGTAATCAAATCCCTAAAAACATGTCCACCCCACCTACATTCTACACTTTAACACCTTTTACCCCAACACAACAACAACTTCCATACTATCAAATAGACACATCTAACCCCTTTTCAGACCCTCAACAAACTTGGCATGAAGTAGGGGCCAATTATAGCAATACAACAGGATAACAACTCTTGCATTCCCCACATCGGTATAATAGTCAAATTCTCCCTCCCCTAGATCTCAAGAAGAGGAATACTTCCTTTCTTCTAGTCCTCAAGCATCTAAACTCCCTTTCTACAATAGGGGAGACCCCATCTTTGAGGAAATGTTAGATTCAAATCCCATTTCCCTTAATGCTTATCTAGCAAAGAAACATTCAAATGTAACCATTCATGCCTCCATCCATCTGACACACCTACAATCCATCTTCTGCCATTATGGGCCTTATTGATCAAAATAAAGACCCTATTTTCCAATAGTTATATCCATACACCTCGAGTCCATCTGAAACATCAAACAGTAGTCAACCTCAAGCATCTCTCACCTCTACAAATCCATTTGAAACTTTGAACGAACAATTTTCCATTAGCCAACCAGAGACATCTAAGGTTTTGTCATCTCCCACCTATAACCTTCACATGATCTCATCAAAAACACCTCTACTCAAAGAACTCACATCTTTGCCGAGGTCCTTCTGTAGGATCCAGGTTGCCTTTAAATAATTTCACTACTTCATCATCTACTCCTCCAGTCACCTCGTACGTGTCAACACCTCCTTTGAGTTTTGTCACCCCTTCAATGGTTATGTCTTCCCAACAAGTTACTACTCCCATCCAGAATATCACTATGTCCATCCCCACAATAACATCGTTGGTTAATACTAGTGTTATTGCTAGTACACATCCTATTTTAGAATACATACCATAACCTTCATAACCACTAATCTTTGTATCCGAGTCTATATCTCTACAGAACATTTCACTATACCGTATCCCATAGCAAAATGTTCCATAGCACCCTCCATATTTTTCCACTCAGCCTATGTCTTCTCAACAAACACCTACATATTCATAACCTCTTACGCATGTATCGATGCCATTACAATACCAATATATTCAAACCTCACAACCTATCGCTTCATAGCAAGGATCCTCATCCCATCAGAACATTCCACAACACAATATCCTTCATCATCAAAACATTCCCAAAAAAATCAACAACACATACCTCAACAATACGGATATCAAAAAAATATTCCATCATACCATTCCTCACAAAAAAACAACCCCTATCAGCATAATCTCCCATACCAACATAACATCTCCCAACAGAACACCCCCTACCAATAGAACATTCCACAATAATATCAAGTATACTCACAACCCAATCAGTCTTCATATCAGCATATCTCGTCCCTACAACAATCAACACAAGCCAATCCTCTTCAAGCCCTTCTAAGTTGCATATCTATCCTAGAATTCACTTCATCAACATCCAAGAATGCGCTCTCTTATGACCAATTTTTAATGAGCCCATTCACCCTTCTATACCATACAAGCCATATCCACCTCACAGGAGCTTCCAAAACTTACTAAGTTTTATAGCAAAGAAGATCCCCAACAACACATTTGCACCTTTCGTCATGTGTGTTATCTAATAACTCATGATCAAGACCTCATGTTGAGGACCTTTCCTATGTCCCTTGTCAATTCTACCTTAGACTGGTACAACAACATCCCATAACACTCACTATTCTCTTTCACACAACTTGCACAATTGTTCTTAGACCACTTCTCCATAAACGTAGCCCATAAAATCACTATTAATGATCTGTATGCCATTAGACAATTTGAAGATGAATCCATCACTGATTTTGTAGCTCGTTGGAGGGCCACTACTAATCAACTATCCTTTACACTACCGC
Source organism: Taxus wallichiana var. yunnanensis (assembly GCA_018340775.1). Classification (NCBI taxonomy): domain Eukaryota; kingdom Viridiplantae; phylum Streptophyta; class Pinopsida; order Cupressales; family Taxaceae; genus Taxus; species Taxus wallichiana. The sequence goes on along the minus strand of CM031239.1, from coordinate 147,440,562 downwards.
AACAAGAGTTAAACAAAAAAAATTGTCACACATATGCCAAACACATTTTTTCTACTCTGTAAATCCAATCATTCCACACTTCGATGAGGAATTTACCATGGCCCGTAAGTTAGAATTGCAAGCCCTAGAAGATGGACGAGTAAAACTTCATCCTAAGAAACCTAAAATGGAATTCCCATCCAAGAAATCATTCAACTCATATAAGGTTAAATCAGTCGCCAATGTTGTTGTGGTCAAGTCCACTCCCAAGGAAAAGCCAACCACCGAATGCTTTCATAAACAACGTAACTATACACCCATAGCTAAAACTTATGGTGCATTTTTGATAAATTACTCGCATCTAATATAATATCACTTCCACCCATTTGACCCATCGACATATTAGTTTGAAACCCATCTGGTATCGAGATAATGACTTCTACAAGTACCACAGGTTAATGGTCATGACATTGAAAGGTGTTGCACATTCCACAATGTGCTTCAAGACTTGATCGAAAAGGGTGACCTTCACTTAGATAATCCAAACGTACCCCCAAACCAAGGCCTTGACATATTTAAGCAGCCTTTTCCAAATCACCCCTCTTCCTCTGAACAACCACAAACAAATGTTTTTCATACCATTAATATGATAACTAAAATTGAGCTTGTCCCTCTAACCACTTCATCACCCAATGAAATAGAATCTACAAAATCAACACCAGCACTCAATGAGCTTAAAAATGTCAACATAGAAACCTCCCCTATTCAACACCTTGCTCAAAGTCTCCCTATGTCTCTATCACCTATACCCATGGAGTCTAATCCAGAATCTGAGAAGCTTGAAACTGTCGAACCACCACTTACTACTAAAGACATACCCACATCCTCATCTGATGTTGTTACCAAGTCCATACCCTTACCCTCCAACATGACTACATTAGTGCATGTACCTAAATTTTCGATATAACTATGATACCACTTGAAACATTCTTAGCACAACCATCCCTGCCCAAGCCAAATATATAATGTGTATGTCCCCAATCTATGAAAGTAAAAATTTGAAATCTACAAATCATTTAGACCACACCATCCAAACTTCTTCTCCTTCACTAGCGTCGACTTCAACGAATACACCTAGTTCATCTAAAGTATCAAGAGGACCTAATAAATAGGGTGTCATTCAAGTCTTTAGGAGTCCTTATTATGATGAAACTTATCATTTCCATGGTCCTCCTCCTTTCCATCCTTCATTCCATCTAAGAGGCATACCTACTTTTAGATATATTCTAATCATGTCAAACCTAATACCTATGAGACCACCTAAATCGGCATCACTCGAACATTAAAAACCATCCTTATCTCCCCTAGACCTGGATCCTCTATGTAAATATTATTTTACCATACTGTTAATCACCCTATCATTATAGGCATAAATATTGTACATCATACCCCCACCATGAGTCCATATTTTACATTTATTACCCTGCAGAGGACATCCACATCTAATCCTTGCCCTCTGCCTCTTATACAACCTAACTATCCTTTGCAGCCACCGCATCCACTTGGTGCAACAACTAAAAGGCCTCTATGTCCACTAAGTAAAAAAACTATTGCCAAACAACCCACTTCACCTCCTCCTAAGAAAAATGAATTCCTAGCTACATTCGGACCTAAAGGATGTTATGCCACCATTTTGGATAACTTATTACAAGAAGCACTCATTACATTACCACCTCCCAAGTCGTCAAGTCACCATGGGTGGAAGCCCTCCTAGTATGACTTTGCTACTTTTTGTGATTACCATAGAACACGAGGCCATACCATAGAGGATTGTAGATCCTTTCATCAAAAAGTTCAAAATATTGGTAGTTCACTCTTCCTTCCTTCTCACACAACATTGACATCAACCTCAATACCTTTAGAAGAGTCTACCCCTGAAGCATCTAACCACCAAATCAATGTTGTCCATGTCACCACACACTCACAAAACTATAACAAAGAACCATCTGGATCTAAGGAAGATAGAGAATTTTTTGCCATACCTTCACCTCCAAAACTATCGGCACCATATGATAAACCTAATGTCTCCATTTCATTAGCTCCTAGAGATCCTAATCAAATAGTGTCATCCAAAGGTAGAATATCAATACAAGTGACTACATCTCTACTCACCACATTGCAGAAAGTAGCTATTAAATAGCTACACCTATACCTTGTTACGATGTCACTTTATGAACTTATGCAGACCTCACCAACTTACAAACAAGCCATATTAGAAGCCCTCCAATCCATTGTTGTCCCAATAAATGATCCAACCCATTTTTTTAAAAATTAGGTTCCCTAAAGGCATCTACTGCCATCTCATTTGAATCATCTGAAATTCCTTCTCTTAGACCAGAGGATCATGACCTACCACTTTTCATCATTACATAAATCAATGGCATATCCATTAAAATGGTCATGATTGATAGTGGTGCCGCCATCAACATCATATCATATTTTTCCTTTAATGAACTCAAACTACCCAAGGTTGTTATCACTCAGGCTCAGGTTTTGTTACGCTCTTTCAACGATACTATCACACCTACTTTCACTCAAGGTTGTACTTTTGCTCAAGGTTGGTGTTAAAACTCTACCCAAAATATTCTACATTATAGAAGGAGAGTTTTAGTACAACATGTTACTAGGACACCCTTGGATATGGACCATGTGTTGCATTCCTTCCACCCTTCATCGTTGTCTCAAGTATGAACATGAAGGCTAGACGCTCATTATCCCTGCTGATCCAAATCCATTCACTGATTGTTATATGATGTATCACCCAAATGACATTCTTATACCTACATCCATACCTGAATCATCTGATCAAGCATCTACTAGCACCTTTATCCCCTCTTCCAAATTACTAGAAGATTCTTCTCTTGGAAATCATGAAGTGCCTCACACTTGGGGAATATTACCTCCTCATGCTCAACTCTATCCCTTCACCAAAAACATATGGTCATCCTAACAAATAACCCATGTACAACCCTAACATAGGAGATATTATCTCTTATGGTCCCACTTATCTTAAAACCAATATTGTCTATGGAGGATGTGACCATCTGTCATCTCACATTATCAATCCACATCACACCATGCCTTTCACATTGGATTTCAAATCCCTTGATAATCCAAAATTCACTCATATGTATCTCCATCGTTGTGCATGGAAAGGCTTTGGTCTTGGGAATTATGAACAAGGGATCCATGATCAATCGATTCTACGTTCCCTTAAACCTCATGAGAAAATTGGTCTAGGTTATAAGAACCCCCTTCCTATATCATATGAAGCCAATACCTCTAAGTTTACTACCTCCGCAATTACTTCCAAATCAAGATCACCACTTGCAAGCCCTCAAGGTTCCATAAATACATACAATGTCATACCTATTCCACCTAAAAATTTTTAATCAATGCCATATCATTAAGACCACTCACATATCAATCTAGTCACTACCACTTGTTCTTCAAGAAATGGTTGAAGAAGACTCACCAACTATAGACATCCTTCAATGTCAAGATGACCAAGACATCCTATCTCATATGGGAGCTAAAGATCATTACCTTCAAAAATCCCTACCACCCAAAACACCTACTCTTCTTAATGAATCCACACTCGATATTAACTTAGGAACACCACAGGACCCTTGCATAGTCAAGGTCAGCCAATCCCTCAATCCACAAGAATTGAGTGATTTTACCACATTCCTAACAAAATATAGTCAAGCCTTCACTGGTCATACAGTGATATGCCTGGATCAATCCCAACATTTTTGTACACAACATTATCACATATCCTAATGTTAAACCAGTCAAACAAAATCTTCATAAGATGCACCCACATATAGCTCTCCTTGTCAAGGAAGAATTGCAGTGCCTTTTATCCACCAACTTCATCATACCCATTGACTATCCACAATGGGTCTCCAACATCGTACTAGTAACTAAAGCTTCAAGAAAAAATTTTATCTACATAGACTTTAGGGATCTCAATCTTGCTTATCCAAAAGATGATTTCCCTTTGCCAAACATAGATCAACTCGTAGACCTAATAGCTAGCCATGAAATGCTTTCCTTATGGATGGATTTTCTAGTTATAATCAAATCCTTATCACCCGACAATCAACACAAAACCACCTTTATAACCCCTTGGGGAACCTTTTGCTACCGTGTTATGCCATTCGGTCTCAAAATTCTAGGGCAACGTACCAACGTGCTATGATGTACATTTTCCATGATCTCATTCATAAAATTGTTGAATATTACGTTGATGATCTCCTTGGGAAATATAAATCATGGAAGGATCATCTCAATGTCCTTGAATCAATCTTCACCTGTCTCATTTAGTTTTATCTCCGCTTGAATCCTGCAAAATGTGTTTTTGGTGTCCTCACCGGAAAATTTTTAGGATTTATCATATCTCTTCATGGAATTGAATTTGATCCCGCAAAGGTTAGAGAAATCATTGAAATGCCTCCCCCTTTAATCTCAAAAAATTGCTCACTGCAAGGATAAATACATCCATACAAAGATTTCATATCACAACTTTCCGACCATTGTCAACCATTTCACCATCTACTCCACAAAGACATAGTGTTTCATTGGGATTCTGACTACCAAAATCCTTCAATGAAATCAAACAATATCTATTATCACCACATGTACTTATGCCACCTCATGAAGGATAAATGTTTCCTTAAGTGGACTTCTTCATAAACAAATATTTTTCAAGTGGGACCCACCTATAGTCACATTCTCTTATACAAATTTATAGAAATATGGAGGAGTAATTTACAACATCTAATCATCAATTTTTAAAAAGTAATCAAAACAGGCTCAAGATGATCAATTTCCTCCAAGTCACTTTTAGTTAGGGTTTAGCTAGGGTTTTAAAGTAACTTATCTTCTTAATGATTGTTCATAAAAATGTAACAATAAAACCACCTCATTATTTTTGTAAAAATTTATTAGTTACATGGAGAAACATCCCTAAATATCTCTATGTTCCATTCACAACACACAATTCACAATGAACATCAGAAGGTCAACTTTTACCTCAAAATCACATTCTAGAACACCCAATTTTTCCAAAACTAGTGTATGTTGCAATTCCTTAATCAAGATGACTTAAAAATTGTCACAAATCATCATGACAACATTTTCTAACTATCCAAACTCACCATGTATCTCAAATAGATCTTAAATTTTCCATCCAGTCTCATTTACTCGTGTTTACTTAGCTTGTTTCAACCTTCTTGCTTCCCAAGGACCTCAAACCTGCATTTTACCTCATAAAAATAACTTGAAACTCATAATACACCTCATGTACACTAGTAAAATATTTATACCACGCTACAACAAGACTTATAAGCACTAAATATCAAGTCACCGTGCTATACTACATGCTTTGAGACTAGGAACAGACCTAGGATGACCTAACTCAACCATGAAAAACTTTTAACCGACGAAGATGACTCAATAAAAACACATTTACACATATAACACACCATATTGAAAATTAATGACCTCATTAAAACCTTCAACCCACTCTAGAGTGCTCATACCATGACTATGAAATCTAGAACTATGCCAAGACAACATGACATCTCACTAAATATTGACACTACCAATCAACCTTCATGTTGAACCTTTTACCGACACCTCACGAGACCGGAATGACCTCATAAGACCTTTTTCCATTAACGGACTCAACATTAATGACAACATTAAGACACATTGTCCAACGTAAGGAATTTCCTTGTCAATTCATACAACATAATGATGACCTACTAGACATTTTTTAAATATGGGGATGCTAGTGTGATTTTCTAAAGGGAATATAAGGCAAACAAACATTACAATGCCATAATTTTGACAATCCATCAAGGTTTGAAAAATAAGATGCAAAAATGAATAGTCAAAATGGTTGATTAGAAAAGTGACAACACAATTTCAACACTTAAATCAAGTTTTGAGAAAACAAGATTTAAGTATTAAAAGGGGTTGATATGATTTTGACAACGTAACAATGCAAATTTTCACACTTAAATCAAGTTTAATAAAAACAAGGTTTAAGTATCAAAAATGGTTGATATAATGCGAGCAACGTAACAATACAATTTTAATACTTAAATCAAGTTTAAGAAAATAAGATGTAAGTATCAAAAAGGGATTGGAAAAAGTGAGCAACATAACAATGCACTTTTAACACTCAAATCATTTTTTTAAGAAATAAGGTTTAAGTAAAATTGGTTGATATAATGTGAGAAGAGTAATAATACAATCTCAACACTTAAATTGAGTTTAAGAAAACAAGATTTAAGTATCCAAAAGGGATTGATATAATGCGAGCAAGTGTAATGGCTATAAAGTTGAATTTCTCAATTTTGGTTTTAAGATAACCACCACAATGTGAAAATCATACAAACACTCTTTCAACACTTAAATCAAGTTTTTATGGAGAGAGATTTAATTGGGTGAAAAAGAGGTCGACACAATTTTAGGCAGAATTCCAGTTGCTTTATTTTGACCAATAATGTTGAAAAAAGAACAAGGGAATTTATGACTGGTGATAAACAATATGTGGCACAACTTTGGCAAAGTTTCACCTTGTTTGATTATAAGGTAGAAACTAGGATAAAGTTTTTACTTTGTAAGATTCTTGATGAAAGATACATGGTGCAACTTCAATGGAATTTTATCGTGTTTTGAAAACAATGTTTTAACTCTGAAGAAGTCTTGATTTATAATGGCTCTTTGAAAATATTGATTTGGATAATGGTAAAGTTGGCCCCAATGCAAAATTGATCCCTAGGATTTTGTTCTCAATGATCGCAAATAGCTTATCTAAGAGGTACACTTTTTTATAATAAATTCTAAACAAAGGAACATTACCCCACAATAAAATTAATGAATGAGGCCTCATACGGAAAACATTTAACACTCCTCGCAGGTTTTTCTAGTTAAGTAGGTGATGGGTAACTTCTCATTTCGTTAACCAATTCCCTCAATTTGTTGACTATGTTAGGGTTCCTTGGTAACCCTCATAATGAGATTTATGGATTAAGCCAAGATAATTTCCATAGTTTAAAGTGGATGGGTTTTAACCCTTATCCAAACCTATAAATACAGTGTGAATGAATGGTGTGTTTTTATCTTTGATTTAAAATGTGGTTTTGAACACCTTTGGCAACCTGCACACAATGTATCAGTAAATGTCTCAATTTTATTCTTTGACAAGTGAAAAGGTCATGTATTCAAAAGATTAGTAGTTTTCCATGCCAACCATAATGTTTAGAAAGAGGATCAAGATCATTTTTTATTCTCAAGATCACTTGAAAGTGTAAGAGAAGAGCATACACGACACTTGATCCAACTAAATACAAATGGGAAAATTTTAATCAATGTCCATTAAGTACTTTGAAAACCCAATTTTAAAACAACTTAAATCTTTTGGTGCATGTATAAAGAATACTATCAGTTCCAATACAATCCTTCCTTCCTCATCCAGTTCGAAGCACTAATCGGTGTAAATGTTTTACCCAACAGCTTTCTTTTAAGTAAGAAACATGGAAAATTTTGGATGTATTTTATTTCCTTGAGGGAGCTCCGCTTATATGCCATACTACCAATTATTTTCAACACTCGGTAAGGACTATAGTATTTAGGAGAAATTTTATTATCATTCTTCTATTGTTTTAAATATAACTACTTATATGGCTAGAATTGTGTAAAAGAAATCACCCTCTTCAAAGTGTCACTCACTACGATGTTGATCACTTATTGTTTCATACAATTTTTTTCCCTTTCCAAATTCTCTCCAAGACAAGAGATTACCTCGTGTTGGTGTTGAATGTGATCTTTGATTTCTCTCACCTTTGGTTTGACCTTGGCTAGAGATGAGTCATGGAGGATGGTACTCGTAAAGTTCCGTAAATGGAGACATTTTTAGGAGTTATGAAATGAAGTATTATACCACCATTCTTCAGTGGTAAATCTGTTGTCCCAAATAACTCCCCAAGTTATTTAGACAACTTATATTTGTATATTGACTCGATGTTTCACATTTTTAGGTTGCGCGCACTCCGGCATTTCCCTTGCCACTTTTTCAGATTGTAGTTCTTCCGTGTGCCTTTTGTGCCCTTCTTACATCTCCCTTTGTATCCCCTTTCCTTTACTACCTCTTGTTCCCTTTGCATCTACTTCCCCTTCCCTCTGTATTCTTCTATGTTCTTCCATTTTCCCTTTGCACCTTCCTTCTACACACCTCGCTTCATTCCCAGCTTTTCGTGCACTCCTTGTTCACGTGCCTTCTTAACTTGCCTTTAAATAGGATAATTCCTCTGCATGTCTTCACACTTGCATGCCTCGTGCCATTTTTTAATGTGCATGTTACATTTTCATGCCCCCTCTTCCTTTTCGTGCCTTGCACCTTTTCTCGCACTACCACCGTGCTAAGTGGCAACTTGTCAAACTTGAGTGTGTTATATGTGACCAGCCAAACCGTGCCACCAGGATGTTGAATCATTGCAGTGAACTAAAGTGTGACACATCACGTAAAAATGAAAAAATAACTAATGACATGTTCTACACTCCGCATCATTCAAATTTATATTTTGGCAAGATTTGGTAGGCGTAAAATAGGGAAACATATTTCTAGTCATCAATACACACATCTAATTAATCGAACCACCCAGATTTTAGATTTCACCTTCTTCTTTCTTCTACATGCCAAATAGACATGGGGAGGTGCATCTAATAGCCCCGCATGTGGTTTTGTAGTCATTTATCACTTGTTTTTGGAGGTTGGAAGTTTTAATCCAAGTTTCCCTCTTCTTTCTTCTTCTCTTCTCTCCTTTTCCTTCTATAAATTGTAGAGCTCAACTCATTAAAAAGGATCCCTCTTTTTTTGGACCCTAAAATATTGGCTAAGAACCAAGAGGCACACACATTCATGATCGGTAGATATAAGGGAACTCAGGGAAAAGCGCGCAGAAAAAGGGTTTAAGAAGGGTTTAGGTGAAACCAAGGTGCGCACGGGAGGAAAAACAAGGGTTTAAAGGACTTAGTCATATTTGGCATCATGGAGTCACTTGAGGAAAAATGTGAGGACCCAACTAGGCATGATGAGTGGATAAGGTGCTAGCCTGGAACCTTGGAGGTCAAGAAAAGGATATTTCATACAAGGAATATTCCCAGAGGCATCATTACAATTAGTGGAAGGTTTGCAAAAAGGATAAGAATTTGCCAATGGAGGACCACATCGACACTTGGCACACGATCTTCTCAAAAGATAATTCATGGTGGTGGTCGATGATCCTATTTAAAGAGGTGCTTGGGAAAAAAATAGACACACAGAGAGACACGAGGGAATGCAGAGAGAATGCATAGAGAATGCAGAGGAAGAGAAGGAGAGTAACGAAGTGTTGTATAAATGCTAAGGGTTTGGAGTTCATGGTGCTAGGGTTTAGAGTACTTAGTGCTAGAGGGTTGTAAGGGATACCATTAAGCATATGTATGGGTACTGGGATTTGTATCAAGGGATATAATGGGGAAAAGTATAGTTAGGATATTTGATAAGATTAGTTTGCAGGGGTTAGATCTTTTCATTTAATGTATATGGTCTGAGATGACCCTTTTGAATGTAGTATGGATACCAGAGACTCTATTAAATCAATATACATGGATCTATTATGTACATCTTGTTTATGGGTGTAAACCCTCATGTTATTTGTCTTATCATGATTCGATCTAGTTTCTTGTGCTTTGTTCAATTTTTATTTAGGTTTTTTGATTCATCAATGTGTATATCTGTTAGTTGCATCTTTTTCCTTTTAAAGTAAGTGAATGTACTTCTATTTCTGTAAATAAATCCTCCATTAATGGCAGAACTCTCTTGTAAATCTCACATAAAGGAGGGGCTCGGTTCTTGTGCATGCCTCGGGTGAGCACCCAGTGTATATCTTGGATGATAGGTCGGTGTGCTTGGGGTTAGAAAGAAGTATTGAGGGTAAAATAATGACTACATCTTGGTTCCATTTTCAGGACCTCTTTTGAAGCTATTGTGAGAGAAATGTGTGATGATGGAGCACTTGACCTTGGATAGTGTCAAGTGTGGCTCAAAAACATAGAGGATGAGTTTGCTCATAGGTTCAGTACTGGATCTGAGTTTGATGCACAAAAATGGGTGGAGGAGAACTTGTATCATGAACTCTATGAGACATTCTTCTGTTGTTTCCCAATAGAGTTGTATGAATGGCTATCAGCATATGCATCAAGGAAAATTTAGTACTATAGACCTCGTGTTTGGACCCAGGAGGAATATCAGTGGTTATGATGTTGATCTGACATGGACCCGTGTTTTTTATCATTGGTGGAGTAGAGTGTTGACTAGTTATACCTTGGAATATGCTATTTCTATGTATTCTTGCCCAGAGATTGCTAAGTTTGAGTTCTTGAGGGAGCCTAGAGGATTTTTCTTACATGTTATTCCATTGGCTATCAAGATCCTAGTCATTACTTCAATTTTGGAATCATTTCCCATGGCTGGATAATTTCCTTCTAGGCACGGGACGCGAAGCTAGCGTGGTAGAAGGATGGCGGAACTTATAGTGGAAATGGAGAGAGAGGAGAGGTGGCTCAAGTATAATGAAGCTCAAGAGAGGGAGTTGGTAAGATGGCATGAAGCTATAGGAGTGATCGATTTATGGAGGCAAATGTTGCGGTAAGGATTCGAGGTTCACGTAAAGGACATGGAGCCTAAGCATTCTGAGATACCCCATCTTGGCAAGCACAGAAGAGAAACCCCCTCAGATTTTGGAGAGAGATCATCATATGAAGAAAGGAGAAGATCCATCAACATGCATCTCAACCCATATGGCCAATTCTTGAGTTAAGTGTTTATAATCCAAATGGTATTGGTATTCATAGTCGAGTGACACCTAGGAGGTACAATTTTTCATTTGGTACATCTATGGTTACACAGTCATTTCCTGTGTTTAGGGGTATTTTTTTTGGCACAACATTTAGACATGGTATGGGATCACAAGGTTTGAATATCACATATAGTAACAATGTGAGAAACACATCTGGGAGTAGTTCGGTATCACAGGTGCCGGCATGCGCTTTAGCACGAGGTTGGGTTCGCATGGTGCAACTGTGTTAGGCCCTTTGTATATGATAGGAGGAGGATCTAGTGGATATAGAGGCATTAGAACTAGTGGATATAGTGGGTCTGGTGGTGGAGGTAACATCGAGGGAATCAAGGTCTTGGATTTGGTCCACAACACCATCAACATGTGTTTTATGAGATGTCACTCCATTTACTTAATTACAAGGGTGTTAAGGATGTCGGGAAACATGTACACAAGTGTGAGTTACTATGGCACATGAAGGGGATCACTACCTTGGAGTGGAAAGCAAGTTAGTTTGCAACCATGTTACAAGGACGCGTGCATAGCTAGTATAGGAAGTATGACCCACACTAGACAGTGGTGGATTATATTGCACTACGTAATGCCTTTTTGGTGGAGTTCCACATACCTGAGTTTGAACAGAAAAGCATCAGCGCATTGAAGGATATTTAGTAAGGAATGGTGGAGAGTGTGTGGGAGTATGACACATGTTTCAAGACTCTCCTATCTAAGTTATCTTATGACATTCATCCTTCGTAGCATGCTCAGTGGTTCATTAGAGGATTGATCACACCATTTAGGAGGGTACTTTCACAAAGGACTTTCAAAAATCCATGCGAGGACTTAGAGGTTGCCTTTCACACTAAGGAAGTAGGAAGTATTGATACATGAGTTATTCCATTCCTAGAAGCCCAAATTTTTGCAATGGAAAAGCAGCTGGACAAATTATTTGTGAACTAGGCTCATGAGGCTTGCAGTAGGTTATGGTATACAGATTGTGAGGTAGAAGAGCATACAAAGGAAATTTCTTCTTGGAGATTGGTAAGTGCGATGATGGTAGACTTTGAGATTTGCCATGGAGATCATTATGCAAGTATGTGTCTACTATTGCAGCACACGATCCATAAGAATGTGTCTTGCTATTGAAAAATGTTCACTTCTACTACTCATGACACCAAGGATTGTAGATTGATTGACCAAATACATGATGCCATTAATATTAGTGTGCGTCATACTAGTATTACAAGTAATTCCAAGGATGAGGTTTGTCATTATAAAGGGCACATGGATGGAGGGAATCATGGAAGAGGCATTCACGGGGGATTTAGAGGTCGTGGCAACCACGGAGGTAGATGAAGTGAGTCCCCACATGGAACTTGTTACAACTGTGGGTCTAGGAAACACTATAATCATGAATGCCCCAATCTACTATAGTGCTCTTAGTGTGGAAAGAAGCACAAGTATGGGGAGTACCTGGAATTATTTGAACACGTGAGCCAGAAGCAGTGGAAGGATAAGTGTGCTTGGATGGTGAGTGTAAAGTGTGTTGATCAATATTGGATGCCTAGAATGGTGCATGAGTTAGAGTTAGAAAATGTACTAGTGAGGACATGATTTGAGGCTACATGCGCTAGGGAAATAACAAAGTAGAGACCACTGATTACAAGATAAGAGGTGGTATATGGGTAGTATCTGGACCCTACCCATCATAAGGAAGTCTATCAAGAGACCATGGACGTAATCAAGTCTTCAAGGGAAAATTTTGTGTCTAAAAGAGAAATCCAGGAAGTTAGAGTAGAAAAAAATATTTGAGGTACCTCAATGAGATATAGATGATGTCAAAGAGGTGTGTAAGATGCTTCGCCAAGAGATTATCATTCCTCTGTTATGAGAATGGTTTAGAGATAAGATACCAAGTGCTAGAGGAGAGAATGAGAGATAGGTTTTTCATGCTAACCTTCCTCCCCACATCCTTGGCTATGAGGAGATTACCTTGAATGGAGTTGTTGATGGATGGCTCCTAAGCAATATTCTGATTAACACGAGTGAAAAATTTAATGTTCTCACCCTAGATTCCTAGAAGAACAATGTTGGGTGTTGTTGGTGCTATAATAACAATGTTGACTTATGTTTCAATAAGGGGTATATAAGTTTTGAGAATAAAGAGGAATGTGTTATCATTCCTTTGATAGATGGGAAGTCAATGCCCTATACTGAGCCCTTAGGAGAAGAATACCTAGACAAAATTTATGTGTGCACTATCAAGGACCCTGAGGTTGTGCAACCAACAAAAGAAGGCATTATTCAATGGGAATATGCTCAATATATAAGTGATACAACTAGTGTGGCATGTGACAATTGGGTGCACAAGACATATGAGTTATTTGGAAGGTATTTAAGAGGATTTGTGACAAGATTAACAAAGGTGTGCTTAGTCAAGCACCTAGGAGGAAAAAAGTTGCCAAGTTATACTAGGGGAGCCGACCCTGATGTTTTCCTGCGAGAAATGGAGACCTAGTGGAGATGTGAGATCGAAAGGAGAAGGATGCTTAGCTATACCTTTCTTGGGACCATAGCACATTGGCAGTGACCCATTGCAATAACCTTCTAGAGTGGCATGAGGTGAGAATCATGTTCTCTGTTAGGTTTTTCTAAAGCAATGCACCTACTATTATACAAGATTATCATGGGAAGGAACCTACCTCATTTCATGTCCAAGCATGTGAGAAGGCCTGGATGGAAGGCACAGAAGCCTTGTTACCTTCTTTATGGGTGCATAAGCTTTACTCCACCTTACAAGGTTGTGCACATGCATGGTAAATTCACTCAGAGATGTGCCATCAGACAAGAAACTGGCAGGAGTTGACGGTTGATCTCCTTCAAGCTTTCGAATATCGAGTACTAAGCCATTGGTGGATGAGGCGCTATAGTTTTTAAGCACCTAACTATGGGAGATAGTGGCATGATGGAGGAAACGATACTAGAATTATTGGGTGAACCTGGCTTAGAAGCACACTTTGATGAGGAAGAATCAGAGGAGATATGACTTTAGCATGCATGCATGGAAAAATAAAAAGGAAAGTTTGTCTGTGTGATCAATAGTGAAGAGGTGGAAAACTTGGATGTTAACCATATTGTGGGCATGCACGAGGTTATGGATAGTGCTGATGAGAAAGTGTGCACCTACCATGAACCCTTGAAAACCAAGAAGGTTAACATTGGTTTGGAGGCAAAACCTAAGGAGGATACTATTGGAGATTATTGGATAGAAAAGGAGGTTTCAAAGATCATCGATCTATTGCGTGAATTTCAGGATTTGTTTCCACATGGGTACCACATGCTTAAAGGATTTAGCCACTCCTTGGGAGAAATGATATCAAGTTGAAGGAAGGTGTGCGCTCAATGAGGAAGAGACGTTATCAAATGAATCTTAATATGCGCGTCAAATTCAAGGAGGAGATTGAAAAGATGATCACATCAGGCATCATTGAGAATGTTGAAGAATCGAATGGATAATTCTCGATGATCATTGACCTTTTTCCAACCCCCTTCACTAAGGAGATTCTAGAAGGAGTAGTTGGTTGTCAAATATATTCTTTTATAGATGGATTCTCAAGATATCATCAGTTATAATTACAAAGGACGACTAAGAAAAGACAACTTTCACCACTGAGTCGGGAATTTTTTCCTACACGCTCATGCCTTTTGGACTAAAGAATGTGCATGTTGTGTTTTCATGCATTGTGATTCAAGAGTTTCAAAACTTCATCCACAAGTTTCTACAATTCTACCTAGATGACTGGATAGTATATAGATTAGTGAGGGACCATTGTGACAATCTAAGGCTAATGTTTGAAAGATGTTGGCAATTGAGGATATCCTCAACATTAAGAAATGTATTTTTGCTACTCCATTTGGAACCTTGTTGGGGCATATCATATGTAAATAAGGATTGCTGGTGGATCCTTCCAAAGTTGTTATTATTGTGGGATTGGGGGAACCTACCAGATAGAGCATGGTGTGTGGATTCCTTTGGCATACTGGGTATTACAAAAATTTATTAAGGGGTATGCCAAGATTTTTGCGTCATTGGAAAATTTGTTGAAGCACAAAAGTACATTTCATTGGGGAGAGGTACAACAGATGGCATTTGATACATTGAAGAATAGGCTTATCACTGCGCCCATATTATGCTTTCCCTCTTGGGATAATCCATTCCATGTACATGTTGATGCTTCATGGATGACAATTGGATCAATCTTAGCACAACCTAGAGAGGGAATTGTTGACCATCCCTTGTGCTTTACTAGTAGGAAGCTAACCCCAACATAACATAACTATACTACTATTGAGCACGAGGCATTTTCAATGATCTATGCACTGCATAAATTTAGGTAGTATTTTTGGCAACACCCTTTATATTCTACATAGACCACATGGCATTAAATTACTTGGTAAACAAGATCATTCTACAAGGGTGCATATGTCGGTGGGTCCTACTATTTCAAGAGTTTGAGTTTACGGTTGTTGTAAAACTGAGAAAGAGAAATTTGGGACCTGAACATCTATCAAGGATTGACTCAGGGGAGGATGTGCAGAGCATTGAGGATACAATACCAGATGTGTAAGTGTTTAGATTACAGCGCACCCCCTCTCGAATTGGAAGATATTGTTGTGTTTCTCAAAACTAATGTGGCATCAAAGGGAATGAAGACTTTGAAAAGGAAGTTGTTAGCCATTAGTGCCACACCATACATTCTTATTAGAGGAGACTTATAAAATCTAGGTTATCATTAGGTTTTGCACCAGTGTGTGTTAGAGCATGAGCACACTACAATCATGGAGGAGGCACATGGTGCAATTGTAGGAGGACACTATGTAGGGAATGCAACCACACGCAAGATCCTTCTAGCAGGATTTTGGTGGGAAACAATTTAAAAATATTATATTGAGTATTGCAAGGCATGTGACCACTGTCAGCGCCTTGGTAAACCAGGAAAAGAGATGAAATGCCATTAAGATCGATTGTCAGTGCAGAACCATTCGAGAAGTGGGCAATTGACTTTGTAGGCCCTATTTCCCCAGCCACATGAAGGATAGGTTCATGCTATATCATTACATGCATAGATTACCTTACAAGGTGGGTAGAAGTGGTGCCTACAAGGGATTACATAGTGGCAACAATAGCTAGGTTCTTGTGGGAAAATATAATCAACAGATATGGATGCCTACTGAGCTTAACAAGTGATAGGGGTACTCATTTCTTAAATGAGATAGTTAGAATCTTATTGGAAGAATTCATGGTAGCCCACCATAAGACTACCCCTTATCACCCACAAGCTAATGGGACTGTTGAGGCATTTAACAAAATTTTGAATCACACGTTAACCAATATTTGTGATGTGGGAAGAAAGGATTGGGATGATAAAGTTTCTATTATGTTATGGTCATATCGGACTACTTATAAGAGATTGAATAAGGCCACACATTTTCAATTGGTGTTTGGCATGGAAGTTGTGTTACCTATTGAATTCATGTTACCATCATTGCGTATAGTGCACACAGGAGGGTTAGATGATGAACAAGCACTTGAGGAGAGGATTGATAAGTTGATGTAGTTAGATAAGAGGCGAGCTATTACTTCCTGGAGTTAAAAACAAAAAAATCTAGGCAGAAGCCATGGCATGATAGACACATCAAGAATAAATAGTTTTAGGTTGGGCATATGATTCTATTGTATGATTCCAAGTTTCTGCACCATCCTAGGAAATTCAAATTCCATTGGATGGAGCCCGTACTTTATATCTTATATACTTGATTCAATTACTTCCCAGCTTATAAGCGTTGGATGAAACATGATTGTCGTGCCATTTCAATGGGAGTAGAATGAATCTGCATTATAAATAAGTCTTATTTGTGTTTGTAAATAAGGTAGTATTGTTAGTTAGCATATCTTTTTCTTTGATGCGGTTTCCTTCTTTATGTCTCCTTTCTTGTTGTTTCTTTTTGTGTGAGTTTGTGCACTAGTAGCCCATTATTATTTTCATAAGTTTATTTTATGCGTAGAGGACCACGCACCATTTTTGTGTGGGTGGAGTGAGGTGACAAGTACAAAAATTTATGGTTGTGGATGGCCCAGGTTGAAAAATCAAAAACACAAGGATTGGAAGATCGCGCGTGGAAAAGGTGAACAAAAAGGAAGGTTGGTGTCAAAAGGCTTTAAGAAACCACATACAAGAATAAAAAGTATAGGAGTAACATGAGGTAGGAAACGGAAAGAACTTGGTCCAAAACATAGAAGAAGAATTGACTTCGGTGCGGGATAAAGCACGAAGAGCTTTATGGTCAAGGTAGTTACATGCCAGAAGGTTGTGGAAGTGTTTGCGTAGGATTGAGCGTGAAGGACAAGCATTGAAACTTAGCATTGGAAAAAAATCCACCTTTAATGTGAAAAGTACATTAGTAGATGGCATGGAATTTAGTGTGGAGAAAATAAAAAGTTATAAATAGAAGATCGGGGGTGCGTTATTTTCTACCTTGCATTTTAATTTATCAAAGAGCTCTCACAAACTAGGGCATCCTTGCAAAGAAAGTTGAGAAGAGTTGTGAAGATTTGCATGTATAGCTAGTTTGATCAGTGAACCAGAGTGAAAATAAGTATACGGGCGTAAGCGGAGAAGGTTGTGTGGAAGAATCACCACGGTGTTACGCTGTCTTGTGGAAAAATATTTTTCTAAGTTAGGGTTACATAGCTAAGGCACGGGGTTTGAATAAATTTTCGTAGAGTGGAGCCACAAATTTTAGCAGAGCTAGGACCGGGAGAGGAGAAGAAGTTTTAGGACTCGACAAAGGATAGGCACCAAGGAAAGTATTAATTATTTCACCAAAGAACGGCAAGGGAAAGGGAAAACAAGTCGTTTCTACTAGTTTCAATGAAGAATGGTACGTGGAAATGTAGTACCCATATGGTGTATTACTTAGTAAAGAATGGGTGTCTCACGTCAAGAAGATGGTCGTCAGTGATTACAACCATCAAATGAGCACCATAGAGAATGAAATGACACTAGAACTGGTTCACCCTACAGAGAAGAGGACACTAGATGGAATTCCCATCTATGATGATGAGGTAAAGGTAAAAATGGAGAAGGTTGGGTTATTGCAACTCTATGAGTTGCCCTATTTTGGAAAGCTTGAGTGACTATACCAATGGTTGATGTCGTGCATGCATGAAGACCACTTCTATTTCATAGGTCGAGGATGCACATAACCCTAGCTAATTTCTAAGTTCATCGGCCTTATTTGTGAAGGATATTCATTGGACGATGACTCAAGACACAAGCCATTAAGAAGATTGTTGAGGCTTATGACTACAAGAAGGGTTCGCACTACTTTGACATTTCTATAATTACTGACCCAGTGATGAGGATGGTCATGTGCTTGGTTATAAATTTGAATGGGCAAGAGAGATGGACACAAATCAACAAGGTCTAGTTGAATGTGTGCCGAATGCATGATCTTAGAGGGAACCATCTATAACCTCTTATCTTTCATTACAGAGGAGATCATAGATTCCACACGTGACAGAGAGAAGATCATGTTTGGTAATTTCCTCCTCACCATTGTCTTTTTAGATATTAGAGTGTTTGATGGGCCGAATAAGTTTGTTTGGGGATACCCAGATAAGGACCCCTCCCCTGCCAATAGGTTTGAAAAGTATACCTATGACACCATGACGATCACTCATAAGGTGTGCCTAGAAAATTGGTATACACATATGCGCAATGCATTCGAGGTTGAATGGAGAATACCTGAATAGTTTCCTTCACTAATGCAAGGAGAAGTTGAGTTTTTTCTATACCAACATTTTTGCATCGGAAGATTTACTTTGGTAGATGGCACCAAGATTCCTTGGTGTAAGTTACCTTTCTCCTTCATAGCACAATACTTCTAGGTTGGGGTCAATCATTTCAAAGAGGTAAAGAAACTCATATTTGATCTAATTTTAGTAAATCAAGACTATCGTGAGTTGCGTAGGAAACTAGTAGTATACCCCAAGAAGTGCACCTATGTGGAGAAGGATGTCTCTCATGACGTGCACATGTTAAAACTAGTAAAATTTCCTGTTGCAGGGAGGAAAACATCGAGGGTGTATTTATGCATAAGGCTTAAGTATGAAAATGGCGCTAATGTTGAAGACGAGGTCTCCATTCTTGAGGACCCCATCACACGGAAGAAGGCTATGAAAAGGAAAAGAGACAGAGGAGACGCTCCTAAGAAAAAGGCTTCAAGCACGTAGACATTGTAGACATTAAGGGAACAATGAGTTAGGCACAAGCACAAGTACTTACGTCCATTGGAAGAAATCTCCTGTGAGAAAAGATTCACCGCAAAAGGAGGAATCGCCACATAAGGAAGAGTTGTTGCAAAAGGAAGAGTTTTCGGTAAGGGGAGAGTTGCCCGAGAAATAAGAAGAAGAGAAGTCCCCTGAATTAGAATCACCAATAAGGAAGAAGAAAAGGGTGAAAAAGGGTCAAACTCAGGTGAAACAGAAAAGCATGGAGGCCAACAAGGGTGATGAAGATGATGAAGGGTGTAGAGAGGATAAGAATCATCTTGTGTATGATGTACATGAGTCAAAGGAAGAAGGAAATGAAGAGAAGGATGAGAATGAAGGAGGTGCTCATGACAAAGGGGGAGTGAGGAAGTAAACATGAAGGATCGAAGACCCCGACCCCGACCCCGACCCAGGAGCAGATGGATAATACCATAGAGAGGGAAGTGGCAGGAATTATCCAACAGTTGGTGGAGCACGAATTCAAGTGAAGCGTTGAGGAAGTGTTGAAGGAAACAAAGGAAAGCGCAAGTGTGGGAAAGGAGTATGGAAGCATGGGAAGAGACCCTAACTTAGCAGTAAGCTTCCCAAAGGTAGCACGCACGCATAGGTGGAAAGGGCATAGTAGCAAAGACAGAACAAGAAATGACTTACATTAATGATCTGAATAAGGTACTGCGTGCACACTTCCAAAGTACCATGCCCACAAACCAACTCCTTGTTTGGTATTCTTTTGATGAAGAAGGTGCGTACCCATGCACAAGGAAAATGCTATCTTGGGCTTTTGAGTCCCACGTTGATGAACCCAAATTCGAGGTAAACCGAGATGCATTGATGAAGATACCAAATTCCAAGGGAGTAAAACCTTTTGTAAATTCCCAACAACTATCCGATGAGCAAGTTTTCAATGCGCTCAACAAAGCATTGGTGGAGGTAGAGGCAAGACTCTTTGGCAGAAAATGATAGGATAAGGGTCTTGGAGGAAGAGCTTGAGAAAAATAATGAGGAGATCATTGAGTGGGACAAAGAGATAAAACATAAGGAATTGATTAGACCGATATTAAGGCACGATCTGAGGGATGAAAAGGAAAAGGTGCGTAAAATCCATAAGAAGATAGAGGTCATTTCAGACACCATAATATTGAAGTAGTTGGACCTAGCCCCGCTTTGAGAAGAAATGCAATTCAACCATTCAATGCTTGGAAGACTTAACTTGCATCCTCACCATGGAAAGATGACCACTCATATTAGAGTCAGCAAAGGAGGTGATGGCACAAAGCAGGAGGAGGAAAAGCTAAAGATTGGGGAGATAGTGACTCGGTACTCTAAGCTCCTTGCTATAGTAAAGACCACCACACAGATGGCTGAATTTGTGTATGAAAACTATGCCAACATGGATAAGGTAGCAAGCATATTGGTTACTACACATGAGGTGGATCTAAAATAATTTTAGGAAAATCACAAAGGCAATAGGGTGGAGCACGACAATATCCTAGCCAAAGTTGAGAAGAAGTTGGAAGCAATCAAAACCTTATGGGGTTTGATTAAGAATAAGCTAAAGGAACTATACCCCTAAGTCACTCGTAGGATGGATATGTTAGGCGATCTTAGCAAGCATCTGGAAATCATTGTAGATATGCTAAAAGCTAAGAGTGAGGAACTTAGTTTTGATGAAGTAAGCACATTAGTGGGTGACCTACTTCAGCAGGTGCAGGGAGAAGTAGATGCATGGGAGAAGATTGAGGCATCCGTGAAGAAGGAGTTCCCACTCCTCATGCAACAGTAGCATATTCTTTTATTTTTCCATTCTTCCATCCTTTCATTCTTTAATAGTTTATATACCTATATTATTTATTCTTTAAGGTAGTAGAATATTTCTGAGGACAAAGAACATGCGTAGTGTGGGGTGATGTTGGACCTTAAAATATTGGCTAATTACCAAGAGGCATGTGCACGTATGATCAGTAGATAGAAGGGTGCTCAGGTAAAAGCACATAGGAAAAGGGGTTTAAGAAGGGTTTAGGCGAAACCAAGGCACGCACGGGAGGCAAAACAAGGGTTTAAAGGACTTAGTCATATTTGGCATCATGGAGTCACTTCAAGAAAAATGTTAGGAACCATCTAGGCATGATGAGTGGATAAGGTGCCAACGTGGAACCTTGGAGGTCAAGAAAAGGATATTCCATATAGAGAATATTCCTAGAGGCATCATTACAGTTAGTGGAAGGTTTACAAAAAGGATAAGCATTTGCTAATGGAGGACCACATCGACACTTGGCACACAATCTTCTTAGAAGATAATTCATGGTGGTGGTCAATGATCCTATTTAAAGAGGTGCTTAGGATAGGAACAAACACACACAGAGACACAGAGGGAATGTAGAGAGAATGCATAGAGAATGCAGAGGAAGAGAAGGAGAGTAACGAAGTGCTATAAAAATGTTAAGGGTTTAGAGTTCATGGTGTTAGGGTTTAGAGTACTTAGTGCTAGAGGGTTGTAAGGGATACCATTAAGCATATGTATGGGTACTAGGATTTGTATCAAGGGATATAATGGGGAAGGTATAGTTAGGATCTCTTATAAGATTAGTTTGCAGGGGTTAGATCTTTGTTATTTAATGTATATGGTCTGAGATGACCCTTTTGAATGTAGTATGGCTACCAGAGACTCTGTTAAATCAATATACATGGATATATTTTGTACATCTTGTTTATGGGTGTAAACCCTCATGTTATTTGGCTTATCATGATTCAGATCTGGTTTCTTGTGCTTCGTGCAATGTTTATTTAGCTTTTTTGATGCATCAATGTGTAGATCTACTAGTTGCATCTTCTGCCTTTTAAATTAAGTGAATGTACTTCTATTTCTATAAATAAATCCTCCATTAATTGTAGAACACTATTGCAAAGCTCACATAAAGGAGGGGCTTAGCACCCGTGCATGCCTCAGGTGAGTGCCCAATGTATGGTCAATGATAGGCCAGCACGCTTGGGGTTAGAAATAAGTATTGAGGGTAAAATAATGACTACATTGTTCTAACGACACCATGCCAAAATGTTGGTCGACTTCCCATGGGTTTCAGACCTTAGACTTGGTCTCTGTAATGTATTTTTTCCTCCTGCCATGAATGTAACTGAATGTTCATCCTTCAAGTAATAAAATCAACTTTTTTGGAACTTTTGTCTTCCCTTTTCTCATTTATGTTGTGTTTTTCCTCTTTGTCTATGTTTTCTAGCATGTTGTGTGTTTCCTCTACTTGTGTTCCCTATCTTCATGTGTTTTCACATGCAAAAAGCTATCTATGTGGTTCTTGTATGTGGCACGTGTCTTTCTACCCTCTCTTCCATGTTTTCTCCCTTTCATGCCCCTCGTGGAGAGTGATCGACCTTCTTTTTTGAGTTATCGCCTTCCCTAGCTTAGAATTTCCTTTTCTACATATCCTTTTGACCCTAGTCCCTTATAATCATATAGTAGTGTAGATATCTTCATTTCTAGAATTAGGAGTAGTGTTAGTTGTAAAAATAGGTAGAGGAACCAGCCTTCTCTTAAGGTTTGTCTCAGCTCACATGTCCCACAACTAAGAGACAGGTCCCGTGTTACCCAAAAATATTGATTGCCTCATTCATGCATGTTATAAAATCAGAGGGTGTGTTTTTTGGTGATAATATTTTTGGAACACTCGGTGAGACCAGTTTGAAGAGTTATACATCTTCCTCTTAGCAAGTTTGGTGTGTTATTGTAGAGTCTCAGCCTTTGGAGGCATCTTGTAACACATCTGGCGACTCCACTGATTCAACGCACCCATTATCTCATTTGCATGAGTCTTCCCCTCCTTTCTTTCATTCCATTTCTCCTTTCCATCATTCCATTTGCTATTTTTAAGTTATGCAATCATGACTTATTTCCCTCCATATAATTCGCATTTGCATCAACATATCTATTTCCCTCCATCAAAGACACGTTTCAAAATCCTCCTCCAAATCATTTTTATGAGGCCCATCATCCTGACTATGCATATAACCCACCCCCTACTAACCCATTTGGTTATTTTTCTAACCAAAATGTTTATGAAGAACGTGTTTATGTAGATGATTATGAAAACCCCATGGCAGATGCTTATTTTGAGAGGCAGGTGTAAGAAATGGAGATGAACATGATGCATCTCAGATTTAAATGCTCCATGAAGGTAACTAAAGTTGGCTACAAGGTCCCTTGTCTATGGTTCGGCCCTGTACCAAGTTGGTTTATTGACCAGCCAGAAGCTGCAATTTATTTCTAAGATGTTGCCTCATATTACACAATGGGATGAAGAAATAAAGGCTCAAAAATATAGTGATAAGCAACCCCACAATCATGGGGTAACCCTACACTACCATCATACAATTCTCCCATTCCTTCCTCTCGATATACACCATCTTAGCCTCGATGCCCATGTTCCTAGATCTCGTGTGCTGCCCCCATTGTGAATTCCACTCCTTCACCCTCTTCCCTTCCATACCACCTTCATTCCTCTATCATCATTCCCTTTGTGCATGCTTCCAATTCCCTATGCACGAACCTTTTGCGCTCATCCTTCCACCTTATTTTGAGTCCCCTCTGTCTAACACCGACAAAAACAAACAACCCCTTACCAATGTATCATCCCTAACCAATGTCATCATATTCAATGATTGTCAAACTATTGAAGACGGGTATGACTTTGATTAGAAAGATGATATCATCAAGGCACCTATTTCAGAAAGGATCAGTTAGACCGAGAAGGCACAAAGAAGGAGACCAAATTACTTGTAGAGGCAGAATGGTGCGTGACCCAACCTACAAGAAATCATCTCCAAGATGAGAGTCTACAATATAATCCCGTCTCAGTAGGATTGAGCTTCAAAAAAATGGGCAAATCATAAGAATAATACCATTCCCAATCTGATATGTGGCTAATCAAGAGCCGAGGATAGATTTTCCATTGGTCATGCTCACTTTAGAGCATGAGGTTAAACTTTAGTGTGCCAAAGTCAGCAGTAGCACCTCTTGAATCCAAATGCGGACTCGAATCTAGGAGGTATTTGTTCTATTCACTTCTTGATACTTTGAAGAGGGTGAGAAACCATTTACAAGTCATTTTTTCACTCTTGTCACAAACCATGTTCAGCGTTAAATCAGTTACATGGTCACAATTTCTGAGGAAAGGTAGCTAATTTTCCTTTCCTGTTCAGATTTTACTTGAGTTCCCTTTCCCTCTAGTTAGTATAGGTTAGAGTAGGTTTTCTTCCAGTAAAAAAAATGTTTGCGCACACTCTGCATGTTTCCCCTTTGAACATGTATGATTTTTAGATTTTGTACATAATGTTGTGTTTCTATTCTAGCGTGCTCCCTCGCATTATTTCCTTTCTGTTACATGTCGTGGGCCCTTTTATTTCTTGAGATGGAAGTTCACTTTTCATGAGGCGAGTTCTAACAGATTCGCATGTAGCATTCCACTCTTAGTAATTCAATCAGAACATCTTCATCTAAGAGCAATATCTATTCAGAGTTAAGACGAGGTTTTTAAGCAACTCCGTGGGTGTTCTTCAAAATTATAGATCAAATCTTTAGGTTTTAAGGCTAACTCCATGCCCAATGGATGTTTTTAAGGCTACTGGTCTCTTCATCTAGTAGGCGGATGACCCACGAAAGTTTCCAAATTTTTGTCAAAAAACTCCCCAAAATATTTAGACGACTTATATTTGTATACTAACTCGATGTTTCACATTTTTCAGTTGTGCGCACTCTAACATTTCCCTTGGCACTTTGGCACAGCTTGCAATTCTTCCATGTTCCTTCACATGCCCTTCCTACCTCTCCTTTTTCCTCCCCTTTTCTTTACTACCTCTCGAGCTTGTTGCGTGTGCTTCCCCTTCCCTCTATATTCTTCTATGTTCTTCCATTTTCCCTTTGTGCCTTCTTTCTACACACTTTCATTCCCGTTTTTGCACACTCCTTGCACGCATGACCTCTTGAATTTAATTCAAATCGGTTAAGTGCTCTACATCCCTTCACACATGCATGTCACACACCATTTTCCTCTACACGCATTACATTTACACTCCCCTCCTCTTCCTTTTCACGTCTTTCATCTTCTTCTACGCCATCATTATGCCATGTGGCAACTTGTCAAACTTGAGTGTGCTACATGCAACCAACCAAAGCACGCCTTCAGTACATTGAACCCTTATATTGAACTAAAGTGTGACACGTGGCATAAAATGACAAAACATCTAATGACAAAACATCTAATGACGTGTTCTACACTCCGGATCATTCAAATTCAGATTTTGGTGGGATTTGGTAGGTAGAAAATAGGGAAACGTCTTTCTGGTCATCAATTCACACATCTAATCAATCCAACCACCCGATTTCATATTTTTCCTTCTTCCTTCTTCTACATGCCAAGCAGACATGGGGAGGCACATCTGACAACCCTATAGGTGGTTTTTCATTCATTTGTCACTTGTTGTTGGTGGTTGGATGTTTGAATCCATGTTTCCCTCTTCTTTCTCCTTCTCTTCTCTCCTTCTTCTATAAATTTTAGAGCTCTACTCATTAAAAAGGATCCCTCTTTGTTGTAATGGCACCATGTCAAAATGGTGGCCGACTTCCCATGGGTTTCAGACCTTGGACTTGGTCTATGCAATGTATTCTCACCTCCTGTCATGAATGTAAATGAATGTTTATCCTTCAAGAAATAAAATCAGGTTTTGTATAACTTTTGACTTCCCTTTTCTCATTTATGTTGCGTCTTTCCTCTCTTATCTATGTTTTCTTGCATGTTGTGTGTTTCCTCTACTTGTAGTTCCCATGTTCATGTGTTCTTTGCACGTGACGCGTAAATATATCTACATGGTTCTTGTTTATGGCACACACCTTCTTGCCCTATCTCCTACGATTGCTCCCTTTCTTGCCCCTCATAGAGAGCGATCAACCCTCTTTCTAGTGCTATCACCTTCTCTAGCTTAGGATTTCCTTTCTACATCTTCTTCTCACCCTAGTGCCTTGGAATTGTAGATTAGAGTAGATAGCTTCATTTCCAACATTAGGAGTAGTGTTAGTGTTAGAAATAGGTAGAGGAATAAGCCTTCTTTGGAGGTCTATCTTAGTTAGTAGGTCCCACAACTGAGAGACAGTCCCACATTACCCAAAAACACTAATTTCCTCATTCATGCATGTCAAAAAATCAGAGGGTGTGGTTTTTGGATAATAAAACCATTGCACCCAACATTCTTGTTAACCTAAAGTAAAACATTGAAGATATCCCTCCAAACATTTATTTATCACCTCAATGTGCCCATCTCGATTAAGGATGATAAGATGAACTCTAGGCCAATTGGGTACCCAAACAAGAGAACAAATCAATCCAAAAAAAAATTGTAATTATTGGATCACGATCACTTACTATAATTTTGGGTGTTCCAAGGAGATTTAGAATTTTGTCCATAAATGAGATAACAACTGTACTATCTATGAAAGGATAATCCATGACACAAAAATGAGCATACTTGGTAAGTTTATCCACCAAGAACGTGATGAATTTTTTTCCTTCTAATTTAGGCAATCTTGTGATGAAATCTATTGATACCTCTTCCCATCTCTCTAGGAATAGACAAGGTTTAGAGGAGACTTAGTGTCTTAATGGTCTCACCCTTATTATACACACCAAACATTCTACCACAAATTTTTGAACATATCCTTTCAACCCCTCTTAAAATAAATCTTTCTTAACTCTATGATAAGTTTTCAAGAACCCATAATGGCCACCTATTAGAGAATAATGGAGTTCTAAAAGAATATGGTGTTTAAGTGTAGAGTTCTTACACAAATATAACCTATCTTTGTACCACAATGTATCCCCCTTCCATATAAATTGTTTAGATATGGTTGGATATTTCTAGATATTTTGAATGAGAGTATGGGTTGTTGCATCTTTTACCATTCTTCCCTTACTTTATCTACCCAATCTGCCTTTAGTATAGATATGGCACATAACAATGTTTATGTGGACTCATCCCTCCTAGATAGAGCATCAACGACTACATTTTCCTTCCCTTTCTTATAAATAATCTCAAATTCATAAACCAACAACTTTGTGAGCCATTTTGTTACTCTTCTCGAAGATATCCATTTCTCTCGAGAAGTATTTCAAACCTGTCATGATCAATTTTTACCTTGAAGTCTTTACCATCAAGTATGGTCTCCATTGTTTGAATGCATGTAATATTGCCATCATTTCCTTCTCATAAGTTGGCTTCAAAAAAATCGTTCCTTTTAGTTTTCAGCTCTTAGATGCTATGGGATTTCCTTCTTACATGAGTACTACTCTGATCCCATTTTCTGAAGCATCACATTCAACTATGAAGTTATTAGATAAATATGGGGTTACCAATACTAGAGTAGTGCATATTGTCACCTTAAATTTTTCAAATTCCTAGAAGCTTTCTCATTCCAATTAAATGAGTATTTCTTCAATAATTTTTTCAATGGTGTTCTTATACTGCCATAGTTTTTTTAAAATTGTGATAGTACCCAATGAGACCTAATAAACCTCATAAATTCTTAAGGGTTCTTGTAACTTTGCATTCCACCATGGACTAGATCTTGTGAGGGTCCACCTTAACACATTCATTAGGGATAATATGGCCAAGGTATTCCACTTCTTATACCCCAAAAAAAACACTTCAAAGGCTTGACATATAGTTTATGTTTCTTTAGGGCTTCTAATACTATGTTGACATGATGTAAATGTTTCTCCTAGGATTTGTTGTAGATGAGGATATCATCAAAAAATACTAGAACAAACTTCCATAGGAATAGTCTAAATACTGAATTCATAAAAATATTAAATGTGGATGGTGCATTAGTAATACCAAAAGGAATGAATAGAAATTCATAATTCCCTTCATGAGTTATGAAGGTTAGCTTATGAATATATGTTTTCTTTACTCTAATTTGGTAATACCTTAAAACGGATCTAGTTTTGTAAAATAAATTGCACCATGTAATTCATCTAATAAATCACCAATTATAGGAATAGGAAATTTATCTTTGATAGTGTACTTGTTAAGTTATCTATAGTCTGGACACATGTGCTTCCTTCCATCCTTGTGGTGCACCATCACCACTAGAGAAGAATAAGCACTCTGACTATGATGAATAATACCCATTTCAAACATTTCCTCCACCATATTTTCAATCTTACTCTTTTACACATATGGGTATCTATAAGGCCTAATGTTGGGAGGTTGGATTCCTATAATTAACTGAATGGCATGATCATGACCTCTTTTAGGAGGTAATCCTCTAGGATCCTCAAAGACCTACGTGTTGATCAATAACCTTCTGAAGATCAATATGCCCTACCATCGTTGGTGGTTGAACTTCCACGAAGAACAATTGTGCTACAAATTCTTTATCCTCCTTTCTAAGAATATTATATATTTGGTGAGAACTAACCACCTGAGGAATTTTTTCATGTAGTCCTCAAAGTTCAAACTATTTTCCAACATAATGAAATAGCATGAACAATTCCTGGAAATTTAGCTCTATGGTGCCCAAATTTTTTATCCTCTAAATAGCTAAGACAATATTAGTTCTACCCATGGGAATATAAAACATTGTAGATTCCAATGTGTAGTAACCCATAATAAGTCTTATTTTATGGAATTTACCTTAACATTGGACAATTTCAGCATCTACAATCATTACTTGAAATTTAGGTTTTGGGTAGATGAAATAATTTATCCTTTTTGTCATCTTATGATTGATGAAATTATGTATACTCCCTGAATCAATCAATATTATCACCTTATGATATTTAAGATAACCCATGACTTGAAGGGTTTGTGGAGTGTTAATACCTGATAGAGCATGGCATGAAATATTAGGTTGGGGATCTTCATATTATCCCTCTAATTTTTCCACTTTCACACTTGATATTTCCTTATATTCTTCCTCATCACCGTTCCCTTCAATATAAAACATTTTTTTCTCGGCACATTTATGACCTAGTCCATATTTTTTCACAATTAAAACATTTCCATTTTTCTCTTTTTTCTTTAATTTTTTAAGGTGTCATATGAACTGCCGAGGGTATGGTGGTTACAAGGTTCTACGATCTTTTATGTTAGTGAAGGTTTGCCTTCTACTAGAAAGAAAATTTTCCTCTACCATATGTGTCATGATAATAGAATCAAAAACCTTGAGTGGATTAAACATGTGCACCTCATGCTCAATGTGGTCCTTAAGACCCCAAGAAATAGGTCATTCAAATACTCTTCTATAATATCCTCCACACATAAGGAAAGATTTTGGAATTGATGGACATACTCCTTTACTAAACTTGTTTGTCGTAACTTTGATAATTGGTTGAAGTAATTCTCTGACACACTAGAACTATAGTGTAATTAAAGATCTTCAATGAAAATTATCCATGTGACACTTAGACCATTCTTCTTCCTTTGAGCACATAACCAACGATACCAAATGAATTGGTTAGGTTCTAGATATAAGGATGTTATGGTTACCTTTTATCCTAATGGGATTTGATGGAGATCAAAGAAATTTTCCATTTGGGTAATCTAATTGAGTGGATATTTTCTATGAAATCTACTCATTTCACTTTTGCAATAATGTCTCACCATTGGTGAGGAGATCTACCTCAATGTGTAAAGGATCCTCCTTGATTGGATTATTTTGGACCTATGTGCATATTGCTAAAGGAACCTATATGACTAAAATGAGTATTTATTTTTGAAAATGTGAATAAAATATCCTACTTCATTGATTAAAAATCCATCTGTAGTTCACCCCTAAGGCTACCTTTCAGATGAAGAAGCTCATTATTGAGGTCATCCTTACTCACCATATTATTTACCCTTTCCTAAAGTTGGATGACTACCTTAGATACTCCTGAACCAAAAGATTCTAAATCCATATCTTCCTTATTTTGGGTCATTTCATGAGTTTCTTGACCTTTCCCTTGGCCTTGAGTTGATATATCAGTCATGATGTAGGGTTTGGGACTTGAGTTAGAAGGAATAGGGTAAAACTTTAGGGTTTAGGGTTTCGTAAACTTTATTTATAAATAGATTAAATCATAAAGAAGAAACCCTAGCTAATTTTTGGAAAGATTTTTGAAAATATAAGAAACTTAGAAAAATTCCAAAAATTTCACCCTAGGTAGTCGATTTATGAAAAAACATAAAACTGCTATAACTTTTGCAAAACAAGTCCAAAATGTTTGAAATTTGGAGAGGATCTTACTTGAATTATTTCACCACACCACCAAAAAAATTATAAAAATTTGTTACCAATTTTTAATATATCTGAATCATCAATTAGGGTTTGATGTAGCTCTAACCAAGATCGGGTCTAATACCACTTGTAATGAAATTACTTGTATAAATCTGAATATCAACAACAATAGAACACCAAATAACACAAAATTTTAGATAAATGATCGTGACATTTTGTTAGGAATTATTCCTAACATAGGTACATTGGTATGTGTAATGTTATGTAAGATAATAACATATGCAAGTAGAATAGCTTAGCCACTTTGAGTGGGCAATTTCCAAACCATACAATAAGACTCAAATGCTCAATATGATTATTAAATACTCCTCAATACCACCTATATATACCAATCCTATGTTATGTCCAACACCAAGGCCGACCTACTAAACATATGAAAGCATAAATGAATAACATATGAAAAGAAGAGAGATTATGTAAGCCACAAGTCAGCACTACATATCCAATATAAGCCATAGGACTAAGGGTGTAGCATTGGGTTGTCATTTTTTGGTTATTAGTGTCGAAATTCAAATAAGGGAATCATATGTATATACATGATTTACTCATTATTTAGGGGTTGGAAAACTTGAGCTATTACTTATTATATGTTAGTTAGGCAAAGAGAAACATTCAAGGACTGCATTTGGGATGCATTATTCATTGCATAGGAGGTTTTATTTCTGAATTCCATCTCAAAAATTCATCTTGGAGGAAAATAATTTTTGTCATGCTATCTTGGTGTGACTGGAACAAGGGAAACCTAGCTTCAAGGGACAAAATTCAATCACACACACTAGAACTAGATAAATTATGAGATGTAGTACAATTCTCAATGAAAATCACATTGGGTGACCAATAAGGTCAGTCTAAATTAAGCATATACATTATTTTGTTTAAGATTTTTGTAGGTATATAGGTTTTATTTTTCCGGGTTCATGTGCGTTGAAACCATACAATGAAGTAGATGTAATAGAGAGTGAAAGGAAGAATATAAGATCAGACCCAGAAAAGATCAGAAGTAGAAAATTTTCTAGGACATGATCACCCAACTCAAACATTTGTGCTTAAGTGGTCCATTCCTCATATGGGAGGTCCTACCAGAAGGATTTTCATGTCCCATTTTTCTAGATGAATCATACTCATTCCATATACAACCTTTTTCACTTACTTTCCAAAGACATAATCAATCCAAATCTTTGAATATAAGCTAAGTCACTATTATTTCCCTATTATACATACTTGTTTGCTCTTGACATGATAGATCTTACTTGTTGTAGACATCTAAAATCCACTTATGCATTTTTATTGCTAAAAGTACACTAATTACCCTCATTCTTACCATTTTTGTTATGATTAGTGATTTTCACTAATTAACTAATGTTTCCCTCTATTTTGGTTAATTAACGACACTTTGTTGATTAACTAACCTCTATCACATTCCAGATGCCAATTGATGACACATCATTAGTTATTATCCTCTTTCGAGCAAACAATTAGCAATTATTAGCTAATTAAGCCTATTTACCCTTGTATTTGATCAATAAACCCTCTTATTGGTTAATACCCCTCTTCCAACCATTCAAAATCACCCTATTTCCCTCCAAGACATCTCAAAAGGCTTCAAAATATTATCCTAGCCTCTTAATTAATCCTAATTGGTCAATTAAGGCACCTCACATGTTAATCACTTGTTAATTTCACTAATCAAGATTAACAAGCCTTAATCTACTTTATCCTTTAGTCCCACATGCACCAAGATGCAAACTTCTCTAACAATAGAAATCTATAAAAAGGACCAAGCTCCTACCTTCATACTTTACACCATACTTTGAATAGTATTAATCATATAATACATATGATCAAGAGCCTTACTTCCATTGATGGATTAGCTTGCTCAATCTTTACATCCAATCTTCATGCTTGGTTAGTAAAGGAATATCTAATATGGCCTTGTAGCCATTGTTAGAGAGATCCTTTCACCATTTTGAAGTAGCAACAACCTAATTTTATTTACTAGTGGTGTTTATAGGTCCATTTTAATTAGCAGTTCACACTAAGTAAGCATGCTTTAACTTTGATTGATATCATGTTAGTTTCCTTAAGAATTCCAATAAACTAATATCTTCATGTTACTATTGTAATTTTGTAGCTTTTTTAATATACTATGTGGTGTTAGTCTAGTTAT
Source organism: Taxus wallichiana var. yunnanensis (assembly GCA_018340775.1). Lineage (NCBI taxonomy): Eukaryota > Viridiplantae > Streptophyta > Pinopsida > Cupressales > Taxaceae > Taxus > Taxus wallichiana. The sequence continues at coordinate 147,407,788 of CM031239.1, read as the reverse complement.
TTATCCTTGAAAGAGTTTTGGTAGTGCACGCTTGTTACTTATTGTATTCATTTAATCTTAGTACTTTGATAAAAAAATCATTAAATCATTTAGTGAACTTGACATTTGATTGAGCCCTTGATTTCCATAGATCCCTCATTTTTTTGCTTTGCCATATCTCTAACCCTTGTAACTTAGGGTTTCTTTATTTGGTTGTGGATTTCAATATCTTCCATTCATCATGTCTTCTCTTAGGGGTCATTATTGATATCTATATATATTTCCCACATCTCCTAGCTATCATATCTCTCATGCATCTTCATCTAGCATATAATCTCTTAATTTTATTGTTCATTACCAAAAAATTATTAACAATTCTCCTCAATTTCATATTAAAGTTCAAATTTTTAATGTACTGTTAAGTATATTTTATTTGATAATCGATCTAGTATTAATATGTGCAACATTTCCTTTCCCCATCAAATACAAATTTTTGTTACTGATATAACTCTATCTACTCTATGTATTAATAGCACATCCAAGCGAGTTTTGGGAGAAATTATTTTACCATTACTTTGGGGCCTTGCACTCTCAATGTTCTATGTCATGTTATTCCTAATAGTCTCAATTATAATATCCTTCTAGGTCATCCTTGGTTACATACTATGTATGCAACTATTTCTACCCATGTCTTTTCCACACCTTCCATAGATAATTCTATAATATATTTCACACCTCATGTTTCTAATATTTATGTTATCCCTCTCATACATGACCATGAAAACACTACTTGCATTACACATCATTCTCCTCTTGTGATGGACTATAACGTTATTGATTTACATGATGAAATTTCTATTGGAACCCATGATACTCCTCCCATTATGTATCACTCTCGATGCACTTATAATGATCATATGATTATTGATTCCAATGTTACATCACTCTTTACACCTTCCTCATCATAAGTTACAACATAGTGCTGATATGATTTTGGATTATCTTAACTCACTCATTTTCCACACTTCTATGCATACTCATATTTTAGAGTTACACCTCATCTTGTTTCATCCATGGGGGAAATTAATTACCCTCTTTCCAAATTTATGTTTATGATCATAGGGGATAATTCATAAAACTTTAATTTTTGTACTCTTCCCAAAATGTACCAATTACTTATGATGATTCTTGTGCTTCTCCCTCCATTATTTTTGGTTAATACTAATGAACCTCCTAGAATGACATATGTTACACATTTCTTGACCGGCATATTGATCCTTATGTTTGCACTTAATTTTTCCACTATTTCCAACAAGCCCAATGTTCCACCTATTCTATTTTATCCTACTAGACACACTATTATTGTTTATATCATTACACTTACTCCTCATTAATTTGGAATATTGTACTCGTAGGTTTTTCCCCTCAATATGTTGTTGCATTGTTCTTTGGTATCTCTTGTGTTATACCATTTGGTTATGACTCATATTTAGAATGCTTTCTCGATGAAATCACTTATATCATTATGACATGCACACATGGAGGGCATACTATCCCCCCTTGCTACTCAATGACACACTTTTATCTAGGTCCAAACATGGTTTTTGAGGGTACACTTACCTATATGGACCTCACCTTGCACACATACACTAGAGGAAACCTTTCTCCCCTATCCAATTCATAGCATTTCATTCCTATATTTACAAAAAATAAAAAATACTAGTGTAAAGCTTTATTAGCTATATTTTTTCTTGTTTATACTATTTTATATTACACATTACTTACCATGTTACTTTGACTCGTAGTATGCTTTATCCTTTTTCCATACACACATGCAGTTCACATGGTACTCTTGAGGTGAATGCAGATACTTATAGGTTATCACATGATGTATGATGTTTGGCATTATTCTCTACCAGTCCCACTAAGGATCCTAGGGAATATACCTTTCCTATTTCTTTATATTCAAGTTCTATCATTGCAATATCTACTACTTTAATTCCTATTTTCAGTTGTATACATTGTGGAATACTATCAATTTTTCTAATGGTTTCTTCATGTGTAGCATTTGTCTCGCAGGCTTACTTCTAACCATGGTTATCTGATTTGTTTATATCGTATCTATGTTTATGTCTTTATTGTCATTATTTTTGGGTTATTCCATATGCTTGATTGCATATTTTTATTTTATAGCCTTGAAGGCTTCAAGTGTCTTGTGACATCCTGAGTGGTGTTCCATGTATTCAACTATCCACTCATTGTGTCTTTTTCATGTTATTGTGTGTTTTGACTAGTTTCCATTACATCATTTCATATGTGTTTGTGAATAACATTTTTTCTAGCCTTTACCATTGTTTTGCATGTACCATGGTTGTTACCATACACATTACCTATTCCCTTGTATGAGTTATATTTAAAACATACACATCATGTTCAAATTTCCTCATTTAGGTTGTGTTCACTTTGGTTCATCTCATGCACTCCAAATGAGTGGGGGAAATCATCATGTGACTATTTCAACCTCTCAAATTCAAAGACTAGACACACAATGGTACAAAACAAAATTAGAAAAAATAGGAGCTAATAACATGGTCCAGAATCAGACTTGGGCTATAATCAATGTAGGGATAGAAGTACCCAAATCAGATAGGAGCTATGGGTGCTAGTGTCCCACCTAGGTGGTGTTTTCCTGAGGTAAAAAAAAGTACAATACAAGATCAACAAGTTTTAAGAGATAAGATTCTCCAAAATCTAGCAATAGGTACTCAATTACAAGTTACTATTAGGTATAAGAGGAACAAAATCAGTGACAAATTACATATTTTGAACAAGGGAACTAACTACTTTGTTTTATCATGATCAAATAAGGAATGACACATAAGGCATGTGGAGGATAACGATATCTCTGGAATGATGTGTCATCTGTGACTAGATTCTATTGGGTTTTTGACCATCTGCAGTGGCACTTATCCATGGGGAAGTGTTAACTATTAGAGGGTAAAACCTACATCTCTCCCAATACTCTTCCCTTGCTAACAAGATGCTCAAATCCTCAGTTTAGTGATAAGACACCCAAATCCTTAATTTAGTGACAAGATGCTCAAATCCTCGGATTATCCCAACTATCTCCAACATAACAATCATATAGAAACAATTATATCTCTTCTATCACAAAGCATTGAGGTATATTCTATCATTGATTCACTTATTTTTCAATATGCATTTCTATTCTCACATTTACTAAGTTAAAGTTCAATTTCATTTATCATGAGAATCAGCTACACTTATCTTCTTTTTCAAGTCCAACCTTACTCTAACAAAAGACAATGACACAAATGGAACAAGGAACAATCTTAAGCACAAAACACTATGAAAATGCAATATCCAAGGAACAAATAAAAGCATCATTTCTACTATACACATGAGGTCATGCATATGATCTTTATCCTCTTTTAGATTCCACGATACACATTCTATGATATCTATTTGGTATAATATCAATTATAATCATCATTTGACATGTTATCAGTTACAACTCCATTTGACTCTCCATAAGGGATGCTCTTCCTATCTACTTTATGTTATTAAATATTCATTCGCTAACATAAAGTGGAAGAAAATGTAGACATGAAATCACACACTTACTACTTACATCATGCCTCTAAGTTATATACATGATTCCTAAGTAAGAAATCTATACATTAACAACACTTTTTTCATTTTACATGGTTTTATTTTTCTATAGTCTTATTGTTTTCTTCTCTCGAATGGCCACTTTACTTGTAAACATTGGACAATGTGTAACCCAACTCTACATTTTCTATTTTATCCTTTGACCATCCCAGACAGTATCACCCATTAGGGACATGAGCTCCCATGAGCTACTTCCCCTTTGGGTGCTCTTATAATTTCCCTCCTTTCTCAAATTTGAATTATGCAACATCATTTATTATCTTTTCTAAAATATTATCCATCACTTTGGGTCAGCATTTTTGGTTTTTAGTGTCAAAATTCAAACAAGGGAATCATTTATATACATGACTTTCTCACTATTAATAGGGTTTAGACAATTTGGTCTAATACTTATTATCTATTACTTCAGAAAATAACAAAATTCAAGGATTTCATTTGGGTTGTATTATCCACTGCATAGGAGGGGTTATTTTTGAATTCCATCTCACACATTCATCTTGGGGAAATGTAGTTTTCACCCACAATATTGGTGTGACTGATATAAGAGAAACCTAGCTTCAAAATACATAACTCAATCACACACACATACATTGAAACTACATAGAGTTTGAAATGCATCATAACACTTGGTGAAAATCGCATTAAGGTGACCACCGAGGTCATTCTGACTCAAACATATGCATTATTTATTTCATCTAATGTTGTTTGAGCCTTATGTAGATAGCTAGGGTTTGATTTATAGGTTTCGGTGTGACATTGAAACCCTAAAACAAAGTAGATGAAATAAAGAGAAAAAGGAAGAATATAAGATTAAACCCTAAAAAGATCATAAGTAGAACATTAACTAGGACACTAAGCACCCAACGCATACTATATTTCCTTATCATGTGTACATGGAAAATATGTATGATAACCCATAAAATAACTTGTAATGGATAAAGGATATATATATTTATATAATATATATTGGATGATTAAATATTAATGTAAAATAAAATAATGCAAATGGGGTTTGGGTGGATCATTTAAGACAAACGATTGTGTTTGGATCCACCCAGGTTCAAATCCTACTAGGCACAATCCCCTTCGGGATGGTTTACCAATGGTTGGGGAGTTACATCACCGGTAGGTTATGGTGGTTATTAATGGTGGTGTGATTTACATCACCGATGGCCGCACTCGTGGTTTTGGTTGGTGGTTTTCAACTATGGTGGTCTTTGCATCATTGTTATTGGTTGCGGTTGGTCGCTCTAAAAATAGGTGTGGCGATAAAAATTACATCATCGGTGTGAGCTTCTTGGATGTTGTTTGTTTTGGTTTAATTTTAATAAATTTTCTATTAAGGACATTGTAAGGTGCGGCCCCACCAACCCTCCACCAGTAGCTCGGTCAAAAGCATTTATCCATCCAAAAATGTATAATAAAATAAAATGATGAGATAAATTGAAACAAGGTTTAACTTAAAATAAGTAAAAATAATAATATTTTATAACATATATACATAGTCATATTGATTAATGTTTAAATATATAATATATATATACATATATATAATAATGAAACTAACTAGAGTTTAAGTTTAACAGAGATATAAATAATTAAAAATAATTCCCTTGCATGCAAGAGGAGGGAAAGGTGGGAAATTAAGGCGAAGTTGGAGAGAGGAATGGGTTGTGTGTATGACAGGAGGTTGGTGTGTGGTTGGGTGAAGGCATGAGCCTTCTTGACAAGACACGTGGGTAGCCTAAACATCCTTCAAACCTATAATTTTCCTTGCATAATAATACAAGCACTTTATTCAATATACAAATGTGTTAACCACGGTGAAACCCAAGTTAACATTATAAATTTAGCAGTAATTGGACATTTGCAGCAAGTATAGAAGTCAAGACTCCACTTACTAATAGTGATGAAGCATGGGTTTGTAATCTCATAATTAAATAAATAGAAATTTATAGGGAATGGTGCTACATAGATATCTCACTAATATCCATCCTAAAATCAATACCATTATGCGTTAGATCATCCTTAAACACGAGACAAATTTGTAACCCAAATATATCCTCATTTTACTATAAACAAATTATTTTCTCTAGATCTATATCTATATTTTGAAGTGGGTTCAATTATCTCTAAGAGGAAAGTAGACCATTTTTTTGTTATTTTGTTGTTGTATGCGAAGAAGAAGAAAAAAGTGAGGATTAGGAGGTGCTACATTCGGGCATAACATCCAAATCATATTAATTTTTCTTCTTTTGCTTCTAAGCACCTATGATACATGCATTGTAACATTTACAGGTTCCATTCTCGGGCATACCACGATTACACATTTGTTTTCTTGATCTTTATCTTTTATTTTGAGTAGTCATTGTACTTATTTAAGACATTGAAAGTGTTGTTTCTGTTATCCTAATTATGTCTCAACAAGACTTGTTTATTTCACTCTTCGTCTATGTGAAACCCTTTGTTTTACCATTCATAACATTATGTACGCATGAAGGGTTGGTTCATTGAGTGTCATGGTTATAGGATATGCACAAAATGCGTTCATTGAAAAAAACATTAGAAACTTACATGTTATACTATTGGTAGGAATAAAGCCAAACTTTAGAGATTTACTAACATCCTCCATGTCTATGTCAAACCGGAGAGCTTATAAGAAGGATGCTTGAGAAATGGGACTCTAAACTTGAGTACATGAACTTAAACAACAACATATATCTTTCGATAATATGCGTACGGAATTTGACAGATTGTTGAGATAAAGAATAAAACAATAAACCACACCATACAACCCTTATCTCTTCCATCTGAAATTTGTAAATAGTGCAATCATAGATGGCAAGGAAAAATTATCAGAAACATTATTAGATACGAGAGAGAAGGAAAATCTCATTTATAATGATGTTATGCAAACTTAAGTCCGAATGATAATATTCAAGCAAGTAAATAGATTAAGGTTATTAAAATGCCACTAAGAACAAGTGTTACATGTGTTTTTGAGGTTCCACAACCTTGCGTGATGAGGTGACAAAGGGGAAATCCATTTCTAGTGCAAACCATGGAATTATAGAGAGTAATCGGAGCTTAGAACCAAGTAGATTCATCCCTGGACAAGGAAAAATTGTGACACCATGCCAAAATGGGAGTTGTAGAAAATGTTGGGCACTCGTCAAAGCATAATGAAAATTGGATTTACAGTTCTTATAATATGCATTGCTTTCTTCAGCTCATTCTCTCTACCTAAGGCTATGATATTGATATTGTGATTGAGATTGGCATGGGATGGCATCGGCATTGGTTGTTATGTTCCAAAATATGGAAGCATTCTTCATGTGTGTAAGTTGTTAGGAAAAATGGTTATTTCATATGTAACTAGAAGCAAAATACATGTGTCTTGTTTTTTATCTATTGTTGGACCATGGAATGGAGAGGATCCAAGATTAGGCTTGTAGACTATTCAACGAAATGCCTTGTGGAGATGTGGAATCAAGCTCCACAACCTTGAATATTGTCGCTTCCTACAAGCATGGTTCATCTTAACTTTATCTTTCATAATTCTCATATTTTAGTTATTCATTTCCAAAAAGTAAAATTTTAAACATTGGACTATTATACAATTGGTTAGTTTTAAATAAACTTGTATTGCAAAACAATAAAACATCACCTCGTAACTTACGCCATCCAAATAACCCTTGGTGTGTCAACCATAGACTTAAACCCTCCTTCTAAGATGATTTGGAAAACTTTGTAACCAAACTAGATAGCTGCAATACCATTTTCTTATTGATAATTTACATTTGAGATCCTTTAAACCCATCAACCATTCCCTTGTAAAAGTTAGTAAATCACGATTTTTAGAGACTCATAAAACAACCTTCTCGACCCTAGAAAAAATATTTCAAGTTTCATCTTTGGTCCTTGTTATGTGGGGAGTCACATCAATCCTTAGATCAACCTTAATTGACCTTTTGTTCTCTTTTTGCCACCCCTCTAGGAGCCCTATCACCTCGTTTGAGGTTTTAGAAAGCCGCTAAAATTGAAAACTTAGGTTTTTTTCGCTTGTCGTTTAGACCATGAGAGAAGAAATCTTTATCCACCTTCACAAAAAGTCAATATATTTACTTTGAAATTGCCTACACCCTCATTTGAAGGAAAACGCATTACTAACTAGTTTTTAAAGGGGTTTTATAGGCCTCTAGTCATCATTAATTTAACCGGGTCAAACTAGATTGATTATGACCGTTGGCTCTATAAAACCAGCTTTCCATTTGCCACTTCCTTCCATTGACTCGATGAATTCTTGGTATATAGGAAAGCATGTAGGAACTTACCCATTTTGCATTTTCCCATTGAAAGATAGTTTTTAGCACGCTTTTCTTATCCTCCGAGCTAAAATTGGATGTTTTCACAAATAGTACGAAAATGTAATAAAAGGTCATAGGACCCTATTCAAGTCAAATAACCATCGTGAAAGCTTATTTACATAAATAAATAACTATATGAAACTCTATCTTGTGGATTGTATTGTGAAATTTGACCTTTGGAAAAATAGTTTTCTCTATCCTCTCTCTCCTCTCTCCTCTCTATCTCTTTCTCTCTCCTCCCATAGTTAAGAAATGGATTGTAATGACATGATTATATATTTATAACCCACAGAATCGGGAGTTCTTGCATATCAAACAAGAACATAATGAGTTCGCTGCTCATTTTATTCAAAGATGGCGTACGGTTCTCTACTCATCAGCGAGTGCTCCAAATATGGATCAAATGGAGCTATGTGATTTATTCCTTAATTCACTCAATAGAGAGATAAAGGAAGAAGTCCAGAATTTCCCACTAAGAACTTACGATGAAGTACTTGAGAGTGCTCTCTGAATTGACCAAGCAGCAATAGATAGTGGTCATAAGACACATGGGACAAACGGGAAATTAACCACTCCCAATCAAAAAACCACGGCCTATCCTAATATTGGGAACACTAATCAAGGACCTAAGATCCTTAACAAGAACCGCGGGGTTATAATAGATGGAGTAACTGACCAAGTTAAAAGGGAAAATGTTGTAAACATTTTGCCACCTATTAATAATCAGTGAAATAACAACTTTACTCAAACAATCAACGCGATGGATTTTAATCGTCCACCATGGAAACAACAACAACGATGACAATAAATTCAAACACAAAGTCCAAATCAAAACCCAACTGGATATCAGAATCAAAACCAAAGGCAACAGCCTCAAAATTTTAACTCTAACAACCAGCAACCTTATCAAAATTTCGGGCCACAATAGGTTTTAAATCAATAACCTCGAAATTATAATCCTAATCTATATTGTGGCTTCCACAAGATTCAAGGCTACGATACTAGGACTTGTCGTGAATACAATAAATTCATGCAACTGTTTTCCAGAAGATCAAAAACAACTCTTTATAGATATGTTTTTAGCAAATTTTGTAGTACCCACGCCAAACACTTGTGCAGGGGCAGTTTCCCCTCAAAATGCATCCCTCAAAATCTTTAATGATCCGCTCCCAAACCATTCTAATAACAAGTTAGATCCTAACAGAACAAACAAAGGTGTCATGACAGGAAACAATGATCATGAAGCTTCAACTTCATTAAATCCACCAGTCGCACCTCAATTAGGAACTCGACCCCAAACTAAGATAGTTGGTTTAGTAGAGTTAGACACCGAACTACCCATAGAAACCATAACAAGAACATGGGATTATTCATCCCAACCTACTCCAAGTTATCCATTGGAGCCAGACAACAGTCAACAAATGTTGGTAAAACCCATAGGCGCCTATGACTTAATTAATGATTTGACTAAAACCTTCTCTCACATCTCCTTTTTGGATTTGTTAAAAACTCTCCCACCCATAGAGCTGCCCTCTTAGAAGTGTTAGGCCTTGGCCATTTAATTAACATCACTCCTCCCCCAGAAACACAAGTAAACTAGGTGGATTTTGACATTTATCCTCCTAGGGCAGCCGGATAGGGATACTGAGTTTATATTCGATATAAGCAAAATGCCGACAGACGCTGAAATTGCGTGAAGAGGTGACCCAACTTTACATTTACAAGTTTAGGTCTACAATAATTATGTTAAATGTGCAATGGTTGATGATGGAGCAGCAGTTAACATAGTCCCCTTCACTTTCCTTCAAAAGTTAGGATATGGAGAGACAAATTGTTCCACTACGTGAAATACGCTAAGAGGTTATGATAGCCTTAAAGCCACTTCGATTGGAACCATAGTTTTACCAGTCACTTTAGGACCCAAGATAGTCCTCACCGAGGTTTATATTATAGATCAGGAAACTAATTATAATATGATCCTTGGTTGGCCATGGATACACCGTATGAAGGCAATCCCTTCCACGCTATTCCAAGAAATAAGATTTCTACACTTAGGGAAAATATTTGTGGCACAAGGTGACCCAAAACCCTTCGATATACACCTAGCTGATTTGAAGAAAAGACCAGGTATCCACTTCAACTTTGAACTTCCAGCAAACCAACTTGTCAAACCAACTAATTCACAACCAAAAGAAAAGCTAATACCCACCACTAAGTTGGAAATTTCAAATCCAGCTGAGGACGTTCCAGTACTCAAAAGTGAGACCAATGCTATAAAAGTAGTATCACTAGGGACTACCACAAAAATTATCGAGTTGCTGGAGAAAGACTTACCTATTCTCCTACCGTTTGATTCCATGGGTATGGGACACACCCTGGGAATCACTTCTCTTCCATCAGATGAATTTTTTATGGTAGAGGTAACCAAAGCAAAAGAAACAACTATGACAAATATCCCAACATCCATTTTTCCAAGCGAGTATTGGACTCTCCACTTTGATGGAGCTAGATGTCACTTTGGAGTTGGGGCGGGGTGATCTTTACTTCACTTGAGGGAAATATCCTGCCTTTCACCTTTAAATTAAACTTTGAATGTACAAACAATGGAGCTGAGTACGAAGCTCTCCTCCTCGCGTCCTCCTAGCTAAAAGAATGGGTTTTAATGACATTAGAGTGTTAGGAGACTCACAACTAGTTACAAACCAAGTCTCCGAGGTATGTGAAACTAGGGCTGAACATTTACAACTATAAAAAATAGTCGTGTTAGATCTAACCAAGGGATTCAACTTCATATCAATTGAAGCAATCCCACAAGAGTAAAACCTTCTCGCAGACTCAATAGTAACCTCAGCTTCCTGTTTCACCCCAAACAATGAGTTGGAGGACACAAATTTCATGGTATCACTTCATACCGAGCCATTAGTGCGTAAAATACCAACAAACTCACTCCTGACTCATGGAGAAGCCGAGGATGATTTTTCTATCGTGGATCACTTTGACGATGATAGAGTCACTCTCAAATATCTAAATGCCTATGCGGAGCTACATCTTGCTCATCGTATAGTTGATCTTTCCCTAATACCACATTCCTCTTCCTATTTTGGAAATCCCACTCAGAGAGTCTCCTCCATGAAGGATCTCGATATCTATGAGGTAGAAAACGGAGAGCTTGGAATTACCTCCACCCCACCTGAATTTCAAGAAGGTAACGCTTTTTTAACAAAAGAAACCATTGACATAAACATTGGAACGGAGGAAGAACCAAGAATTTTGAAGTTGGGATCCTCATTAACTCCGAAGGAGATAGAAATACACACCCAAATCCTCAAAGAACATCAAAAAGATTTTGCATTTAATTATAAAGAAATGACGGGCATTGCACCACAAGTCGCGGTACATAATCTTGTCACTAAACCAGATGCTGAAGCCAATCAAACAGAATTCAAGACCAATGAAGCCAAAAGTGGCTCTCATGGTAAAAGAGGAAGTAATAAAACTTCTCCAAGTGGGATTCATCAAACCCATTGACTATTCACAATGGGTATCTAATATCGTCCCTGTTCTCAAAAAGAATGGGAAGATACACATTTACATAGATTTTTAAGATATTAACAAAGCTTGTCCCAAGGATGACTTCCCATTACCATCCATTGATGTTATCGTTGATGTAACAACTAGATTTGAACTGCTATCCCTCATGGATGGGTTCTCATGGTACAATCAGATTAAAATATCTGAACAGGATCAAGCCAAAACCACATTCATAACTCCTTGGGGAACATATTGCTACGTTGTCATGCCATTTGGTCTTAAGAATGCCGACGCTACATATCAGCGGGTAATGACTTATATATTCCATGATCTTATCCATAAAATTGTGGAATCCTATGTGGATGACTTGTTGGCCAAAGCCAAGAAACGTTGTGATCATCCGAAAGTGCTCCATATCATCCTCTCATGACTAATCGAATATGGTGTCACATTAAACCCAGAGAAGTGTGTGTTTGGTGTGACAGAGGCAAACTTCTGGGCTACATTATATCTTCATGAGGGATTGATGTTGATCCAGCCAAAATACGAGTTGTTCTCGAAATGATCCCACCATCGGATGAGTCTGGAATTAGGTCATTTCTTGGGAAACTCGGTGCAATCCAAAGGTTCATCCCAGACTTAAGTTTTGCCATTCATCCAATCAACAATCTATTAAAGAAATATTATAGTGTCGATTGGACTAAGAATGCAACAAGGCCTTCAAAGCAGTTAAACACTTCTTGTTGTCTCCACCCATGTTAATGCCTCCCAAACTAGACTTCCCTTTGATCCTATATTCACGAGCCACTCATGTCTCGCTAGCCTGGATGTTGGCTCAAGAAGACAATATAAACAAGAACGCGCGGGTCTATTTCATTAGTCAACATTGCTCGATTATGAATAATGTTACACAGCAAAGAGAGAATGCCTTGCCATAATTTTTTTAACAAAATGTTTGAGACATTACTTGTTAAACCAGGAAACAAGGGTCATTGTAAAGACAGACCATTTACGAACATTTCTCACACAAGGATCTTTATCTAAAAATTCTGGTCATTTCATAACCTTAATGGGAGAATTTGAGTTAATGTTCATGAACCAAAAATCCGTTAAGGGACAAATCATTGCAGACTGGTTAGCTGACAATCCACTAGATGGAGGCAAGCTGGTAAATCTAGACTTTCCCGATGAGTGTGTATACTTCGTCAAAACTAGGCCCCCCATTTCTACATGCCCCTGGTATACTGATATCATCAATTTTATCATGGACCATACATACCCGGAAGGTGCCACATCACAACAAAGAAGGTGGTTATGCATTATTACCACTAAGTATGTTGTTTTAGACCAAGTACTCTATCGTAAAGCCTTTGACGGCATGCTTCTAAGATGCATCGACATAGAAGAATCCAAGAATATTCTTCATGAATCCCATAGTGGGATATGTGGAGGCCACTTCGGTGGTCATGCCACCGCTCGCAAAATACATCGGATGGGATATTTTTGGCCCACTCTCGAGCATGACGTAGTGGAATTTGTGCGTAAGTGCCACAAATTCCAAGAATTCTCTCACAAGATTCACATGCCAACATAATCCCTGTAACCAATAGTGACCCCATGGCCCTTCTCCACGTGGGGATGGACTTGATAGGGAAATTCTCTCCCTCATCAACCAATGGTCATAATTTTATAATTACACCATGGAATACTTTACCAAATGGGTGGAGGCCATGCCTCTCACCACAAAGCATTTGGTTCGTAATTGCCAAATTCATTCTCGAACCAAATTATCTATAGGTATGACATCCCACAAGTCATTATCTCAGATAATGGCATGCCCTTTAAAAATGATGAAGTCCATGAGTTATGTAGCAAATTCAAGATAAACCATCATACGGCCTCTCTTTACTACCCTCAAGCCAATGGGTAGGCTAAAGCAACAAATAAAACGTTGAAAGCTATTCTCCTCAAAATAGTCAAGGAGAACAAATGAGATTGGCATTTAAAACTATATCCGGCCTTGTGGGCCCATCGAAGCTTAATAAGAACACCAACAGGAGAAACTCCTTTCTCGCTAGTACTCAAAGCGGCTTCTCCCAAGGTTGAAATACCCTGGTCTCCACATCTCATTACAAGGATTCGGGCGAAGAAGCTTATAGGAGGCATGCCTCTCTCAACTAGAAAGCCTTGATGAGGCCAAGTTAAACGCTGAATAGCGGCATAGAGCCTATGTTGACCGGATGTGCTGGTAGTACAACAAAAAAAAGTCTATGAGCGAGAAATATATGAAGGAAATTATTGATGAAAACCACACCAAGGCCTTCATACTTGGCTTTTCTCTTTCTTTCTACTAGGTAAAGTTGTCCTTGCCTTGCTATGGTCCTGCTTTCAGAAGCTTCTTGGTATCACATCTATCCCTCTTAAATCTCTTTAAACAAAAGGATATCCCAAAGTCATAGATCAGAAATGTCAAAATCAAATGAAATCAAAAGCACCAAGCAAACAAAATATTTTATTTTACACACTTCTTTACCCCATCAACCTTGATGATAAGCCCACATTTCTTACTAGTGGTGTGAGGTTGGGAAAGGAAAGAAGTGCCCTTACTCACCTATATCCTTGCCTTTGGTGATGAACCCGTGCTTCTTACTAGTGGCATGAGGTAGGGTGTGGGGGTCCAGTCACACAAATTAACAAATCTTGGTATGCTAAAAACACAAATTCACCTCTATTAAGAGAAAGCAAATATCCAAATATCCAAATTCCAAAGAGATCAAATCCTCAAAACTAGATTTTGTCAACCAGGTTGCCATTCATGAATCTAAGTCTAGATAAACTAGAAAGTAAGTGGCTTTCTAAGTGTGGTAGTAGTTCTAAGTAGGGTGGGTGTGTAGGTCCAAATTTGGTTCTTGTTACTGGTTTGTCTGTCTCTCATCATTCCATTCAATCAAGCTCATACAACTTGTGCCCTTCCTAATTCTTGGTGTTGAGCCCTCACGTCTTACTAGTTGCGTGGATTTGGGATTGGGGCAAGTTCATCTCTTTATCACTATACATTCATCATGTTTTGCCAACATAAGAAGAAATTACAAACATCACCCAAAGAGTTCAAAAGTTTAGTACTACCATATGTTAGTATCATCTCATATCAGCATTACAAAAAAACATACAAAGTAAAACATTCTGTTTACTATCATTTGTTATCCATTGCATACATTCTAAAAACATGAAAAATAAATATTCTAAAAACATCTAAGTACACATGTGGAAATGAGTCACAAAATTCTAGGCACCAAGAGTCTGGATCCAAAAAGAGATATATATATATAAATCAAGTTTCATATACAATGCCATCATGCACTAGGCATGGTCAAAATGCTCAATGAGCCCGAAAAATACAAAAGCACTCATATAGATATCTGACAAAATACTACAAAAGTGGCCTCTCAATCCCTATGGGATCCCTCAGAGGGTGCGCGGCCATGCCTAGGACTCCGGCTACGCCGGCGCTCCGAATGCACTGAGGGCTCGCAGTCACGCCCGGTAGCTACCGTCTCACTATGAGAATGGCTCCTTCCCATCAAGTGCTCAGTCGTCCTGTATCTAGCTACCTTAGCATGGAGAGAAGTCATGACCTTTTCCACATGCCAGACAGAGGCAAAAACATCGGTGTGCCTACCGACTACTGAGGGCTCCCCCACATCCACGGAAAGTTCAAGCACGAGTCTTCTCCGAGGGGAGAAGCAAGGTATCAGTGCATACTCGCGAATCAAATCTCACCACTCATCAGCAGTCGCTGCAAACAAAAGAGAAAACAAGTTGGAAAACAATCAACAATAGAACCAAGAGTAAACAAAACAAAAAGCAAACTAAGACGAGTCTAACTAAAACAAATGTCAGGAAAAGAGTGACAACTCACTAGGATCGTCAGGCCTTCAAGAAGGATCTCTAGGATCCGTGCACACCATCGACGCGCCACCGCCACCGGTGCCCTCTCCCACATCTGGGGAAATGTGACGGCCTGCAACAGACTCGCCATCTCCACCTAGGTCCCGAGAGAGTAACTCCTCTAAAACCAGAGTCACCCTCTCTGCGCTCCACTCCGCCCTCTCGGCCTGCAGGATCTCCTAGGTATCATGCCACTCAGATCACTATCATCTCCCCACCGCCCGTCTCACTGATCTCCATCTCCTCTATCTCCTCCTTGGTCTCTCCCCCAGTGAACTCCTCAGACTCAAAGTCCACATCAATGGGCTCATCAACTGCTATGAGCGGGATTGGCAACAATCCAAGTAAGGGTGCCTGAGGAGCATCGGCTCTCCCTTGTGCACGTACCACCCTCCTAGCCATAATAGGAGTACCAGGAGTAACAATAGTCCAACCCCGGCCTCTAGGACCTCCCCGAACCTTGCGGATAGACCTATACACTGGCATCACCGGAGGGAGCATGTCACTATAGGGGAGGCCAAACTATTGTGGAACTCTGTCAAAGGGGTGTATCTCCAACTTCCTTTTCGTCTATCAATTGGTGGTGGTCTAACAGGCAATAAAAGTGACGGTCTCCTCTCCCCATACCCCTTCCATGGCCTGATAAGGAATGGCCTCCATGTCTGCGTAGTCAGGGAAGCCACTGACTGGTGGGGTGCTCTAAGAACTATCATCCCCATCCACCTCACTCCTCTGACAAATGCCCCGAGATCCTCCACCTCTACACCTCTCCCATATGGGGTGATATGCTCATACACCCAACTCATGACAAGATTCGGGTGGCTTAGTGACTGCCCCTGTAAATGCGGACTACCCTATATAAGTCATGGTAGGTAGTCCCAAGGATAATCGCTCCCAGCATGACACACGTCCATGGCCCTCAATTTGTGCAATAATGGGGGCCCAACAATATAAGAGGGTATCCCCTCCCTTGTCCCCGATCATTCTGGATGTAAGGATGCCCATGATGGCCTTGCGAGCAAGGGAATGTCTGACTCAATAATAGAGCGGATCCTCATGCCCTTCTTCGATCCCATCGATACAACTACATCTCCCATATAGGTGGCCCACTGAACCACCTGTGATCTAGATACTTGCTATCTTAAGAGACAGCCGCCACCCAAGGATCGAACCCCTAGTATATGGTAAACATCCTCCAGGGTGATGGACCACTCACCCCTAACTCCTAGCAATCGAAAGGTGTTCCGATCCACATCCCAATATGAGAACAAGTCACACAATATGTGACTGGCAGGTGACATGAGGAACCTGTGCAATCCTCCATATACCAGCCCTCTAAAGAGTATCTCGCTCTACCTGGGAGAGTGCCTCTAACACTACCGAGAGCCAATCACACTCCCTCTCCCGCTCCATCTAATGTACTCCTCCTTCTTCTACATACACCCAAAAACACAAAAAGAAGTGAGTTAGTACTGAAATCCAGTTAAAAAAACTAGTAAAAACATGTAAAAATTCTATACATGCAAAAACAAGTTAAACTCTGTATTATTTTTGTCCTCTGTCAGTGGACCACTCGCCTTATGCAGGTGGCGCTTCTGTGTATCGCCGCTTCTAAGGTGGTGGTCTCGTAACCACCGCCCTGCATAGGGTGGCGGTCCTATCCCGCAAAACCAAACAGGTCGTAAGCCCTAAAAAAGGCCCAAAAACAAACAAATACACCTTTTAACGAAAAAAAGAAACCTACCCTATGGGCGCCCCCCCTAAAGACACATTTAAAACTAACATTTTCAAAAATAATCCCCCCGAGTAAAAGATTTCATCATTTCCACATTTTAGGTCTAAAAATGATAAATCGAGAAGAACTAACCTGAGACTTCGTGGGTCGATGTTCCGCTCCTCGAGGCATGATCGCTATCTCACCATGAACGTTTTGACTATACTCTCGTCGAAAACCGTCACCGTGGGTCCCAGAGCTCAAAAACTATCAAATCAATCCGCGCAAATGAATAGTAAAATGACCTCATTTTATATAAATAGCCCTCTTAATTTGATTTCGAATGTCTTTCGCAGGGTCGGAGCACCGACGGAGGTAAGTTATAAACCTCGCATAGATGGTAAGTCCTCTTTTCTTATCAATTCAACCGTATTTCTCAATTTTTTGTATCTATCTGCACTTGAGTCCCCTTTTTCATTTTGCAGGTAGCAAAATCTTGGATGGTGACTTTCCAACACACGGGCGTGTCAGGTATAGCTCCTAACTCCCCATTTCGGGACCGCCATACTCGGATCCACCGTTTTACGCCTCTTCATGGCTAAAATGCTTCTCCGAGGGGCAATATGTACGTACCTAAAATTATAGGGTACTGCACCACCAAAATGATGTTACACATACCCCAATGATGATACAGGTCTCCTTGCAAGGTGTTTGAAATCCAGAAAGGCTCGCTAGGTATACGCTTGTATCCCACATGCCCCGCTCAGCCTCTACATGCTTTGTTTTTCCCTTTTCCCCCCTTTTTTCTTGCGTTTTGTCTTCAATGATCGAACCGCCACCTTGCCTGGGTGGCGGTCTCGTGACCGCCGCCAGGGCAGGCGGCAATCTATGTCGCCCCCTGCCAGCGGCGGCGGTTTTGTTCACATTTTCCAGATTCCTCCGACGATCACGTCAAACATAAATCTTCAAATTTACATGCTTTCTTCAACCACTTTGGCTTGCATTAATGTTTTCTAGCTCCCTGTGAATAGTGTTTTTCCTTTGTTTATAGTAAAAGAGATCAAATGGGAGTTACCCTCTAGTAAATGCATTGGTTATAAATAGCCAGCTTGTTTTCAAGCAAATGGCCCCTCATCCTCTCAATTCTCTTGTTCATTTTTTCAATTCCTTTCTTAGAATTTTGTTAGTTTCATGTTTTGCTTCCATTATTGGAATTTTGGAGGTCATATCATCTTCTTGTTTCAAGTCTCGTTTCATTGCTACTGCATGCAGTTAGTTTAACATAGAATAGCTTCATTTCTAGACTAGAATCCATTAAAGTTGCAGGTTTTGTTTTGTCACAAGGATAGTTTCTAAAGCTCTCGGTACACTTGTGTTGTATTCCCGCAATAAATCCCGCTAGGAATTGCATAGTCAAGCTCTATTCACTTGTGCTATCCCTCTCCTACTCGCATTGTATTCGGTCTATATCCAAAGCTGCCATTATTCGATTGCTATCTTTTGTTGATACTATCATATACACACTTTCTGGATTCACGAGAACACGAAGGAATGAGGAGATCACATTGAGGGGATGAAATCACACACAATTGGATTTACCATTGTTCTGTAAACGCCAGGTTTGAGCTATCAAAGTTCTAATTACAAACATATCAAATAGAGTAGTGAATTATTTCATTTCAGTTAAAAGTTTCACTCTTGATATCACCAGGGAAGCTGTGGGGATTGATAGTTTCTGAGAAACTGTGATTCATTCCTCACTTCTGAGGAAGGATCGAGAGCCTTTCAAATTAATATGTTTAGTTACTTAGATATTTAGGATAAAATCATAATTGCATAGGCAAATAGCCATACCAGGCTACTTTGTTTGTTTTCATTCTATTTCTAGATTAATTTTCCATTTTATAAATATACTAGAGTAGCTGCTCTTCAATTTCATTGAAATACATCATTGAAAAATACAAAAATAGCAGGATGCTTGCATAGTGTAAATACCTCTTTTTGTAATCAATTTATTAAATGTTAGTTAAAAGTTGAATCATTTTGTATGACAATCACAGGGACTGAGAGCCTAAAGAATATATATTTGAACCCATAATACCTCAACCAAATTTACCTGTGACATTAGCTGATATAGATCGGGACCTTAGGATACAGTCTTTCAAGCAACAAAGAAACCTACAAGCAATTAGTGAACAACTGAGAGGATTAAACATTGAAGACAACAAAACTTACAAATTTTGGTCAAATCATCCTAATTATAGATTACCTTAATAAAACATCTGAATGACCGTACAAGGATTCAAACAAGAACAAGCATTTGGTTGCTATCCTTTGGTTCCATAGCCTAACGCAGGAGACCTCCTCGTTGACATAGACACTAGCTTACGTATCCAAGTTGCTATAACACCTGTTAGGTATTTCAAGAAAATCATACAACTTCTAGTTCTAAATATAGAAGCTGAAAAGGCATACGATTACTAGATAATTGGGAGAAGGGATTGATTCTTCACATGACCATAACAGGTCCACAACAACCACAAACTCATGATTGTGATCCCCAAGTCCCACAACCCAACGGGCCTACAAATCACCAAGTATTGACACCGAAGCTTGCGAATCTTTGGTGTTTAGATCTTCACCGCTCTTCTTAGATATTATAGCACACACGGTTTTCCGTATTAAACATAGAAGCCAACCAATCTAATATTTTCTGGGCTAGACCAGAAAACCACCCATAGTTAACTATAAATCCACTAAATCGCCCATCACCATTTTATGACCTTGTCTGGAGATACATACGAAGCTCCCACAGGTCACTTCCCATGTATCCAACAACCAAGAAATAGGATCTCGGCAGAGCTCGACATCGATTGGAGCCTCCGAGCAGCCATTATATCCGAACGAGCCATTACACCAATTCAGGTTAGGAGGGCCTTCTTTGCCTTAGATTCGCAGATTCCATTATTGCGTATTGAGGATTTAAGATTACCCGATTAGCTTATCCATATCCATTCACCTTGACATTCATCGGTCATTTGTCGACAAGACCTCGGGAGGTCGGGTGCGAGGAAAAGGTACTTGTATATTCCCATACTCGCATGTCACTTTTCCATTGTACGAGATCCAATATAACCATAATATGTACCCTCTCTCCAACTATAGGAACCACAATATCCTATATACATCCTCTAATGTCGTCATCATCTCGCCTTTATTAAACCAAAATGTACAAGTGTCCACGCACCGTCTCTCATACAAGGCCATCAATAAAGGTATATTATGGGGTACCTCCCCCAATTTAGTAATGTGCCTCAAGCCAAAGATCCCAAAGATATCCCACTCATCGTCTACCAACCCCAAACCAAGTAATGTGCTCAAGTGTTAGCCCATACGAAACTTCTTAGGATCAGTATATCCCTCTCGCACAACATAAACAAATGATAATGCACAATATTAACACGCTAAATCATTTAAAATTAAATTTAATAACATCAAAACAACCTAAATTACCCAAACAATGTCAAAATCTTGCCCCTAGACATTAGTGCCTATGAGCTTGACACTTAGCACCTGTATACCAGTCATTAGTACCCAAAATCGGGTCTTAGTGTCCCGAAGACAGAAACGCCTTGTCCGCTTCCATCCCGGTCAAAAATTCAAAAGCTACAAAATTTCAAATTTTACTAAAACTGATAAAACAAGCATTTTTGGCAAAAAAACTCTAAATATGGTCATGCATACTAACTCCCCGATCGTCTCTGCGTAGTCACGGTTCTTACTGCCCTCTCAAATGTTATTCAACTAGCCTCTCTAACGTGTGGCATCCTCACAACTCAGAGCACAAATTTTAACCACTCTCGATTCAAATGAAATTACTATTCACTTTTTCCATATTACTATATATAGTAATTCAACTTTACTCTATATTATAGTTCCTACTTGCCACCATTCGACAACTAATACTAGGCACATGGTTTGGCTCATATCTTGAGCCTCGTTACTCTATTTTCCTCCTTGTTTTCACCATTTGGATCATAGTCTCCTCTAGCAGTGTATTATACCACTCTAACCATTCCATTTTCAAATATGGCACATGTACTAGTCAATATATAAGCTTATTTTGTCACTACTACTATTTATTCTATATTATCTCTTGATTACTATTACAACCTTTCAAAGCATTGATTTCAGAAAATTTCTCATTTCTTTGTACCTCGCCCCTTTGCCGAAAGGGGGAATACAATCGGGATCTTCCTATAATCCCTCTTATGATACAAAATATAATAAAGCAACATTCTAATATATTACCATCACATTTTATCTCGATCTCATTTAAACATGGTTACAATTATTCTATGTGACAAAGCTATACTTTATGTTATTTTCAAATCCATTTCCCCCCCAAATGACCTAATCCTGGGGCAAAGTAAAACCTCTCTCTACGAGTAATGTTCTAAATACATTTTATTCAAATCAACTCTTATCACCGAATTCAATCAATCAATACAATAAGCACAATTATTACCACTTCTAGATGACCTAACTTAGGAGTTGCATTACATCATCATCACTTCCAAATGACCTAACTTGGAAGCCATCTAATATTATTCAAATCGAACACTTGTTACTGTAGGAGTGGGGGCAATGAGACGTCATTGCCTTTCCTATACTACTCCTATGTGGGTTCTTCAATTGGAACTAAATAGGTAACAATTTGGTCCTTATCCATCAATAGTGGTTAGACCTTTTGGGAAGCGTCATGGAAGGAGAGAAAATATACCTCTCTCCCCCAACACTCTTCCTCTAGTAGTAGGACACCCAAATCCTTCAATTATCAAAAAAATCAAGTTGGGAATTGATCACTCCCTACCTCTTCTATCACCTTTGACAAACAATCCAACATCTCCAATATCATCACAACTATTTCTCCAAGTTGCTTCTTACAACATATTTTTATCTCCTCTTACGCCACATGGGTCAAAACGATGATCCATGGTTTTCCACGCTACAAGTTTCTATGTTCTACATGTACTCTGCAATATGGCTTCTCTCCGGACTCTATACATGTATGTTTCTTACTTCCTTTACACTACTTGAATTTCATTCAAATAGCATAAAGGGGGATGTAAACACAAAATTATGCACATATTATTATTGCATTATGTTACCTATATGTTGTTATATGTATGGATCTTAAGTAAGAAAAGTATTCATTGGTGACACTGTCTCTTGTCCATCTACGTCTTTGATTGATTTCTATTGTAACTCTCTTCTACACCTCTCATTTTTGTATCCACTTATGGTTAGGTCACATGGATCCTTGTTTATCTATTTTTTCATATATGTCGTTATTTATCTCAGGACACTAACACCCAGCGCTTGTGTCCATTATGGGCACTTTTTTTTCATATTTGCTCTTTTTACACATTTTGACATTTGTGATCGGCCTTGTTACTTTTCTTATTCTTATCCCATGTTCATAGTCGGTCTTTTATGTCACTAGTGTCGAAAATTCAAGCAAGAGACCTATATATATATATAACATGTACATTATCATTCGGCTAGCAATTCAAGAGGGCTATCACTATTATCAAAGGGAATTTGTATTTTTGGGTTACATACACTACATAGGAAGGGGAAGTGTTGAATTCCATATAACACATTTGCATCAAATCTAGATATAGCCCCTACCTTGGTGTCATAGGCAAGGGAAAACCTAAGGACACTATTTTACACACAAGCACACAAAACTACATGGAGTCTGAAATGTAGTGCATCACTCGGTACTAAGTTCACTCATCAAGTGATTGTCGGGGTCAGTCCGACTTAACATATTGCATATTTTCTTAAGATCTAATGTGTTTGTGAGCTTGTGTAGATTGTTAGGGCTTGTTTTGCATGTTACAAGTGTGATCGAAACCCTACCCGTGAAGTCACATTGATAAAATAGATATTGGAGCAAATACCCTCAAACCCAAAAAAGAGTAGATTCTAAATATTCACATAGACACTAGCGCCCAGAATGGACACTAGTGCTTGGGCGCTCCTATCCTCGTGTGGGCGCTCCTATCCAAAGACAATTCGAGCCCCAAAATTGTTTCCAGTCGTTGTGACATCATTTATAGCTAGATCCAATAGATACATAGTTTCGACCACCTCCAGGGTTATAAAGAAATCAACTAAGTCATCTATCTCTCTCATTTGTTTAGAGTTTTACACTATTGAATACTTAGCACTTATATTTTACCTGTACATTATAACTTGTATATCATTAGTTACGTGTTACTATGAAATTATAGTTAATTCAATTTATACTAAATCGATTACACATACTTTACCGGTCGATTAACTAAGAAAACGTGATTTGAATCATCAAGATAAAGAACTATGCTGAGATAAATTCCATCACCAATCTTTTCTAGGCATATATCTTCAAGAGGTGGTTCATTATTTGTAACATTATGAATGAATGGAGTAAAATTGAAACAAACATCTCCACCATTCGATGTTACACTAAGGACTATGTAGAAGTTATCCTATGAATGTCAAGGATAAAAGAGCTTTGTAAACATCCTCTTGGTCAGATCTTAACCAAACTCTCCTTGCGAAGATGGTGCGAATAGAGAACATAATCATCTTCATCTAACTCACTCCAAATTTATAGAGATTTAATTTCTCCTTCTTCACAAAGTTATCTCCATTAAGGAATTTTAAATGGTGCACATGCATTATGGCCGGCTACCTTATTCTATTACATGCCAAAGTGCGAGTCATGGTTCTAAATTTTTCATAGATCCCATGTGCTCCAAACTTAAGATTGAGGACCAATAATTGATTGTATTAACATACATCTCATTGACCAAACGTTGAAAACCAGGAACCGTCTTCCCACAATGTTTTCTCCTGAAAAGGTCTACTATAATGCCCTTGGCTACAAGACTACTACTGCTACATGATCCAGAGGAGCTGTGATACTTCTGTCTGTGGGCATAATTTCAAGAGTGGGATTATCTTCTTTGCACGGCGTGTGTGTATATATAAATATAAAAGGTCTTTCTTCGATGTGTTCATGAATATTTAAACCAGACATGATCACTCCTGTGGAGTCGATGAATAATTTCCATGCGGAGCTCTCATCCTTGAAGACCAAGTTCAAATATTCCTTCACTTTTTGTTTTTGGTGTTTTATTTGTTCGGTGAATCGACTCCAACAAGGAAGTAAGGAACATTTCCTCTTAGGCCAATCGAGAGAGAATTCAATTCGCCGATGATTAATATTTGTAGTCAGCAATGGAACTAAAGTCAATCAAATTTTCTTGCTAGAGGTTTGCCATTTGCGGATGAATGCAAAACATGTGGAAAGAAGAAATAATTCTCATCGTCACTGCCATGATCAATACAATAGTAAATGATGGGCCTCTTAACTCGACACCTGTGGAACAAGGTAATGTTCCTCTAAGTCCCACGAGAGGCGACTTAGCTGATGGGATTTTATTTTGCTGGACCTGATTCCATTTGAAACATTTTATGGTGACTTGGCTTTTATATTGTCATGACTTCACTTGCATTAACACTGTCTCATTTCTAAATGTTAGAATAATCATCAACTTCCCACCACTGTTCCTGAGTGCCTCGTATACTTAACATTTGAGCTATATTCCATACTTTTGTTTGGGATATTGTACTTATAGAATGACAACCGACAAGGTGAACAATTGCACTAGTACTTATTGAAAACTTTCATCTTTCGAATCAAACAACTATACCATCCTTCATGTCTTATCTCTAAGAAATGGAATATTATTGACCAAAACGAGACTAACGAAAATGTCTTCTTGACCATGAAGAGTTTATACTGAAAATTCACTTGTTAACTAATTTTGACACAACGTGATCAAATCAGGGAGTTTCAAATAGTCCAATTTTGAGTGACAACATATGTAAAACATTATATGGGATGTAAGGGTTCATTATAGGAGATTATTCTAATTTAATTAACTTATAATTAGTCATGCATAATCAAAATAACTCATTAATAATTGTAATAACAATAAACGATAAAATGATAGCTCAAATACATAAGAGGAGATGAATACTTAGTTACATAGAGCGAAACCGATCAGCCTAATCATCACGCATGTTAGCAGCTGACGTTAAATATTTATTTTTCCAAAAAATTGCTAAAAACAATGCATGGCATGGTTGGTTGGTATATTGGGTCACGAGATGTCGGGTTCAAGTTTTGGTGCGGGTTGTGCTAACGTACGTGATCGTTAGGCTCACTAGAGCAAAACAAAAGAGGTTTAGATGCACAAATAGGTGGAACATGTTCATCTAAGAATGGAACTGGAAAATGAAAAGTTTGGTCGAGTTGCGTGAAATAACACAATCAATAATCTCCTTCTATATTATTCACATGATCAATTTTGGACAAACAATTTTATAGGAAATGAATTCCTATGATTACAAATATAGACTAACTAACAAATCTCTTAATTAAGTGTATTTTTACTCACGTAACAATACACTACCTAATAAATATGAGATATATTGTTATGTTAACAATATATCTACCCAACTCATAATAACAATTAACTATTAGTGAATAATGTAATTATTCACTTTACCATAATAATGTGAAAACTATTTTATATTTCCTAACATTCACCGCCTTAGTGTGAACATTATTAATTCCCAATATTCACCCCCTCGATGTGAACACGGGAATAATTGTGTTCATAAAAAGTTGAACCACCTCCCCGAAGCGTTATTTAGACCGGTACAAACTCCATAAATTACCTCTTTACCCTCGTAAATGCATAAAGAACTAGCCGAATTATGCAAGAATACTCCCTACCTCTTTGTGTTCCTATGGGACTTTCCCTTTCTCTAGGGCGCCCAAATTTTGGATCTTCAAGATCCAAAAGCTTAAGACTACCCGGATAACCATCCCAAGCCTACCTCAACATATTCCCCTACTCCCTAAAAGTGAGTCTTCTAAAAACATAAATCTAATTCTAAAAGGGGTTTATTCAAAGACATAAGCACAAGCATGAACACTCGAAAACTAGGAATACCGAAATCGAAACAAATTGAAAAATGCCACCTAACCATTTATGCAGCCCTGTCATTTGTGGATGACCGTCTTTGATTGACCTCCAACCTCTTATGCCTCTCGTCCTCTCGATGTCATGCACTTATTCAACTAGATGTGATCATGAAGCTCAAGTTTACATATTGGACATCATGTTCCAGCAATAATGCATCCACAAGGTTTTTTTAATTTGTTTTCACAATTTTTGACTCCACAAGATGACTATACTTTGAACAATGACTTTTGACAAAAATGATACTTGATTTTGATCATAATACTACCACAATAACAATATAATGACACTAATAATACTTAAAGACATTGAATATATTTTGACATAAGACACAACGTTAACTACATGGGACAAAGTGCATACACTAAATAATATATACATAATCGTAAATACATTACAAATGGTAACATAAAAACTATCAATTTTGACTCGACTGTTATATTGTACAACTAAACATTATTAAGTTATTAAAAGACTCGAATAAATAAAACATATGACATTCATGACTTTGAATAACTTATTGCATAACTTATGAATCCACTCGATAGATGGCTACATGTGCACATGGACTGGAGGACAAATATATATTATTTGTTTTAAACCATGTGAATACTTCTTCACAATATTGTTATAGAGAATGATCATCCCCAGTACTGATTGCATTCCTATGATTTTGACATTTGTCATTAGCCATGCATTGTCTCTCAAATTCAATCAATTAGGGATATTCATGCACATAATGATGATGATCACGTGGCCCATCACAAAATGATCTTATCATGTATCTTCTACAATCAATCATTGTTACAACATGGACTCTTTGTGAGAAAGGAGACAACTGAATATTGACAAATATGAATTAAGTCAAATACCATCCCGAGAAACTAATGCACCATTTAATATGGGCTAGAAATCATGACATCCGACCCTTGAATCAATGCAAATTCTCCAAAAATAAAATAAAATATCTCTCCAGATTTGAACTATGTATTATGGTGACAAATTGGACAAAATGAATAATTTCGGTGATTGAAACTCTATATCTAGAGTTTACTTAGAACATCTATCACTTATCACTAGATAACAAAGAATAACATATGCATTGATCACCAACATTGAGCCCAAATAAATATGAACAAACAACACTATGAATAGAGAGATCTTACAGGGATATGGGGATGTGTATGTGAACCACTACATACATAGTATTCCTCCGATCGTGATGATCACTTGAAGAGCTCCGAGTATTGTAGTCACAAAATCTTGCACATTAGGCATTATTTAGCCCAATTTTCATACTACTATTTAGAGGGTTCTTAAGTGAATAAAGTACTAATTAATCCCACCTTTTGGCCATCTTATTTTACCTTTTCTTTCGCTACTCCTGTACATTTTTATATGCACGCCCAGCTATTTTGTCATTGTCCCATCATTATAGCCTAAACCGGGTGTCCAGGGCTTGTATTGGGGAGCCCAAGGTGCCCTAATCCTTTCTTAACTTTTCCACCTCTTTGTGGGCTCTTTTTAGCCATTTTTGATCATTATCTTTTTCCTATTCGGCCATGTCGAGATTAATTATGAAATTAAAGCAAGATAACCCTATAAATATAAAATTATGAGACCATAATGAATTTCCTAAAGCATCACATACTATTATCATTCCATCTAGAGTTGCATCACTTGCATCCACATAGTGTTATGCATCAAGGCTAGGAGATATGTATCAATAGACACAACATAGGGGAGGGATTCTATTCTATTCCATGCACACATGCTAGTACATTTTCTATAGTTATTATTGCTCGCTACTTCACAAAGTATGACTGCACAAGAGCACCTAGGGCATGACATGCACACACACACACCAAAACTACATTTGGGTCTGAAATGTAGTGCAACGATTAGTTTAGTAAGTCTATTGTTGTGGTAAATGAGGTCAGTCCGGCCCATTCATTCTACATCTTTTATTTTTCTTAGGGTTTTGATACTTCCTTCTCTCTTGCAGGTCATTACTTCATCCTTCATCATTTGATACATTCGACGTAGTTTGGTAGATCTAGTGCGACAAACAGAGAGTATGCCAGATTATCTTGTGACCCTACAAAAACTAGTTTATGAACTTTTACAGAGACCTGGATGCATATTCCTTAGACCAGGGCACCCCAAGGTACCCCAGTACCATCCTGGGCACCTGAGTCTACTTATACCCTCCAAATCTGACCTTTACGGGACCTCTAAGAGTGATCATTCCTGCTTTTAGAATCCACATCGGACACTGCAACACCTTGCGACGGTCTTCTGATAATCAGCTAAGTCATTTCCCTTTCCTTCTTTGCATACTTAGGGTTTTAATTCTATTTAGCATAATTTTCTAGAGTTATTCCATCTTTGTTTTAGCATACTTTATAGCATTTTTTAGTCCTATATTAGATTAACTATTATTATACTTCCCCATTAGTTTAGTTTAATTTTAGTTAATCATTTTGGTTTTTCCATCGTCGATATTCATCAACCACCATATCACCCTCACTTATATCATGGGTTGGTCCATATTATAGTCGTTTATGGACTTCGTGTCTTTCATCTTGATGTTTTTTTATGTAGACCACTACTACTACACCACTTATGCTAGGATATTCTGTTTGGACTATATTAGGGGGCACTTTAGATTGAGATCATATAGATATATCTTTTCTTATGCCCTTTGGACGTATTATCATTTGTAATAGCTCTTTCCTAGGTTATACACAAAATCTCACTCGTTGGTACACACATGGTTGCCCCTTCCCTCCATTCACCGATGAGGAATATGTTATGGGCATGTATCACTTACATCTCAATGGCTCATTACATGATCAACCTAGCACTATAGCCTACCAAGTTACTAATGCATATCTATTCGATTTCGATCCCAAGGATGATCTTTTTGACGAGTTTGCATAGTCCTTTGGCACACTACCGCAGGGGGGTTATATCACATTCCACACTTCCCCCCCTCATGTTTCTGCATAGTTACATAGTCTTACATCATGTCTTTCGTTCTTCTCATTTACTGTCCTTTCCTATAAGCATATCCTATCACGAGTTATAGCCCTATCATTACCTGATGATGCACTCTTGTGCTTTGGTTCACACTTATGGTCTACATTTTACATTATACTCATTTCTATACATTATATCCATTAGGGTGTTTACACATCTACTCACATCATACATTGCGACTTTTCCTATCATACATTTTTTATATACTATCTTAGTCGTCATTACCTATGAGGCTAGTTTTACATTTCATCCCTACATTCTACATTATACTAGTCCTTACCCTACACACCACATACATTATTAGGTTATCCACGCATAACCTATACATAGTCATACTACGCATTTCCACATACATTCTACATACTACGCTAGGTTACATTATATATGGGTCTAGCTTTACATTTTATCATTCCACATTCCATTTCTATCTACACCTATTACATAACATTTCACACATTACATAGTACACACCTACATATCCTACATTCCCTTTGCTTGTGTGCACACTTGTTCATTGTTTGTGGTCATGACACCTTGCATGTCTAGCGACATCATGAGTGGTGTCTCATGTTTGCAACCCACTTTGTGCGACCTACTTATTTTCTTGCATGTTTACACTACTTTGTGTTTGGTAGTTCTTACATTGTCTGTGTATTTTACACTTATTGCATACAAGTGTTTTTGGACTAACACTTGTTTTGGCTAGGCATCCCCTTTTGTGCGCACCTTGGTTTCTACCAAGCGCTTTCCCTTTCCCCTGTAGGGTAGAGATATACTGAGTCGAGTGCGATAGGTCCTCTTTTGAGGTCACATTCTCATTTCAGTGACATCGCATGTTCCCCCAAAGAGGGGGGCGTTATTGAGGGTTTTACATACTAACACAATGTATTTACACCGGTTTAGTACAATGCACTTTCCGCCCTTGGCATTGTTGGTTTACATACAACATGTGAGTTCCACTCTATAAATTCCATACACATCATATTTTATAACACATGGTGTCCTTAGTATTTTCAAAAGATTATAGGCTTGGGGTTACAGTGGGTGTGCCTCTCTACACTACTTTGTCCAGTTGGTGTCGGATCACCCAAAAAAATCAAGAGAAGATCAGAGATCTCTTCGCACACATTTCAGCAAAAGTAGTCAAATGTTGGAAGACACAGAGCATTTCCTCCCTACACTTCTTCGACAAGGTGGCATGAGATCTCCGAAAAACTTGTAACAAGAGAGGATATCCTTCTACACCCTTTCTCTCTACATGGATTAGGTGCACATGTTATATTTACACTTTCCTTTTCCACATATTTTACAAATTTTTCTATACACATGCGTATTTTACACAACGTTTTTGCATGTGTACATATTTTACTACTTGATCATTTTCTCCTTGCAGTCCGGCCAGTTGTATGAGAAACAAGCGTCAAATTGGGGAAACAACAACAATGACAACGACGATAGCCCAATGATGACACACCGCGATGGTACTTGCCTTTACTAACCATGTCGGTACACTACACACCACAAAGATCTACACATTCCCTTTACCCTAGGTTCACTCTCATCACTTTTTATGCACATTTTTCATCTTTAGAATTCCACGCTCCTCTACCTTTTTCTTTTTGTCATTCCACACTTGAGTCTAGTCCATCGACACGTCTCTACTACACTCTACATGGATATCAGGTACACACTTATTATCTACTTTATGTTACTGAGTGTTCCACTCACCAACATAAAGTGGGGAAAATGTAGTAACAAAATCTTGCACATTAGGCATTATTTAGCCCGGTTTTCATACTACTATTTAGAGGGTTTTTAAGTGAATAAAGTACTAATTAATCCCACCTTTTGGCCATCTTATTTTACCTTTTGTTTCACTACTCATATATTTTTATATGCACACCTAGCTATTTTATCATTGTCCCATCATTCGTGGGTGCTCAAGTTTATCTTGGGCACCACGGTCCCACCGGTGCCCAGATCCTTTCTTAACTTTCCCGCCTCTTTTTGGGCTCTTTTTAGCCATTTTTGATCTTTATCTTTTCCTAGTCGACCATGTCGGGATTAATTATGAAATTAAAGCAAGAGAACCCTATAAATATAAAGTTATGAGACCATAATGAGGTTCCTAGTGTCACATACTACTATCACTCAATCTAGAGTTGCATCCACATAGTGTCATGCATCAAGGCTAGGAGATCTGCATCAACACGCACAACATAGGGGGAGGGATTTTATTCTATTCAATGCACACATGCTAGTACATTTTCTATAGTTATTATTTCTTGCTACTTCACAAAGTGTGACTGGCACAAGAGCATATAGGGTACAACATGCACACACACACCAGAACTACATTTAGGTCTGAAATGTAGTGCAACGCTTAGTTTAATAAGCCCAATGTTGTGGCATTGATTGAGGTCATCCAATCCATTCATTCTACATCTTTTATTTTATTCAGGGTTTTGATATTTCCTTCTCTCTTGCAAGTCATTACTTCATCCTTCAACATTTGATACATCTGGTGCATTTTGACATATCCAAATCACGACAGACAGAGAATATTCTAAATTATCTTGTGACCTTGTGAAAACTAGTTTCTGAGCTTTTACAGAGACTCGGGCGCATATTCCTCAAACCAAGGCACCTCCCTAGTACCTTCCTGGGCACCTCAATCTACTCACATCCTCTAGATCTCGACCTTTATGGTACCTCGAGTGATCATTCATGCTTCTAGAATCCACTTTGTCAGGACTGTGACACTTACGGCAGTCTTTGGAAATTAACTCTGAATCATTTCCCCGCTTCTTTGCATACTTAGGGTTTTAATTCTATTTAGCATAATTGTCTAGAGTTATTCCATATTGTTTTAGCATACTTTATAACATTTTAGTCCTCCTATATTAGATTAACTATTATTATACTTCCCCATTAGTTTAGTTTGATTTTAGTTAATCAAGTATAGAAAATGTATGTGGGATTTGCGAAATGCATGTACAATCATACATCTATAATAGGTATGCTCTCGGTGTCATCCTATGACCACATATAAGCAAATGAAAAATCAAGTATAATAAAATCTAGGAACTGATTCAAATACAAAAGTCTACAATATTTACACATATGCAACCATACCTTTCTACACTCTTAAAGAACTAATATATTATCTTCATACTACACTCAAATATTCTTATGCATAAAGGAGGGAAATATGTAGACATACATTGCCCCTACAATTCTTATTATCCTTCCATCATAATTAACCATCTATGATACCAAATGAAAATCTTGGTCGATTTGCACGTGAAATAACACGATCAATAATCTCCTTTTGTATTATGTTCACAAAATCATTTCTCGTCAAACAATTATACAGAAATGAATTCCTGTGATTACAAATATAGACTAATAAACAAATCTCTTAATTAAGTGTATTTGTTACTCACGTAACAATACAATACCTAATAAATATGAGATATCTTGTTATGTTAACAATCTATCTACCCAACTCATAATAACAATTCACTATTAGTGAATAATGAAATTATTTAATTTACCATATTAATGTGAACACTATTTTATATTTCCTAATAGAAAATGCCTTGTGCACTACTCTGTAGACACAAAATCTAAGAGCTTGGGTACATTTCTAGGTCCTAGAGAATATTAATATATACATGATTCATAAGCAAGAAAACTAGTGATTGACAACGTCTTTTGGGTCTTTTGTTTTGTCTCTTATACTTTAATTAACCTTACACATCCTACAACCATGTCTATATTTGACTTATTTATCTTTTATGGCGTTATACGGTAGTACCCATTTAGGATAGAAGTGTCTAGGTCCTCATGTCCCTTCTAGGTGTTCCCGACCCTCTCCAAATTTTCTCACTCTTTTGGGTCTCTTTTACTTCTTGGGAATCTTTTACACTTTTGGGTCGGCCTTCTAGTTGTCAATTACAAAATTCAAATAAGGGAATCATATATATACATAGTTATAACTCTCAAATAAGGGGTCAAGCACTAGAAACATCTACTATCACCTAAGCTTATATCCAAAGTAAAAGAGCATTACAAAGCATCCATCTAGCACATTCACTCAAGGGAAAAGGGTTGCATCACTTTACATACATAACATAGGAGGGGAAGTCTATTCTATTCCATCTCACACATTCTATAAATTTTTATAATCTAGATATATCATGATATCATCGTGTAACTTACACAAGGAAATCTTAGGGAATTATTACACACACATTCACATAGAACTACATGGAGTCTAAAATGTAGTGTAGGGCTCGTACTTAAGTTCACTCTTTGGGTGATCATCACGGTCAATCGACTCCCCATTTTATAGCTTTATTTCTAGATTTGAGGTGGTTTATGGATGTGTGTAGCTAGGTATCTCTTTACAAGCTACAAGTATAAATAGTGACAATGGAACAAATATAGAGTAACAAATAGAGATAGCTAACGAAGCTCCTCCCCGCATAGAAAAGATAAGAAATTGAGCATCCGGGTGGACACTAGTGCTAGGTGCTCCCGTCCTCCCATGGGATATTTTATCCTGCACATTTCTAGGTCTCGAAATTCAAATAAGGGAATCATATATATATACATAGTTATAACTCTCAAATAAAGGGTCAAGCACTAAGCAATATCTACTATCACCTCACTTGTATCCAAATGCACAAAGAGCATTACAAAGCATTCATCTAGCACATTCACTCAAAGTACAAAGGTTACATCACTTTGCATACACAACATAGGAGGGGAGGTCTATTCTATTCCATCTCACACATTCTATACATTTTTATATTCTAGATATATCATGATATCATCGTGTAACTTAGACAAGGGAATCTTAGGGAATCATTACACACACATTCACATAAAACTACATGGAGTCTAAAATGTAGTGTAGGGCTTGGTACTAAGTTCACTCTTTGGGTGATCATCGGGGTCAGCCTGACTCCCCATTTTACACTTTATTTATATATTTGAGGTGGTTTATGGGTGTGTGTAGCTAGGTATCTCTTTACGGGCTACATGTATAAATAGTGACAATGGAACAAATATAGAGCAACAAATAGAGATAACTAGCAAAGCTCCTCCTACACATAATAGATAAGAAATTGAGCATTAGGGTGGACACTATTGCCTGGTGCTCCTGTCCTCCCGTGGGATCTTTTATCCCGCACATTTCTAGGTCTTAGAACCTCTAGTGATCCTTAACGACACTGCTCCCGGTCTTTTCTCAAAGTTTCCCGACCCAAGTCATCTCTAGTTTTCTCAAAAATAAGTTAAATCACCCTATCCATCCCTCTCATTTAGGGTTTTAAATTATTGCACACTTGTTTCTTGTCCATTTACTATATTTTATCACTTGTGTATCATTAGTTACTGATGTTACTCCGAGATTAAGATTTAATTCAATTTATATTAAATCATTTGGTGAACCCAATGTGAATTGAACATGCAACCTTCTGATATAAAGAGAGATTGCACTCTTAATGTTTTATGTCATGTTATGCCTCATGATGTTCCTTATACTATCCTTCTAGGACATCTTTGGTTACATAGTAGATTTCGCACATCATGATGCTAATCCTTGTGATATTCCTCATATACACAATGTTCATGACATTACCTACATTATGCATCCTTATCCTATGAGATGCACCCTAATGCTACTAATTTACATGATCAATTTTATATTGGTGCCCTTGATACTCCTCCCATTATGTCTCACTCTCGATGCACTTCTATTGATCATATGCTTAGTGCTTCCATTGTTACATCTCACTCTACATCTTTTGCATTACAAGTTAGAATATTATATGTTGGTTTTACAATGATTCCTAATCCTCACACTTTTCAAGATCTTATATGTAATTCATTTATTATGTGTAAACATAAAATCACGCACTTTGGTTATTTATCTAATCCTAATAACATATTATTATTCATATGATTCCTAAGTAATAAAAGTACTAACTAATCCATGTATTTTGGTTATCTTTGCTTGCTTCTGTTACCACTTTTGATCTTACACTCTTACTTGTCCAGTCTACCTTTATATACTCCAACATTTCTCACCCTAGACACCAGCGCCAAGTGCCCTCATCCCCTCTGGGTGGCCCTGACCTATTTGTACTTTACTCACATATTTTGGGTCCTTTCTATTTGTTTGAGCATCTTATCTTTTCTATAGTCGGCCTTTTTAAGGTTAAATATGAAATTCAAGCAAGGGAATCATATAAATATAAAGTTATGTGACCATAATAAAGGACCAAACACTAAGCATTAGCTATCGTCACCTAAGATTGCATCCAAAATGCTATTCTAGAGTATTCAAGCATCCATTCTAGCTCCACACAAGGGACAAGAGACTTCATTCTTTTACATACGCTTCATAGCAGGGAAGTTCATTTTATTCCATAAAAACATCTACTTACATCTTCTACATCTAGTTATTTCTTGTTATCAAGTGTGACATGCACAAAATCCACCTAGGGCACGATTTCGCACACACACACATAGAACTACATTGGGTCTGAAGTGTAGTGCAACGCTCAATCGTAAGATCACTTCTTTGATAGTTGAGGACAATATGACCCCTCATTTACATTATTTTCTTTTTAGGATTTGATGTGCTTTTCAGGGTTTTGTAGGTCAATTATTCATTGCAACTTTATCAATAATATCAGCGAACTTGGTGCAACATACTAGCAACAAGAAGCAAAGGACAACAAAAACCTTATAACCGATTAAAGATGGTTTTCTAAGCTTTTTGACAGTCACAAGTGCCCAGAACTGGTCTACAGTGCCCGCATGCACCTTTGACCCACCTCCGGCACCCCAGTCTATCATATCTCTCCATCATTACATTTTTTAATGTTTTATTGCGACAGTCTGCACTTCAGATTCATCAATTTGTCACTTCAAAGACAACCTGTGATTAATTACAAAACAACTAAGTCATTTTATCTCCTCTTTGCACTTAGGGTTTTAAATCTTTGTTTAATATTTGCTTAGGTCATATCTATTTTTAATGCATATTTATTTATCAACGCTTACATTTTTAGATTAGGAATATTTATCAATTTATAAATATTTTGCTTAATCACTATGGTTTCACATTATCTTGTTACATCCATGGGGGAAATCAATTCCCCTCTTCCCACCTTTTTATTTATGGTCATATGGGCTAATTCATACTACTTTATTGCTTATAATCTTCCCAAATTGCACCTATTGCTTCTAATGAGTCTTGTTTCTCTACCTCCATTACTTGACATTCATACTAATGAGCCTCCTAGAATTACATATGTTACACATATTTTGACTCACATATTGATCCTTATGTTTGCACTTACTTTTTCCACTATTTCCAACATGCACAATGTTACACCTATTCTATTTTCTCCTAATGGGTACATTCTTATTGCTTATACACTTCCTATTCATCTAGTTGGGATCTTGGACTCTATCAGGTTTTCCCCTCACCATGTTGACATTATTCTTTGGTATCTCTTGTGTTTACCAATGTTCTACCTATTCTAGTTTTGCCACATGCATGGCACAATCCTACTCCACATGCTATGATACATGCACTTTCACATGACATATGTTCATCTTCTTTAGCATATCATGGACCCTTTCCTATTACTCTCATTGCATAGATCGTCATGGCACCCACATTTGGGGGCATCCTAATTTTGCCACCATGGAAAGGTCTCTCTCGCATCATCGCATAGAAATTCATCACTTGAATACTTGGGGGCATCCAATTTCACCCGCATAGTCACCAATTTTAATCAACAGTTGTTTATTCATAATACTCACATACACACCTATACCTTACTCTTGTTTTGTAATTCACATCAATCTTTCTAGTAAGAATTTTCTCTTACCTACATTATGAGCATGCCTCATTACATCTATATATCCTTACAGCTTCCCTTTCCACTCCTATGCCATGCCATACACACTTTTCTCCTCATGCTTACTTATCGATCCTTTTATCCATGCTACACATACTAATCTATATATATATGGTATACATCCTTTCGTGCACTATACACACTCTGGATATTTTGTTCATAATGATCACATCTATTTTCCAACAGCTCTCCTCGATATACACACATGGGGGCACTCGCACTTTCTCCCCCTCTCCATCACTACTTGATGTCTATATTGCCTACTCTTAGTTCCTTTACTACACTTCACGCTTTGTGCTTCACAATAAATCTTTCCTAGCTTACAATCTCAAACACATATAACACCTTCATTACCCAATGACACACTCTTTTCTATCATTCATGTTTGACTGCTGAGGTGTAATTCCTCCATAAACCCCACTTATCAAATTTTGGCTACTCACGATTTATGTTTCATGTCTATCTTTCTGAGCATTACCACATCTCTATTATACATACAACACCTTCGTTACCCAAAGATGCACTCTAGTTCCATGGTTCATACTTGACTATTAAGGGTCCAATTCTTAAATGAACCTCACATCATCTACACTTCACGCTCAGTGTTTCACGATACATATTTTCTAACATCTACTCTCACACAACACATTCATTTCCTAATGATGCACTCTTGTTCTATGGTTCATTCTTGACTATTGAGGGAGCATTTATAAATGAACCTCATCTCATATGCATCCGCATGGGGAAACATGGCTCCATCTTTCCTCATATCTTACACATTGCCACACACTATCACACCCGCACATCATTTGCATATCTTGGTTGTATTTACTCTTGTTAACTTATTTTACTTACATGTTACACTTTGTTTCCTATGCTAGATAGATTCTTAGTATGTCATTATCTTTTTATATATACACATGCATGTTCACTTGGTATCTTGAGGTGAATGCAAGACATTTCATAGATTCATACACGATGCATGATGCTCGACACAACTCTTTACTAGTCCCACCGAGGCTCCTGGGGGCATCTACCTTTGTTACTCTCATACTCTACACATCATAGGTTCTATTATTACATCATTTACTTTACTATCACTTACTTTTTGTTGTTATATACATGCTTTGACATACTATTTATCTTTCTAACATGCTAATGGGTGCTTCATGTGTAGAATTTGTCTTGCAAGATCAATACAACCATGATTATCTCCGACATTTTGCTTGTTATTGTTTGTTTGTGGGCCATGCCCTATGTCTTGTTTGATCATTGTATACTTTTGGCCACTTTGGCCCTGATGTCTTATGACATTGTGAGTGATGTCCCATGTATGAAACCCACTTTTCGTGGTCCATCTTGTCTTCATAGTTGTTTGTTACATTTTCTTCTCTTGCATGCTATTTTTTATACTAACACTTGTTTACTAGCCCATATTGTTTGCATGTGCCTTGGTTTCTACCATGCACATCCCTTAACCCTTGCAGGTATACACACTCAAATATGCATATCATCTTTAGGTCCTCTCCTTTGGGTTGTATTCTCCTACAGTCATTGCATGCACCCCAAATGAGTGAGGCATCTATTGGGTGAACAAATTATCCCTACAAAGAGCTCGGATCTTTGGTACAACATAGATACAAGAAAGAAATGGCACCGAACACATTTATAGATGGGCCAAAACCATACTTGGGTCCAAAAAATAGTTAAGACACTAGCACCCGGACACTGGACAAGAGTGGCGGGTGCTTGTGTCCCCCCGGCACTTGTGTCTTGGGGGTAAAAATAGTCATTTTCTAAATTCACCACAAGCTTACTAGCAATTTTTAGATCAGTTCTCCAAGAGAAAACACTAGCCTCTAATTCTTACGTAATTCATTATATTAGTTACATTTCGGCTACAATCTAACAAAAAAGGAATAAATCAAGTTCATACTAGTGGTACTTATTGTGAAGTGTCATGAAAGGAGAGAAAAACTAGACCTCTCTCCCAACAAATCTTCTCTTTGGTACGAGATCGACCAAAAAACTCATTCTTGGTGTGAGATCGCCCAAAAACTCACCTTTGGTGTGAGATCACCCAAAAAAATCATTCTTGGAATGACATCACCCAAAATCCTCACTCATTCGGCAACAAATTCAGTAGTATCTCCAAGCAAATCAAGACAATTTTCTATCTCATATTATCTTACATATCATGTGCACACTTTCCTTTTACACACTTTTACACTCTTTACTTACTTATACACATATTAATTTGATTTATCATATACGGAAATTTGATTAATTTCTCGCTCTTCTTTTTGTAGGTCCGACCTTAATACGTAACAAGAAGCAACTCGCATCGAAAAGCACAAGTGCCAACAATATACTACTATGTATACACTTCACCCGTAAAGGTCCACTTGCCTTTCATAGTCTCCACGCTTCACATTGCGATCACTTCATGCTTCACTTGTTCACTTGGCATACTATTGGCTACACTCTTCTCTACATGATCACAAGGTACACATCTTCTATCTAATTTATGTTATCAAGTATTCACTCAACAACATAAAGTGGGGACAAAATGTAGACACAAAATATATGCACTTGGGTATATTTCTAGGTCCTAAAACATACTAATATATACATGATTCCTAAGCAAGAAAACTAGTAATTGACAATGTATTTTGGGCATTTTCTTTGTCTATTATACTTTTATTGACCTTACACACCCTACAACCCTATCGGTATTTGATTGATTTATCTTTTATGGCCTCGGAAAATAGTGCCCATTTAGGAATGAAGCGACGAGGTGATCTTGTCCCTTCTGGGCACTCCTAACCCTCTCTAGCCTTTTCTCACTCTTTTGGGTCTCTTTTACTTCTTGGGCATCTTTTACACTTTTGGGTCGGCCTTCCAGTTGTCAATTACAAAATTCAAACAAGGGAATCATATATACATAGTTATTGTTCTCAAATAACAAAGTAAGCACTATCATTATTTATTATCACCTAAGCTTGCATCTAAAGACGCCAAGAGCATTACAGAGCATCCATCTAGCACATTCAATCAAGGGAAAAGAGTTGCATCACTCTACACACAACATAGGAGGAGAAGTCTATTTTATTCCATCTCACACATTCTACACATTTTTTATATTATAGATCTAGCTTGTTATCATTGTGTAACTTACATAAGGGCATCTTAGGGCATCATTACACTCACTTTTATACATAACTACATAGAGTCTAAGATGTAATGTAGTGCTCATTTGTAAGATCACTTTTCGGTAACCGTCGAGATCGGTCGACTTCCCATTCGCATCTTCTTTTTATGTTTAATGTGGTTTATGGGCATGTGCAAATTAGACATCTATTTTCTAGGTTACGGGGATGACCGATGACATTGGAGAAAACCAAAGCAACAAACAAAGACTAATAGTGAAGGCTCCTTTAGCCCTAAAAAAATTAGATCCGAGTATTCACACGAACACTAGTGCCTGACACTTTTTTCCTCCCATGGGCACTTCTGTCTTGCACATTTTTGGGTCTCGTAACATCTAGTGAGCCTCGACGACACTACTCCTAGTATTTTTTGACAATTTTCAAGTCTAGATCATCTCTAGTTTACTCAGAAATCAACTAAGCCACCCTCTCTCTCATTCTTTCTTAGGGTTTCATATTATTACATGCTTTTTGTTTTTCCATTTACAATATTTTATCACTTGTATATCATTAGTTACAATAGTTACTATGAAATTAAGATTTAATTAAATTTACATTAAATCATTTATCCCCCACTTTATACTACACCTAAACAAGTATCACTCAACAACATAAATTGAGGGTAAAATGTATATACAAAATATATGCACTTGCTTACATTTATAGGTCCTAGAGCATACTAATATATACATGATTCATAAGCAAAGAAAACTAGTAATTACAATGTCTTTTGGGCCTTTTTCTTTGTCTTTTATGATTTAGTATAAATTGAATTAAATCTTAATTTTAGAGTAACTATTATAACTAATGATATACAACTGATTAAATACAGTAAATGGACAATAAACAAACATGCAATAATATGAAACCCTAAGCAAGAGGGAGAGAGGGTGACTTAACCGATTTTTGAGAAAATTGAAGATGATATGACAGGAAACTGTCGAAAATATTGGTAGAAACATTGTCAAAGTTTACTATAATTTCAAGAAACTCATAAATGTGCAAGATAAAAGCACCCACGGGAGGAAAGGAACGTTTGGGAGCTAGTGTCTCGTGTGAATACTCGTGGATCTCGCTTTTTCAAGGCTAGTGGAGCTTCGTTATTAGTATCTATTTTTCACTCTAGTTCTACTCCAATGTCGATGGTCGTACTGCACCCTACAAAATAGATACCTAGTTGCACATACCCACAAACCACATCAAACCTAAAAATAATATGTAGAATGGGGAGTCCGATCGACCTTGTGGTCACTTGAAGAGTGATCTTACGATCGAGCATTGCACTACATCTCAGACTCCATGTAGTTCTGTTTGAAAGTGTGTGTAATGATGCCTTAGGATTCCCTTGTGTAAGTTACATAATGATAAAGAACCTAGATCTAGAATATAAAAATGTATAGAATATGTGAGATGGAATAGAATAGACTTCCCCTCTTATGTTGTGTATGTAGAGTGATGTTACCCTTGTTCCCGGAGTGAATGTGCTAGATGGATGCTTTGTAATGATATTTTTGTCTTCGATGCAAGCTTAGGTGATAGTAGATAATGCTAGTTCATAATTGAATTTCATAATTGAAAACTGGAAGGCCAACCCAAAAGTGTAAAATATGCCCAAGAAGTAAAAGAGACCTAAAAGAGTGAGAAAATGGGAGAAAGGGTCATGAGCATTCGGAGGGAGAGGAACACCTAGGCACAAGTCTTCAGAATCGGACACTAATGTCCGAGGCCATAAAAGATAAATCAATAAAATAATGACAGGGATGTAGGGTGTGTAAGGTCAATAAAAGTATAAGAGATAAAGCAAAAGGCCCAAAATACATTGTCAATTACTAGTTTTCTTGTTTAGGAATCATGTATATATTAGTATGCTCTAGGACATAGAAATGTACTCAAGTGCATAGATTTTGTGTCTACATTTTGTCCCTGCATTATACTCTTGAGTGAATACTCGATGTAGATAGAAGATGCATACCTTGTGATCATGTAGAGAAGAGTGTAGCTGATAGCGTGTTGAGTCGACAAGTGAAGCGTGAAGTGATCAAAATGTGAAGTGTGGAGAGTATGAAAGGGAATTATACCCTAGGGGTGAAGTATATGCGTAGTATCATGTTTTTAGGGCTTGTGCTTACTAATGCGAGATGCTTCTTGTTGCGTATTAAGGACATACCTACAAAAGAAAAGCAAGAAAGTAGTCAAAGTCTTGTGTATGAAAAATCAGAGTAATGCATGTATAAGTAAGTAAAGAGTGTAAAAGTATGTAAAAGGAAAGTGTGCATCTAATATGTAAGAGAACATGAGATAAAAAAATTGTCATGTTTACTTAGAGTTGTTGGATTTGAATACCGATGGTGAGTTTTTTGGGTGATGTCATGCTAAGAGTGAT
Source organism: Taxus wallichiana var. yunnanensis (assembly GCA_018340775.1). Lineage (NCBI taxonomy): Eukaryota > Viridiplantae > Streptophyta > Pinopsida > Cupressales > Taxaceae > Taxus > Taxus wallichiana. Next base: position 147,364,866 of record CM031239.1, on the reverse strand, counting down.
TTTTTTGGGTGATCTCATGCCAAGAGTGAGTTTTTAGGCAATCTCATGCCAAGAGTGAGTTTTTTGGGAAATCTCATGCCAAAGGCAAGTTTTTGTGTGATCTCACGCCAAGAGAAGAGTTTTGGGGAGAGAGGTATAGTTTTTCTCTCCTTCTATGATGCTTCCTAATAAGAACCACTGTAGATGGTACATCCCTGATTTGTTCTAATTGTTCGATTATAATTGAAATGTAAATCGATAGATCAATTTATAATCAAGGCAAGTGCTTATCAAGAACTGGTCTAAAAACTATGTTGAACTAAGAAAATAACTATTTTTCCCCAGACACAAGCGCCGTGGGGACAAAAACACCCAAGCTACCGTCCCAAGTCTAGGAACTAGTTTCTCGCTCTCTATTTTGGACCTAAGTCTCGATTTTAGGTCCATCTCAACTATGTTCATATGTCATTTGTGTACCATATTATGTTGTACTAAAGCTCTAATTTTTGGTAGGGATGATTTATTCACCCAATAGATGCCCCCCTCATTTGGGGTGCATACAAATACCGTAGGAGAATGCAGCCCAAAGGAGACAACTCCGAAGTTGATATGCATATCTCGAGTGTGGATACCGCAGGGGTAAGGGATGTGCATGGTAGAAACTAAGGCACAAGCAAACAAGATGGGATGGTAAAAATGTTAGTATAAAATCTAGTATGCAAGAGAATATATTGTAATAAGTAACTAGGAAGATAAGATGGACCGTGAAAATTGGGTTTCATACATAGAACATTGCTCACAATGTCACATGACAATCAAGGCCGAAGCGACCAAAATCATACAATGATCGAACAATACATAGGGCATAACCCGCAAACAATAACAAGCAAAAGTGATGGAAAACTATGGTTGTATTGATCCTGCAAGACAAATGCTACACATGAAGCATCTGTTAGCATGTTAGAAAGATAGATAGCATGTCAAAGCGTGAATATAGGAGTGAAAAGCAAGTGATAGTAACAAGAATAAGTGAATATGGTTGATGTTGCGTGGAGTTGGTATTTTCAGCAATGGACAATTCTTTATAGTATGGCTTTTTATGTCATTCTACCTTTGTCGTATGCTTATATTTTTCATAAGGACCGATGATGTAGTTCATATGGCAATATGATGATATCCACATTGTTCCAATAAATAGTGGCTAGAGGCTAAGCTCTTCTCTCCCCTCTTCCTTATTTCTTCTACATCACTTCCCTTTCACCCCTAATTTTCTCTCTCATCGGGCATCCTGCCTCTTCCCCATTCTTCTGCCTATCTCTCACCTTTTTCGATCGTCGATCGACTTCTTCCATCACCCCATCGACACTCGAGGGGGCATCTCTCCCTCCTACTAATTTTTCTTCTATCCCTTCAAAAATTTCTTCCGTCTACTATCTTTGAAGTGGCATCACTTACGCCACCCCAAAGAGGGGCAAATGTAGACACCTATAATTACACCCAAGTAATTTAAATACTTAAATTGCACTAATTATCTCCTTTCCCGCAAATTGACAACATATTGTCAATAGCGCTCATCTTCTCTTCCATTGTCATTAATTGATTACATTAAGCTAATTAATTAAGTTGCTTATCCAACACATACCCTAATTAACGACCCTTCATTAATCGACACCTTTTATCTAGTCTAATTAACTATTATTAATTAATTATCCTCCCTTCTCATTAAATCAATAAATCTCTATTTAATTGGTTTAGTTCCCTCCTAATGGTCTAAATCACACTAAAATCCATCTAAAAGTTGATAAAAGCTTGCACATGTATTTATTAATCATCTTGATTAATTAATGCACACCCTTTATCCACATGAGCCACTTGAGGACAAACTAAACCCTCCTAAAGCTAACTCAACCCCATCTAAACCCCCCTTATCCATAACTAACTCTACATCTCCATTTATCCCACATTCATGAGGATGTGTTGAATCCTTTATCCTTTGGGCTATATAAAGAACCCTCCTACCTTTATACCTACACCTAAATCTCTCAAGAGACAAAAGTAAGCACATAGTTTCATACTAATAGCCTTTTGTCATTCTTGAGATCCCCATCCTCCATTCTTGAAGAGCTAAGCCTCACACCCAAGCATCCATTGATGGATCAAAGCAAGCAAATATAATTTGATTGCCATTGGACTACTTAGGTCCATTTTAATGTTAAATTAGGCAATTAAGGGGAATAGAGTTCATTCATTTACATTGTGTTTTGATCAATTTCAAAGTTATTAATGTTAAGGGTAGGACTTGCTCATTTCTTCATCATGATGGTGTAATTTCTCATTTTTAGCTAGTTAGGAAGCTATTTCTAGGTGGTAGTTTTCTTGCTAAAATTGTAGAAACACTTGCACACAATGAGACTGCAAAAATCCTCACCATCGACATTCAAATCAAACAAATCCAAGAAAACATGACAATATTTCTATCTCATACTCTCTTACATATCAGGTGCACACTTTCCTTTTACATACTTTTACACTTTTACTTACTTATACACATATTACTTTGATTTCTCATATATGAAAATTTGACTACACTCTTGCTCTTATTTTACATATCCCGACCTTAATACGTGATAAGAAGCAACTCACGCGGTAAGAAAATAAGCTCCGACAACACACTATTATGCATACATTTCACCCTTAGGGTCCACTTCCCTTTCTTAGTCTTCACACTTCACTATGTGATTATTTCATGCTTCACTTGTCCACTCAACATGCTATCGGCTACACTCTTCTCTACAAGATCACAAGGTACAAATCTTCTATCTACTTTATGCTATCGAGTATTCACTCAACAACATAAAGTGGAGACACAAAATCTATGCAGTTGGGTACATTTCTAGATCCTAGAGCATATTAATATATACATGATTCCTAAGGAAGAAAAATATTGATTGACAACGTCTTTTGGGTCTTTTACTTTGTCTCTTATACTTTTATTGACCTTACACATCCTATAGCCATGCCTGTATTTGATTGATTTATATTTCATGGCCTCATACACTAATGCCCATTTAGGACAGTGCACAAGCGCTCCTATTCCTTTTGGGTGCTTGTGACCCTCTCTAATTATTTCTCACTTTTGGGTCTCTTTTACTTCTTGGGCATCTCTTACACTTTTGGTTGTGCCTTCTAGTTGTCAATTACGAAATTTAAATAAGGGAATCATATATATACATAATTATAGCTCTCAAATAAGGGGCTAAGCACTATCATTATCTACTATCACCTAATCTTTCATCCAAAGGCACAAAGAGCATTAAAAAGCATCCATCTAGCACATTCACTTAAGGGACAAGAGTTGCATCACTTTTCATACATAGTACAAGAGGGGAAGTATATTTTATTCCATCTCACACATTCTATACATTTGCTATATTCTAGATCTAGCCCGCTATCATTGTGCAACTTACACAAGGGCATCATATGGCATTATTACACACACATTCACACAAAACTATATGGATCTCGAAATGTAGAGCGATGTGCTCTACTAAGTTCACTCTTCATGTGACCCCCGAGGGTAGTCTGACTTCCCATTATACATCTTTATTTTTAGATTTGATGTGGTTTGTGGCTATGTGTAGTTAGGTATCTCTCTTTGTAGGCTATAGGTATTAACAAAGATAATGGAATGAATCCACAAAGAACAAATAAAGATCAATAGTGAAGATCCACACGAAATGATCGTAACCTAATCATCCGGGTGAACACTAACACCCAATTCTAGTCACTAGTGCCTCGGGTGCTCCTGTCCTCCAATGAGAACTTATCTTGCACATTTATAGGTCTTAGAAAACCTAGTGAGCCTTGACAACGTTGCTCTTAGTCTTTTTTTACAGCCTTCCCATTCTAGATCATCTCTAGTTTACTCATAAATCAACTAAATCAACCTCTCTCCCTCTTACTTGGGGTTTCATATTGTTGCATGCTTGTTGTTTGTTTATTTAATATATTTTATCACTTGTATATCATTATTTATAGTAGTTACTCTGAAATTAAGATTTAATTCAATTTATATTAAATCAACTACTACACAATATTTCCCTAAATATGTATGGTCTTAACTAGAGTTGTATAATCTTTTACCCTACATAATCAAAATTTGCAACTTTATGTGTGCTTAGCTTGCCTAAAATGTGCTTCGTTATATATCACTCTTGTTTGCATAACCTTGACACAACATGTAATCATATGCAACAAAGTAGAAATCTCATATATCTCGCAACACCCTTCATATAAGCATTGGATAGAGAAATCATGTGTGTAGTGAGGTTAGACTACCCTTGGTGGTTAACCCTTCTAAACCAATCCAAGTTTTGTGTTACATGACTTAGAGCATGATCAAGTCTCATGTAGTTAGTTATCTTAGGTGCATGTGCAAGTGTGAGTGTGATATAAGCCAACTCTCTATAAGTGCCCTCGTGTCTACATGGACAAAAAGATAGTTTCCTAATTATAGAATAAAGAATGTACTTGATTTGATAAATATTTAAATTTGTAAAACCCTAATTGCAAAGTCACAACACAATGATAAGCAATAAATTACAGATCTAACCTAACCAATAAGCTAGAGAAATATGACACCCTAGGTGTAAGAAAGAGGATAGAGGACTTATCTCGATTTCACAAGCTTAAATCTCAAAGTATGCCAAACTAGAAAATTGTTGAACATGAGGAGGAATTTGTCACAACCACTCTTAGAAAATTGCGAAATGTCGAATAAGTTGGACTGGAGTGCCTCGGGTGTTCTAGACTCCTTTTAGGTGACCATAACCATGAAAAACCTCATAAACTAATTTTTGTAGCATTGTAAGATGTTCACTAATATTTGTTGTTGGTTAGTATGTGTGTCGCACTATGCCCGAAGAATTTTCCCGTGACTCGTAAAACCAATGAACTCCTGTAAAACCCCAAAACACATCAAATCCTTAAAAAATATGCAAATGGAGAACCAAATTGACCACAATAGTCACCCAACAGAGTGAAATTACGATCGATTATTGCACTACATCTTAGACTCCATGTAGTTTTGTGTGTGTAGAATTGTGCCCTATGAAGCTCTTTGCAGGCAATATGCACCAAATAACGAGCAATAACTAGATGTAGAAATGCAAGTAGATGTGCAGATTTTAAAATGAATTTCCCCTCCTATGAAGTGTATGAAAAAAAATGTAGTCCCTTATCCCTTGAATGAAGCTAGATGGATGTTTTGATGCTCTTGAAATGTCTTTGGATGCAACCTTAGGTGATAGTAATAAATGCTTAGATCTTGGTCCCTTATTATGATCACATAGCTTTGTATTTATATGATTCCCTTGTTTGAATTTCATAATTGACAACTAAAAGGTCGACCCATAAGAAAACAAGATGCCCAAAAGATAAAAGAGGTGAGTAAGATACAAAGAGTTTGGGGCGCTCGTAGGGGATGAGGGTGCCTAGTGCACCGACATCCCGGATGGGCGTTGGTGTCCAGAGCCAAGAAAGATAAAGCAATGAAATTTAGGATGGGCAGTGAGGTGTACAAGACCAAAAAAACATCGGGAAAGAAAATAAAGAGGCTAAAGACAAATGTCAATTACTAGTTTTCTTGCTTAGGAATCACTTAAATAGTGGTATGTGATTAGAAAATAGAAATGTACCCAAGTGCGTGATTTAGTGCCTACATTTTCCCCCACTTTATGTTGTTGAGTGAATACTTAATAACATAAAGTAGATAAGAGATGCATACTTGATAATCATGTAGATTGATGGAAAAATCATGTCGAGAAGACAAGAAAAAGTGTGGAGTGATAGAATGATGTGTGGAAGCTAAAGAAAAAGAAGTGACCTTAGGGTTGAAATCATATGTTTTATGTCAAGTTATACCTATTTTCATTGTCACTTGATGTGTTTGATGATGTGATTACTGCTTCTCATAAGGACGGACTTGTAAAAAGAAGAGAAAAAGAGTAGTCAAAGTCATGTATATGTGAAAAAATTGATCCAAGTATGTAAAAATGTGAAAAATAAGTAAAAGGAACATGTGCACTGATCCATGACGAGTGAAAAATGATAAAAATGACTTGAAATGTTGTAAAAAAACAATTTTTTTGGGTGATCTCATGCCATGGAAAAAGAAGTGTTGGTGAGAAAGGTCTAGTGTTATTCTCCATCCTTGACTGCTTCCCAACAATTATAAACCATTGCAGACGGTGTGATCTCGATTTGTTCCAACTAGATCAAGTTTGATCCAAGTGGAAAGAGAAGAAAATGGAGAGAATGCATTCTTTGATTACTAGAGGACTATGCCTGCATTTTGTAATAAAATTGATCTATGAAATGTTGAAAATTGTGATCGATCTAAGAAAATGATCAGAATCGTCCCCCTAGTCATAGGCACCTAAAAAGGGTCGGGGGTGTCCAAGCACTCATTTTTGTATCTAGGTGTTGGTGTATGTGTTGTGGACGAGGACCCAAGTCGATTCTAGGTCATTCTGCTGACTATATGACTACTTAGTTCCTATATTGTGTAAGTCTAAATTGTAGCTATTTATTGTTGTATGGGGTGACTGTTTCACCTAATGTATGCCCCCATTTGGGGTGTATCCAATGTCACTAGGAGGGTGTGACCCAAAAGAGAGGACCAGGCACTGATTTGAAACTAATACCTTATAGGGGAAAGGAATGTGCTTGGTAGAAACCAATGCACATGCAAACAAAGTGGTTGGAAACATGTTTTAACGCAAACAAGAAAAATATGTATATAGAAGATAATGTGTAATCTTGCAAGAAAGAAGACAATGTAGACTGCGAAAAATGGGTTTCAAACATGGGAATTCACTCACAATGTCGCAAGATAATCGAGAGCAAGCGACCAAAACATACAAGCAATGGACAACCAAGATATAAGGCAAAGCCCACAAAAATGGCATATAATAGCAGGTAATGGCGAATAGTGACAAGCAAAGTAACATACAACCATGGTAACAAATAGTTCATTCAAAGAAAATGCTGCACATGAAGCACGCGTTAGCATGTTAGAAAGATAAAAAGTATGTCAAAGCATGTATGGTCCGATATAAAGTAGTGTGCTAGTAAGAATATGAAGTAGTATAAAATGAAACAATATCATTTGTAGCGTGTATGAAAGTAGATGCCCCAAGAGCCTCGGTGGGACTAAGTAATGTATGGTGCCAAACATCTATGTTACGTGTAAATATTTGTGTAAAGTCTAAATTCACAACTAGAGAACAAGTGAATGCACATGTGTATATGATAAAGATAATGACATACAAAATATTTGTCTAACATGTGAAACAAAGTGTACATGTAATTCAGTATAAGAAAACAAAAGTATGTGTAACTAAGATATACAATATGCAATGAGTGTGAATGGAATGGAGTGCAAAGTGAGTGTGATAGGAATAATGTTCCCCCAGAGTGAATGAGTACGAATGTGTATGAGATGAGGTTCATTTATAAATACCCCCTCAACAATCAAGAATTAACCATAGAACAAGAGGACATCACTAGGAAATGGTTTGATAGTGTACATAAGATAGATATGATCAATGAAGCATAGAGTATAGAGAGTGAGTGAGTGTGGTGAGGTTAATTTCAGATTTAAACCCTCAATAGTCAGATATGAACCATTGAACTAGAGTGCATCATTGAGAAATGGCTTTATAGTGTGCACCAAATAAATAGATAAGTGAAGCATAAAATGTGAATGATGAAGGAGGTTTTTATTGTAACAGATCCCTCAATAGTCATGTAAGAATAATAATAACCGGAGTGCATCATCGGGTAATGAGGTGAGAAAAATCACCTACCAAAGATAAAGAGGCCGATGAGGAGCAAGTGGAAGCATGTGAAGTGGTAACAACATGAGTGTAAAACCCAAACCAATGTTAAATGAAATGGTGTTGATGGTGGGAGATGTGGTGGTAAAACACAAATGTCAATGACTTAGGAAGCCAATGTGAAGTAGTAGCACTATGAGGTAGATGAGATGATGCTACGATGGATGAGTGAGGTGGAGGATGCAGATGAATAATGATATTAGGAGATGGACGAATGACAACCTTAGAAGTGGGTGGAGGAGACAAGTGAATTGAAGTGGAAGCATGCTTATGCATTGGAGAAAGAGACCACTCATGAGAGTGAGAGCCAAAGGTAATGACACCCTTGTCTTCTAATTGTTGTAATTTGTCATGAAGGGTGCAACAATCATTGTCACAATGGCCATTGATGTGGTGGAAATTATAATAAGGGTGATTATGGCTAGCGATGCAAGTGATGAGGAGGAGGATGTTGATTAGAGGGTAAGTGAATTAAGTGCTTATCAAATAAATCACACAACACATCATGAGGCTTAACAACATGTGAGAAATACAATGGCTCGCAAGTGGGAGATAGATAGGACTTAGGTGGAGAGTGATGTGGTGGAGGAGATGGAGAACACTCATGCGATGAAGGGGATGGAACATGCTTATGAGGTGGAGGAGATGGAGACCTTGGAGGATGCTTGATAGATGGAAGAGGAGAAGAAGTAGATGATGTAGTTGTTGAATTGTGAAGCTTAATTGATTCACATTAACATGCTTTATTAATTTGTTGGAATACATAAGAACTTGTATCGGTCACCCGGGACCAGATCGGAAAAGGCAAGGAGGAACTGACATCGGTTAGGGTAATCGACATTGGTTACCTGTGCGTGATTGTTTTATTTTAATCATGAGAATTAGATCTAACCTTTGATATAAAGTTGATCTAATGGTTGTAATAACATAGCTAAGTTGCCCTAAGTTTGTATATGGCTATATAAGCTAGAAAACTAGGGTTATAAGAAAATAAGGGATAATTGTAAGAAGGAATTATTGGAGAGAGAAAAAGAGAAGCTTGTGAGGAAGAAAGTATTGTACATCTAGGAGGTGTGAAAAATTTTAGATCTTCATTGTATATTCTCTACAAATCTTTGATGAATAGGATTAAATGTTTCTTGGTGGACGTAGCCCACATTGGGTGAACCACGTTATATCTTGTGTATTATTCTTTTGGTTTATTTCCATATTTATTGCTTGTATGCTTAGATCTGAATAATATATCTATACAACTGGTGTGATTAACCCCAAAGAATCGGTATCACATTTTTTTTATTTGAGGTTTTTGTGTGTTGATAGATTTACTCACATAGGGATTTTTGATTGAGTGGGAGCTGTAATAATGGCAAAAGATATAGAATATAGAGTTAAAAAATTTGATGGTCGTAATTATCAACTATGGAAGATGCAGGTGGAAGATTATTTGTATCAGAAAGATGTATACTTACCATTGGATGAGAAGGCTAGACTTACAAATATGATTGATGAAGAATGATTTTGTTGACAAAATAGGCTCTGGGATCTATAAGATTGAGCCTGACAACATCTGTGGCTTCGAATATTACCAAGTAACAACCATGGTAGATTTGATGAAACCTTTAGCTAATGTATATGAAAATCTTAGTGCTTCAAATAAAGTTTATTTGATGAAGAAATTATTTAATTCTAAGATGCAAGAAGGTGAATCTGCATCAAGTCATTTGAATGATTTCCGATCTATAGTAAATCAATTAAAATTGGTTAATATCCCTTTTGAGGATGAAGTAAAAGCATTTTATTCTTGTTCTCTTTGCAAATAGTTGGGATAACTTGGTAATGGTTGTTAGTAATACAACGTCTACTTACTAATATTTTAAAGTTTGATGATGTGGTTAGTATAATCCTGAATGAAGAAATACACAGGAAAAGTACAAGAGAATTATCATCTGGTAATGCTTTGAATGTAGAAAGAAGAGGAAGTCAAGAAGGAGAGATCCAAGAGTAAGAGTAATGGGAAATCAAAGTCTAAGAATGACAGATCTAAATCTAGAGGTAAAGGAATAACCTACTTAGAATTGTGGAAAGAAAGGACATGCAAAGAAGAATTGTTGGTTCAAGGAAAACAAAGTGAATGTGTCAGAGAAAGGTAAAAGGAAAATGGTGCATCTTCTAAGGTAATGCAAGATGCCCTTATTCTCTCCTTGGATAATAAAATTGAATCATGGGTTTTAGATTCAGGAGCTTCTTTCCATGCTACATCCGATAAGGGTTACCTCGAAATTATGTCTAGGGTAATTTTGGGCATGTTTATTTAGGAGATGATGAACCATGTAATATTATTGGTAAAGGGGAAGTTCACCTAAAATTGCATAATGGAAATATGTGGATATTGAAAGATGTGAGGCATGTGTCAAGCCTCATAAGAAATATTATTTCTACAGGACAACTAGGTAAATTTGGTTGCATGGTTACATTCACAGAAGTTTGGAAGGTTACTAAGGGATCTCTTGTTGTAGAAAGAGGTAAGAAGGTAGGAACATTGTATTTGTCTACCTATTACTTGATTCCTTTTATGTGTTATCTACTTTAGATTCAGATGCAAGCATGTGGCATAATCGCTAGGCCATATGAATAAAAAAGGAATGCATATCTTAAAGGCAAAGGGTAAGTTATTAGATTTGAAAGATGTAGATCTTGATTTCTATGAGCATTGTATATTTGGAAAGCAAAAGAGAGTGAGATTTCTCAAATTTGGGTCAACAAAGAAGGATAAAAATTGATCTTGTACACTCAGATGTGTGGGGACCAGCCCAGGTAGCTTCTCATGGAGGATCCCAATATTATGTGACTTTCATTAATGATGCCACAAGAAAGGTATGGGTTTATTATATTAAATGTAAATTTGATGTTTTTGAGACTTTTAAAAGATGGAAAGCCCTTATGGAAAATGAATCAAATTCAAAGTTAAAATGCCTTAGATCTGATAATGGTGGTGAGTACTACAACAAGGATTTCAATGATTATTGTTCAATGAATGAAATACACAGAGAAATAATGGTTCCTAGAACACCACAGAGAATGGTGTTGCTGAAAGAATGAACAAAAAAATCATGGAATGTGCAAGAAGCATGAGGATACATGTTGGATTACCCTTGCAATTTTGGGAAGAAGTAATAGACACAACATTTATTTAATTAACTCATGGGCCTTCAAGTGCACTGGATGGTGGAATACCAGAAGAAGATTGGACTAGAAAAGAGGTAGATCTTTCTTTTCTTAGAGTATTTGGTTCAAAAGCTTTTGTGCATGTTGATAAAGAAAATAGAAAGAAGTTGGATGCTAAATCCAAGAGATGTACTTTCATTGGTTATGGCTCTAGTGATTTCGATTCTGATTTTTGGGATTTAGAAGATTCTAAGATTGTTAGGAGTCATGACATTGAATGGAATGAAAAGAGAATGTACAGGGATCAAGTTTTGGTACCCAAAGACGAAGCAATTAAGAAGTTTATGGATGAAAATGAACTCGAATTTAAAATCAACACTTACAAAGTTTACACAAGAATCGATGTCGGTTTACCCTTGACCGACATCAGCTTTCCTATACCGAAATCGGTTACAAAAAGAGCCATAACGACATCGACTATGGAGTCCGATATCGGTTAGAAAAATCGGCGCGAAGGGAGGTAATCGGTGTCGGTCACTATCTAAGATAGATACAAACTTGCAGAATGAGCAAATTGAGCCTCTGACACCCCAAATCTTAGTGAGAAGGTCACAAATGGTAAGTAGACCTCCAGAAAGATTTTCACCTTCTTTATCTTATTTATTATTGATTGATAGTGGTGAACTAGAGAGTTTTGAAGAAGCAATGCAAGATGAGACCCACGTGAAGTGGGAACATGACATGGATGAGGAGATGGACTCCTTAAAACAAAACCAAACATGGGATTTGGTTAAGTTGTCATAAGGTAAAAGGACATTGTAGAACAAATGGGTTTATATGATCAAGGAAGAAGAGGGTGGACAAAAAGATACAAGGCAAGGTTTATAGTAAAATGATTTGCACATAAATCAGGTATTGATTTTGGTGAGATATTTTCTCCTGTAGTTAAAATGACTTCCATTCGTATTGTTCTAAGTTTAGTTGCAGTAGAAGAGGATTTGCATTTAGAACAACTTGATGTTAAGATGAATTTCCTTCATGGTGATTTGGAGGAAGAGATATCTATGCATGCAGCCGCTTGGGTATGAAGTCAAGGGTAAGGAGAAACTTATGTGCAAGTTGAAAAAGAGCTTGTATGGGCTCAAACAAGCTCCAAGACAATCATATATGAGGTTTGATAGCTTTATGCATGAGCATGGTTATATGAGATGTGAATCTGACCATTGTGTTTATTTCAAGAAGCTTGAAAATGGAAGCTATATTATTTTGTTACTTGTATGTGGATGATATGCTTATTGTAGGATCTAGTATATAAGACATTGGTGAGTATAACGAAAAATTAGCTCACACATTTGCAATGAAGGATTAGGGAGCTGCAAATAAAATCCTTGACATGTAAATACACGAGAGACAGAAGAACAAGAAGTTATATTTGTCTCAGAACATTATATCAATAAGTTGTTGGAAAAGTTTAATATGCAAAATTCAAAACCTTGTAAGTACACCTATGGCTGGACACTTTAAATTGAGCAAAGATCAGTGTCCTACATCACATGAGAAGGTCGAGTACATGACACAAGTTCCATATGCTTCAATAGTTGGAAGTCTCATGTATGTTATGGTTTATAATAGACTAGACATTACACAAACAGAGGGAATTGTGAGCATATTTATGGCCAATCCAGGTAAAGAGCATTGGAAAGCAGCCCAATGGATTCTCAAGTATTTGAGAGGGACATCCGGCATGCAGTTATGTTATGAAGGGTTAGATATTTCTTTATGCAACTATGTTGATTCATATATGGCATGAGATTTGATGGTAGGAGAAGCACCACTAGATATGTATTCGCATAGGTGGGACAATAGTTAGTTGGATTTCAAGATTGCAGAAGGTTACATGGCCTTGTCTACTACAAGAGGTGAAATATGTTATAGCTACCGAAGATAGCAAAGAGATGATATAGATGAGAAGGTTCATGGGAGAGTTGGGAAATGAGCAAAAGGATTTTAGATTGTACAATTATAGTCAAAGTGTGATTCATCTGGAAAAGAACTTAGTGTTTCATTCAAGAACGAAACATATTTAGTTGAGATATCACTTCATACAACAGATTTTGGAGGCTGGGCAGCTGAAATTGGAGAAAAATCATACAAATAAGAACCTTGTAGATATGCTAATGAAGTTGTTGGCAAAGGAGAAGTTGGAGCTACACTCCACTTCTGTTGGTCTTTGAGTTTGAGACTTGAAGAGGGAGAAACAGGCCAAGGAAAGGATCCAAGAATGGAGTTGTATGGTATAATGCAACAATTTATCTCCAAGTGGGAGATTGTTGAGTTGTGGAGCTTAATTGCTTCACATTAACATGCTTTATTAACTTGTTGGAATACACAATAACTATCGTTGATCACCTGTGGACCGATATTGGTTAAGGAAAGGAGGAACCGACATCGGTTAGGGTAACCGACATCGGTTACCTATGTGTGATTATTTTATTTAACTCATGGGAATTAGATCTAACCTTTGATATAAAGTTGATCTAATGGTTGTAATAACATAACTAAGTTTCCCTAAGTTTGTATATGGTTATATAAGTTAGAAAACTAGGGTTAGAAGATAATAAGGAGAATTGTAAGAAGGAATTTTTTAGAGAAAAAAAGTAGCTTGTTAGGAAGAAAGTACTGTACATCCGTAAGGTGTGGAAGATTACAGATCTTCATTGTATATTCTCTACAAAGATTTGAATAATAAGATTGGTTGTTTCTTGGTGGATGTAGCCCACACTAGGTGAACCACGTTATATCTTGTGTATTGTTTCTTCTGGTTTATTTCCGTATTTATTGCTTGTATGCTTAGATTTGAATAATATATCTATACAACTGGTGTGATTAACCCCGATAGTAGCTAGACGGAGTAGAAGGGGGATCTATAACATGTGAAACAATTAATTCTTGTTGTAGATCAATGACCTTATAACATAAAAACATAAATGATTCACATGTATCATATTGTAATATTTCTTTCAATGCAAGAATCAACCCACAACAAAATATAATTTTTTTTTGTAGATTAACGTACTAAAATAGTAATTGATGCATACAAGAATTAAAGCGTAAAATGTAATTTAGAATAGATTATTTCTTTCCTTGATGCAAGCTAGGTAAGCGATCATGTGTAACTCTAGGACCATTATTAAGCATAAAGCATCTAAGAAAAACATCTTCCATTTCACAATATGTACTAATAGATCTAAAAGGCAAATGAGTGTACCATTGAAGAGCATCATCAACAAGACTATGATGAAATGATTTTAGTAATAATTGATCATTCAAATAGAAGCCATAGCTAAACGATAATGCTTAAGATGTAAATATGGATTACAAAGTGCCATTGAAACATAAAAATGTAGGCATGATAAAATCCTTAGGAAAAGTTGAATTGTGAATTTTCTTTGGAATAAGATTGCCATGAAGAGAGTTATTATCAATAGAAGCATAGTAGGATTTACTTTCAAGAGTGAGAGATTGAATTTGAGATTGTAGATGGCCAACAACATGCACGAGTGACAAAATATCATGTGAAGGAATCATAGAAGATGTGAGAGGCACATTGAGAGGTTGAAGCTTGCCGTTATGAGTGATCATGGGAATGTGAGAAGAAGAAGCAAAAGATGAAGATGCTATGGGCACGCTAGATGTAGATGTAGAAGAAATAAGAGGATGTATACTAGTAGGAATAGAAGAAGCAACATGAATATCATCTAGAGAAGGTAAAGAGGAAAGAGGAGGAGAAAACATGGGATATAAAAGTAAATGCTAGTAGTAGAATAAGAAGAAACCATAAGAGGTGAACTAGTAGGAGTGGTAGAATCACCATGAATGACATTGGAAACAACCTCAAAAGTAGAAGAAAGTGGAGTGGAAAATTCACATTCAACAGTCTTAAGAGAAGTAACATCCTCACTAACATGTTCATGATCGAAATGTAATCAACATAAGTATCAGACAAAGTTTCACATGTAAGTATCTCATCCAGTGAGTTGTCGACATACATAGAAGTAGGAGAAGAACTATCATAAGATATATATTTGCAATCATTATACATATTTTCAGTAAGTAGAGTATGAAATACAACTTTACATTCACCTTTACTAAAGATAAAAACATCATCATGTACATGTACATTTTCATCATTGGAAATAACATTATTTTTATCTACAATAACACAATCAAGACCGAGCATATAATCTATAAGAGCATCATCGCGTGCCATTTCAAAAAATAGAAGAAGGTGGAGTAGCCTTGGGATAATGGAAGGACAATGAGTCCATCTAGTTTTTTTGGTTTGGTGAAACAATGCTTATACTAGAGTTGCAAAAACTAGTAGGAACTTTGTGTTTGTTAGCAATAAGCAATCTTTGAACATTGTCATCAAATCGAGCATTGCGATAAAGATCATTAAGTTTAGCCTCAACAACATCATCAAGGATATGATTGACACTAACATGATGCATAACTTGCTTAGGAGAAAAGGATTGATATTTAGCCATGAGGTTTTGGATCCTAGGGCAAGGAGTTCTAAGAGAGAGGTTCACCAAATGATTTGACAAATATTGAAATTTGTAAAACCCTAATTACATAGTCACAATGCAATGATAAGCAATAAAGTACAAATCTGACCTAAGCAATAAGCTAGAGAAATATGAAACCCTAGGTGCAAGAGAGAGGATAGAGGACTTAGTTGATTTCATAATTAAATCCTAAAATATGTTAGACAAGAAAATTGTTGAACAAGAGGAGGAATCATCGCAACCGCACTTAGAAAATTACATAACTGTTGGAATAAGCAAGATTGGGGTGCCTAGATTGGGTTAGGGGTGCATGGGCACTGTAGACTGCTTTTGGGTGCCCGTGACAATGAAAAACCTCAAAAAATGATTTTTTTAGTGTCGCAAGATGTTTGCTAATATTCACTGCTTGGTCGCCTATGTGTCACATTATGCTCGCATAATTCGCCAGACCTATAAAACCAATGACCTCCTGCGAAACCCCAAAACACATCAAATCCTAAAAAGAAAAAAGATGCAAATAGAGAGTCAGACTGATCCCCCACAGCTACCCAATAGAGTGAACTTACGACCGAGCAATGCACTACATCTCAGAATCCATGTAGTTATGTGTGTGTGTGTGTAGAATCATGCCCTAGAAGCTCTTGTACAAGATGCACCGAATAACAAGCAATAACTAGATGTAGCAATGTAAGTAGATGTGTAGATTTTTAAATGAGATTCCCCTCCTATGAAGTGTATGTAGAAAAATACACTCCTTGTCCATTGAATAAAGCTAGATGGATGTTGAATGCTCTTGAAATGCTTTTGGATTCAACCTTGGGTGATATAGTAATAAATGCTTAGAGTTTGGTCCTTATTATGATCACATAGCTTTGTATTTATATGATTCCCTTGTTTGAATTTCGTAATTGACAACTAAAAGGCTAACCTATAAGAAAACAAGATGCCCAAAAGATAAAAGAGGCCCAAAAGAGATGAGTAAGATACAAAGAGGCCTCGGGGCCGCCTGTAGGGGACGAGGGTGCACAGGCATTGACGTCCTAGCGTGACACCGGTGTCCAGAACCAAGAAAGATAAAGTAGTGAAAGTCAGATTGGGCAGTGAGGTGTGCAAGACCACATAGACAGCAAGAAAGAAAGCAAAAAGGCCAAAGACAAATGTCAATTGGTAGTTTTCTCGCTTAAGAATCATATGAATAGTGGTATGTGATTAAGACCTAGAAATGTACCCAAGTGTAAGATTTAGTGTCTACAATACCCAACACTATAGTAGTGTGTGTCATAGGTGTGCTTAAACTACTAGACTACACCCTTTTGTCTAATAAGGACCTTTGGAAATGTCTAGAGTGACTTTGCTCTTGTTAAGACCCAACTTAAAAAATATGACATACTTGGAAATAGAGGAAGCTAAACTCTTTGCCTTGGTCAAGTGTTTCATACATGTAATAGTGGTTACTCTAAATGACGTGCAACCGATTCAAGAAGATTTATGAGCGTTGAGTGCTTTTTGATTGATATTTGCAATAGAAGTTTATGAAAGTGTCATGTGAGTAATAAAGTGATATTGCCTTGCTTATATAACTTAATGTAGGTGAAATATTATGATAAGACTGACCCTAAGAAGATGAAATGACATACTAAAGATTCAAATTGAAATTTGAGTGAAAAGATGCAAAAGGGCATGACCGTATAAGTCAAACAAGGTTTGTCAACTTGTTTTGACCAAATTGTGCGATTGTGGACATAAAGCTTGTGATGCAAAACCAAAAATTCTATAATGATTTATTAGTTTTCTTATTTAATAATTCATGAATTAACAATAAAACAAAGTGTAGAGATGAGCAAGTCAAGAAAAGAGCTAAAGAGATGTAATGATTGACTTGGAATGTGGGCATTTGTCTTAGAAGAGAGCATAACCAAACTTGTTATTTTTTGAATTCGGGGTAAAGTTGAGGGTTTTGAAAGGACCTACATCCTTTTAAAAATTTAAGAACCATCACGAGGAACATGAGTGAAGCAAATTCTAGTGTCTTTGCATCTGCAATGTATTCCAACTTAAGAGTCTCAGCCTAATCGCGTGAAGCAAATTCTAAAGTGAGCTCGCATATGCAGGGTTTTCCAACTAAGAGTCCAACTAATCGAGTGAAGCAATTTCTAGAGTGTTGCATTTGCAACGTAATCCAACTAAGAGTCTAACTAACAATCATCTCGCAACAAAGATTAGAGCGTTGTCATTACAACAATCTTAAAGATGTCTCATCCTCGCGATGAATAGTGAAGCCACATCCTGTGACAAAACCACCTCCAAATAGGACCGTGCCTTATGAGGTTTAAAACCGGGTGGACCAACACACAACCGTGTGACTTGACCGCACCATTCCCACCCCACTCGTTAGCCAAACTTATAATCGCTAAAGAATACATTACCAATTTTGAGTGTCTACATTTTAAAATAAATAAATTGTTATATCACTAATTACGTAATATAAAAGATATATAATTATTGAAAATATACACAATAAATTTATAACTTCTCTTAAATTTCATATAAATGCACGTAGAATTTAAATATAATTAGAAGATATTAATATAATATAATAATAATAAGAATTTTGATGTTTTAAGAACACATAAATTTAAAATATAATTTTTGGTAAAGCCACTCCTCCCTACACGAGAGTTGGGACTCCCGGAGGAGGGCATAAGTATTTCAAACCCACACAAGAAGAATCGAATTAGGTTTCCGTCATTTAAAAAGCCCTTGTAAATGTCATTCGTTTTCAAATGTTAAAGACTCTCAGCGCAAAGCTCCCAATTGCCAAGACTGCTTCTCATTATATGGGTTCCGCAGGAGAGGAGTGGGCATGCTCCAAGTGTACTTTCTTCAATACATCAGGCATCTCCGATTGCCAGATGTGCGGAGGAGCCATGGCGACCGGAACACTTTTGATTATCGACAATGACGAAAAGGGAGAAGAAAATAAAACAAAAGCAGAAGCAGCTGGGTTGGTGGGAACCCGATTTCGGCCTCTGCACTCATGTTCTCAACCACTAAACACACACACAAACATGCTTCATTTTAAGCGGCCTTTCAGCGAGGAAGGGTGGGTTCATATGAAAAAGGCGGCCAAAGCCTCTGCCTCTGCCTCGGCCTCAACCATCCCCACCACTCTTCTCCGAGATTTACACATGGACAGAATTTCTAGGATCAGTGGCGAAGGTACAGGTCGTTTTTTTTTTCCATCAAGATTTATCCGTAAATGACTTTATTTTTAAAATTATAATGTTATAATCTCAACCAGTGGAACCGCCATTTTGTGTTCAATTGCTTCACAATTTTTCAAAGCTAACCTAGATTCTAGTCTACACTGTAGTTCTTCACTTCACCAGCCCCTAATACATGTTGGGCAGTCGCTCATACACTGTAACTACATGCTTCCATGCATATGGACACTTGGCCATTCATTCTTAAATCCCTCCTCCCTACACTTGACCTTAACAAAGCTTTTACATGCCTTTCTTTAATATTCAAGAATACTGAATTCTGAGTCAATGCTGGTTGGATCTATCTTTGGGATTTTGGATGAATTGAAATTTTGGTCCTCTGTTGTTTTTGTTTTTAAAACCGCTGTTACTCTCAAATTGCCGCATATTACAATATAAGTTCAACCACAGCCTTTACCTCTCCTGTACAAGCTTTCAATTGTCTCCGCTACTCCATACAAAGTTCTTTTTAATATATAGTTTTGTCTAGAACCCTTTAGCTCCCAATTGAAGCGACATATTGTCTAGGATTTTATATTCATTTGGTATACAGTTGTAAAAGAAACTTCTAAAGAGCTTGCTTGAAATATATTGCTGTATAGAAAAAGGGTAAGAAAATCGAACATAATGTAGGAGATTGCAGCTGAGCTGTTGATGATCAACAAATCTTAAAAGACCCGTAGCTTGGGCAGCAGATTTCTAGTAACAGAATTTGTATTTTCTGTGTGCATGAAAATTTAGTTTATTTATGTGCATTTTATCTGTGTGAGAGCAATATTATTTATGGTTGAATACATCAGCTGTTTGTTTTTATTAGAACAGAACACACACAAAATTGCCTTCAGACTGGTATCATAGCCTTGTTTAAGTGTCCTATGTGGTTTCTCAAGATGCGCATAAATAAAAATTTAAAAACAAGGATCAATCCTTCACTTTGTCTATATCTGATTAAAAAGAATTTAGCAATTTTGAAAGGGTTGCATGCAGATCCCAACTTGAAGCCTGTAAAATAGTTCTTAAAGCAATGAAATGTCTTGCCCTATTATTGAAAAAATTCTCTTGCCAATTTTGAGGCTTACAGAACAGAAAGTACATCCCACTTACTGAGAAAGTCAATTAACACTTGCCCCATACCATTAGTGGATTGAACTCATGAACCCATTGCTCTTAAAGTACATTATGAATGACCGCAAGAAACGATTTAAGTTTTGGTCTTTGCAAAATCCATCTTTTTGTGGTGTTGTTTAAGGCTTTAGTTATAACCTACTTTTTTCCGTTGCTTTTGTTAATTTTACATTGCAAAGCAATATGGGATTTGCAGAGCTTTTACTCAATGTTCAACACTTACCCTATGTGGTAGAGCTTGGCCTTGATTGTTAAGCCTTCTCAACCTTGTGATTTTTTTGGTGTTTTGTGAAGCTTATGTTCACCGTGAAGCCCTTCACATACTGTGACACTTTTTCTGTGTTCTGAAGCTTTCACACTTTTGCAAAGCTTTCTCATTCTTTCCCATCATGGGAAGCTTTCTCTTTGTTTCCCACTTTGTGAAGCTTTCTATTTATTTCCCACTTTGCAAAGCTTTTCTCTATTCGATGAAGTTTTCCTTCTTTGACACTTAGCACTAAGACCTTGCAACCAAACTACAATGCATTGTTTTTGTTATAGAAAAACAACCCATGGAGTGGAAGAAAAGAAGAGAAACCGAAGGGGAAACAAGTACCAAAATATAACACATGAGATAATCCAATTGGGCCTAAAATAAAGGGGTAACACAATGTATACACCTTATTTAAGCTTACTGACACTTTTCTATTTGAAGGACTTGGTGGCATATTAATTTCCCTAAGCATGTCCTAAGAAGTACATCGGGATCATGGTTGGTAGCACTTTGTGAGAGATTTTTCATTCACCATCCTTACTACAACCACCTTCATATCATGATGACATCAACATCTTTGTCCTCCTATGTTCTTGTTTCTCCCTTTTGACCCTCTTTCTTCCTTTGTGTGTTGCCAAAATGAACCGCATACTTCATTTTTAGGCAATTGCTTATAATTATTAAACTTGGCGGCTTTTAGTGGTGTTATACATGTATTTTTTGAGTACCCTTATGTTTGAAACTTATCAAAATAGCTGACCCTCTTATGCTCTGAGTGTATACATGCTAAATCATATAGAACTTGCAGTTTTTAATGGATTTTTGCCTTGAAAATGTTCGCTTATAATTATTAAACTTGGAGGCTTTTAGTGGTGTTATACATGTATTTTTTTGAGTACCCTTATGTTTGAAACTTATCAAAATAGCTGACCCTCTCATGCTCTGAGTGCATACATGCTAAATCATATAGAACTTGCAGTTTTTAATGGAGTTTAGCCTTGAAAATGTTCAAAAATGTTTAACTCCTCTGGTTTGCCATTGCAACAAGGCTGTCAAGTTTATTTGATTAAAACAAGGGCACAGATCACTAAGCGCTTGATGTCCCCTTTTTCGAATTGAGGCCAAATGAAGATTTCTTGCCACTCTCTTCCCGTGGCCAAGAAGAATAAGTGAACAAGGGAAGTAAGTGAGCTTCGTTTCTGTTTTCTTTTATTATTTTTATTATTTTTATTTAGCGTTTATCTCCCTCAGGTAGGTCGGTTGGGATTATGTGTTTCCCAACAAAGAATTAAAAGATAAAAGTAAGCTTGGAGCTCAGTCCTCATCTATTTGACCGTTGGCGCCAAACAAGGGGTATAAAAGAGGTTGTATGGCCTCACTGAGATCATCTTTGGGCATTTACACTTACATTTGGTTTGTTGGGCTGGTTGCTCATTCTACTTGAAAACGAAAACCCTCTTATGAGGCATCCAAGGAGGACGAAACCCTTCCTGGTGGCTTGGTGGAGAACGGAAACTCTCCATTTTGGCGAATTGAAGACCTCTCGTTGAAGACTTTTTGTAGATTTGGATTAAGAAGACCGACAAGAAATTTTATATATTTTGGAGCCCTCTCCTAGGGAACATTAGGGCAGAGGTCATTTTAAGTGTCTTTTAGGGCACAACACTCGTTCATTTATTGATATAATTTATAAGGCTGGAATCACTCTTATTTGGGCATTGTTGGGGTTTGGAAACCCTCATTTTGATTATTTCTCTTCGCTGTACTTCTGCTATTAATAATTAATTTTCCAGCTGAGTATTTGCTTGATTTTCATGGTGGAAATTGTTCTAAGGTGTTCCTAAAAGGTCTATAAATATTGTGGATGAATTGTAGGGTGATATTTGGGTGAAATCTTGTGTTTTTCAGACTGCTGTTATAAAAATCAGATCGTTGTTCCGTACTGATTTAATTTTCAGTTTGCTGGTCCAAAAATTAGATTTAAATCAGATTGGGGTTTGTGCTAATTCCTAGTTTTTCAGTTTCAGCCCTAAAAAGGGACATTATAGTGGTATCAGAGCATCGATCCTCCCAGCCTGGAGGGTTTCATTCAAAGAACAAATAAATGGCAAACATGCATATGGATGATGTTAGGGTTGAGAGGCTTGCCCTAGGGCAAGAAAGATTGGTGAATAAGATGGTGCAATTGATCCGTGCTATGCAAAACCTAAATGGTGAAGGAAGCTCTTCAAAGGTTGGCACTAATATTCAACCACCACGAATTGCGAGTGATTCTTCATCTAGGTCATTCCGGCCTACCTTCCGCCCAAGAGAAGAAGTCATTATTGTGGTTGAAACATAACATTTAGTGGGTGGGTCATAACATTGTGGCCAACTATGAGGAGTATAAGGCCCTTCCAACTGAGATTCATGATGCTCTATCCCTTGCATAATTCATAGGAGTGAACAAAGGAAGAGCAAGGTAAGGACTTAGGTATCAGGCACCACAAAAGGATCTTCAACATGCATGGAGAAAGGAAGAGGAGAAGAACTTCCAAGTTGCAATGGTAGAGCAAGAAGAAAAATCAGGGCTGCAAATAATGGAGAGAGAACAACCCATGGAGGAATCCACCATGCCAAAGGAAAATGGGAAAGGTGTTCTAGCCAAAGAAGAAAAAGATTCTCCCTTGGTGATAAGGCAAGAAGAAGAAATCATAAAACAAGAACAAAAGAAGACCAATATGTAACATGAAGGTAAAGATTCTTTGACAATAAATGATGTTTTTGTGATTTCCAATGATTGCATGTGGCGGCAAGATGGTGAAGGAAAATCAGATCTACAAGAGGTTCTTGAGGCTAAGATTCGGGATGACCCGGTTGAGCGACATGCCTTTCAAAAGGAGGCCTCACCTTATACTCATGTTGGTTTTTAGTCTATTGGAATTTACATATCAACAACAGATGGTAAGCAAACTAATTTATTGCATCACCCTCACACTATGTATTTGCAAGGTTTTGATCATCATGAGAATTATTCTAACAAAGATGTGAGGATGAAGGGTACTAAAGGGAAAAAGGATATTTTCCAAGAGGCCCCTAACCATCTTCCGAGCATTCCGAAGATTGAACCAAAGAAGGAAGAAGAACAACCGAAGTTGTTGGGCATTGAGAGGGAACAACCCATTGAAGCCCTAGAAGCCCCCATTTCCATTGCCAAAGTAAATCTCTTGACTGATTTTCAGAACAACAACGTGAAGACATCATGGTTTGATGAAAGTTTGAAGCATGAACCTAGGGAAATCAGGGAGCATGAGTCCCAAGGTAAAAGCTCTTTAATATTTAATGATATTTCATTGGTTTCTAATGGGTGCTTGTGGTGAAAAAAAATCAAATTTGCATAAGGGCAAAGAGGATGACATTACGGAAGGATATGTGCATGAAGGAAAGGAACTTCCGGTTCCTCATGATTACTTTCAGTTCGCTGGAAATTTTCAAACAACAGTCAAGGATGGGCAAATTGAGGGAGTTTTTCACCTTGAAGTGAGTTCCAAAGATGTTCCAAACAAGTACCAACAAAGGAATGGTGGGATCCTTGTTGGCAGCAAGGTATGATGAAAAAAATCACATTTTATTTCCTCTTATGTCATTGTCATACTTTTGTCCTTATGGGTAGCTTGTTGTTAAGAAAGATCACATGTTATGTTTGATGTCCGATAATATAATTGGTGATGGTGTGAAAAACTTGAGGATTAACATATGACACATAGATTTTTTCTTGCAAGACTATGTGAGCATTAAAGTTTGGGTTCTGGTTAATCCTTTGAATTATAAGAAAGAAGAAGTCCTTGTTGAATACAATGTTGCTACTCCTTGCATATGGTTAGGAAGAAATTTTATGGAGGATTGTTTGGAATTTGTTATGTATCCTAACAAAGTTGTGAAGGATTTACTCCTAGAGTGTCCCTTGAAACCAAGTTCTACTCTCCATGGACAAGGAGTCATGGTTTTGATTGATGGGGCTACTCACAGTTTCATTGATGAGAGTTTGAGGGCAAAGGTGAATTTGAAGGTGGAAGACTTCAAAGACTTTATGGTTAAGATAACGGTTAGCTACTCTTTGCCATGTCCAAGGAGGGGGGCCATGTACAAGGAGGTGCCCCCAACTCTTCACATTGGGAAAACATGAGGTATGTGTTGTATTTTATTTGATTAGCATGGCTGGTATCTATCTTGTGCTTGGGGTCCAATGGTTGCACTCTTTGGGAGAACTCACTTTCAATTTCCAAAACATGAAAATAAGCTTTATGGGTATAGGCAATGTTGGAGCTCAAAATTGAGCCCTACCCTGGATCATGAAGATTTAGGATTTTGAGGCAACATGGGACTGTCTCCAAGTGTGGGACTTGTGGCTTGAGACAGACCTCTGGAGAAGGCCGACTTCCTTGTTACGTGGATTTGGGAAACCCACATAACATAACCTACTTCTAACGCTAAAACTACTCCTACAACTAATCCTACACTAACAATTCCAAGGGACTAGGGAGAGAGAGATGTAAGAAAGGTAAATCCTAAGCTAAAAGGCGGTGATAACACCAAAAGGAGGTGGAACTTTCCCAAATTCAGATGACACAGATGCAAAAATACGAGGTTGGGATCTTGAAAGTGCACTTAGTTCAGATGCAGCATAAATAAAAGAGATTGAAAAATGTGAGAGGGCAAAATATTCACATCAAACACTATGTATTTGAAGGAAGGAAGTAAACCACGCTTGCATTGATGGATCTTCAATTGTTTACATACAAAGCCGAGGCAGGAAAATCACCATTCGTGAGTTATAGAGGTCGACAACATTAAGTTTCGAGTTTCATAAAAAAAGATCAAAAATATGCTATGGAAGGAAAGAGGAAGAAAATCCCAGACAAAGTGTGCAAGCCCTCAGAATTATACAATTTCATGCTAAGGAGAGAGAGGAAGGAAAATGGAAAAGGACCGCCAAGTTGGAACTGATTGCTCTAAAAATGCATTGAATGAGTGTGGGTGCCATGAAATCCTCTAGAGTTTGCTTGTAGTATAGGCACGATCGCCTCCAAATGCAATCACAACCGTAGCACGACCCCTCGAGCCTATCGCATGCCATCATACCGCACAAAAATGACGCCACACTTCATGAAATTTTGGTGGTTGTAGTGGTTGTCTCTATGGTTCTAGTTCGGTGCGGCCTTGAGACCAGCTACGACTTTTGCTATGTCCCGTGACTTTTATTTCTCAGTATTTCAAAATTTCCTTCAATTCACTGACTCCCAAAACTTCTCCCCGCATGCTTTAAAGAGCGGAAGTATCCAACATCACCGTGTGAGTGTCAAATCCTTCGACTTGTAGCTTTTGACTTAAACCCATTTCCTTTGTTCCGCGGCTTTGAGTAGAAACCCGCGAGCACTATAAATCATCATACCCATGGAACACTATGTCGTTGTTCCGCGACTTTTCAACTTGGTCGCTTTCTAATTTTTGTTTCACTTTTCGTGGCTAACTAAACTTGTTTTCACGCACCTCGCGACTTCCTTTGACTTAATCCATCCTTTGGATTGATGACCCAAAATTGCCTATGTCTCTCGAAGTGTTCATTCCTTTGTTTTGCGATTTCAAGGAAACCCGCGAAACACTAAGTTCTTGCATTCCGCTGAGACCGAACTAGTTTTCCGCGACTCTTTCAAAGCATAAAAATGCTCACATCTACCTACTAGATGATGAAGACCAGCTGCATTGAAGCATCCATTGGGCATGTAGTCAAGCTTAACCATGAAGAAATTGATCTTATCCTTGAAAACTTGTCTCTTGAATTCGTAAGCACTCACCACTGAATTGGAGTTGATTTGTGGAGTTCTGAAAGATGTATACTAAAATACTCACCAACTATCTGATTTTTACCATGAAATCTGACTCTGAGATGATTTGTGTATGACCGCAAATGGTTCCAAAACTTATGTACAAATGAGAAGATCATACATGTCACAAGTGAAACATGTAGAGAGTGCAAAACACTTATTACAAACAAAGTGGATCACCACAAGGATCGAGGAAAACACTCAATCGGTGATCAACACACGACAAGAGGAGAATATCTCCAACAACACAAAACAAAAACACAAGTATTTACAAGATGCAATAGACAACTTAATGGGAGTGTTTAAGATAAATCCCATTGAATGGGATTTGTAATACCTCTCCATCAAGATTAGACAACTCAAAAGAGTTGGCTTCTTTACAAGTAGTGATAATATATGGCCCACTCCAAAGTGCATCGGACTTGGATTACCGCCTCAGGCTTAGCGCTCCGTCCACGTCCCACTTGAGAACCAAAGTTCCTACTTTGAAAATTTGCGGCTTAGCTTTCTTCTCAAACCACTAGTTGATCTTTGGTGCCTTTCCAATCTTTCCATGATGACTGTCTTAGTTCTTCAAGTTCATCCAACTCCGGCATTTTGATTTCTCTTTGATCTGCACCTTCAAATTTCAGCTGCTTTGCTAGCTCCAATGAAGGAAGCTCAAGCGATAATCGAGCCTAGCTTCTCCGCCATATACAAGTTAAAATGGTGAATTGCTAATTTCCTTCTTTGGAGTGATTCTATCAGCCCAAAGAGCATTTTTTACTTTAGTGTGCCATTGTCTTTGATTGACCTGCATGATCCTCTTCATGATTCTGATCAGGTTCTTGTTAGTTGATTTCGCCAAACCATTACCTTAGTGGGTAATAATTTGAGGAAGTCTTCAAGTAAACTCCATTTCTAAGAGCCCAATTAGATGTTTTGATCCCAAAAATGCCTTAACATTATCAAAAATGATGGTTTGAGGAATCTCAAACCTTGTTGTAATGTCTTCTAAGAAATGATGACTTATTCAATCGCTTCTCCTTGAGTGGTGTGGCCTTGGTCCACCTGGTGAAGTAATCTGTTGCTATCAAGACCCATTTGTCACCCGCACTGTATGGAGGATTAATCATGCCTATGAAATCCAGTCCCCATTGAGAGAAGGGTGCATCCACTTGAGTACTGAGTACACTAGGCTTGAATACCATTTCAATGGTCACTTTGTCTTTACCAAAAGAAGGATGAGGTGTCACTAGGGAAGTCGACACCGTAAGAGAATTGCCTTTTCATTATGTTCCTTGGAATAGCTTCAATGGAAAATGCAGCAAAGATTCAATGCAGTCCCACACTCTGCTTCGTAATGCCGAGTCTTGGATTCCTCACTTGATATTGTTGGTGGACCTGTTTTACTATAACCTCTGCATCACCTCGGCATCTTAGTTTCTTGATTCCCATGTCCTCTGTTGCACTCATGCCTAAGAGTAGTGCTTCATACTTTGCAGTATTATTTGTATTATCAAATTGCAGCTTGTAGGCAAATGGGTACAACTCATTGGAAGGAGAGTACAATACTACACCAGCTCCCGAGCTCTCGCACCGGAATGACTACCATCAAATTCCATTGTCCAAATTTGATCTTCCTCTTCCTCCATGAGAAGTGGCAAGTTCTCTTTTTTTGATGTGAGGAAGTAATTTCCTAGCCCACAATCTTGAAAGAGAATGTTTGCTTTCGGATTATCGACTTTCGCACGGTGAACTTCATCTTTATTACTCATGGGTAAGAACTTCTTCATCTCGCCTTTTACTTTGGGATAGTCGTAGATGACCAATCCATTTTTATCTCTCCACCCAAGTCTCTGCAGAAACTCCTACTCAATAGCATACCAAAGGATGTTGGGATGTTTGTTACGCATGGTCGAAGCACCTTCTTGTCTGGAAAATCAGCTAGTGCTACATGTGCATCTTTGATTCTTCCTACCAATGGACTTGTTTGGATTCCATTGAGTAGCAGGTGCCATTTACCGGGTCAAGGTGAAGCCTAGAGCATTTGCAACTTTGGTTGGCATCACATTGTCTAAGGCTCCGAATCTATGATACAATTATTTAGTTGGAAGCCTTTAATGAGGAGTGACAGGTAGAAAGGTTCAACCCTGTTGGTTTTGGAGGCACTGAGGGCTAGCATGTTTTGGGAAGGTGGTGTGGATGGTGTGGGCAGTAAGCCTTTAGAATTAGGACTCGAGGATACAGGGTTACCACCACGAACTACATTAATGAACCTGTCAAACTGGGTAGGGTGTGTTTGTAGGTATTCTATTTCTGAGAGCTGGACTTTGGTTTTGCTTGCATGTTCCACAAAGTCAAATGGGGTTATGGTGAGCGAGGAAGAGGTTCCAAAATGGAGGAAGATTTACATGGTAGAGGCTTTGCTACTTTTGGTGTTGAATTCTCCTTTTTGGGTGTAGCAATTGGCTTGGAAGGGGGTGAGGGTGTAGCTTTTGATTGAACCTTAGATGTTTTTGCAGGAACAACATTTAAAGGAGAATTGTTCTTAGCAACTTTTGAGCTAGGAGAAGAATTAGATGACTTACTTGGCATAAGAAGCATGATCCCCGACAACCAAAGGTGAGCTTGGTTTTCTTTGCCGACTCCATAGTAAGGTGGTAATGGTGATTCTCTCGTGATGATTTTATTTTGTGTGACCTCTCGGAGGAGAATCTTTTTATTCTTCTTATCCTTTACTACAACCGTTGAGGATGAAGCACCTTTCCCCGGATTATGCACGAGCGAAAACAACACATGAGAAACTTGGAGCTTCTTCATCGTCCTCATCTTCATCATCAACGTACTCAATTAAGCCATTGTGCTTATCAACTTCCTCGACCTCAAGATAGTTTTCTTAGTCTTCCATATTTTCTTCTTCAGTTTCATCAATTTCTGCTTCCTCCTTCGGCTCTTTGGTGTCACAGATGGCATTGACTGGTGGTGCTTCAAGAGCAAGCCGACAAGGAGGTGGAGCAATCCTTGGCCTATCTGGAGGGTTTGGTTTCTTTGAAGCATTCCGCGTTGTGATCTGAGATAGCTGCTTCTTCAAGGCAACCAAGTCATTTGCCATGTTTTGGAACATCTGACCGTGGTGACAGAGTTTGAATTATGACGCTTTTGCTTTCCATCGGGGCCTTTCACCTTCCTAAAGGATTAGATCATCATTGGTTTCTATTGCATAGTCCTGGCTTCCCTCAATGTTCTTGGTTGGGCTCTTCTGAGGAAGAAACCTACTTCTGATGGCAAAACACTAATGAAAAACCTCTTCAAATTATTTTCAGAGGCACCACATCTTCAGGGATCCTTCTTATCACTCTATCATATCTTGCTACGAAGTCCCTCATTGACTCGGAGGTTTCTTTCTTCATTTGTACCAATTGGACCAAAAGATCCTGACAATCTTTTGTGCTCTTGAACCTGTGTTCGAATGCACTTCTTATATCCTCCCAACAGGTGACGGACCTCGGGGTAGCATGTAGAACCATTCGACAACTTTCTCTTGAAGTGACTCCACAAAGAGTCGGACTGACACATCTTCATCCTCAACACCCAACACACCGCAAGCAGTGATAAATGTTGCTACATGCTCTTCAAGGAGTTGAGAACCATCCCCTTTGAATTTTGGGAAGTTTTTCTCAAGCCTCTTGGTAGCTCATGGAGTGGTTGAGCAAGAGCCAATGGACCGGTGTTTCCTCCCCATGGTACATTAGGCCTACGGGCCTCACGATCACGTTCACGCTCACAATCACGATCCCCCATTCTATTTCTGTTTCTAGCTTCCAACCTTGTTAAGGCAAGCGGCTTTTGCCTTCTCTTTCGTTTGCCTCGGCATGAAGTCTCTCGGTTTTTTCGAGTTGAGCTCTTATTTCTTCTTCGGCTCTCGCCTCTCTTTCTCTAGCTTCTTCTTCGGTCTCCACGTCAGTGAAGTCTACAAGGTTCTCGTTGATGTATGGAAATTCATTGTCCAAAGGATTGACAACACTCAGGTTCCCAACGTGACCAATTGCTTGAAAAGGAATCCTCTGGATTCCGAGTAGCTCTTGTCTCCTTTAAAGTTCCTAAAAAATGGGATCAGTTTGTCCTCCTTGTCTCTGTTGCCAGGTGTATCTTCTATCCGCCAACTTGAAAATCTATGCTCTTCTTTGCGGTGCTGGAATTTGTCTTTGCCTCTCCAATTCAACAACGCGTTCTTCTTCAAGGTCTAGAATTCTCGTGGCAATGAAGTAGTGATTGGCACTTTGTCTATTATGCCATATGGCCTCCCTCAAATCTGAAGCAATGTCTTCTTGGATGTGGAAGAGCAATTTGGGTCTTTCAATAGGAGGGTTTCCCGAAATAACCATGATTTGAATCCATTCAAATTCCATAAATTTTTTTTTTTTTTTTTGAATTTTGAATTTTCTGACTTTGCGGTCGCATTCAGGTGCAGATGCTTTTAAATCTGCCCCACAAGTGGGCAAAATGGCGAGAAAATTTGTCGGGTGGACAAACTTGTGGATTTCTTGCCAACGCTCTGGGAATCTAAGTCCCTTTACTTAACCGTCAAGAATCGCCGTATATGCATGTGCGATAAAATGTGGATTTCTGTGGTGGCCTTTCGACCGAGGATCCAACAGGGGCACTCCACTGACCTCGCGGCAAAGCTAGCAATCTCTTGCTAGGGAAGACTTTGTCTGAAAGTGGGAAATGGAG
Organism: Taxus wallichiana var. yunnanensis; assembly: GCA_018340775.1. Classification (NCBI taxonomy): domain Eukaryota; kingdom Viridiplantae; phylum Streptophyta; class Pinopsida; order Cupressales; family Taxaceae; genus Taxus; species Taxus wallichiana. Next base: position 147,334,035 of record CM031239.1, on the reverse strand, counting down.
TGAGAATAGAGGTAGGAGAACTAATGCTGCACGTAGAAAATCAGATTCTTGTACACACACTAGTTAGAAATTTCAACATATGCATTTATGAGAAGAAACAACCCTGCAAATGGCAACAAGACAAGATAAGATTGCGAACTCAAAGTTTCTAAAATCTCCTCATCAAAGAGGCTACAAAATCTTTCTTCTTGTATTGATGCTTTAAACAGAAGTCGTATATAATGTGGGAATGGAAGAAATTTGAGAATGGAGGAAAGTAGAAGAAAATGGATATCTCCTTTGCTTTCTCTAAGTACCATGCACTCGTGAGTTTACAAGATCAATTGCCAACCTCCCTTTTACAATGGCGTGAAGAATCCATTAAATATCTTGCAAGAAATGGTTACAACTTTTTCTTTGTTAGCAAGAAATAGTTTACAATCTTTTCAATCATTCGCGTCCGTTCAAATTCTTGATTCACGAAGAAACGCCAATGGCGAGAAAAACCGACTTTTCATAATGCAACCGTTACACTCGTTTTGTAACTTTGAATTTGAACCGATCATTTTGCCTTTGAAACTTTAAACTAGAGTCGTCAACGTGGGAGAAATTTACTGGAGCGGGCGTGGAGGATTTCTTTTTGCATTTTGTGAGTTTATAAAGATTTGGCATTTTGGAACATTTTGGCCTCGCTCACCCGCTTTTGATATGGTCTTGACATGTGGCCTCACTTGAGTGGAGATAGAGTCGCGGGCCACTTTTATAATTTTACCTTTTTTTCAATGCGGGCTCAAAAACACAAATTGCTCCGCCGGCCCGCCCACTTGCTTTGACCTTCGATGCGGGCTTAATATTTGACTTTTTCCTCGCGTGAGCGGGGCTGTGAGTCACTTTTTAACTTTAAGCTCCTTTAATGAAAACATTGCTCAAATTCTCAAATCGCCTCGATGGCCCGCTTCCTCGCCTTGACTTTCTATTCGAGCTTAATATTTGACTTTCTCCCTTATAGCATGATCGAGGTTGCGGGTCACTTTATGCCTTTTAGCCCTTTTTACAAAAAGGCTTCGACGATCTGCCTCCCCACTTTGACTCTTTTGATGCGGGCTCAACATTTGACTTTTTCCCTCTTGGAAACAAGGCTCAAAAACTCAAAAGGCTCCGACGATCCGCCTCTACGCTTTGACTTTTAATGCGGGCTCAACATTTGAATTTTTCTCATAGCATGATCGGGGCTGTGGGTCACTTTATGACTTTTCTCCTTTTCACCACAATGCCTCAAAACGCAAAAAGGGACTCGTCCTGCCGCATCTAATTAGATATGTCCACGTACCCATGGATAATGGGGCCAAAATTTGACGGGGAAGAAAACGCCTGTCATTCACGATTGTGGAAAAATATAGAGAAGAAAACTCCACCATTTTGCGCTCGATTTTCAAATTTCTTTCGCGAACCAAGGAATTGAAAACAATACAAGGTTCGACGATCCATGGCCATAGAAAGATTGACAATTTCATTCAAATGAGGACAACAATAAAATTTTCACGTGTCCAGATAGGAAAACGGAAAATTTATCAAAACGCAATCTTGATTGAGAGTTTAAACAACTTCAAAGAATGAATTTCTCTATCTTTTTGGACTTCCAACTATATTTAAACACTTCTAGAGGTTGTGAGCTCAAAAATGAGGGGGGGATTTTGAGGGCGACAACAACTGGCTCTAGCTTGGGGACATGACATGGACTGAGCATAGTGAAGACATGACATGGGAATCCAGAATCTCAATCTCTAGACCCTGTAATTCGTTGACTAGTGCCTTATCCATTGGGCCTTGCAGAGTCATGTACAACTTCGAGAAAGAAAGATCAGAAGAAGGAAGCACACGACACGCAACAGTAAGGGGAAACAAAACCACACAACGGAAAGGGAAACACACCTATGGTACAAGGCGGGGGAACAACCCGCTTTCACTGATGATACAATTTCAAGTATTGCCCGCTCCGAGGCAATTCCAGCGGCGTTCCATCCAAATATGAGAGAAGAAAAGCGTTCTTGCTGCAAGCTTCATGAATCTAGAATGGGCCGAGCCATAATGAATCGAACTTTCCATGGCTGCCTTTTGGTTCTCTTCTCTTGTCCCATGGTAGGATGAAGTCTCCAACTTTGAATTCTCTTGCCTTGGCCTTCTTATCAAAATCTTCTCAGTACTTTCAATTGGTGCTCCTTAATGCGATCCACCACTTGGAGTCTATTTTCTTCCAGCTTCTCAAGAAAGAGGATCCTCTTGTCAATGGAATCCTTGTACTGACCATCTTCTATTGCCTGTAGCAGCTTGAGAGCTGACATCTCGATCGTGAGAGGAATTTCTGCTTCGACTCCATACAACAGTTGGAATGGTGACATACCTATTGCCTTCTTGGGAGTGATCCTATCCGCCCACAATGCGTCATACAAACTTTTGTGCCAATTCCTTTGATTCTTGTTTACAAGCTTGCATGGACAATGGTCACAATGTTCTTGTTACTTGATTTAGCCTGTCCGTTTCCTTGTGGATAGTAGTTAGAAGAATGAGATAGGGAGATTCCGTAGCTATAGCAAAAAACTTGGTCAGCTCTCTTGAAGAGAAATAGGTAGCATTATCTGCTACAATATTCTGTGGTACTTCGAAACGGACTATGATATTCTCCTTGATGAAGTTGCATACTGTTTCAGTGTTGGCTTGTTTGGTCAGAATGGCTTCCACCCATTTGGTGAAGTAGTTTGTTGTTGTGAGTACATAGGTGTGCCCCGCGCTTGAGTGAGGGTTCAGAACACCAATGAAGTCCAAATTTCCACTTGTTGAAATGGTTCTTCAATAACCACAGCCCGAGTGGTAATGCAGCGAGTTGTGGTCTTCCAACGAATTGTTGGCATGCTTTGCATTTAGAAACCCAATCTTGAGTGTCTGCAAAGATGGTGGGCCAATAATACCTTCCTGGAGGATCTTGTGTGCAGTGACCATTGCTGAAAAATGTCCACCACATGCTTGGTCATGGTATGCTTTAAGCAACTTTTCTTGTTGCTCTTTATCTACGCACCTGAGGAAACAACCATCCAGGCCTCTTTTGTAAAGCGCATGATTCCAAATTACAAATTTAGCGCCTTTAGCTTGAGTGTTTTCCTTTTCTTGTAATCAAGATGGGGAGGGCATTCTCTATAAGTCAGGTAATAGGCAATATCAGCATACCACTCATCAGTAGTGGTGACAAAGAGAACTTGTGGGTTGTCTTCTGAACAAGTTGAGCAAGCATAGTTTTCTTCGCCATGTTGAACTTTGAGTGTTTCATCTTCAACAATCAACTTGCACAAGCCATTTCCCCTTACCAGATTGATGGGCCTTACTAATTTTGCAAAGTTAGGAATCAATTTCGTAACGAAATTGATCTTGCCAAGGAAAGACTAGAGAGCCTTCTTGTGGGTTGGCAAAAGAGATCGAGGATGTCGAGAGACACTTTCCGGGTCAATTGCAATTTTATCTTTTGAGACAACGTGCCCCAATAGCTTACCCTACGAAACTGCAAAAATACAATTCTTGGGGTTCAGTGACACTCCAAATTCTCTTCATCTCTCGAACACTTTCTCTAAATGCTCTATGTGCTGTTTTGCTTATTTTGAGAAGACGGTGATATCATCTAGATATGCCAGGACAAACTAGTTGATGAGTCCACGGAAAACAATAGTCATGGCTTTCTAAAATGTGGCACCCACATTTGATAGACCAAAAGGCATTTTCTGATATGCACATGTTCCCCATTTGGTTGTAAAAGTGGTTTTGTACTGATCCTCCTCTTTGATCTTGATTTGATCGAAGCCCGAATAACCATCAAGTATGGAGAACCTTTCAAATCTAGCTATTGTTTGAAGGATGTGTTCCATGAAAGGCAATGGATGATAATATTTTAATGAAGCCTTGTTCAAGCCCCAAATCGACATAGAGCCTTATCTTTCCGTTCTTATTCATGACAGAATCGAATTTGCTACCCAAGATGAATACTTGATAGGAAATAGTTTTTTTGACTCAAGGAGTTTGGATAACTCCATCCTCATAAGTGGTTTAATCCTGGGGTTCACAGGTCTTTGTTTTTGTCTTATTAGCTTAGTAGTAGGAATCGGATCAATAGCATTGTAATGTACCCATTTTTGAAGACCCTTAGCCTATCATTCCCCGTGGGCTTTACGGATGTTGCAAGGGGAAAATTATATTAAATAATTTTATAATATTGCCTGGAGAGTGATTTTAATCATTTGACATTATAAAGCAATATTTATTTAATTATTTAATATTTATGGAGCAAGTAATTATTTAATTAAATTCCCAAAATGCAAATTAAAAAAAGGGGGGGAATTAATTAAATAATATTTAGGTGGCTTTTAAATATTAAAATTACCTTTTTAAAAGGGCACTCCACACCTAGGGGAAATAAACTTATTTTATTTAATAATTTCCCTCTCCTAGGGATTTCGAATTTTGTGCCTCCTTGCTTATAAAAGGAGTGCTAGGATCATTGTTAGACTCATGTTATGATGATATTTATTTTATGCTCCATGCTTGGAGTTGGGATGCATGCCCATTGATGCTCTCTCTCTCTCTTGCGTGGGAAGTTAGTGAGCTGGTTTTGATCAATTGAAGTATTTTCTCTTGCTCCATTGTTGAGTTCTCTTGTGTTGAAGTATGTTCTTTGCATGATTCATACTTTCTAACAATGGCGACTTGATAAGGGACTTGTTTTAGTATGTTTTGTGAGTGAACAAGGTAAAATATAATTTGATCTATGTTGGTATAATTTTCCAAGTGTAGGACTGTTATTTGGAGGGTTTTTGAAGTGTAGAAAGAGCTGAAAATAATTTATGTCATTCCATCTAACCCTAGCGACTTGATTGAGACTTTTGGGGGCTGTTTTGGAGGGTTTTCGGGTGTCATAAAATTCAGATCTTTAGTTCTTTGGAAAGATCTTAATTTATAGAATTATCTGCATTTTATTTGAGGAGAAAATATGGAATATTGAAGGAGTTATGCATTTTTGAATATTTCAGCTGTCTGCAGGCTTTTCTGGGTATGGAAAATTGATATTTATATCAGATCTGCAGTTTGGGGTTGATTTAATATTGCATATGATTGTAGAAACTAGGAGAAATAAGGAGAAGATGTTTTCATAATTTTTGGAGTGGATTTGATGCCCTAAATGTGCTGGGCGACCTACTTTTTAGGTCAAAATTAGGGTTTTGGGTTGGCTGTGCGAAATCTGATTTTTGCATATTGTTCTTCATATTTTTGTGGTCCATTATCCAAAATTTCAGCTCATTTGGACTTCTCTAGTCAAAGATATGAATTTTTAAAAATTTGTAGCAGTTTAGGGTTTGAATATTAATTATTTACAGTTGTGTATGATTAGATTTGTGTTAATTCCTAACTTGTCCTAGAAGGGGACATTACAAGTATGTTGAGTAATGCTAGAGTCAAATCCTTTTAGATCCTCATAGCTCCATGAGAATACATCATGAAATTTTTGACAGAGGGAACCAAAAGCTTGTTCTTCTCAGTAGTACACATACCTTTCCCAACAAAAGCTCCTTTCCTTGTGCAATAGTGACCAACTTACATTTTTCTTGACCCTCGGGCATGCCTCGGTTTTGCCCCTTGATCTCTTCGTCAAAGTTGAATGTGCCTTCAACGGTGACTAATCCTTTGGGTAACTTGTTTGTTCGTAGTTGAATGATCCGATCATTGTAACCGCCTTGTAAAGTCGGTTGCAAGCTGGAAGAAAATTCAGCCTCATTCTCAACAATCTGCTAATCATTCTCAAAAACTTGCTAGTTTACATAATTATCTAAAATGAATGGTCTTATAACCATCTTGACATGTTGATATCCTCGGATAAGACCCTTCGTGGGAGACAATTGAGAACTAATTGTCGCCATTTGATTTGCCTTTTTATTTTGTTTTTGCGGCACCAAATTGAAGATCGACAACTTAAAAGCTTTAGAAGGCCCAAACGTGGTGTCTATAAGCTCTCAAAAATTTGTTTTTAACCGCACACTGCGTTTGACTTTGTGGATGACCAATCCAGTGTCTCTAGAGATTTGCATAGCTTTGATTTGTTTCTTTTCTGCAATTAGCAAACCATAGACCAATGCCTCATACTCCACTACATGTCGGAACATGCAAATTGTAGAGCTTGGGGCAAAGAAGACTTTTTTGATTGTTGGAGAGTTAAGAACTACACCCGCCCCAACCCCATTTTTGCTTTTAGAATCATCAAAGTATATCTTCCATAATCTAGAAGCATCATTTTCTTCTTCTTTGTGCGGCGCATGGGAATAACAGAGTTTTCCTTGTGGATACAATAAGCACCCAAACCAGTTTGCGTAATCGTATCACAAGGATCAAATTCATAGTGCGCTTTTGCCCATTCATCTAGCATCGGGAATTGAAGTTGATGAATGCATTATTTCAGTTGGTTCAAGATCACAATTCTTTTCTTTTTGGATCATACAATTTGCATTGATAGGACTAGGATCATAAACTTCCACATGATAAGCTGATATAGGTTCAGCCTTAATAGTAAACCTAGTTTCATATCTTGTTCTAAGCAACATATGAGACCAATCTGAGGAAAGATATCCGCCCACCTTGGCTGTGAAATCTCTGGAAAGGCAAAGGGCAAATAAAGGTGGCAAATCAATCACATAAATGTCTTGCATTATAGTTAGGCTTAGACATACATGTAGGGTTGGTTCCAAATCTTTTAATATAATTAAGACTTGCACTGTTGATCCATCAAGCTGCAAAAACCCTTGGAAGTTGGATTTTACTCAATCCCCAAGATGTCTGCTATCTTCTTTGGCATTACTAGCACTAGAATCTATCATGCAATTATGAACGAGGTGCTTCCTAACTATGAGAGACATGTAGAAAGGAGGGGGCTTAGCAATTGAATTTACATCTTCCTCCTTTGGTTGACATAAGCTAAACACGACATCTGATTTGTGCATGGCGGGTTCCAGAGGTGGAAGTTGCTTCAATGCTTCTTACAACAAATCCTTTTGATATGGGATAGACAATGCATTCCACATTGTGACATTGAGATTTGTTTTCTTCATTTGTTCCACAATGTTGAGAGGAATACCTGTGCAACTTTTTGTAATGGAGCGACATGTTCATTGTTACGTTTCTCTACCGTGGAAGCTCTTTAGTTGTGGATTTGGAATGTTTCGTGGTTCTGCGAGTGTTACACGGGTTTTGTGAATCTCATGGGACTTGTTCACTTTGCGGTTGCGAGTAACTGCGTAAACTGGATGAGGCCGGATTTTTCTCAAGTCCGTGGACTTATTGGAAGTGTCACGGGGGATTGAGGCAACATGAGGAGATCTCATGTCCATTTGCCTCTTTTTAGATCTTGTATGCTCCGCCACATGAAGTTGTGGCCTGTTTGAGTTACCCGCGGCTTGATTAATTGCACAAGTCTTTAGGTTTGAAGAGCATGAAGTTGGGTTCTAAAGCAAACTCTTGAACCTTGTCTATATTGCTTGTTGAAGGGACTGCGGTTTGTTCTCGCAGAGATAGAATGGAGCATGAGACATGATGACCTTTTCCCCCAAAGAGTCCATTTCAGCCTCACATGTTTGTCACAAGGATACCACCATTCAAAGCCTTCTGCCACATTATTATGAATTGAAACAATGGCCTTGCTTAAGTTAGGGTTGATCACAAGGATACCACCATTCAAAGCCTTCTGCCATATTATTCTAATTGGAACAATGGCCTTGCTTAAGTTAGGAGCAAACATGGGTTGTGGATTTGCATTTGGTGGTTTTCTTGGAGGGTAATTCTATGGAAACCTTTGATTTGGATATTGAAAGCTTTGTTGCGGATATCCCTAAGGAGGGTTATGATAAGTCTTAGGAGCTTGAGCTTGATGCCTCTTAAGAGAGACAATCTCATTTGTTAGATTTTTAAACCGGATGTTAAGACTTTCAATTTCATCTTGCTAACAGAGGAATCAAATGTAGAAGCAGGGGAGATGAAGCGGGTGATTGAGGAGTAGGAGCAACAATGGGTTGGGTACCATGTGGTGGTTTAAGAAAAATGGGCAAGGCAATCTAGGGGGCAATTTGTCTGCTTGGATAAGGCAGTTTTCAGCCCTAATGGCTATTGCATAGGTGTTTGGTAATTGAACCGCACCCATAGATTGGATCATTATTGCTATATCAAAATTTAGAGCTCTAAGAAAATATAAGAATGCACCTTGTGGAGTTGGTCTTAGTAGCACTAGAATTTTGTCCCATGTTTGTTGGAATTTGAAGTTGAAGTCCGCCATGAGCTCATTTGGAGCTTGCTTGATTCATTACGAGTTGCTGCTCTAGTAAGGATATGTTATCTACTTTCTCCTCAAATTGTTGACAAAGAGTTATGCCAAGCTCATCCCAATTGTGAATGGAAGTAGGTCTCAAGCTTCTATACCATTGAAGTGCTTTACCTTTTAATGAAGAAGAAAGAAGCCTAATTGCAACATCATCTTTTGTAACTAGATGAACTAACACACATTAGCAACATCTTGAATATGATTAGCGGGGTAGTGAGGTTTGCACTCGAAAGGAATTCTTTTAAGGGCAGACATTGTTATATCATGTTGAGCATTTAGTGCTAAGGGACTACCATCATTGAAACTGACAAAGGGTAAATTTCTTTGTTGTGCCATGAATGGAATAGGTTTTAAAACCCTAGAAGAAAGCAAAAAAGGCCTCTACTAGGAGTAGAAAGAGTTCTATTGGGAGGAGACTGTGATCTCCGGACTAATCTACCTCTTCTTCTTCTAGGTGATAACTAAATACTCAAAATACTCACTTCTTGCTGTACGTTCTCTTGTCTATATTCTTCTCATGAAAATGGGCACTGGGCCGCTCGATTAGAAAATTTGAACTTGGGAGTCGCCATATTTGTTGAAGAACTACCTCAAAAGGCTGAAATCACTAAGTCACACACCAAAACTCAGTAATAATGAATTTAAGCTTTATCAAGCATCCCACCTAGCGTGCAAAACCGCTTGGAGCTCAAAATTGTGCCTTGCCTTGATCGGAAGATTCAAGATTTTGAGGCAACATGGATTGTCTCCAAGTGTGGGACTTGGGCTTGAGATAGATCTTCAGAGAAGGCTGACTTCCTTGTTACGCGGATTTGGGAAACCCATATAACACAACCTACTTCTAACTCTAAAACTACTTTTACAGCTAACCCTACACTAACAATTCCAAGGGACCAGGAGAGAGAGATGCAAGAAAGGTAAATCCTAAGCTAAAGGGCCGCGATAACACCAAAAGGAGGTGGAACTTTCCCAAATCCAAATGACACAAATTCAAAAACACGAGGTTGGGATCGTAAAAGTGCACTTAGTTCAAATGCAAACTGATAAAAGAGACCGAAAAATATGAGAGGGCAAAATATTCAAATCAAACACTATGTATTTGAAGGAAGTAACACACTTGCACCGATGGATCTTCAATTGCTTACATACGAGAGCCGAGGCGGAAAATGATCATTCGCGACTTATAAAGGTTGATGACGTTAAGTTTTGAGTTTCGCAGAGAAAAGCTCGGAAATATGCCATGGAAGGAAAGATGGAGAAGAACCCTTACATAATGCAAGCACTTGTAATTATACAATTTCATGCTAAGGAGAGAGAGGAGGAGAATGGAAAAGGACCGCCAAGTTGGGCCCACTGATCTGCTATGAAAATATATTGAATGAGTGTGAGCGCCATGAAATCTTGTAGAATTTTCTTGTAGTACAGGCATGGTCGCCTCCAAATGCAATCATCAACCCTAAGCATGACCCCTTGAGTCTATCGCACGCCATTTGATTGCACAAAACGACGCCATACTTCATTAAATTTTGGTGGTTGGTGTGGTTGACTCTCTAGTTCGAATTCGGTGTCGCCTTGAGATCATCTATGGCTTTCGCGTTGTCCTGCGACATTTCAAAATTTCCTTCAATCCGTCGACTCTCAAAACTTCTTCCCGCATGCTTTGAGGCAAAATTTTCCCGCATCACCCGTGAGTGTCTAATCCTTCAACCCGCGACTTTTGACCCGACGACATATTTCCTTTGTTTTTCTGCTATGAGTAGGAAATTTGCAGAGCACTATAAATCATCATATCCGTTGAACATTATGTCAGTGTTATGTGGCTTTTCAACTTGTTTCAACGCCATGTGGCCAACTAAACTTTTTTTTCACCTCGTGACTTCCTTTGAGTTAATCCATCCCTTGGATTGATGACCCAAAATTGCCAAGTCTTTGAAGTGTTCATTCCTTTGATCTTGTAGGTTCAAGACAACCCACAAACACTAAGTTTTTGCATTCTCATGTAGACTAAACTAGTTGGGTCATGTGGCTTTTCCAGAGCACGAAAATTGTTAAGTCCTTTTGATGAGTTGTTCAAAATTGCACGTGGTGTAATTTTGAACATGCAAGAAGGAGACACTTAAAGGTATCTCTATGGAAATCATCATTGGTTTGCCCGTGGTTTAAAGTAAGAGTTGTTTACATGTTGTAGTTGATGGATTCACAAAACATGCCCCATTTTGTACATTTCCAGCCATAGTTACCTGAGATGGGGGACGGTGGGACAAGGTTTCGAGACGGCAAAAAATTTCTAAATTTTAGGGACGTCGGGACGGCTAATTAAAAATATATAAATATTTAAAATATAAATATATAATGACTAAATTATATAAATAAGCTGAAATAAAACCATTTGAGATTTAAATAAGGTGAAACTTGAACTCATATAGTTTTGGATGAGATTGAGTCAAGTTGTAACTACCTTCCCTTGAAATCTTGATAGAGGATTCAAATGAGGAAGAGTTCTTGGGTTTTGGAGAAGGGAAAAATAGGTAGAGGAGATTTTAGAGCGCCAAGCCTCGATTGATCTGTTTGAGATCATGTAAACTTTGCATAACAGATCTTACACTAATAAAGCTTGAGTTCTTGTAATATATGATGAATTCATGATAAAACAAAAGTGTATGATGTTTCTCTTGCTTGGATGTTGTGATGTTTCTAAGACTAATGAGATTCTGAGAATGGAGGTTTGTTATTATGAGAGAATTATTCTTACTTGTTGAAACTAGATGTCATTAAGAGCGTTTACTCATGTGTAGAAGGGAAACTCTTTGTTTTTGGAAATGCATTGTGAATATGCAGATTTTGGAGATGGTACAGTGTAGTGTGATTAACTAGAGAATGCTTCAAGTATGGAGGTTTTAAAAAGGGCAAAATTAATGTATCTTTGAAGAGGTAAGAGGATTGTGCATAGGATTTCTTATTGATCCATGTGTTTGATAAATAGTGAATGAATTTTTGAATGTTGTTGCTCTTGTGTGAAGTATGTTTATTGAAGAGGATGGTGTTTAGAAACCCTGGTGGAAGTGTGAAACCCCAAGGAAAATAGATCAAAATCCTAAAACTAAGATCAAAATGCGGCAAACCACGTGTGGGACGCCTCGACATCCCCCCCACGTTTCCCCATCCCCAGGACGTTTCCCAGCCTCTTTAGACGTCCCCAGGACGTTTCCCATCGGCATGCGCTGTGGGAAACATGGGGGAAACGTTTCCCCCACGTCCCAAGATGTCCGGGACGTCGCGGATGTGTCCCCGCGTAACTATGTTTCCAGCCAAGTATAATATCAAAGTAGCGCAACATAAGCATGGTAGAGTTACTTCATGGTTGAGTATTCATGCAAGGGAACACCAACAAAGTATGTGGGTGGTTAGTGGTGACAAAGGGAGTGTACTTTGGAGAACTATAGCTCAGAATTTCAGACTTGGTATTGTTGTCATTATTCATATCAGCCATCACATGATTTCATTTGCATGCATACAAGTGGGTAGGAAAGTATTTTTAGTCAAGAGATGGAGCATTTTTCGATTGATGAATGTTGGGAGAAATTTTTCAACCTTTAAAGAAGTATTTTTAGTCATTGCCATGCTCACAATTCCTAATTTTGCAAGGAGATTTCAGTTTTGCAGTTGTTGTTCCATTTTTGAGTTGCTGATTTTGATAAAATCAGATTATGAGTTGTTATTTTCAGACTTGATGAGGTCATAAAATCATTGAAAAATAGTGGGAGATGGTTCCAACTAAAGAAAACAACTACTTCAGCCAACATAGCTCCAAATTGGGGGAAAAATCTAATGGGCCCCAAATGGGACACCTTCAACTCAAGATGGATTTTGATAAATCTAAACACCAAATACAGATTTTTCAAAGAGATAGCAATTAATTGCAATGCATATCAGATTTATCTATGAAAAATGCGACTAGGGTTGTTGAAGAAAACCATACAAATCAACATTAACATTAAACTAATCCCATTCAAATCTGATCCATGTAATTATGAGGCTAAATTATGCAATAAAACTCAGATTTCTGATGTTAGACAAGACTGAAATTAATTAATGTAAGTTTGCAAACACGCTGCCATGCAAAGGTCTGAAAATGGCATTTACACACCTAAAAAAAATGAGAATAGGTTGCTTTAATTCATAAAAATCAGATTATGTGATGGCAATACAAATCAGACTTAAAATGTTCCATCTACTCTACAAATCAGCCAAGAAGTGGGTCGCTCCACATATGGAAAATAGAATAACAACTTCTGCAATTTATTCTTCAAACCCCAGATTACACAAATCTGCAAAAACTCCTTCAAACATTGCTGGAAATAACAAAAATCTGTGCAAGCTCAATGAAATTGCTTGAGTAGAAATGCCTCACAATACTCCAAGAGGGTTTTCATCCTCTAGAGGTAATTCCTAAGGGTTTTCGTCCTTGGAATAAATTATGCAAAAGCTCTAAGCTTCAAACATAAAATCAACAATGAGAGAAAATAATCAAGTGTCCTTCTTCAAGCAAATCTCATTGCTTAAATAGAAGAATTGGGCCTAATGGCCACCTCCACTCAACCAATCGGATTCTCCTCTTTATTAAATGCTTTTCCCACCAAAGGAGGTCACTTTTATAAAGTGACTTTTTCTTTTTGTTTTTCTATCCACCACTTTTCTTCAAGTTGCATTTTCCTAGTGGGAATAACTTTTGGCCCATATGCTTTTTACCTTTTCTTTGTCTTTTTCATCCACCAAGGGGGTCACTTTTATAAAGTGACTTTTTCCTTTTTTAAAAAAATTATTTTTGCCTCCTAGTGCAAGTCGCACTTTCCATGGACATATTTGCTAAGTGATTTTATTTTTATTAGATAAGGTAAAAACAGGGATCAACTCCTAGGGGCCTTACAAAGAGAGATACAACGTGAAAGCACAACAAAAACAAAATAGAGACAGAAAGGTCCAAAAGGAGTTAAACAAGCTTAACTCGAACAAAGAAACCCCGGACCAACAAACACAACAATAAAAAAAAAGAACAGCCTAAGAGCAAGCTTCAAACAGTTCGCCAAAAAACCGCTAACAGTTCAAGATTGAAAAGACTAAGAAGTATTTTGGCTTTTGGGGGAAGCAACCCTGTTGTTGATAGGACTTTCATTGTTGTGCTCTTCCTCCTCTTTCAGTGCTGGTCTGTTCCCCTTCAACATCATCTTCAAAGCTATTGATGCAGAGCTTGAACTTTCTTTTCTTAGTGCCTTCATCCATCACCTCCATCCTTTCACTCAAATCATTGACCTTTTTATCCAGCTCGACCATCTCCTATCTGGACTTGATCTGGGCCGTGCAAATATGTTTGGAAGCCATGATGGCCTCCATCATGGCCTCACGCCAACCAGAATTGGTGTCTTCCATAGTCTGAACCTAAGTCACCGGAGTTCGTGTTCGTGTTCGTGTTTGGCAAGGATAAATTTTAACAAAAATCGTCAATCGATAAAGTTCACGAAAAAAATTCGCCAATAAGTTCAGATTGTATAAAATTGCATTTTTATTATTTAATTTTTTAAATAAATAATAAACATACAAGAATGATTGAAATATACAAATCTTTTTTAAATAAATAATAAACATACAAGAATGGTTGAACTTGAAATACACAAATATTATTAAATACTTTCAAAAACATTATGAAATGATGTCATACATGCATGTGAAATCACAAACTTAAAGAGGGTTTCTTGTTTCAAAAAGAGTCTAGATTCTAAAGCATCTAAGTTCTACCACTATTCTCAAACTTTTGGATTTCTCTAAACTTTTTACATCAAAAAAGCTCAAAATCATCAAGAGCACTTGGATTAGATGGTTCGATATCATCATCTTTAGATTCACCACTGAATCCATCTTGTGAAAGCAAGTCAACATCATCCGCATCTGCCATGTGTTCTGAAATGGGTTAGAGTTGTGAAGACGAAGTAGATGAATCTTTCGTTGCTTTCTTCATACACAATTGCAGATTGCTGCGAATATAAACAAGATCTCCCAACCTCCCGACAACAATTTTGTTTTGCTTCTTTGACTGAATGTGGTCAAAGCAACTCCAATTCCTTTCACACGCTGATGAACTAGCTCCCTGACTCAATACTCTAACAACAAAGCGTTGTAGCTCACAAGTATCTGCTCCAAAGTTACTCCACCACCTATATCCTTCAACATCTGGGTGTGACATGTCATACTTGGTTGTTGGTATTCCAAACATCTTTTCTTCTAACCTGTATGTCCAACACTGATCCCTGATTTTGCTTGCAACTTGTGGATCTGGTTCAAACCTCCCTATGGCTTCATAAAGGCCACTCATGATTTCACTGTCACCTTGTCTGTCTATATGGAAGAGTTTTGGCTCCAAATAGCAAGTTGCTGCATGCAAAGGGGTGTGCATCATTTTCCACCTTGAATCAATTGTTTCCCATATCTCAATATAGTCTACTTCCACATTATTGAATGTTTTTTGAATGCTTTCCTTGCAACGGTCCATGCTTTCATAAAGCATACCAAGACAAGGTTTATCACCATCAACCATACGAAGCACTTCAACAATTGGTTCACAAACTTTTAAAACTTTTGTTGCATTTTCCCAAAAATTGTTGTTTAGAATTATTTGCTCTATGTTCTTTCCTTTTGCACCTTTAGAAAGAATTGAATTTTCCCAATCAGTGGAACAAATAACTGATCTTAGTGCTGCTTTCTCTTCAACCACTCTTTTCAAAGTGATATAAAATGAGGCAAATCTTGTTTCACAAGGCCTCAACAACTCTCTGGATGCATGCTACCTATAAATGTTCAATGTGAGCCGGTGGTTCCTAATGAAATTCGCAATTGCTCTCCCTCTATGAATTGTTTCATGCACCCATGGAAATTTAGCCAAGTCATGAAGCAACAAATCAAGGCAATGTGTTGCACATGGACTCCAAAATATATGTGGGTACTTATCCATAATCAACTTCCCAACGACCCACATAGTTTGCAGCACTATCAATCGCAACTTGAACCACGTTCTCTATACCCACTTCAAGAATGGCTTCCTCTAATATTTTGAAAATATACTCAGAGGTCTTCTTGTGGTTCATGGTATCAACTACTTTCAAAACACTACGCCCAGAGGGCAAGCCACCAAAACATTAATCAATGGCCTCTGACACATGTCTGACCATCCATCACTCAATATGGTGCAACATGTTACACTCCAAGAGGCTTTGACCGCTGCCAATTTCTCGGTCACCCTTTCTTTTGATTTCTTCAAAAGAGTTGTTTGAAGAGCCTTTGAAGTAGAGGTGTATACCCTTTGCCAAACTCTATGAACTTTCTGAATTGCATTCTTAAAATGCGGATTTCTAGCAACATTGAATGGAATTGCACTCGAATAAAACAAATCAGCAAATACATTGTCCACGTGTTGTTTCTCCACTGGTTTCCAAAGGCTGTTCAAAGTTCCACTTTTTGATACCCTTGTTGCATCTCCGGACATGGGAATGTTTGAAGCAGAAGACATAAAATTTGTAGTGAACCTATATATTTTTGCTTGAATTCTTTGCTTTTTTTGTGCTGATTTTTGCTTTCTTGCGGATGAAGAGGCTTGGTCTTTCTCTAAAGTAGCTCTGATGCTTGGAGTTACATTTGGGCATGCAATAACACCCCCTCCTGCACCAGCTGAAATGCCAAGTAGGTGGTCCACTACCCTTGCGATACTCCCGAAAAATGAATGACCACACAAATAACATTTGATAAGACTACCATTTCATGTTACGTGTTTCCATCCCTCAACTTTTGTTTTAAAGACGATGAGATTATTATACCTATATAACTTTAATAACTTTAATACCAAGTAGACATCCAAAATAATAATAATCTAATTAAATTATTAAAACTTAAAAGCCTTCTAAAAAGAATAATAAATAACTAAATTATAATTAAGTCCTAATGAAAGATTAAACTTAATTTAAAAAATATTAATGTTATTCATAATAAAAGAATTATAAATACATATTATAAAATTTAAATAATTTCGTAATTTTCCGTAATTTATATCTTAAGCTCAAAAATATATTCAAAACATATAATTAATTGATAAATAATAAATTACGAATCTAAATTTCTAATTTTCTATAATATAATTATTAATTATTTTCTAACTATCAATAAACAATAAAAATATATTAACAACCTACAATTAATTGATAAATATTAAATAATAAAATATACATTTAAATTTATAATTTTGGATGATAATTAATTAATTTCTAACTATTAAAAAATAATATAAATATCTTAATAAACCTAAATCTAAAAATTAAATTTCTAACTATTAATAAATAATAATATATTAATAAAACTCCGAATGAAAAATTAAATTTCTAACTATTAATAAATAATAATATATTAATAAACCTAAATATATAAATTATAATAACAAATTTGAGTTTAATATTATTTTTTTAATAACAAATAAGAATTTAATATTGAATAATAAGATTTTATAAGTTCAAAGTTTTATTTATTTATTTACTTCCTATATTTTTCAACTGTCGTTATATTTAAGTTTAATATTGAATTTTTAATAACAATAAAAATTTAATTTCAAATCTTTATCCAATATTACTATTAAATGGCAATTTATAACTTTAAATTTAAGATAATAAATGAATGAATAAAACAAACTAAACCTAATGTCTACGTATGTTTTATTTATTTATTCATTATGTTTTTAAATGTCAATAAACAAATAATATACCTAAATAAAATACGGAAAACCTAAATAAGCTAAGTTTATGTGCTTATAAAGTTTTATTTATTTATTTATATTATATGCTAATGCGGCCATGTTAAATAAAATTGAGCAAGGAAATACAAGCGGTGATTGTGGGCTTGAGCGCGATTGTGGGACTGACTATTTGGTGCGGGTGGATTGGACTATGTCACTATGCTATGTCGATTGTTTGTTGCCGGCCGGACTATGTTGTGATTGGCTACGAGCAGCAATTGCGGGCACACAAAACAACTCTAAACTCACCCTGGTGCAACACAAATGGCAAAACGACTCCACTCACGACTGGCGCAACACAAAACGACTCCACTATAATCGCGATTCACAGCTTGGAGACCTCACGTTTCAGTGAAGCTTCACTTTGTAGTTGTAAACCTTCCCATAAAGCTTGCATATATAGCAAACAAAACCCTAACCGTCGATGTCTGCAAACCTAAAATATAAGAAAACTTTTCAATGCATCACAGTCACGATTTTTGCAGATTTTTGTAGGGTCCTGAAAAAAAACGAACCAAATTTGAATATTCGAATTTAAGCGAATTTCAACGATTTTAAAAAAATGAAATTGCCGAATTTCGAACTTTTTGGTTGAAATCCATCGAATTCTGTGACTTAGGTCGAACCACCATTTCCAGTCATCGAAACCTCTTGCTCAAACCCTCGTAATCCTTGTCATTACCAGCAATGCCTTTGTCTCTGGAAGGACCAACATCGACCCTGCCCTCCACAGCTCTGTTCTGCAAATCTTCCTCCTCTTCATTCTTGTTTGTTGACATTTTGCTAGCCTGCATTTTAGTGAGACAATCAGCCAGGGTGATGTTGTCCTCCTCTTCCATGGCCTTCAGAGTTTTATCCAGAATGGGTTTCCCATTCTCATACATAAGAAGAATGAGATCTATATGGATAGGCATTTCCGCCTTACCGTTACGGAGAAGAGATGTTTGAGTGCTTGTAGGTGAGATGGGACAACTCCTTGGCATGGTATGAAGATTCAAACTTGTAGTGATTGCTTCCTTAATGACTGTAGATGTGTTATAATGACTGTAGATGTGTTATAGCAAGATTTAGGGAGCCTCGTGTGCCTTTTGTAAGTGTTGGAAGTGAGTGTATCAATGTAGTGCCATAGGATTTCCAGGTTAGCAAATGGGGTAGTGCTTATATAGGGTTCCGTAGGTGATTTATCTAAGAAAGATTGCCTTAGAGGGATTAAAAGACCCAACAAAGAATATGAAATTGAAAGCAAAGTTGGAGAACATGTTGGTCCAAGATCGTAGAAATCAGCCAGACAAAGATATAACATCTTGACCAAATTGTATGGCCTTGCCCATGGATGGAAAACATGCAATCTGAAGTTTGCAACTTGTCAATTGATGTTTGTCTATGGATTTTATGCGTTGTACTTGTCAGAAATTGATGACATGTTCTAATGTCCCTTTTTGGGATCTAACTGAAAACAAAGGGAAATTGCATAGATCCCAATAAATAGTAAACTGAAAATTATGACAGCCAACTAAAAATTATGACAGCAAGGTACAACAGTCTGATTTTTATAACAGTAAGGAAAATGCAATATCTCTTAAAAAATGCATCATTCACACCATCCAAAACATGTAGGGCAACTTAGAAATATTTTAGAACAATTATTAACCAAGAAATATGCCTTCAAACCACAACTGGAATTTATTTAATTAAATAAAATGACAGCAGTGAACACCCTTACAAAAGTGGCTGGAAATGAAGGATTCCAAGCCCAAAAATCAAGTCCAAATGTAGATTCTGGTTGCTAAAAATGTGAGAAACACAATGATGGATGAGTTGGATGTTGCCATGCCCTAAAACCCTAAACTCCTCCACAAGGTGGGTTGCTCCCCTAGGAGAGGGCCTGAAAATCGCTGTAGAACCAAACCCTAGCTGAAAATCTGCAAAATCAATCTTCTTGAAGCTCTTTGGAAACCTCGGGATGGAGAATCCTCAATGAATTGAAGTTTTTGTTCTTCAATCAAACAAGGAAGGTTTTCGTCTTCCTTGTTGGCCACACGAGGGTTTTCGTCCTCAAGTGGAAGTAATTGTGTAATCAGCCCAAAAGCCATTCAAAGTTATTCTTAGAGAAGATGACGATCATCAAATGAGCCAAGCGACCCATTCTTATACCTTGATGTGGCGCCAAAACCAATTAAAGTCCTCTTAAGGAGACCAACCTCCTTGGGGAATTAGTAGTTCCTTTTTCCTTATATTTTTCCCTTGACTTTTCATCTTCCGAGCCGACCTGATTATACTTACGAAATTACTAAAAAGAATGCAATGCCCACGAAAATAATTGAAAAACATGACAATTACTCCCCTTGCTCATTTCCGTTTTGCCCACGTGTAATGTCCCTTCTAGGGCATCAAACAGAAAACAAGGGTTTGGACTCAAACCCCAATCACAACTTCTGATTTTTATTACAGCCACCTGTCAATCACTTCAAACCCTAGAGGAGCAAATTGAAAATGCCATTAACAACCAAGAGCGATTTGAATATTTATGGCAGCAAAGGAATTCATATGACAGCCAACAATATCACCACTTAGCCCTAGCAATGAATCTGATTTTCTATTTCCTAGGGCAGCGAACTGTATGGGCTCTTCAAGACAATATTCTCATGCAATATAGACTGAAAATCAATATAGAAATATCCCAAACACTTCATAAGTCCAACAAGATGAAATCTGGAGAAAATATATATTTAATAATTTAATTCAAGTGCAAACATAGCTAAAACTTCGAAAATTCATAACTCCATCAATACTTGGAGTTTCAACACAAACAAATGCTCAAAATGATCTCGGAGAGACCAACTATCAAATAAAAGTGAAATCACAATTTTCCAACCACGGAAACCCCTCCAAAAGTGATCCTGAACTTCCTAGGTGGGTAGATCAAGTGGAGGAAGGGTGCCAACACCCTTGAAAGTGCCCTAGTTGGAGTAGAAGTGCCCTATGCACGGATAAACACCTTGTTGTTCTAAAAATTTGCCAATGAAGTCCACTTGTGACTCCCGAATGAAGCCACCAATGCACACAAGAGGGTTTTCGTCCCCAAGTGTGATCCTATTGAAGGTTTTCGTCCTCAATAGGTAACCAAGGAAGGGGTTTTGTCCTTCAATGGCAAGAAGAGAAGCTACACTAGCTCCAAATCCAAGTAAATGTCAAATGATGAATGATAATGATGTGCTCCTCCACCATTCAAACCTCCTTAAGTACCCCTCTTTGGTGCCAAGGATGAATTAGAGGACTAATTCCCATGGCTGACCTTTGAATGAAGGGAAAGTGTACTTTTAATCTTCACTTAAGAAGACCGACCTCATAAAAAGGGAAAGAGTATTTCTTTATCTCCATTATAGCTCTAAAAAAGACTGACGTTAATGAAGTAGAAGTTAGAAGTTCCTTTTTGCCCTGTCATTCACCTACCACCTAATTGAATCACTCCAAGCCATTATTAGTAATTGAATAAATAAGGAAAATACAATCATTTACAATTATGGCAATGTTCACCTCTCTTGCTTTGCTTCTTTGAAGCCCATGGAAGGTGGAATGGGCCTAAGGCCTTCATAGTGATTAGCGTGGAAAAGGGGACATCAAACTCGGGAAGTGGAATGGGCTCAAAGTCTTCAAATCGAACTAGCTTGGAAAAGGGGACATTCCACATGTCGGTGTGTAACGATAAACAAGCTAGACAAGAGATCTCAGAATGTGCTAAGCGGGAATGGAAAGGTTGTGTTTATCTTAACAAGAGTGCTTTGTCAAAACTAGTAATGTTAAAGAGTAAATTGCCAAATTTGAGTGTCATAGTACATACCTCTTGCTTTTGCTTTTGCTCCTTCTCATGCCCTTTCATTTTCTCCTTGCTCTTTGCTTTGTGTGATTACAATGAGTGTGAGTTGTGCTTTTTATAAGTTTTTGGGAGCCTTTTAGGGTTAGGGTTGAGTAATTAGCTTTTAGGATAGATAAAAGAGTAAGTATTTAATTTAGCAAAAAGGTTTTTAGTTTTTTTGATGTTTAAATGATGTTGGGCCGTAGGGGACCCCGAGACTTCCCTCAAATGTCTCGGGGACGTCACGGTGTCCCCTAGGGTGGTCCACATGTTTGAAGCACCCAAGACGTTTGGTGCATCCCCTCCTTTTCTTGATTTTTTATGGGATGTGGGGGATGTCTCGTCCCTCCCCCTAAGTCCTCGGTGGTAGGGACGACTTAGGGATGGGGGTGCACGTCCTTGCGTAACACTGCCTACTAGTAAAAATATTGTATCGCCAAATTTTGAGGCTTGCAAAAGTACATCCCTCTTACCAATTAGGGGATGCCCATGGATTCTTGCTCCTTATCATAAGTGGGTTGAACTTATGAAGCTAATCTTAAAGTACATTTTGAATCACCAAATGTAGTGACTTGATCTCGGATTCTACAAAATCCACCTCGGGTGGCACTAACTAAGATGTTAGCTATAACCTATTTTCTTTTCACTCTTTTTTATAATTTCTACTTTGTGAAGTGATTTGGGACTCTTGTGACTTTTACTCAAGGATTTGCGCTTTCCTCGTGTTGTGGAGCTTAGTCTTCATTGCAAAAGTCTTTCTTACCCTATGCCATACACAATGGCCCGGAAGGAGACCCCTTCTTTGATCTATATACAGGCATCTCCTAGTTCTCAGCGGTTGGTGAGGTTATCCTCTTAGGGGACTTCAACGCCCATACCAGAGATCTCCAGATTCCCCTTCATGACAGGACGGTGACGTGCTCTGCACCCATGAGGTGGACCTTGACTCCGTAGGGCTTCGAAGAGAGTCAACGGATATTTCAGGACCTCTGACATCTTATGGCTGACATCTTATATAGTTGGGGAATCACATGAGTTGCTGATCTTGAATGGGATCCCGTGCTTTCCCGATTCTCGCTTCTTTACCTGTAGGCCCCATTGCGGTGGGGCGAGCATGGTGGATTATGTCATGTCTACTCCCAACCTGCTCCCTTTTATCTGCCATCTGTCGGTCTCCCCCATCCCCCTTGTTGATCACTCCATCCTCTCCTTTTTCCTGCAGGATAGCCCCAGTTACTCCTCTTGCCCGCATTCCACCCCGCACTATACTTAAGTTTGATGAAGGCGACCCCGAAACCTTCTCTTCACACCTTCGTCTACTTCTTCCACCCAAACCCCTTTTCATCTCACTTGCTAATACCGACACTAAATACAACCTCCTCTCCTCCACTATCCATGAAGCAACCCTTGCCTCTTATCCCCATTACACTCTTACTCCCCCAAGTAAGAGGACATGCCCCATGAACCAATGGTATGACGAGGAATGCAAGGCCCTTCACTGGCAGCTTCGTGTCGCCTTCACCCATGCTCACCCCTCTTATCCCTCACTCAAAACCTCCTATCGCCGCCTCCTTCGCCACAAGAAACGTACCTACATTTCCCTGCGGAGACAAGAGCTTTGTGCCTCCCGATTCATTCCCCTAAACGTTTTTGGCATACCATCCTTGTAAGATCTGGTTTAGTTTATTAAAACTTGCAGCATAAATTATACACCGAGAAAAAATATTAAGACACATATCTTGAATTGATATATTCGGGATCCACATAATACAACTATATAGCTTATGACATCCTATATAATAAGAGTCAAGCCAAAACACCATCCCTATATTTAAGGAGGCTGCTATAACAAATTACCCCTCTAAATATTCTCATGAGTGATCTACGTAATATTGTTATAACCTCAACAATATTACTAACAACATTACAAATGACCCAAATATCAATATAACCAACCATACTAACAAACTACTAATTTACTAATCACCGTAGTAATAATATAACCACCACATGTGAACACTATATTTCCTAACATTCCCCCCTTAGTGCAAACATGGGAGAAAAACAATCGCACTTCTTCTGCAGCTTGCCGCCCGTGCGTGCTCATGATCTTGGCTCATTGATGGTTTTGCAAACGCTGACCAACAACCTCGGTATGAACCCCTATTCATTCGAAATGAACCCTGTTCCTTTGGGCGGACGAACCCTTTCCTTTGGGCGAACCCTGTTCGACAAAAATGGACCCCTGTTCCAAGTATGAGCCCTTGCTCATCCTCTTCAAGAATCATGATGCTACCTTTTTTTCTCTGTGCTTTCATCTTTCCACAATATCTTCACATCAGGGAATTAACATAGGAAAAACTGCTCATTGAATACAAACTGAAAAGAGGCAGAAATGATAATGGAACATTGAGACCATGTTCCCCCCCTCAATGTGAATTTTCCACTTATTCAACACACAATAGGAACTCTGAAATGTTGCACACAACTGGAAATCAAACATTGAACTTAAAACTTATGGCACAACTTCATTATGCGGCCCCGTCGCTTGCGGCTGGTGAGAGGACGTTGCTTGTCCTCCATCCTCCTATGCCTCCATCCTCTAGTGATAGGCTACTAACTCAGCTGGATGTGATCACTAAACTCAAAAAAGTAACCTCCACAATTTGGACGTCGCGTACAAGCGAAAATGCGTCCAATTATTGAAAAGTGAGACAATTTTTTATTTTATTTTTCAAACTTTTGACTTTGACTCACAATGACACGACTTTTACAAAGACATTGAAAATGACTCAATTTGACACTAGGATTCATTTTGATGACATAACAACTCTGACTTTTATTTACATTGACAGACATACTTTATTTTGACATAATACAAGACAATAACAACATTGAAGGATACACTAGGACTAAATGTTTAAGAAACTTAAGACATTTATAATGAAATTGACTCACTAAATGCCACGATTGTCTAAAAATAAATAATACAAAACCAAAATAAACTAATGGATATTTTTGGTGTGACAAACTTACGTGAGGAGCAAGGATTGAATTTTATGACATTTGGCAATGCGAACTGACTTTGACTCGATCGTTTAATTTAGCAGCATATAACGTGGCTAAATAACGACTCCCAACTATACAATCTGGTAATATTTTTTGAAAGAAATACCTATTTAGCTTGGAGTTGATAGCACGGCTGTATGTCCATGCATTGACGTCTCGAAGAGATGCAGTCTTAGTAACCAGCAGGGATAAATGAATACAAATATCTGAGAAGGTTACATGCAATGTTTGGTGCGAGGTAGTATGTTGCAAAGCATATCAAACTTCCAACCAGTTTTGTATTGATTGACGTGTTGGAACAAGTCTCAGTGGTGTAGGGATACCACTGAAAAGACAATGAACAATGGATATTCGAGGCTATCTCCTTCAGGGATATCTCCACGTGTTCTATGAGGTGAAGGAAAATGACAACATTATCAGTATTTGATACAAGCCTGGCAGTGTAGTCTCGAAACACAGCACCTTAATCCGAGATTCAAAAGTTGGCGTTGCCTGCAGGTATTCCTGGTAATTTCTTCACACAGGTCTGCACTGGTCCGTAATCTTTGCAATGATCCACGAGGCGTATGGGTGTTCAATGATGCCTGTCTTACACCAAAAAAATGATGTATAAAAGAATATGGACAACCAATAATCGGATGGCCAACAAATAAACAACACTCCACGACGACAATACCACAAAAAACTACATAGTTACCATAACTCAACACTGGCTTCTCATTCACAGGGGCAACCACGACAATCAATGGATTTTCCCCTTCACAGATTTAACAGACCATTTGCCAGTTCTAATATTAGCCCGCTCTGATACCAGATGTAAGATCTGGCTCAGTTTATTAAAACTAGCATCAGAAATTATATACCAGAAAAATATTAAGACACAAATGTTCAATTGATATATTCGGGATCCACATAATACAA
This sequence comes from Taxus wallichiana var. yunnanensis, assembly GCA_018340775.1. Classification (NCBI taxonomy): domain Eukaryota; kingdom Viridiplantae; phylum Streptophyta; class Pinopsida; order Cupressales; family Taxaceae; genus Taxus; species Taxus wallichiana. The sequence goes on along the minus strand of CM031239.1, from coordinate 147,308,985 downwards.
CTATATAGCTTATGACATCCTATATAATAGGAATCAAGCCAAAACAACATCCCTATATTTAAGGAGGCTGCTGTAACAAATTAGCCCTCTAAATATTCCCGTGAACTGTCTACGTAATATTGTCATAACCTCAACAATATTACAAACAACGTTACAAATGACCCAAATATCAATATAATCAACCATACCAACAAACTACTAATTTACTAATCACCGTAGTAATAATATAATCACCACATGTGAACACTATGTTTCCTAACAATCCTCCCTCCCCACTCCCCTCTCCTCTGGATTTAGACCTTGACTCTATGTATGCCCATACTTCCAATCTTTATGATATCCTAGGGCAGTCTCAGATTCAGGTTGTGTCTCCACCGTCGTCTTGCCACCTCTTCACTTACATGAATGTCAAAGATGCTATTTCAGCTATGAACAACAACAAAGCAGAGGATGAGGAAGGCTTCCAAGCAGAGTTCTTCAAGCATGGTCTTCACGTCCTGAACAACTACTTAGTGGATCTTTTTAACCAGGTGGTTTGTACAGGCTTTCTGAGTACTTGGTCCCATCATATTATTCACCCGATCCATAAGTCGGGCCCCACCTCAAATCCCAATAACTACAAAACGATTATGGTGGGTCACACATTTTCTAAGCTTTATGCGACAGTGCTTCACATGCGGCTTTCTGAGTTTTTGGAGCACAGGCACCTTAGAGCCAGGGGACAAGCGGGTTTTCGTCCGTTGTACTAGACCACTGATCACATCTTCACCCTTCGGGCCATCATTGAGGAAGCACGCCACCGCTCTTCCAAAGTCTTCATTGCTTTGTTGATTTTCGAAAGCCTTTGACTCTGTTCCACGGAAGCCCTTTTCCGTAGGCTTAGAGACATTGGCATTTCCGAAATCCTTCTTGCTACCATTATGCGCCTTTATGAGGAGGTCCTTGGCCGCCTCCGCACCGCCACTGGGTTGTCAGACTTCATCAGAGCACCATTGGGGTCAAACAGGGTTGCCCCTTGTCCCCGACTTTGTTCGGGATTTACATTGATGAGTTGGAGAATTTTCTCCGTGATCATATCCAGGAGGGGGACGGTTGTCTTCTTCACCAGGTTTTGATATCCATTCTCCTCTTTGTTGACGATGTGGTACTCCTCGCCTCTTCCCCGAAAGGATTACAGAGACAACTGGATGCTTTAGCTCTTTTTTGTGACCACAAGCAGTTGACGGTCAACCTTGGCAAGACCAAGGTTAATCTGATTTCCATTTCTTCTTCAGAGGGGAGGAGCTTGAGATCACCAACTCATACACCTACTTGGGAGTGTTATTCTCTGGACCTCGCTTCAGTATGCGGCCAACTCTTCAACCCCGGTCAATAAAGGGTATGGGTCTTTAGCTCTCTTGGAAAGACAATGCTTCAGACACCACTTTCAGGACACCTTGTCTAAGATGTCCCTCACAGACTCCCTCATTAGGCCCACGGTCCTCTATGGCTTTGAGATCTGGGGGCCGTCCTTACTTGAGTCAGATTGGGTTACTGTTGAGAGAATTCAGATTCTTTTGCTCCGGCATCATTAGATGCAAAGAGACCATACCCCACAATATCATCCTAGCTGAGTTTGGTGCTCGTCCATTTCGACTGGAAGCAATCTTTGGCCTCGTCTCGCTTCTGCATCGTGTCCGGAGACTTGCTGATTTTGCTGCGGGAAGAGACATGTACCCATATTTAGCATACTGCTCCTCGAAGGCCATAGCCTTATTGGACCACCCTGGTCGCTCTCGTTGTTGGTATGTTGGAGTCTCGAGCCTACTGGGATTTGTTGGCATTCAGATGCACCACCTTCCACCATTCAGTTACTCCTTGGATGCTCCAACCCACCTCCTACCAAGCAAGCAGACTTTGAACAAAATCATCCGAGACGACATTTACAGACAATTTGTCCAGATCACATGGACTAACCCTCAGGGAGGGCTACATCCTAAGATGGCTTTCTATGCTATGCACTTCCTAGTGGTTAACAATGGTCTTATCGCTCGACCCCAATACATCTCCCGTCACTGGATGCATGCCCTCTGCACTCCTCTTGGCTAGTTCAAAGTAGGATCCCATAGGCTTTGGGTGGAAAGCGACCATTAGTTGCCATGTTTTGATAGGATCTGCCAACTTTGCTCACTTCAGGAGGTTGAGATGGAGGACCATTTCATTTTCCGGTGTCCCATCTATTACGAGATCAGAGGGAGATTCCATTGTCTTTTCAAAGAACATCCGACCCTTACCAATTTCTTTGTGAGACCCTTTAGAGGACTCTCAGACTTCGTTGTGAGACCCTTCGACCCCGTCTAGACTAGTCGAATTTTCAACAGATCACCTCCTTCATAGTGATCCCTTCAGGGAGGGGCACCAAGCGGCAGTATGACACTAGTATAGGCCCCCGACTAGATTGGTGCGGAACTCGAGCACCTTCCTCCAGTTCAAGAGCTTCCAGACACATACGAGGCCGAGATCATCCCTCCATAGACGTCTGTGGAGATCCACTAGACCTGCTCGGAGAGCTTCCCACTCCGGACATCAACGTTCCATCCCTTCCACTACGTCCTCCACTGGACATCAACGCATTACTAGCTTCTTTCAGCCGGCCTTGGATGCTAGATGAGAGAGTTCCTGTTCGGATTCTCTCCCCTCCTTCCTCGTTCTTCTTCTCTCTCTTCTACATTGTATTCCCCATGTCCCCCGACTCTGGGGTCGTGGGTCGTGCACGCTTTTGTGGTGGCACTTCTTGGCCATTGGCCCTCGCTTCATTTCTCTCTTCTCTTTTTGTCTTTCTGTTCTTGTTTTCTTGTGGAAACCCGTCTTGGTTTCTGGCTGGTTTCTGGTCCCTTTGTATGGTGCAGTCCCTTTGACCTACTTTTGTGGTCACTGTTGGACATTTAATATATTTATCTTATCTTATCTTAATTTTGTGATGAGTTTTGTTTTGTAAAGCTTATGTTCATCGTAAAGTCCTATGTATTTTGTAATTCTTTGAAGCTTTATTTTCTTTCCCACTTTTGAAGCTTTTATGTATTTTACATGAAGCTCACCTTCTTTAACACTTAGTGCTTGAAGCCTATAACCAAATGAGAACGCATTGTTTTTTGTTCTAGAAAAGCAACCCAAGAAATAGAAGAAAAGAAGAGAAATCAAAAGGGAAATAAGCATAATAACATAAGACAAGACATGATCCAATTAGGGCCTTAAACAATGGGTAACACATATGAAATGTGAATGCAAATGCCCTTTAGAGGTAAAATAAAGCAATGAGAAGGGAACTTAACTCGATGAAGATTGACAATAAGCTTAGAGGAGAAACTAATAAAAATAGTTGGAAATCACCTCAAAAGCTCAGTCATTCATTCATTAGTATTTTAAAAATTTAAAAGGGAGTGCCCCGAATTTCACATAATGCTGAATCAAATGATATTTGGTATTTATGTGCTTGGTTCAGTCATGAAATATTGGATTCTTGGCCATTGCGATTGTTGAAGTGTTATCAACCATGAGTGGTGTAGAAGAGTGGCATTGACTACTTCTTTGACTTCCAAGAGATGATTGTTGTTCCTAAGTTCAAAACACCTGTAGTTGATTTCCCATCATCAAAATCACCTCCATAGTCAGAATTTGAATATCCAACCAGTTTGAAATCTGCTGCCTTGGAGTATTTGAGCCCAAAATTTTGTGTTCCCTTTAGATATTGATGAACTTTCTTTGCTGCTATCCAGTGACTTAGGTTGTTGCATGAATCTAGAAAGAACACCATTTGCAAAAGACATTTTTGATCTAGTTGTGATTACATAGATCAAACTTCTAATGAGCCGTATGTGGTTGCATCTACAAGCCCTAAAGTATCATTTGCTTTTACCTTCAAATTCTATTCCATGGGCATGCCGAGTGATTTATAGTCCATCATTCTAAATATTCTCAGAATTTCAGCAATGTATATTTGTTGTGTGATGAAGATGTACTTTGATTTTTGAATCACTTCAATACCAAAATAGTTATGAAGGTAACCCAAATCTATGATTTTAAAGCCTTTTGTCAATTTTGCTTTGATTTTTGCAGGGTATCTTTCATTGTGTCTTGTGAGGAGTAGATCATCCACATATACAACTAGTGTAATGTCCCCAAATGGACAAATTCTGCCCCCAAACGGAACAACAACAATTCTGATCTAAAATAGCAAATTATAGAACATATGCTTGACAAAATACTGCAGATCTGAATTTTATATGGAAAATGCGACTTGCTCTAGGAGTGAAAATCCACAAAACTGAAGTAAAATAACTCAATTCTTTACCCAAACAGATCAACAATTTTTATTTATGCAAAAACATGAGAAAAATACCAGATTTGGATCAAATAAAGGGCTGGAATTTTATTTATAAATCTGCAGATGAACAACTCACAGACATGACTGAAAATAGAGTTCCAAAACACATGCAAATCAGTTGATCTTGGCTTCTAAAAATCTGATTATGGAACAGCAAATCAGATATGGTCCAAACGTGCCCTAGATCACTCAGAAATGTCCCCAAGGTAGGTCGCTCCACTTTGTAGGAAAGCTGGAAATGCAAGGTAGAATTCAACAATATTCCACCTTCAAACCCTAGTTGGAATCAACACAAATCTGCAACTCTGACCTTCAAATATTGCTGGAAATCTGAAATATAACCTTGAAAATCAATGGAAACCCCTGAGTAGAGCTTCCTCTCAAAAAGGGAGAAGAGTTTTTGTTCTTCTTCCTAGCTTAAAGAGGGATTTCATCCTCTCAAGCAAAACTACAAAGGGTTTTCGTCCTTCGGAGTAAAATTGGAAAGCATGCAAGCTTAGACCAAATATCAAAAATTATAAGATGTCAAAAGATGATCTCCTCAATGCATGGCGACTTGCTTTTATAATTTTCCTTGGCCTCTTTGCCACCCAAAATAACCAATCAGCTCACTTACCTCATTTAATAATTTCCCCTTGCTATATTCCATCTTCACATGGGTCGCATTTTTCCTCTAGGGGAAAATAAAATATAAAGTAACTTTTTCTTTTCTTTTTTATTTTGTCACTAATAAATTAATTAAAGTGCTTATGATAAAATTTTATTATGCACTTTAAAATTAATTAATTAGGAATTAGTTTCCTTTTTCTCATTTCCTTAGCCATCGGAAACAAAATTAGGCTAAGGGTCTTCGACCTGTTGCTTTCGAGATGGGGATATTATAACTAGAAATACAACTATTTTGTCAATAGTTTTGACAAATTGAGTTGCATCTTGAAATTCAACATGCTGAAAGTTCATGTTCAGATGATGTTGAATGAGCTTTTCATACCATGCTCTGGAGGCTTGTTTTCACCCATGCAACAATTTCTCCAATTTGCACACTTTGTGCTCTTGGTTGTCTTTGCAAATCCTTTTGGCTAAGTCATGTACATTGTTTCTTTTGAGATCACGATTTAGAAAAGCAATTTTTATGCCTATTTGATGAACTTTCCCTCCATTCTATGTTCCCAAAGCCAACAAAGTCCGAATAGTAGTCCACTTTGTTGTAGGTGCAAAGGTCTCATTGTAGTCTATCCCTTCCTTTTGGGAAAATCCCTTTGTGACAAGCCGTGCTTTGTGTTTGTCAAATGAGCCATTTGCTTTGTACTTGTTGCAAAAGACTCACTTGAACCGACTAGTTTTTAGTTGATTGGAGGATCAACCAACTTCCAAGTCCTATTTTTGACCAAGGTATCACATTCACTTTTCATCGCTTTTCTCCATGCATCCAACTTTTCTACTTTAGAGTGAAAAGCAATATTGTCTTCTCTTGGATGGTCAAAAGTTGGGTTGTACTTGGGTGCACCCTCCAAGGTCCAATTTTCCATTTTTTCTTGAATCTCTTCAAGCATTTTATCTATTTTCTGATTTGCTTTATATGTACTTCTAGTGCATGTTTTCCCAAATTGATAAGGTATGACAACCGTGAGTGTTTGTGTGAGTCATTTAGGCATCTTTTTTTTTCTCTTGCGGAATAGTTGGTGCCTCAATTTTCTGTTATGAAGCTCCTTCATTTTCTGATAATTGCCCCCAAAATACATGCTCACTATCTAATGAAGTTTGAATTTCTGCTATAGGGCGCATTTCATTTTTTATCACAGGGTATACTACAAATTCAAGTGATTCTCAATTACATGCTAACCGTTGTTTTGGATAATACAGATTCGAATGATTCCCAACTACATCTCCTTGTAAGCTTCAATTTGGCAAATTTCTTGAGTCGACTCAATTGTCCAATGTCGATGTATGCTTTATTGTGTCCTTCGCGAATTCACAAAAAGATCTCGTCTGATGAGAAATTTCTTGTCCTTTTTAGCATGTAACTTGTATGTGTTTCAGATTTTGAATTTCTCAAAATGATACATTTTTGACTCTTGTGGTCCACCTTGTTTCTTTTCTCCTTTGGAATTAATACGTAGCCTATGGATCCAAAAACTTGAAGATGTCAAATCTGAAGGAAGACGATGACACCATACGTTATACAAAGTCTTCATTTGAAGGGTTGTTGATGGTGACTGTTGCGTAGATACACAATTGTTTGAGATGCTTCGTTTCAAAATTTAGATTGACCCCCTTGAAATACAACATTGCACGAACTATGTTCATCACAATTCTATTCTTCATCTTAGCTACTCCATGTTGTTAAGGAGTGCGCGCTATTGTTAGATAGTGCTTGATCCCATTTTGCTTTAGATAGGCCCCAAATATTTTGAAATAAATTCACCACCATTGTCAATGTCAAGTGTCCCAATGTAGGATCACACTTCATTTTCAATCATGGTTTAGAATCGTTGAAAATTTTTGAAGGCTTTTGTTTTTTGTTTCAAAAGTAGATCCATGTCATTCGTTATAGTGATCAATGAACAACATGAAGTATTTGCGACCATAAGTGGAAACAATCAACAAAGAACACAAATCGAGTGAGCTAAGTGCAAATTTTTGTTAGCTCTCCATTCTATTGTTTGAAATGGTTCCCTTGAGTGTTTAGCCAAAATGTAGGTTTGACAATTTTCAATTTTCTTGTAGACAGATTTAGCAATCTCACAACACCATTCTTTTGCATTGTGCAAATGCTATCATAGTTTGTGTGCCCAAATTTGGCATGCCACAAAAGACTTGGTGACATCCCTTCTTGTGAAGATGAGCAAAGTTCTTTGAGATTGAAGGCTCACCCCTGAGTTTTAGCAACTTGCCTTCCTCAAATCCAGTCATTACAATTGCTTTATCACATTTTCTTGTGATTTTTACTTCTCCATCATCCAAGAATGGAGTGGCCTTGTCGCCTTTGATTAGGACCAACGACAACAAGTTTTTTTAGTCAAGGAAGGTATATAGGACTTTTTTGAGTTTGGTGACTTGAGTTGAATTGCCCATTTTCCTTCTAGTTGAAAACTTGATTTCTTTACAAAGTATACTAGCCCATAACTTTATTTACGATACTTTTCAAAGAAGCCCTTTTTGAAAGTCATGTCTTGCGTGGCATCAATATCAAGGACCCAAGCACCAAACCAGGATGTAGTTATCGAGGCATTATTGACTTCATCCGAAATGGAAAACATTTCTTCACTCGTGAAATGAGTAGAGTATGGCTCTAAGAATTTCTTCGTTTCTTTGTTTGCTTCTTCTTGTTTCTAGTAGGCCTTAATTTTTGTTCCACGATGTTTTGCATTTATGAGCCTCATGACTCCGTTTTTCGACTACAACGTTTGCAAAACATTGTTGTTTCTCATTTTGTTTTCCTCGCCTTTTTGATGAGCATAGCACATACTTTTGCTTGAGGTTTTTTTCTTTCTTCGAAAGGCCATTTCTTTTTCTGCCGTCTTGTCAACCAATCAATCAAAAGAGTCTTGAACATATTGCTTGCTTGTATAGACTCTAAATAGGTTGAGTAAGTGCAAAGAGGAGATTTTATGAAAGCGGTCATATATACATCAATTTTGACAACTTCCACGTTATGTTTGATAGCACAATTTTTTGATGTCAAACTCATTACATCACCGTTTTTCAACTCAAAATTGAATTTTTTAGCTTTAATTGTATGCACTCCGACCACGAATGAGGATCATACAAATCCTATAATTTGTTTAGTGCTTCCCAAGATGTGTTTGCACCTTTGTCGTGAATAAAAACTTCGCTATCCACTGAGGCCCTCATCAAGGCCAATGCCTTGAGAGTGTTTTGAACTTGTTGCGATCAATCCAACCAAGTGTCCTTCCTGGTTAGTGTTGTGCCAACAATTAAATTTATTGAATCCATTTTGTTATGAAGGGAGGTGGATTGGTTTCTTATCACTCAAAAAGGATCATTTTTTTTTGTGTACCACTATATTGAAATGCCAAATCTTTAGATACACGCACCCTTGTTATATCCCTATTGGTGCATAGAAGTAGCTCGTCCTTTCAATATATTTGGTGGTATGTGAAAGAGACGTTAAAATATGTGAGAGTAGAATGATGTGGTACCTAGGAGTACATGAGAATGATTCACTCTATCAATAACACCGGCTTAACAAGAAGTCCTTGTATGTGGGTGTAACAACGCTATATACTCCTAGTATTCTTGCTTTTGGGATTTAAGTCGAGCAATAGTTGCAAATGTGTAGCAAAGGGAATGGGAAAATGAAGTTTTCCTTGTTTCTCTCTGACGATTTTCCTTGTTTCTCTGACGATTTATAGAGAAGATATCATAGGTGCCATTGTTGCTACTATATTAGGCTATAGATGCAATAGTTGGATTACAATGAAATTATTCGTAGCGCAACCTAAAGACATCATAAATACCAAATGCTATGTTGTATTTTAGTTTGCATTGTTTGTTTTGTTTTATTTTGAAAAATAAATTTTGCTTTTGAATTGATTCACACAATAATTGACTTATTGTTTATTTTGAATAAGTCAAAAATTAAAAGATTCCCTTATTTTGGGAAACTCGTTCAAAATGATTATATGCCTATTCTTTTCAAATTAGAAGCATATAACAATGATGTTTTCAAAACTAATAAGAGACCTTGGCTTTGAATTCTTGAAGACTCTCTTCCCATCTCCCATGTGGCTTCCAACTCATGTTAGAAAGCTTCAAATGACTAAGTGTGACATTCCTTTCATGGAATATGTTTATTACAGCTTGCAGACCATCAATGAAGAGGAAACACCAAGCAAGAGTGCTCCTTCAATGCCAAAATCATACAAATTCTGATATATTCAGCAGGTATATTTCAGGCAGGTTCACCGCATATTAATCCAATGTCCGGCTATACTAATTCAACACCATTTTTGGTTATGCAGCGAACACATTGAAACCGCACATAAATTAATGCTGGAATGGTACCAATGAGAGCAAATATTCAATTCCAATCATAGTTACTGGTTCGCCGGATCTGTATGAAATCCGGTTCGAACCGTACTTTTTGAAGCAAGCGAATAAATCCGGTCCGGTTCGGCCTTGTTTTTGCAGGGAAATTTTTTTCCTTTTTGGCATATTTTTTTTTTTGGTGAAAAAATCGCAAGTATGGAAAAAAATTTGCCATTTTTGGAAAGGGTCCGGGAAGATGTAGCAGCAAAAACTTGCATGTGCCATAACTTTCATTCTGTGGCTCCGTTTTAGGTGTCGTCTTCTCTAAAAGTATATATTTTCTCGAGCTCTACGCATTGATGGCAATATTTTTCTTATTTTCATAAAATCCATTTTTGTACCTTTTTGGACCAAGCAACTTCTTGCAATCTTTTGAAAGAATCATTATGATGATGATGATTATGGTAGATGGATGCTTTTTTGTATGATTTGTCTATATATAATGATATAAGTATACAACAATATAAATTTATAATAATATATGTATATATATTCCGAACCGGATTTTTTCGGATTTTTTCGAGAACTCCGTATTTTCGGATTTTTTTGCCCTTCCGAATTTAATCGGATTTCCGAACCTGGTAACTATGATTCCAATGCTTTTAAAAAGTCTTTTTGGGTCTGTAAGGGCATAGAGGAAAGTCCAACAAAATTCCAGCACTTAAATTGTTTAAATAGAACTGTGTACAGCTGGGTATCAGAATGGAGGATGGGAAAAAATGAATAATAAAAGACTGTGATATGGCTGGAAATAGATTTCCAGCGAGAAAAAATAAGTGAGGATGAAAAGTGAATGAGAATGACTGTGGCTCTGGTACCCGTCAGGCCAGGTAATTGCACTGCTAAAATTGGTTGTATCGGTGCAAACCAAACTTACATTCCATTAACTGGAATGAGGGAAAATTCACAATACAATGACCATGATTGTGGCTGTTCAGATCCTACTACAAGATAATTTTTACTCCTATGATTAAATAATATTATGGACAATCATAGTACCGAATTCACACCACAATCCTGTGGTTGCCCTCCTACTACACACTTGATCCATGATCCATGCCACACATACCGCATGTCCATACTTAAAACTGCATCTCACATAATATGTCCTTGACTAAAGTGATGATTGATTGATGAATCCATTTGGAGAAGTAACCAACGATGAAGGGGACACCCATGTGTTATGGTATTGTGAGCTGCAAATCGCAAATGCTTTAACCATTATTGGCCTCTGGTTGCCTAGGGAAGCCCACTTGGAGTTATCCCGAAATTTTAAAATTGGTAATTAAATGTGGCTATTTGTGGGATCACATTCCTTGGTGAAATGTAGGAAAATGCCATAATCCTTTAACTTAGTAGACACACGCCTTAGTTATAATCAGTGTTTTAAAAACCGGCCGAACCGGAACCGGAACCAGCCGGTTCGACTTATTCAACATATTTACACATGAACCGGTTAAAAAACTGGACGTTGACGGCGGTTTGGCATCTTGAACCGGCCGGTTTTGTAAGGAACCGGCCGGTTTAGTACCAAACCGGTCGAACCGGTCCGGTTTCATCCTGAACCGGCCGAGTCATGTAAAGATGCATGCATACAACACTGAGTATAAAAAATTCAATTTTTTATTCAAAATTTCTGCTTATAACAACTTTCTTACTTGGAGTTCGTGCCATTTTGCTATAAACACCTTTCTTACCTGTTATATAGTATATACATGAGCAAACTTTGCATATTTTGTGTGTAATTGTTGGAATCATGGTTTCTAATCTTTCAAATATATTGTTTTCTTTAAAAATGTAATTTTTATGTGTTTTTTAGTAAACCGGTTCATAGAGTTTGAACCGTCCGGTTCCAGATTCGGTTTGGTCCAACTCTCAACCGGTTCCGAGTTCGGTTCAGATTTTTAAAACATTGGTTATAACTCTCGTGATTGATGCACTATTAATGTTCATATGATATGGTTCAACCAAATTGACAACCAGCTTTACTGTCCCAATCATATGAAAAACAAATATGCTCTACTTGGCCGATCTAGCAATATTTGAAAAATATGCCTGTCGAAAGGGTCGTGCCTTGAGAAGTTTTCCCACCAAGATTTTTCTTTGAATGATGAATTATTGGTGTAGCCCGGGACATGTCTCGTGTTTTTGGGGGCGTCCTATATAGGGGACATTTTGGGGATGCGGGAATAGGTAGGAAATGTCCCCAATTTTGTTTTTTTGGAAACGTTTTGTGGAAGCCATTTTTTCAGTAGGGGATGGTAGGGGATGTCTAGCCGTTCTCAATACGGCTAGCCGTCTCCTATGCCCTAGTACTCACCAAAAATATTTAAAAAAGTAAAAAAATTGCAGGTTTTGTAAGTTACGACTCCTCTACAACTGCATAATTTGCCATCAATATGATGAATGGATTCCAATCAAGTGGAAAGAAGCTGAAGGTCAACTTAAGCGAGATAACAAATAGAGCAAGCCTTATTTAATAGACATGCTTGTCATTGAAAGGGGTGCTTGGATGGATGGTGCTGTTTAGAAATTGAGATTGTTCCATCAAACATGTACCAGTTATATGCCCCATTTTTGTGAGTTAAAAATGGCTCGATATACGATATTGAAGGGAGCAAATGAAGGTTGTGGATGCTTGTATATGCGGCTCTAATGTTGTCATATGAAAAGTCGGGAAACAATAGATCCCTTTGGTGGAAATTGAAGGCTTAAAAAGTCATGTCATTTATGTGCATATTGCACATAGTAGAACATGTGATCTAGGTGCCCTTAATCCTTTTTCAAATCAATTTTTTGGAATAAACCAATACATCATATAATGATATATGTTTTGGAATTGATTTTAAGTTTTGTTACTAATAGATTAAAATAAGATTATTAATGTTATGCTTTGCTTCTATTTCTATATTACAACATTTTATGCAATAGTGAATTTGAATGTGTTATAGATATGCAACCATTTAGGGCAAATTTTGTAGACCACTTGTGTTTTGTGAATGTAATTATGTAAATTGCTTGTGCTGAACTCTCTCCTACATAAATGATGGTATAATTATTATATATATCTACATTGAATATTATGTGAACTCTTAATTTAACTCTAATGTTATGTAATAAGATTCTACGACATATATGATGAATGCCTTATAAATGTCATCATATGAATATTTGGAAGTTCCTATATTTTTAAAATTTCCCTTATTTTTTAATAGCCGTCCCTTGGCGTCCCCTAAAAAATGGCCTCCAAAAAAATCTGTCCTGGAAACACATCCCCCCGTTCCATGCCGTCCCTATCCTGTAAACTTGGTGGAACATAATGAATTACTTTTCACTATTGGATTGTTCATTGAAAGAGATTTCCAATGCTTCAAACGAGCACTAAAATGAAGTGCGGGCATGAGAGATATGTCCAAAAAAAGGGTTCGTCTCTTGGGGAAATGGATAGGGCGAAAAACTTTCAAGTGGCATTTTCAAAGCAGGAAGTTAGACATGGTAAAGATCTTGATTTTCCGCTGAGAGTAGAAGCGGAAATTTGTGTTGCCATGCACTTTGTGTCAAGTTGCATGAGAGTCATAATTTCTTGCCAAGTGGAGAAGCAGAGATCTTGTGCTGCATTGCATTTTGTTTAAGACTACATGAGATTCCTGATTCCCCCCTTGACTTCTTGGGTGGGCTTTTGATGTGTGCATACATAGGGGCTTAATGCTATGCACTTTGTGCAAGACTGTGGAATTCCTAATTTTCCACCATGCGAAGAAGTAGGGATCTTATGCCACTATTTACTTTGTGCAAGGCTATGTGAGATCCCCGATTCCATGCCAAGCGGAGAAGTAGGGATCTAGTGCCACATTGCATTTTATGCAACACTACAGACGATTCTTGATTTCTTGGGCAGGATTTTGATGGTGCATGCATTGAGGGAATTTTGTCTTTGATTTTTTGACTTGTGGGATTTCAAAGATGGCGTGTTTTTGGGGTATGCAGCAGTACATGAATTTTTGGCAAAATTCATTAAGGCCATTTTACGCGGACTCGAGTTGTACTTGGGTGGTACTGGTACCAAACGACATGTTTATTTGCATGGGCACAGGAAAGTGGAGGAGACCTGTTTTATTGCTAAGACATTCTTATTTGCAAGCATTTGTGTATAAAAACAAAACTTTAGTTCACCTCCCATTACACATGGGATATATGTTTTGGACAGTTTCCTTTAGCCGTCCATCAATTTTCTAAAATTGGCTTCTCTCTACTTTGACTGCTGCCTTCTTATCTCAATGGTGGTTTTGTCTTATCAGGATCCATCTTGACAGCATTGAAACCATTGCTCCAAAGACATTGGTTAGGTGCACGAAAAACATTCTCCATTGTTCAAAGGGGGTCGAGCTGTTTATCTGCTGCCTTCAATTTTTTTTGTGTCATCTCTTCACAAGTTCTGTTGTAAAGGACAAGCCATGTGGACGAGGTTTTGGAAAAGAAGGCTTATATTGAAGCCCTTCTCATTCCATGTAATTAAAAGACTACATCATTTTATGCTTTGATAAATCCCACCATGTCATCGTTGCGATCCACATGTGATCTATTCAACTCTCCCTTGTCTAATGTACCAGCCAATGGATAGAAATACACAACTTCAATGGTCCAATGAGATCATCAAGGCCGTCTTCAACCGAGGACTTATTGAAAAACACTATGATGTGTGGAAACCCCAAACAATTTCTGAGTTAAAACAACAGGGTTCTTTCTTTCATTTTCCTTGAAAATTTCAAGGGACTGCAAGGAATTTCGTATAATATTTTCAAGATTTTTGATGAGAAAAGGTATCCTATGTATATCTTCTATTTGTAAAGAATAGACATTAAAATACTGTACCTTGCCGGTTCACAATTCAAAATAGCAAAGATATGCTGATCGCATTCTTCGAGCTTTATGGTACCAAATCACGCACGACCTTCAGTGAAGACCACCTTTAAAAAGTGTCACCATATCTTGAGAAGTCAAGATTTGTAGATTTAATGCATTTGGCAACAAGTTCCAGTTCGTGCTTATGATTGACGTAAATCCCCACCACTGCATCTGCAAATGTTGTGGGCTCCAAAGGAGATGCAATATTCCGTTCGTGTGTCTTGTTCCACGCACCTCCATGTGTGGGTTTCTCCTTCAAGCTCATAAACTGACCCGGAATAACAATATTTTTAAATACTCAAAAGCCAGTAGGAGCAGCGAGTAACCTCTGAAACCCCAACAAAAATATCTAATGAAATGAGCCCCACCACCAAACACATTAGAATTCATTCTTTCATCGATATGACATTCTGATTATTTGGTTAGTCTGCCAATTTCAAGTTTCGGATGACCATCAAAGCCTGCAATGTGGTTTCTCAATTTCTGTCTTCGTTGTGTCTGAGATGCCATCTCATAGAAAATGAGCCGGCCACAAGGGAGGTGAAGGAAAAATCACCACTTTGAGTCATTGCTGCCATTGTTAAGGCTGTCATAAATTGGATTGGTCCCACAATATTGGGACACAATATACCGAACAAAGATTTTTTAAAGTAAAACGTTTTTAGACAAAAAACCTCAATACATTCTATAGTTCTTTATTTTGACCAAGTCAAAAGAAATAAGCTGCTTTGTAGGATGGTAAAAGCGGTAGTTGGAGACCCATATTATGACAATTGTTGCAACAGTAAGACATGGTATAAAAGAATGACAACTCTTGGAGGATATGCAAATTATAGAGCTTTGAACAAGATCACCATAAAATGTAGGTATACACTCATTCTGATGGTACAAAAGAATGAACACTCTTGAGGAATGGGCAGGCTATAGAGCCTCGAACAAGATCACCATAAAAAGTAGCTATCACTCCCATAGATTGATGACTTGTTGGACTGAATTCAGCTTGCCAAATACTATACAAAGTTGAACCTTAAATCTGGGTGCCATCAAGTTCGTATAAAGGAGGAGGATGTATGGAACACAAACTTCAAACTTAAACACGATTTGTATGAACGGTTGGTTCTTCAAACTTAATTAAGAACTTGGACTTAAGAGCTTACAGATCAGCCCTAAATGTAGCTTGAAGGGTCTCCATTTGGATTTAAGTGTGTTGGTTAATACACCTCTTGGTTAGTAATAACTATTCCTCCAAGAAATCATTACATGTGCTGTTCATTGTGTAATTCAAACTATTTACTTATTGAACCCCTAAAATGCTTGTCATAATCCTTTGCACTCCTGGATGCCTTCTGTCTGATGACCTGCAGTTCGGTGATATGCGACTGCTTCATTACAAGCATTAGAGCTGATTCAAAAAGGCATCCCGAAGCACATTTTAATCAATGCAAGTCTGATTGGGGTCATACTTGTAATTTGGTGTATGAGGTCTTACAAATTATTTGAATAATGAGCAGCCCTTTTTCAAAAACCATCACACCTTTTGCATTCCAAGCCATAGAAAACTGAGAGAACTAGTGCAACCCTTTTTCGAGTGCAGATTTGTGCCTTCCTCTCCAAACAGACTCATTCATCCCCTTCGACTACACATCATACTTTTGCCAGCTCATCCATTGTTGCATAGGCAACATCCCGTGCCAAGATCTAGCCTGCCATTGGTGCAACATAAGAAGCAACATTTATCATTCTCTAGGCCAGACCGTTCGCTGGTCCTGACAGCTTTTAGCTATTACCATATATCTGTATCTTATACTAACCAACATAAGCATGATTAACTATGATACTAATAACTGCCCACAGGAAATACATACAGGTATGCAAAATGGAGGCATTTTCCCATACAAAGTAATAATACTTATGGGAGTTCAGCAGCAACATGTCCTTGCCCAAACTCATACCCCAAACAACTGTCCTTCTAATGAAGCCTATACATGTATATATAGTTTAAGCAAGAAAGCTAACACGTGGATCCATGCATTCTGCAACATGTCTTTATGCAAAGTGACACATATACCATGCATATGTCAAGTGGCAGTCTCTCTTGTAGTCTCATCACAGTCAACAGTCAACACTTCCACTTTGTCTCTCTATTCAGTGTCTTTGGCACTCAGTTCTCTACTCTTCTGTCCCCATCCATAGATGCTCTCTTTTTGTGCCGGATTTGCTGTATTTCTCAATGCGTACTTGGCTTGAGCTCTGTTCTTCAACGATCTTGTTTGTCTCTACTTGGTCATTTATTACTGCCTATCTCTTGGTACTCTTGTGCTCATGGTTTGGTGCTACCACATACTCAGTCAAAAAGATAACAAAATTTGTATGGCAAACATAACCAATCAGTTCTTAATGTATTTCATGTAAAGCATAATTTTTTTGAGATAGTTTTATTTGTATTAGAATTTTGATTGATTATCTTCGAACTTGTGCATATTCTGATATTTTAATATTTTGTTGTTTTTCAGTTTCCAAGGTTGAAGAAGTACAAAGTTGTCATGAAATTGCAAATTCAAGTTCAATGCATGGAAACAATAGCGAGAAGCAAAATGCTGTGGTCCTTCTAACCTACAATGTTTGGTTTCGTGAAGACTTAGAGGTGCATGAGAGGATGAAAGAATTAGGAAATCTCATTGAGCAACATCAGCCACATTTTATTTGTTTTCAGGTGCCATTTTGTTTGTTGACATTTCTATGGGATTTTTCTTGGAGCATAATTGATGAAATATTTTGAATTTTATGGCTTGGAGCACCTGAAATTTGGCTTAATTGTATTACGAGTTTTTCTTATATATTGTTAACACAAAGCTTGAAGCCTGGTATAGGAAGTCACTCCCACTATATATGATATTTTTCGACATTCCAGTTGGTGGGCTAAGTATCAGTGTTCTATTTCTCCTCATTCTGCAAAGATGCGAGCTTACTTTTGCATTCAGGTAAGATTAGTCATCTCTCCCCTCCCCTCTCCTTGTGATTTCTCCTTGCATGTTACTATATTTTCCCCAACGATGATACATTGGCTTCTTTATGCTTTATTTTCTTATATCTATTTTCCTATTTTTAGTGCATGAAAGTGTTGTGCAGTAATTCTTTTTAAATTAGTTTGATTTACAATGGTCCAATTGTAAAGCCGCAAAGAGAACTGGTGTTAGAATATTTTAATCGAATAAGCTATCCTTGTTTGTTCTTTTTTGTATTAGTTAATAGCATGGAAGGCCTTTATAGAGAAATGAAAATAGCTCATAACACACACTTCATGCAAACCCAATTTATTTTACTTCTTGAATGGGAAAATGCAGATGAGGTTGTGGGACTTCTTTGTGCTGCAAAGGAAGCCAAATGGCCAATTCTCCCCTTTGGTAGAAATATATCTAGGATATGGCGGACTATGAACAGTTTTGGAAAAATTGGTGCTATCAAGAAGAGCCCCAGTATGCTGGAAAACTCACTGAACACTAACTCTTCATAAGTCTCTGTTAAGTAAATGATGTCCCTACACAAAAATGCAAACTAGAGGGCATTTTGTATTTAAAGAAAGCTAACATTGATGTCTTTTGGATGGTATTGATGTTTTTTAAGATTAGCCTAGGGATCATCAACAAAAGACGACACTTTTATGAATCAATTCATGAAAGATACAAGTCAGAGTGTTGATAGGTGGCACCAACATTTTTAAGTCCAAAAGACATAACATCGCAAAATTTTTCTCATTCAGTAGTAAATACTAAAAATAGTTGTATGTTGGTATTCTTGACTACTTTTGATTTCATTATAACCCGAATATCTGTCCATGAGAGATATCATTTCGCATACAGCTGTAGAATCAATAATATCATTGATACAAGTGAATAGAAAATCTTTTCTAGGGAATGCCAAATTGATATTTTGTAATCACAACAAATGTTGATAACATATATTGTCTTTCTCCTTAGTGGGATTATGTCCAAAATCCATTTGGAGTAATAAGTCAGTACAATGAAGTTGTTTCCGAATTCAACCCCTTTGAATTTCCCGACTGTTGCAAAGTGCATACAGGCCAAATCAGTGAAGTTTGCCCTTGAAACATTCAAATGATGACCAAATCCATGTTTTTACATTGCTGCAGGCCCGTCAACTTTAATGATAATCCAGAAAAATAGTGACATGCGGTGGTCAACATCTCAAAGAATTTGGATTTGGTTGCTTTTCATGTTTTTAGTGCTTGAGATGGATCGGTGACACTTGGCACTCATTGGTTTTCCTATGTTCTGCAAAGTTTCAAACTTGGTCTCTTTTTCATAGTTTTCAGTGCTTGTGATGGATGCATGACAAGTGTCGGTACCCTGCCCAACTACAAACTTAAGTATTTGCCCCGCTCTCCAAACTTTGCAAAGTACCGATGCATGACAATTATCAGGGAGGACACATGGCGGCAATCAACAATCGGCATTAGGGACTGTCTTAGGGCTTGGTCTCTAGCCGCCAAACCTTGCAGATTACTGATGTGTGACAATTGGCATGGAGAACACTTGTAAGCCATCGGTGCTCTGCACTCTTACAAGCCTAAGTTTCTTGCCTCAAAACTATACAAAACATTGATGGAGGACATGCGGAAATGGGCAACACATGCAGAAATCGGTTCTCTACACTATCTCAAGTTTTTGTTCCTCTGCTTCTTCTCTCCAAGCAATGTGGAAGCACCAATTGAAGACACATGGCTGAGATCGGTTAAGGCTGTAATCTGCTTTAATGTTTGTCTGCTAGAGGTTAATTTTGACAGTTTCACATAGTGGGAAAATGAGCACAAGGATGCCAACTGAGATAGAGGCTGTAGACAGAGCTTTGGTTTTTCATTGATATTTTTCTAAAGAGAGCTCCAATCGACGAGTGGATGGTACCGTTGGAAAGGTCTTTCAAAGGGCTGCACATTGAGTCTGGTTTCAAGGAGATTGGACTTGAGATCGGAAAATTGTTCATGACATAGTTCTCAGGTGTTTGTTGCTGAAAAATCAGATCAAATGATCCCCAAATCACTTACAGATGCTCTTGACTTGTTCTAGCCTCTTCTAGAAGATGCCTTCGAGTTGATATTCCCTCGTGCTCCCACCAAAACACAAATGTAGTTAAACAAGTTGTGGATCAAAAGGATAAGCTTTCATAGTGTTCCCAAGGGTAAAATCATGATCTTCCCAACAAGTGACCGCTTAATCTTCACTTATCCTCCTGGTTTCATGGGCTTGCATAGATTTTTTCTTAGAGATCAAGTTTCAAACAAATATCTGTTTGTTTCTTGCAGATGAAGGCATATAATTAACAAAAACTGATCTGTTTGCAAACTCATGAGGGTTTTGTGGATAAGGTTTATCTCAGACCTTTCCCAAGCCATGATTCAATGGTAGTGGATCATCATGATGTCTGCAAAGATCCTGAGAATATGTCAGAAGGTGGTTTTGGGTAAATCATTTTAGCTATGCATCTTTTCAGACCTCTATGAGTTGTGTGGAAGGTATAAGCTTGAGAAAGAGATATTCTTCAGCATATTCTTCATCCTTTTCTCTCTTTCTTCCCCCACCCCCTTCTGTTTTCTCTTGCTATAAGTAGCAATTCAATCTATTGTAAAACGGCTTCTCTTCCTTGAAAATAAGGATACTCTGCTATTTTAGGTGTTGAGCAGTGCTACCTAAGATTCCGGGACGATGGGACATGGGGATTGGAGTTTCCGTGATGGCAAAAATATCCAAAATTTTGGGTCTGTGGGGGACGGCAGGGGGATGACTATTAAAATAATATATAAAATTATAAATATACAAATAAATTTTAGAAATTTTATGAATAGAAGTTCATATTTATATATTAGGACACCATGTGCATACAGTCCATGTCCAGACATCCATATTAAAAATCCAGCAGCATACATATAGCTATACCAATGTTATATGTCCATATAACTATAAACAATAATATGTATGTTGCTGGTTTCCATAGTATATTGTGACAGTCCGCCATTTGCATGCCATTTGCATTTGTGCTCGAAAATTTGTGTTCATATACCACTCTTGATTCTTGATGTCTTTGTAATACAATACAACTGGGTTATGGTTAATCGGTAAATGTTTTTAAAGAGAAAACAACAAAGAAGTTAATTAAAACAATAATTATTAAAAAATCAAAAGTCCCTGAAATGTCCTGAGGACGCCTTGACGTCTTAGACATTCCCTTAAAAGGGGATGTCCTTGAAACACCCCCTTTTTCCCGCCCTTTTAGAAATGTAGGGCAGACATTTCCCCTCGTCTCGCTGTTCCCAGAACATCTGGTTTTCAAGGGGTATGTGTCCTTGTGTAACATTGGTGCTCAGCTTTTTGAGTGCCTTCGATATTTGATTTTTAGCTCTGTAAATGCAGAAACACCTTGGGTTATGTTGATAGCAGATTTTGTATACTTATAGCTTTTAATACATCTATGATTGTGGCTCATATCTGCCCTTTGTCTTTGTGTTAATTGTCTCTTACCTCTCTGTTATCTTCATGGTTTATTGTGTGTGGCATTTGCAAGGTTTTATTTCATTGTCTCTTAAAGGTTGAGAGTGAGAGTCCGATTTAGATGCCGGTGTGGCTGTGGTACATATCTGCCCATTGGATTTGTGTTTTGTCCTCTCACTTGCTAACTCATATAGGGAGGGTGATCCCCTTTCTTCTTGGTGCATCACCATGTTTTTATTTCATGTTTTCTCATCCCTTTTCTCCTGCAACTGGTAGATTAGAGTAGTGGTAGCATAGAGTAGCTAGGATAATAAGAGCCAACTTTCTCTAGAGGTCTGCCTCAAGGAGCCAAGTGTCCCACACCTTGGAGACATTCCCATTGTTGTTGTTGAGTTAACAAGCTTTTCAATTTGGTGATCTTACGGGTGCACATCCCAGTCAGCCAATAGAAGCCAACCTTGAGTAACTTTTGTATATCTACATAACCTCGATATGATATTATATCTTAATCTGAAGTCCTAGAGGAAAAAATAGGTTGTAGGATAGTTTTTGATAGTCAAATGTAAAGGCTAAATTTTGTTCAGGATGTTAGGTCAGGAATTCAATAGCAAGAGAAATGTTAACATAATGAAATGGATGGGAAATTAAACAAGAGTAAAATATTCAAAGAAGCTCTCATGTATTCAATAAAGCTTTACTTGATGCACATATGCATACAAGTATAAATAGCCACAAAGGGAGACTCTTTGGTTCATCTTCTAGATGGCCGTTCAACTTCCTTTATGTGTGCATTATTTACATTAAATTACAACCACTCATATCAAAGCGGCGAATATTAGACTTACTATTAGTATATTTTTTTAGCATTCCTTATAAGACTAAGTCTAATGTGTTGTTTTTCCTCTATAATTTTCCATGATATAGATGATGCTCAAAGTAAACCATGTGCCAAAGAGAGTGAAAATTGGAGAACCTATGCTGATTGCACCAAGAGTAGTTCAAGTGTGCTGCAACTACATTGTATTGCTTGAAAATTGGATAACCCAAGTTGATTATGCCCATGAGTATCCCAAAAGTATGCTGAAGCATGCATTGAAAGGCCCAATTGTTTGCAACGTTGAAAATTTGAACTATTTATTGTTCACAAATCTCTCAAAATGAAGGTGCATCTTGACACGTAAAAAATTGCTCGTGGTAGAAAAACTACATCAAAATTTGATGAACTAGCTCCATGCATAGTCATCTAAATGAAGTGTGATCTTTGATGTGTTTGGTGTTGATTGATCATCATTCATTGTAGTGTACAAGCTATGGTGCACAATATGTGGCTATATGCTATAATCTTCAATATGCTGCAATGTATGGAGTATCAACTCAAAGAACTTGAATTGTGCACAAATTGTGGTGCACGATATGCGGCGATATGCTATAATCTGTAATATGTTGCTGCAATATATGACGTATTTGCTTGAAGAACTCGATATGTGACTCCTATGTTCCCCCGTAAGATGAGAGCGGAGAATAGCTATATGGACTTATGTGGAATGGGAACAACATCTCGTATTAAAAATTGCAATTAATTGCCCATTTATTGCGGTTTATCGTTTACGAGAAAGAAAACGATTTATCTTTCAGAAAATTGTGATTTTCGAACTGCCGATAATTCGGCGATTTCCGACGACAAAAATACTAAAAATCATGGAAAATCGTTGGGAAAACTCGGAAAATTGCACAGTTAGGTTTAAAAGCAAAAAAATGACCAAATCGAAAAATATGTGCTTGACCTAAACCATTTCGTGCCTTTTTTCTCCTACGCGAATCGTATTTTCTCCTGCGACCATTTCGTGGCTGGTTTTGAGCATTTCGTGATAGTTTCGAGTCTTCGTGGCTGGTTTTGTGGCTCGGGCTGGTTTCGTGGCTCGGAGCTGGTTTCGTGGCTCGTACTAGCCCTAGGTAATGGTAATTTGTTTTTTATTTATTTTCATAGATTATTCTTTTTTTTTTAAAGATTTTCATTGATTATTTATTTTCATTGATTTTGCAGGTTTATGAGTTTATTGATGATGTCGCTACATTATCAATAAACTCATAAACACTTAACATTATTAATTTATAATAGTATGCACCATATAGTTACACTATCACGTATACCGTATATATTATACAATAATAAATTTATAAATTTATAATAGTATACATACACTATACAATAATACACATAATAAGTTCTTGTTTAAATTTATAATAATATATATTATACACTTACACTATACAATATAATATCTATCAAGTTATCATAATATCATAATCTAATACAATATTAAGTTATCATACAAATACTTGTATAAAAAAATTGAGAGAAATTTTAGGATAATGTCAAAAATTATAATACAGTATGATAATTATCATAATATCATAATATAATACAATATTAAGTTATCATAATAATGTCAAAAAATTGAGAGAAATTTCAGGATGATGCATAAATTACAACACAAACACCCTATCTTATTTAGAATCATACGTTTTCAATATAGCTTTGTTGTAATTTTTTCTTCATGCAAATAGCAATATTATTCTTAATTTCGTCATACAATTTTATTTCTCTAAGGCTTGTAAATCTAAGACAATTGTTTTTTTGTTTTGTAGAATGGCATCGACATCCGGTTCGGTTCAACTGCTCTTAGTAAGCCTAACTCAAAAGACCCCTCTTGGAAGCATTGCATGAACGAGCGTAAAGGTCATTGTATGCAATTATTGTGGAATGTAGATGAGTGGAGGTGTGTATCGCCTTAAGCTCCACAAAGTGCAGGATACCGAGTAATGAAGTGGCATTGTGCAATCAAGCACCGCTTGAGGCTTAAAGAGAGTTGTTTGCTTTCCTTGGAGCTAATGTAGAGAAAAAAATGAAAAGAAGAGGAAAATTGATGCACTTGCAGCCCTAGTAAATAGGAGGGCAACGAGGGAAGATTCTGACATTGGGGCATCTTCTATCGCCCCAACTCCACGAGGTCAGACACTGGGATGGGGCTCATCCACTGAAAGTAGTTCAACGATGTTTTTTGTTCCTTGAAGTAATCTTGGTTCACAACCTTCACTCGAAGGTACCACATGGAATAAAGAAATGCGCAATGAAGCAAGAATAGTTGCGGCAAACTTTCGGTACTACAACAACATTCCTTTCAATGTGGCAAAAAGTCCATATTGAGAGAATTTGGTCACTGCATTGACTGTTGTCGGGAAGGGGTTCAAGGCTCCTACTCCCCATGATTTGAGTGGCCCATTGTTGGAGGATTTCGTCATACATACCAAAACTCTTGTAGAAGAGCAAAAAAAGGTATGACAAAAAAATGATGCACCATTTTGTCTGATGGGTGGATAGATGGGAAAAACCACACATTGATTAACTTCTAGTGGCATCAAGTGGACAGTTGGTCTTCTTGAAATCAATTGATGCCTCCCACTAAGTGAAAACCTAAGTTGCCGCATTCGAATTTGTGTTCGAATTTGTCGATGATTAAATTCGTGAAAAATTATTGGTAAAAAATCGAGGATTAAATTCGACTATGAGAAATATACATTTTTATTAAATATATAAAAACCAAAAGATAAATTCACATTTCAAAAGAGAGATAATATCACATTTCATTGATTTCATAAGTAGCTATTACAATAATGTGATTGAAAGCAAAAACTTCAAAAAACATGTGCTCGCAGCTGCATACTAATATTCGAAATGTTGTCAAAAAGTGATGGATCAAAGTCTCAAACTTCCTTATCTAGTATGGGCTAAGTTCTACTTATTACATCAAAAACTCTAAATCATCTAGAGCACTTGGTTCAATCTCATCATCACTAGAAACATCATCATTACCAACATCATTAGATTCACCCTCATGTCTATCAATGATCACCTACAAAATCAAGATCATCTTCATTGTCTTGTAGGCCATCCTGAAGCTTTTTTTTCTTTAAAGTGCATGCATCTTTTGCCACTTTTTCATAGTTAGTTGCAAATTATTGCGAACATAAACAAGGTCCCCCAGTTTTCCTGATAACAACCTATTCCTTTTCTTTGATTGAACATGGTCAAAGCTGCTCCAATTCCTCTCACATGCTGATGCACTTACTCCTTGACTCAAGACTCGAATTGCAAAATGTTGTAATTCAGGGGTATCTGCTCCATAAAATCTCCACCATTCATCACCATCCATGTCTTCCCTGTCATCTATTGCTGATTGGGTTCCAAACAACCCATCCCCTCCCGTATGCTCTAAGTTGCTCTCTGGTTTTCTTTGCAACATCTCGATCTGGAACAAGCTTTTCAATGGCTGCATAAATCCCGCTCATCACTTCACGATCACTTTCTCTTTCAATGTGATAGAGTGTCGACTCCAAATAGCATGTTCTGCATGCAAATGAGTATACATCATCCTCCATCTTCCATCATAAATATCCCATATCTCACTATATTCTGCTTCCACCTTATTGAATGCCTTCTCGGATGTTTTCTTTCTGCAACGGTCCATGCCCTCATAAACCATGCCCATACAAGGGGTATCGCCATCAACCATGTGGAGCATACGAACAATGGGTGCACACATTTTTAAGACCTTGGCTGCATTTTCCCAAAAGTTAGAGCTCAAAATGATTTGCTCCACCTGTTTACCTTTAGATTCTTTTGCAAGAACTGAATCTTCCCACTCTTTGCTGCAAACAACAGTTCGAAGGGCTCCTTTCTGCTCAACAACTCTTTTCAAAGTGATATAGAAGGAGGCAAATCTTGTGTCACATGGCTTCAACAACTCCTTAGATGCATGCCTCCTATAGATACTCAATGTGAGGCGATGGTTTCTAATAAAATTAGCAATTGTTCTTCCTCTTTGAACTGCTTCATGTACCCAAGGGAATTTGGCCAAGTCGTGGAGTAGTAAATCAATACAGTGGGCTGCACAAAGACTCCAATATATATGTGGGTACTTCTCTTCTATCAATTTCTCGCTCCCACACAATTGCTAGCATTATCAATCACAACTTGAACTACACTTTCTACACCCACTTCAAGAATTGCTTCATCCAAAATGTTGAAGACATACTCTGAAGTTTTCTTGTGTTCCATGGTGTCAATAACTTTTAGAAATACAACACCTTTAGGGCAATAAACAAGCACATTGATGAGGGGTCTTTGACACATGTCTGACCAACCATCACTCAAAATGGTGCAACCTGTTAACTTCCAAGAGTCTTTAATATCTGCCAATTTTTCAGTGACTATTTTTTGACCTCTTCAAAAGTGTAGTCCTCAAAGCCTCTGACCCTGGAGTTGTATAACCTTTTGCAAATTTAATGGATTGCTGAATTGCATTTATGAAATAAGGACTCCTGGCAACATAAAATGGAATGGCATATTCATAAAAGAAATCAGCCCATGCATCATCAACTTGCTCTTTTTCAACAGGTTTCCAAAAGCTATTCAATGTCGCTGCCCAAGATTTAGATGTTGGACTTGGCATTATAGAGCTTGTGGACATAGTGAACGAGAAGGAAGTATTTGGCACTCTGGGCCTAGAAAGCTCGCCTTGGATTCGTTGTTTTTTTTGCGCCTTTGTTGATTTACAACTAATGAATGCTTGTAGTCTTTCTCCAACTCTGCTTTTATTTTAGGAGTGACATTCCAACATTCTTCAACACCACCTCCTTGACCACCCAGTATGACAAGAAGGTGGTCCATTACTTTGTCAATGTCCCACTAAAAGAATGCTGACATAAAGTGCACGTGAGATTGTTTGTCCGACCCTCACGGCTCATGTATTTCCATCTCGTTGCATTTGATTTTGGAGGCGCCATACCAATATAACACCCTGCATTTTTTGAAAAAAATAAACAAAGAATTAGAAATAAATAAATTAAAAAAATTAAATCATACAAAAATTATTATCATGTATTTAATTTAAATGTATGATAATAATAATTATCGGATAAATATTATCATCATGCATTTGAATTAAATAAATGATTTAAGAAACATATAAACACCTTAATTTAACGATATACTATATAATTTTTATAAACTATTTTATACAACAATTAACATAACGATATAAAATATTATTTTTTAGAAAATATATTATATAATTTTTATCTATCTAGTATGTAATTTTTTATAAAATACATTATAGGTTAATCGCTTAGGTTTAGGTTTTATCATTTATGACATATGTATGTTAATAAATTAATTTTTTAAGTTTTAAGTTTTTAAAGTTTTAATTATATATTAAACGTTTAAGTTTTAAGTGAACCCTAAAATTAAATGGACATTGCTCATTAAAAAAGAAAGCATATAAAAATTAAACATAAACAAAATGAAACCTACCTGTGGAGTCTTCGACGGCTGGGACTGGTGAGCTCCAAGAAGTTGAACAATGGCGATTCAGGCTTGGACTCCACACTGCACAAACATCTCAACTCCAAGGACAACAACAGAAATTCATGTTTCAACTCCACGACGCCAAAGGATGATTCAACAATAGGAAATTCATGAGGAAGCTCAACTCCAAGGACAATGGCAATTTACGATTGTCTTAGAAATTACGATTCAGCTCCACAGACACCAACTCAGCTCCACAGACGTCAACACAACATAGACGTCAAGAACAATGGCGATTCACGATTCAGGAGTTCAGGACACTAGACGGGGTGAAGTTTAGTATCGTTCGCAGGAGATTTTATAAGAAAATACAGGCAGAAACCCTAAAATGCGTAAAGAAAAAACCCTAAAATGAACTTCAATTTTTTTAGATGATTTTCAACGCTTTTCAAACACGATTTTCAACGTATTGCATAAAAAATGACGTCCGGGATCCAACACGAATTAAATCGCGATTTTCAACGTTTTTTTGGGGTTTTTTAAAATCCGGCGAATTTTGAATTTTATCCTTTAAATTCGAATGCGACAACTTAGGTGAAAACTGCAAGCACTTTGTGTGATATGTTAGATGAGGTGGTGGGCGTGGAGAATGTTGTCCAAGTTGTGACAGATAATGCAATGCGGCATATGTAAAGAACACATGGAGATTCTTGAGAGAGGCACCCTACACATTTTCGGACCCCTTGTGCGACCCATTGCTTGGATATCTTATTGGAGGACATAGGAAAACTCTCATGGGTGAAAAATGTGGTTGAGGATGCAAGAAATATTATGAAGTTCATCTACAATCATACTTGGGTGCTAAATTTGATGAGAGAGTGTTAAAATATAGAGCTTTATATAACATGTAAAGTTATGTAGTTATTCGGTTGATAAGCTGTTGCTCAACCGAATCAAACCACCTCTTCACATAATAAATTGAACTTGCTTGAATCATTCGATGCGGTCTTGTTTGCCTTCTCTGAATTCTTTCTTCTCTTTGCATATGCTAACATTGGTATCAGAGTGTCCAAGGTTGCAGTTCAAGGAAGCCTCCAAGAGGCACAAACTAGAAATTCGAGGAAGCCCTAACAGGGCACGAATTTGGCAAAACGTGGAGGTATTTGGGAAAATACCAAATGTTAGGGCGAGAAGGAAGAAATTCCTCCATTCGCGGCAAGGTAGAAGCAATCGTTTGAAGGAGAAACGAATAACCATTCGTGATGCCTAGAAGAAGTGGTTCGTGGGCGGTCGAACTAGGCGAGGTTGTGGGCACATAAATAGTGCAAGACTTTTTAACAACAATCGCGAGGGGCAGTTCGAGGGCATAGAGTCGTAGTTTGTCACTGGAAATCATGGGCTCTAGAACTGTCGGGTGAAGAAAAAACGTGGTCGCAAGGAGACACACATGAACCAAACGTGGTGAAGGAAAAACGTTGTTCCAAATACCCGATCCACAAATCCGGTGGGCGTGGACTCACTTTCTCGTGGTTGTAAACCCAATCGATTGAAGGAATTTGTGACCCAATTTGTGGTTGTCAATGCCATAAATCGTGGGGTAGAAAGGATACGAACCCAATTGCAAATGCAAAATCCCAAGTTAGAAAAAGTGAACTCGTGTGGGCAAAACAAAGTCGTGTGGGCGAAACAAAGTTATGTGGGCGAGAATAAAGCCGAGAACAAATATTTTATAAATTGTTTGTATAATTTTTTTCCTCCCTGCCACGTATTTGTTGTTTGAATACTTCTCTGCCTCATGTTTGCATAAAGTGACTTCTTTTTATTAAGTGGGCAAAATACTTTATTTCCACTAATTTGGCATAATAAAATGGCAAATATTTCATTTCTAATTCTTTCGGATTCACAAAAGTTAACAGGCACTAATTTCAATGTTTGGAGTCATAAGATTTTAACGCTTGCAGAATTTCGTGATTGTGATAAGATAATCACAGATAGTGAAAGCAGACCGGCTACAAATTTTGCGGATTATGAAAAACGTCATAAGGAAGCGTTATAAAGAAGCGCAATGAACAAAAAGCCATGTGATGAGGGACATGTGGCAGCAGTTGTAGAAGAACGAGATTCGGATGACGGGTATGCTTTTTATTGTCTTACGACATCATGCTCGCATGACCGTGGTACCAATGCTAGATCATTGACTCGGTGCATCTCGCACATTTTTCATGTTGTTGGGACCGGTATGTTTCATTTATTGCAAATATCTGTTTTGAATCGGTAGTACTAGCAGATGGTGAATCATTGCAGCATAGAAGGGATAAGAGATATATTCATTGTATTGAATGCTCATAAAATGTTGGTACAGAATGTTAGATATGTACCTTCTTTACAAAAGAATCTTCTATCTATTCATCAATTAACTAAAAATCCCAATATTTCTATGGATTTATATGGGAAGAAGTGTGTTGTCTCTGATGTGAAACAAAGACGGATGATTGCCCTTGGTATTGGGCAAGGTGGCCAATATCGGCTTGTTGATCCTGCTACGATCAACATGAATGCACGTGTGGAGGACAACTCCACCATATAGGATGTGCAGGAGGCTGTAGTGCCTTGGGAGGAAGCCATTCCTCACAAATCTATTGACTTGGATACAGTCAACCTACATGCACTTATTGTGGAGGGAGTATCCACTATACCAGATGTATGGGAGGCGGACATGCCTTGGGAGGATGGATTTCCTCATTCTGAAGAACAATTTGTTGTGGATGGAGACTCCACTATTCTAGATGCACTAACGGTGCATGGTGAGATGGCATGCCCAGCCACTCACTCAGAGGTACTTGCTCGAAGGATAGTAGAGCATGAACAATTTGCTCATTGTGTTGTGAAAGATCTTTCCCAACAGAGGGAATAAATGAGCAAATAGATGAGGAGTTGGTTCTCACTCCTACTGCGGAGATGGTTATTTCTCCCACTTCTTTGAGATAAATGAGATGGAGATGGTTATTTGTCCAACTCACTTTGAGATAAATGAGATGGAGATGGTTATTTCTCCCACGATTCCGGAGTTGGTTCTAACTCCTCTGCCTGAGATGGTCACATTTCTTGTATTGAGAAAGTTGGATGAGCACTACATGGTAATGCAAGGACATGATCGAGGTGACTTTGATTCGGGTGACTTTGATTCTAGGATAATTGAGTCTATGTACAGACTCCAACAGCTACACAAGCATGGTATTGATTTTTCAATCCACCTTTTGAGGTTCCGATTACAACACTCTAGAGGTGGGGTTGACACTCTCAAACCATTAGTGATTCATCATTGGTCAATGAATCACGTAACAAAGAACCAGTGGACCACTTGCCATATCCTTTGTTCACGCGACCAAATTTTTGTTTTGTGGTTCTTCTCCATTCGACAACCGCAACACAATCATGGACTGGTAATTTTGAAGTACAACCTATGGCATAGTCGGTAGATGTAATGACTAAACATATGGGCTTTAGGAAATTTGTAAAATTTCGGGACAAACTTGGTATTGTTTCCAATTTAGTCATTAAGAAGGGGTGTTAAAATATAACGTTGTATATGACATGTAAAGTTGTTATGTAGTTATTCGGTTGTAATGTTCATCCAAATGTAACCACCTCTTCACGTAATAAATTGAACCTTCTTGAATCATTCGATGCGGTGGAGTTTGCCATCTCGAATTCTTTCTTCTCTTTGCATATGCTAACAAAGAGCACACCAATGGAAAGGAGCTTGTGCGATCAAGGGTCACACGATTTGCCACAAACTTCATTACATTGCAAAGCATTGCAGCCTCATTAACATCCCTTAAGCAGATGTTTGTGAGCACGTGATGGTTGGAGTCTCCCTATGCTAGAAAGACCGAAGGGGAAAGGGTCGTGAAGACCGTTTTTGATGATATGTTTGCAAAACAAATGGAAGAAATCATGAAGGTAACCTAAACTTGAATATTTGTTTATTTATCATTTATTTGTTATATAATTTTTATTAATTTTGATTTTAAATTTATATATTATTTTGTTTTAGGTGTCAAAGCCTTTGGTTCGAGTTCTACGGATGGTGGATGGGAAGAAAAACCCAATGGGTTATTTGTATGAGGCTATGGATGTGGCTAAGGAGGCCACAGCTAAATATTATGGGCACAATCAACGAAAATATGAACCCATTTGGTGCATAATTGATTGGAGATGGAACAAGACACTCCATTGACATATACATGCAACAACGTACTACCTAAATCCAAAGTTTTTCTATTCCCCATCATTTAAGGCTAATGAGGAGGTTATGGATGGCCTTAATACATGCATAGAGAGGATGATATTTGACGAAGATATTATAGATTCAATTGTTGACGAGCTGTAGATTTACAAGACTGCAGAGGGGAGCCTCTTTTCTTCGGCTCTACGTATGAAAAGAAGAAACATTTCTTAGTCAGGTAAAAACAAATTGAGTCATTTGTATTTAGTCTCGTTACATGTAGAACTAAATACTAGAAGTTTAGAATTCTTTCATTTATTCAAGCCTAGTTGACTTACAAAATTATAAATGTTTTATTTGTAGATTTGTGGTGGGAATATTATGGTGCAAAAACACCAAATCTTCAGAAGCTAGCCATCCGCATTTTGTGTCACCCATGCAAAGGCTTCTTCAATGCGAATGTAATTGGAGTATGTTTGAAGTTGTTCACACAAAGAAGCACAACAGAGTTGACAACACAATGCCCGAATGATCTTGTCTTCGTGCGATATAATCTTCGTCTTCGTGTGAGACAAGTGGAGGGGGCACAGAGTTATGATGTAATTGGTGGATTACTGATGATGTGGAGCCTATGCTTACTACAGAGGAGATAACAACTTTGGAGAGGGAGACTGAAGAAGCAATAACATTAGGGACATTAGGAGTTGGTGACGATCTAGATGATATGTTTGTAGATGACAATGTTGGTGTTGCAGAGGAGGAATATTTACCTTCCACTTCCACGAGGCAACCACAACAAACTTATTTTAGGCGTGCTTGATGAAATGGAATATTATTGATACTTCAAAAGTCACATGACTCTATGAGCATTGTTGTTTGCAAACTTTGTACTCTTTTTTGGTCAAAACTTAATAGAAAATATGCATATGGGTCTATGGCATTCTATAGAGTCACTTCTCGCATTATTTAACAATTTTTTTACATTTAATTTAAGTTTATTTCATGAATTTTAATGTTTTTAAAAGTAGTGATAAAGTTGTTGATTAATGCCGATAAATTGCCGATTCTCGATTTTTGAGTCAAAATTTGGCCCGTCGATTAATTGCCGATAATGATTTTTTGAACTATGGGAACAACACATATCATTCTACAATGAAAATGCACAACTCAATGACACACTCTTAGGTTTCGATCACGAGTCTCCATTAAGCCACCCTTTTGGGTTTTCAACTTACAACTCAAGTGCAAAATTATAATCATGTAATCTGTACTGAACTGCATATCTTGCAATTTCAGTGTGTTCATCATTAATATTCCAATTAGATTGGGAAATCACAAGAAAAATATGTCTATCCTTTGGTTGATATTAATGGCATTGAGCGCGTAATTATCCTTTGTGGGAATTGGGTGCAACTTTGCATATCTCTCGAAGGTTGGTGCTCAGTAAAATCTGCACTTGCATAAGCAAGCTCAACAATATCTGCAAGGCTGAGCTCATCATCTGATATAGCGGAGTGTACTTGCTTGTAAAAATTTGACAATAGACGAGCCAATGATTGCCATCTCGAGTGATCTATCTATCTATCCAAAATGCACACGCCTCATAGATTTATTAGAAAATGCAAAACATTTCTTGATTGGACGAGTCTTTGCACTTTGACTTCGTTCAAACAAATTTTTACTCCCTTATTTTTTCAAAACACATTTTAAAATCTACAAAATCAAAATTTATTTGCCTAAATGATTTCAACATCTCTTTTACATGAAAAATCTGTGGTCATATGCCAATTTTGGCTACCGTATGCCAAAATTATGTTGTTTTCAAATTTTGATTGGTTTTAGCCTTAGGCAAGACAAACCTCTCTTCAATGCAATTTTGACAAACTGCTTGGATTTACAGGGATTATAATATATTAGGTGGACAAGTTGGAACCTTAAGTATTTGTACTCGTCGAAATCGTGGACAAGTGTATTTTCCCTAAAAATATTTAGAGACAAATTTGACCCGATAACTTGGATATGATAACAAATGCAGGCAGAGGTACTGATTTTATTGGTTTTGGCAATTAATTCAAAATTGCCAATTTTAACAAAATGGAAGGGGGAAAGTTTTGAACTTCAAACCTCCAGAAATAAAGGGGCTTACGATACGAGAATTTTTTTGATATTGGTAAAGGATGAGTTTTTTGACAGGTGCCCTACCTTGTTAAAAAGAAGTGGGTCCAAAACCCAAATTACAACATTAGAGAAAAAGATGAAGCAACAAGAAATAGGGCAACAGACCAAAACAACCCAAGAGGAGTCCAAATGCAGCACACAAACAACAAGAAAACAATAAAAGACCAGAACAACCCGAAACCTTGGCCTTAAGGTTGTTGTAGGCCTCCTTGACTTTGTCCATCGCTTTGATCATCTCTAACAACATTTTTTATCCCCTTTTCTGCCACCAGTAAGAAGAGTTTTAATCATATTTGCTTGGATGGAGTTGCTTTCCATGAGAAGCATACTGAAGGAGGTAAGGGTGAAAAGTTTCTGGCAAAGATCATGGTGATCTTCTTCCAGTTTGTTAATTTTCAATTGAAACTCTTGGCCCTGTTGATTTTCAGTATTGTAAGCACTTTTGTTTAGGCCCTTAAGACCTTTAATGTTCTCTCTTACCACTCTTAAGGTATTTTCTCATCCACTTAATCACATCTTTGTGGAGTTCTATCTCATTGTGAAAATAATTATCCTTGCTGCCCTGAACGATATTACCCAGCTCTTTTCTCATAGAGAGCAAACCCTGAGCAACTATAGTTCTGTCATTGTTGTTTGGAGGATCCTACTCAACTGGAACAACCATTTTTCTTTCCTTTTTCAATATGGCTTCTGAGAACACGATGAGGGATGGAATCCTCCCTGGTTCATTTTTGATTGATCTTTAAGGACAGGTGGGGAGGACAATAGGAGGTGAAGTATTCCCATTCAAGACATAGTTGTAAATTAACATGATAACAACTTGATGAAGGGGATACACTTTCTTGCCCCATTGAACATCTTTGATGGATTTTTCAAGAGACATGAGAATGAAAAAAGGGAAACTCACCAGGGCCTTATGTCTGAAATGGTTCAGAAAAATCAAACGAAAGCTATGCACCAAATGGAATCTCCCCTCGAGAGTGATGAAGCTATTGATAATCTTGCAAATCTCATCATATGGCATAGGAAAGGAATCATGCAGATAGCCACCACGTATATGAATAAGAATCTCACCTTGTTTAAGAAATTTCTTTTCCTCTGCTTCCTTGTCAAATTTGTTCTTGAAGAATTTAAGTCCATCCTTGCTGAAACTGGTAACCCTTGAGATGTTCTCTTCGGCGATTTCAATGCGCTGTTCCCTTATTTTAACAACCATGCCCTTCCAAGATTTGGCGAATTTTGTTGAGATGTGAGGGTTCTGACACCAAAATATGTCGAGGAATTTCACAAAACCTTCAATTTGAAGGATGTTGCAAAGGTCTTTATTGGCTTTCCATTTTGCATTTGGTTTAGGCCTGAAAGGTTCACCACCCATCTTTGAGGTTTTTTTCTTGCTCTTCCTCTCACCATTCCCAATCAAAATGTTGAAGAAATGAATAGTGGTTTGGGATTTCCACATACAATTGGAGGGGAGGATTGTGAGATTTCTCCCAATAAGGGATACTTGCGGCACGTGAATCCTATAGATCTTCCCAAGATTTTTATGATTTCGTATACCTTCATTGGGGATAGCATTCATTAATGATAGTGTCATGGATTTCTTTGGGAATATCATCAGAACCAGTCCAAAATCTGAAACGTGGTTTAATCACCCCCACGTTAGCAAAAAGATCAGCTGCTTTGTTGCCCTCACAGTACATATGCTGAAATTGAATGTGTGTAAAATCCTTTGGAAAGGAGTCAATTTCATCAATGACATTGATAATAGACCAACTAGGATTATTTTTATGATTTAGTCAGTTTATAACATTCAAAGAATCCCCTTCCATGTATAAGTGGGAGATGTTTTGATTTCGAGCAAGTTTAATCATCCAAAAGGCAGCAAGAGCTTCCACGTAGTGTTTGGTTTGGGTGCCATACCGCCAGCACATGCTGCAATTATGTTTCCTAAATTGTCCTTGAGAATTCCTCCTCCACCAGCCCTACTAGGATTTCCTTTTGAGGATCCATGAAAATTAAGTTTTGCCCATCCTCTAGGGGTGGTGTCCATTTGATATTTTCCATGGGATTAATGACCTCTCCTATAGTGGTGTCATTTTCAGCAAAAATGTTCCAGATTTCAAGACTTTGACTTCTCTCTCATTAGAACGTTGCTTTTTGAAGGCTTGTAGTATCTCAAGTTTTCTTTGATTCCATGAGTTAATCTTCCAACCATATAAGAAGTAGACCTGTTGTGTCCTTCAAATATTCTTTTGTTTCTTTCTTTCCATATACACCATAATGTATGGGGGAAGGATAAGTACCAAATCATTTTAAGTAAAGAAGATTTAAATGGAGCCCTCCATTGAAGCCAAAGGTCAGAGAGGGATAGAGGACTAACCCAATTGATTTCAAAAAGCTTGAAGATTTTGTTCCATATCTCAACAGCAAAAGGGCAATGTATGAGGAGATGGTTGACATTTTCTTCATGAGATTTACACAGGATGCATCTATTCACCAGCAGCTGACCTCTTTTATGAAGATTATCTACAGTTAAAACTTTGTTCTGGATAGCTAGCCATAATAAGAGGTTAATTTTAGGAGTCAACTCTTTCAGCCATAATTTATTCAATGGAAAATCAGGAATTTCTAAGCTTGAGTGAGTATTATAGCCAGATTTTACTCTATATGATCCATCAAAGGAATCTTCCCATATAATTGCATCCTGAATATCCATGTTGCGTGTATGAATATGTCTAAGATGTTCTTAGAGGATATTGAGATTGATAGCATCTTCCTGCGTACCTTCCTTCCAAGAGAGAATTTTCCAGAGCTTGCCGTTGTTTGCATGTGAGATAGTTTTGCAGAGCTTACTATATAAGACTGTCTAACTGCCCTATTACAGTTTTTGTTACTTGTCTCTTATTTTTTAAACCTTGACTCTTTAAAACTTCTCCAAAATGATTATATGCTTTTTTCTTATTAAATTAGAAGCATTAAAGAAAAAGATTTTAAAAATGAAAAGGAGAACTTAGCTTTGACTTTTGGAAGACTCTCTTCGCTTCTGTCACGTGGCTTCCAACTCCTCAAAATAGAAAGCTTCGAATGATTGGATATGACTGTCCTGTATTACAGTTTGCAGAGCGCCCATGAAAATGAAATGCCAACAAACAGAGCTCCTTCTTTAACGTCAAAAACAGACAAATTCTCGAACCCATCTCCAACGCATTTGCAGGGGAAGACAAATTAAAACTCCAACGTGTCAGAAATTGCAGCTGCGAAAGCACCTCCTTAGCAGCAACATGCGTTCGAGTTTGGACATCAGATGAAACAGGAAGTTAAAATGCCTTAAATGCGGCACACATGTCTTTCTGAATGGCCCAAGACTGCTGTTTCAACACAATTTGCAATGCAGTTTGACAGGTCTGTAACAGACAGAAAGGCACATCCAATATTTGAAGAAGTGTGCAATGAACAATGACAGACAGTAGCATATAAAGAACATCAACACAAACTGAAAATGAAATGATCAGAGTGGCATAACATCATACAGCTAGAGAGGAGGGAGAATAAAAATGTTCTTTCAATGAAATTTTATTGGCTGTAAAAACTTTTGCAGCAAGTAAAAATAATGGAATATGAAATTGTAATGTCCCCTTTTTCGAGACATTATTAATATTTATTTTTCATTTGCATTGTAACCCCTTGGCATGCCTAGCGCTACAAGTGGGAGTCTTTTTAGTTAGTTTAATGTGCACATAGGTTAGTTACTTTTATTTATTTAATTAAAAAATAAATAAAGTGCACATAGTCTTAGTATTAAATATTTTAATGAGAGTTTATGTTTTCCCTCCAAAAGGGAAAGGTAGGTCTTTATTGGATATTGCACCCCTTAGTTCTATAAAAGGGAGGTCGCATTTCCTTAGAGGGCATGTTGATGAATTATTGATTTCACTCCATGCTTGGAGAATTGGGATGTATGCCCTAGTTCTTGCATTGATCTCTCTCTTATTTGGATCCATTATTGAAGATTATTGAAGACTCCATTGTTCTTTCCATTTTGCTCTCTTGTGTTGAAGGTGTTTGTGCGTGATATTTTCTCTCTAGCTTTGGCGACTTGTCTAGGGTATTGGTGCATTTTATTGAGGGTAAAATCTGCATGTTATTGAGTATTTTGAAGGGTTCTAAGTGCTGGAAATTATTTATGCAATTTATCCCGACCTAGCGATGGGTTTGGAATTTCGGGGCTGATTTGAGTGGGTTCTAGTGCATGCAAAAATCTGATATTTATTTTGATGAGAAGCTCATAATTTTCCCTTTCTACTGCATTTGGTTTCAAGTTAAAAGAGTTAGTATTTTGGGAGTTATTAATTTCCAAAGTTTCAGCTAATTTTCAGCAGTTATTATTTATTATTTTTACTTCTGCAAATTGTATTGGATAAAAGAGTGTAAATACCAACTATATTTCCCATCAAACCCTCACTTTGGCTCACTCCAACCCTA
The DNA here is from genome assembly GCA_018340775.1 of Taxus wallichiana var. yunnanensis. Lineage (NCBI taxonomy): Eukaryota > Viridiplantae > Streptophyta > Pinopsida > Cupressales > Taxaceae > Taxus > Taxus wallichiana. Next base: position 147,270,907 of record CM031239.1, on the reverse strand, counting down.
TTTGGGTTGTATTGAAGCTGACACTAGGGTTCGTTGAGGTAAACCTAGGAGGGTTTATCTTTTAAGTGTTTATTTTTGTAAGTATTTAATAATAATCAGTTAATATCCTACAAGGGGATATTACAGAAATAATCGAAAACCCTGTGCTCGAAAGGTCTAGAGTTCCAATACACTTGCAGCCAATAAAACACAAATTCTGCTAAATATACGAGTCTTCTTATAAGATTGTAATGCCTCGTGTGCAGCCAATGTTATGACAGCAGCAGTTCGTGGCATTCAAGTTCACTTGCAATATAGTTCACCACTCCAAAATACTGACACATACTTCACATGAAATATATTAATTGCAGCTGTGGCCACAATTGAAACACCACCTTAAAATAACTTTGTACAAAGCAAACAATATTACAGCAGGTCATACAACTGAAAACATACTTATGGAGGAAGAGAAAATAAATGAAAAAACCTAGAAGCTATGATACCAATGTCAGGCCAAGAATTAAATTGCGAGAGAGATTGACAAAATGAAATTTATGAGAAAATAGTCAAGAAGAAAATATTCAAAGAAGCTCTTGTCGATGCACATAATCATACACATATAAATAGCGACAAAGAAAGACTCTTCAAATCATCTTGTAGATGTCCGTTTAACTTCTATCACATGTGCATTAAATAAATTAAATTACAACCTCTAATATTATGGTGGTGAATACTAAACTTAGTATTAGGATATTATTTCTTACACTTTGGAGGCCGTATTGAAATATATAGGAATGTAGGACAGCTTCAATACCCAAGTATGTGAAGGCTAAATTAGGTCCAGGGGACCTTAAGGAAAAATAAAGGAATGCGGGTTGAGTCCGAATAGCTAGAATATAACGGCTAAATCAGGTTTGGTAGGCCAAAAGGAAAAATAAGGTGGTATGGAAAAGAGCGGGATGTGAAACCTACGTAAGGGGAATTCTTGAGAAATTACGCAATAGGCGAGATAATTTCTTAGGAATTTCAAGATGCAATGTAATTTAGGTAGAGATGGTTCAAAGGGAAAGTGTGGTTGATTTGCCGAGTCTTACAATCTTAAACCTCGAACCTTGATGTTGTTGGGATGCTAGCATGTCCGGGAGCAAAAAGAATAGGATTTAAATAAGAGGGGGAAAATTCGAAACAAGGTTGTCCATCGGGGGAGATAATGAAGGGAGGTAAAAGAAGGGGCTATACAGACAAAAACATGTTCTTTCTTGGAGACCAAAATCAATTTGGCAAGACTAGAAGTTTTCAATGTCGCAAGGTCTCTAAACTTGTTTTGTATTGGCAAATTAGTGAAGTATAAGGTGTGGGCACAAAACCTAGGCAAAAGTGGAAAGATAAGAACACAACACTCTCCTCCAAGTTTCTCTTGCAAACCTCGGATAAGATTGTTGAAGTACTTGAACTTGTAGAATCTTTTGAAAATTAGATCGTGTGTGCTCTTAAATTGATCTTCGAATGAGGAAGTGACAATGCTACGGGCACAAAATGGACATAGGAAGCTTGCAATATTCAAAATTTAGCATTTCCCAATATTCTCTAACCATTCTCCAACCTTCTTGTGGAGAGTACATATTGTGATTTTCATTGCATTGATGGTCATCAAACAAATAGATGCAAGCAACACCACAATTATATTCAATACCTCATTGATAATGGAGACACAACGGTTGAAGACCTAACACAAAATAAAACACCCAATGATAATCTAAAGGTGTTTTCCAATCCGTTCCCTAAGCATGGTACAAATGGAAAAACTCCCGAACATGGTCAATCCTTGAATCACGTCGACTTTAACTAGATCATATCATTTGTCGTAGACACTACTCCGTGCAAAGTCAAACGTCAGTTTACACCCCCACGGAGAAAGTCTCTATAGTGCCTTTCATCAATTAGCAAAGGCTAATATGATAAAATATCCAATCACAAGACCCTTCTTAAAGGGGAACCCAAGCCTAAGTGGTATAAAGAATTGGAATATTGTGAATACCATCACATCGAAGGCCACGATGTCCAAGACTTAAATGATGATGGAGTCATCACAATGGAAATCGACAATGAAGCTATAAAAACCAAAACAACGTCAAGTGCCACAACTTCTAATGAAGACTTGAATGTTGTCCACTATTCTTCACATGATAAGGTTCAACGAGATCAAGGCGACAAGGGTCAAGGATCTATAAACCAATCAATATCTCCTTCGGATGTTCTTCCGTTAGTTCAATAAGAAATTGAATGTGTTTTGGACAACTATATTCAAATGTCCAATGAGAACTTGAACTTGCTTCAAGACTCCTTTCCAACCCATGATATAAATGAAGATTCTAAAGAAGAGGGTCAATCATCAAGCACCATTGAGCTTGATTCTATCCTTTCAATGCTAGCTCTTATGCTCGACATCCCTAGTCTTGTTGTAGAGACACAAGAACAAGTTTGGACACTCACGACAATGCAACATTCTGTGTCCATAATTCAATCGACCAATCTTGAATTTAATAATGTTTCACAACAATCATTCGATGTAGAGTCTTCTTGTGCTTTACATAACATTATTAAACAATCAACGACGATTAAATGCGTGCAAGACATCCATATGCGTACACTCCATGAGGTGTGTATTCCTATGGGTATCCTCACACAACCATTTCAAGCTTTAATTGCAAATTTATCGTCAAACAAATTAATCCAATGCCTAAAAGGAACAACATTGAATATTTTCTCTATAAAGCCTACAAGGTGCCTCGTATGTATATTTGGGGATCAATCCTTTGCTCCTTGCATCATTCCACTCACGGGTGAATATGAATTTCAACGTATTCTCCGCATCGACAAATTGCCTCTAACATCACATAGGTTTTCTATCTCATCAAAAACTTATCCAATCACATCTTCGTTGACTTGGACCTCGTCCGCCTAAGTCTCATACATCAAGACTCATCGAATCTTTCGATTCACTCCATTGACTTGGACCTCATCTGCCCAAGTCTTGTACATCAAGACTCATCGAATCTTTTGATTCACTTTGTTGACTTGGACGTCGTTCGCCCAAGTCTCGTACATCAGGACCCATTAAATATTAGGATTCACTCTTTTGACTTGAACTTTGTGCCCCCAAGTCTTGTACAACAAGACTCATAAAATCTTAGGATTCACTCCGTTGACTTGGACCTCATCCACCCATGTCTTGTACATTAGGACTCATCGAATCTTTTGAATCACTCTGTGACTTGGACCTTGCCCTCCCAAGTCTCGTAAGTCAGGACTCATCGAATCTTTTGATCCCTCCATTGACTTGGACATGTCCGCCCAAGTCTCGTAAATCAAAACTCATCAAATCATAGATACATTGAAAATCAATCTATCTACTTTGATGGCTCGGACCTCGTCCGCCCAAGTTTCGTAAATCGGGACCATGCAACTTTACTAAGGCCGCTTGCCTTTGTTAATTCATCTAACAAACAATTTTAATTGTTTCATCAATTGACAGGTATCTTATTCATGACATATTCATCTCTCCACATTCTTCCCATATACGATACAAGTTAATAATATTGTCCATCTTAGGCATTGTGTGTCTCATCTCTATTATGGTTTCTACCATTCCAGATCTTTTTACCTACAATTTTGTCTAGAAGCTTGTTAATAGAAAATCCTCCTTTCAAACGAGCTCTCTTTTTAACATAAAGCATTGAACTTTTTTACCCGGACCTTTTGATTGTCCATCTCAGTCTACGGTGTTGAACCCTTACGTCCTACTAGTCGCATGAGGCTGAGATTTGGGGGCAAAATGTTCCTTCCCAATAAGCACAATATTAACATACAAGGCAAAATCAATCTAAAATACAAAAAAAAATCAATCATTACACCTTTCGTCCTTCACAGTCTTCGGTGATGAGCCCATACTTCTTACTAGTAGTATGAGACTAGGAAAGGAGGTAGGTATCCTTACTCGCCTACATTTTGTCTTCGGTGTTGAGTCCTTACCTCTACTAGTGGTGTAATGCCCCATTCCTACACCTGAGGCCTAGCGGCTTATTTGAGTCTTAGCCTTGATCATACCCGAGGGGCTAGAGATGTTGGAGGCTATTGGGTATGGATTTCTAGTTACCACCTTCACTTTATGTTATATTTTGTCGTTGACTTTAGTGTTGGGTGACTAGGTGGTAACATTTGTTCTATTTCTTCGTTGGGGTGACTTAAGTGTACTTTTTTGGCATGTGCACAATAAAGTAACTTAAGTTATATTATTTCACATGAGAAAATACCCAAAGGGGCGATTAGGGTTTGTTGGAGGAAAAAGTTATATATTTTCCCCTTGTGGTCATTTGGGCATTCATTCAAACATTCAAACTTTTGGAGCTATTGCTATTTGCAACCATTTTGCTTGTGGAGGTCAAATTCTATAGGAACCCTAGCTTCGGTGGTGAGAGATCCATCCTTAGTCAGGTAGAGCATTCTTCGGTGAGGGTTTCCAACCCATATCCGTAGCTTGTTTGCACCACTCAGATTTGGATTTAGACTTGTTGACATAAAACAAAGATCAGAGAAATATTAGCTGTTTTGATCGGAGGATCAATTATAGAGGACAGCCAACCATCATCTGGGTATCCGTTTATTTTCAGTTTGGGGCAGCTGTGTGACTCCCACAAGTGGGGCGACTTACCTAGGGTTTTCAGGCAGCGTTTTGGAGGGGTTTTAGTGGCTCTTTTCCGAAGATTTCGGAGCTAGAGATTGTTATCATCATGAGGATGCCCTAGAATTCATTTCCATCATTCTTCCATTGTTATTCTGGAAATTACGGTCAGCTGTATTTTTCTCTCATTTTCTGCCCTAAAATAAATTAAATAAAATCATATCTTTGCAATAAAAATTATTTCTCTATTGTGCATTGTTCTCCATATTTTTCCACTTCCTTTGAAACTTTTGGGTATTGTTGGAAGTGAATATTTATGAAGATAAAAAAATTTCTTTATTTTTGTACCTTGCTGTCCTGAAAAATCAGAATTACAGTTTGTTGGATTTTTATAAATTTGTGAGTTTTAAGTGATATCCTAAAAGGGATATTTCAGTGGTATCAAAGCTGGCTTTCCTCTAGCTTGTTTGGTTGTGTATGAAGGTTTATTCCAGGAGGAATACACCCCGGAAAGAAGGGCAAAATATGGTTGAGGGAGGAGCTCAATGAAGAGGTAATGAAAAAATTATTCATCAATATGGTGAAACAACAGGAAACCACTAACCTTTATTTGAAGCTAACTCACTCAGAATTTGAATCAAAGCAGATCTGGGGATAATAAGGAAAAGGGTGAGAGCAGCAATTCAGGGAAAGCGATCTTCCCGCTCTTTTACCAAGCCTTTGGGACTTCAAGAGCCCTCTTTCTTGAAAGATCCTGAAGCGTCACATGTGGGGCAGCCAGCAAAAGTGTTTGATGAGGAGTCTTGTTGGGAGAAATACCAGTCTTTGAGTGAGGGTTTCAGGGAGAACATGCCATTTCCAGATTATTGCAAGATGAAGATTGGTAGCAGGCCCAAAAGCAACCATCATTCGCAGGTGCCTGAATTATAAAGGCGTTTGGGGCAGATTTCTATCCCACACTTTGACGGCTCTAAGAAGTGTACCGCATGGTCATGGGTCCAAAAGCTGAAGACTTATTTTGATTTGAACCCCATGCGTGAGGAGGATGCAATTAAATTTGTAATCCTACATCTTGAAGGAGATGCACATGATTGGTGGCATCATGGTCTAGTGACACAAGGGCACATGCACATTACTAAATATGCAGAGTTTACACAGAGACTAGAGGACAAGTTTGATAGGAGAGATCCTGATAGATTCTTCAAGGAGTTGACTCACTTGAGACAGACAAGTTCCTTGGATGTTTATATTGCAGATTTTTAGAGACTCTCAGTGATGGTTCCGACATTTCCGAGATGAGATTGACTTCATTGTTCATAGCAGGATTGATGGATGCCTTGGCTGGTTTTGTGAAGGCATTTGAGCCTCCATCATTACATGAGGCCATTAGGAGAGCCAGAGACTTGGAGTTGTCTACTCACAAGTCTAGATTTCCACCCAGAGTTCAGCAGAGGATGCCTCCGCCTAGACAGGATGACAGGAGACAGGACTCGGCTAAGAAGCCAAGCATTTCACCAGAGATCAGGGAGGAATTGAGGAGGAAGAAACTATGTTATGAGTTTCGTAAGCCATGGGCATAAGGACATAATTGCTCAGGGACAGGAAAGGCACAATACATTGAGGTCTTTGAGGACAGTGATGATGAGGGAGAGGAGGTAGTAGAGCCTCATGAGCATGATGACAATGATGCTTTGGATAGTGCAGATGTTGAGACTACGGAGGAGACTTTTCCCAGTGAGACCATAGCCACATTGTCTAGTTCCCTAGGTACAAGGCATTCGGGGGTTCAAGAAGTCTTGTAGGGTCAGCATGTGGTAATGCTCATTGATAGTGGGGCCACCCACAACTTTATTGATGCCACTTTGGTGGAGAGATGGGTTGTACGGACATAGGACTTCGAGGGCTTTAATGTCTTTGTTGCCCGATGGTGAGTCCACGAGATGTACACAAAGAGTCCCACGTCGAGCATTCTTTATGGGTAAACTATACGATTACCAATGACTTCTATGTTGTTGGTATCGGGGAAACCAACATAGTGCTTGGAGTATAGTGGCTCCACTCTCTTGATGAGTTCGGAGTAACTTTCAGATGATGGAGTTGAAGTTTAAGTCCGAGGATAGGAATGTGGTCTTGAGGGGATTATCTACAGATGTACCCATTTGTCACGACCAAGCGAGATAGAGAGGATTTTCAGGCACAATGATGTGGATTGGGCAGTTCAATGCTTGGTTTCGACCAAGAAGTCGATGATGATAGGCCAAGGTACCATGTGGATGTTCAAGCCCTATTGGACAAGCACAGGGCAGTTTTTAGTGATATACCTCCAGGTGTACCTCTAGATAGAGGATTTGAGCATGTGATCGAGCTTGAGGACATCAAGCCCGTAGTCACAAATCCTTACCATCATCCCAAACAGTTTAAGGACGAGATTGAGAGGGCCATACATGATCTCCTAGATATGGGACATATTAGGCCCAATTCCAGTCCTTTTGCTTCTTCGGTTGTCTTGGTGAAGAAGGATGGAACCATGCACATGTGCATAGATTACCGTGCTTTGAATAAGAAACCAATTAAGAATAAGTATCATGTGCCTCACAGTGATGAGTTGATGGATGATCTACATGGCGCCATCTATTTTTCTAAAATAGATTTGCGATTTGGATACCATCATATTAAGGTCAAAGAGGGGATGTGCGAAGATAGCTTTTAGATGCCACTTCGGTCACTTTGAGTTCCTTGTGATGCCGTTCGGATTGTCTAATGCACCCGCTACATTTCAGCCTTGTATGAAGCATGTGTTAGACCGCTGCAGAAGTTTGTGTTGTTATTCGTCGATGACATTCTCGTGTACAACAAGGCACAAACGGATATTAGGTATCTTAGAGGCTAATTCGCTATACATGAATTGTTCTAAGTGCGAGTTTGGCATGACAAAGTTGTTATACTTGGGCCATGTAATTGGAGGTGGAGTCAAGGTGGACAGGGAAAAAATTTAGGCAATATTAGATTGGCCACTCCGAGGACTTTGACACATTTGAGAGGGTTCTTGGGTCTATGCACTTACTACATGAGGTTTGTGAAGAACTTTTCTCGATTGCTGCACCTTTGTGATTTCACCAAGAAGGGGTTTTGCTTGGTTAGAATCGACACGAAGGTTTTTGATCACCTTAAGGGGGTGATGAGCTCATGTCCCATTCTTGCATTACCAGATTTCTCTCGACCATTTGTACTTGAGTGTGATACATCAGGTGAGGGCATTGGGTCGGTTCTCATGCAGGATAGGCATCCCATTGCCTATGAGAGTCAAAAATTGAGTCTTGTGGAGAGGGGGTACTCAATTTACAACAAGGAGATGTTGGCCATTATGCATGCATTGGCCAAGTTCAAGTATTATCTTGTGGACAATAGATTTGTGGTTCATAGGGATCACAATAGTTTGAGTTTTTTCCTCGGGCAGAAGGATCTCAATGACCGCCAACAAAGATGGGTAAACAAGGTACAAACTTATGATTTTGACATAGAGTACACTAAAGGTAAGAATAATGTTGTAGCTGTAGCTAATACATTATCTACCTCTGTAATTAGTTCTATGTCAGAAATTTCAGCAGATTGGAAGGCTCACATACTTGTTGAGTATTCCAAGAATTAGTTTACATGTGAGATCATGGACGACATTATGAAATATCCCTTGTGGGATACCACCCAAAAATACACAAAATATAGATAGATTGCAGCAAAGTAAAATTTCTGATTTTTGCAGAAAATAACCAGCTAGGGCAGCGAACTGGTTTAAATCGATATCTCACTAGATACTTGTTCAAATCACTTGAAAATTTATAGTGAGCTTGCTAAAATGATTACTAACACAATAAAATATTTTTTTGGAATTTTTCGATTAATATATCACTGCCAAAAAATTACAGAATGCCCTAGACAACTAGAAAACTTCAAAAATTTATCTTTCCAAATACAAGTGCTAAAATTCTGAAAATCTAGAAATAACATCTATTAACAATGCAAAAGAAAGCCCAACCTCCAGATTTGCGAATGGTACTTGGGAAACCCTCCAAAAATCGTTGCAAAATCCCAAAGTGGGTCGCTCCCCTTGGAAAGAGGCCAAAAACCCTCCAAAATATCTCTAGAAATGGCGCCAAAACCTGCTCTTATCGCTGCAACAAATCTGATCTGAAACCCTCAATTTTTCTTCACAAAAAACCCAAAAAATCCTCAAAACCCTTCTTTGAAAACTCTGAAATTTGTCTCTGGAAAACAACCACTGAATCAACTCCAAAATGACAAGCTAGGGTGGATCTTTCACCACCGAAGAATGCCCTGCTAGCTAGGGATGGATCTCTCACCACCGAAGCTAGGGTCCATGTGGGATCTTACTCCACAAGCTGGAAATTTGCAAGCAGCAATTGCTCAAAGAGAAAATTATGTGTGTATGCAAGAATGAATCCTCCTCAAGCAAGTTGACTTGCTTATATAGAGATAATGGACCAACTAGCCTCCCTCAACATCCAATAAGCTTTCAGCTCCTTTATTTAGTGCTTTTTCACTTCACTTTTTTTAAAACTTTATTTCATGCACCAAGGAGTCACTTTTATAAAGGAGGAATAAACAATATAAAGTGACTTTTTCTTTTTGTCTTTTTCATCCACCAAGGGGGTCACTTTTATAAAGGAGGAATAAACAATATAAAGTGACTTTTTCTTTGTCTTTTTCATCCACCAAGGGGGTCACTTTTATAAAGTGAATTTTTTCCTTATTTTATTTTATTTCTTCACACTCATTTAATGCTTAATACTAATGCCAACAAAAATATAACAAATAAGCAAGGTGGTAAACAACCATCCATACCCAATAGCCTCTAGCGTCGTTAGCCCCTTGGGTATGACCAAGGCTAAGACTGAAAAATGGCCCTTAGGCCCTTGGTGAAGGAATGGGGACATTACAGTCCTCCTTCCCAAAATTTGCTTGTCCCCAAGCAAATGCAAACCAGGATGTTGTAAAATCTTCTCTCCCTTTGAAGTAGCATCCTCAAGTGGCAAGACTCTCCACCGTACCAAGTACTTCGTGATCACCCTGTTCCTGAGCTTCCTCTTTCTCACCTCAATAATAGATTACGTTCCAAGACCAACTTCCTCTCATCGTCCAATGGTGGCACTCCGTAGAAGGCACAATATGCTGTCCTAGTGCTTTTTTGAGGTAGGAAACATGAAAAACATTGTGTATCTGTGCTCAGAAGCTCCAACTCATATGCAACTGCCCCAACTCTTCGTGCTATCTTGTATGGACCATAGAACCGTGGTTTCAGCTTCTCAACACCGCTCTGCTTGAGTGAGGATTGCAGTAGGGCTGCAAACGTAGGGAAGACTAGATCTCCCACCTCAAAAGACCTCTCTACTTTGTGCCTATCTGCATAGACCTTTTGCTGATTTTGTGCTTTCTAAAGGTTCTCCTTGAGGGCTTTCAAAATGTCCTGGTTCTCCTGTAACCAATCACAAGCTTTGGGAGCTCGGCTATCTGATAATACTAAATTTGCAAATGACGTAGCATCATACCCGTATAATGCCCGAAAAGGAGTCATGCCAATGCTCATCTGGTAGGTGGTATTGTAGCAATACTCACCCATGTGTAGCCATCTAATCCATGCATGTTGATGTCTTGTCACATAACTACGCAAATAGCCCTCTATCCACTTATTAACTATTTCTGTCTGCCCATCAGTCTGTGGATGGTAGCTAGTGCTAGGAGTCAACTCCATACCTGCAAGTCTAAAAATATCTTGCCAAAAGGTGCTCATGAAGATCTTGTCCCTGTCGCTGACAATGTTTTTAGGCAAACCATGAAGCCTAAAAACACATGTATAGAATAACTGAGCCACCTGTGGTGCCTTATGCCCCTTAGGCATAGAAAAGAAATGGGCATACTTGGTTAACCGATCAACTACCACATATATGCAATCATGCCCATGTACTAAGGGAAGCCTTGTGATAAAATCCACAAATATGCTCTCCCACTTCTGCTCGGGAATAGGAATAGGATGAAGTAATCCTGCTGGAAAGGAAGGCTCGACTTTGGTTTGTTGGCAAACCACACATTCTCTGATATGATTAAGGACATCATCCTTCAACCCTTTCCATGCAAATCTCTCCTTGATATACCTGTATGTCTTAAAATATCTAGGATGTCTAGCTAGAGGTGTATCATGCACTTCTCGAAGGATTTTCTCCTTCATCTTGGATCCTGGTACAAGGAAAATTCTATCCTTGTAGTATATGAGGCCATCCAAGACTTTGTAACTTTAGATCAAACAACATCTAACTTTAGAGCCCTGCGAAAGTTTAGTCATGTATTTTGGTAAATTTGGAGGAGAAACACCTATTCATGGGAATTTTTGTGATTTTTAATACTGATTTCCTCTTTCAGATGCTTCCAAAATGCAACAAACACACTTGCACAAATACCACCACACAGTAAAAATAGCAAAACACCTGCAAACACAAAGTGAGCCAAATAATGCTAAATTTACACAAGGGTTATTACAAACACTAAGAAAGAATAAAATGTGAAATCAAGAGAAATAGAATGTGGGTAAGTCCCATCGGATGTTCTAGAGTGTGAGCAAGAAAAACTAGGCGGGAGTGGAAAGATAAGAAAAACACAACATCAAACCTCTCCTCAAGTTTCTCTTGCAAACCTCAGATAAGATTGTGGAAGTATTTGAACTTAAAGATTTTTTGAAAATTGGATTTTGGGTGCTCTTCAATTGATCTTCGAATGTGGAAGTGACAATGCTACGAGCACAAAATAGACACGGGGAAGCTTGCATAGTAAGCAAATTTTAGCCTTTTCCAATATTCTCCAACCATTCTCCAACCTTCTTGTGGAGAGTATGGCATGTTTTTATAACAGGAGGAAAGACCAAGTAGTGGTTGAAAGTTATTGTAGATGGTTGAATGAATTTATCAATACACATGCTTAAAATAGCAATGGAGGAAGTTGAAACAATTCAAATGGATTAAATATCCATTGAGGGGTAATAATGTATTTATGTTTGCAGAAGTTTGCGTCCGGGAAGGTGGTTGTAGTGCACTTTACTCGCTTCCACCTTTCTAGGATTCTAGAAGTGGAGTCCAAATGGTAGTTGACTAGGAAAATAGATTTATTTTCCAATTTAATAACAATTTAATTAACTATAAAGTATGAAAAGAATAATTAACCATTTATTTAATAAATGTTTAATTAAGTTAGCAAGAGTGTGTTAGGAATTAATTTAATTAATTCCAAAGGGTAATAGAATTTGTTAGGTAAAATTTAGTTTACCTAGGTTAATTATGCATTTACCTTAGTTAATTATTAATTAATGGTAAGTTGTTATTAACCATTTATTATTTGTAATTGGGAATAGTATTCTGTAGAAGTCTTTTGTCATTATTATAATTGTTATATAGTTGAAACTATATATTTGGAGTTTTCTATACACGGGATTATATTTGTTGCATAGTTGCAACTCCTTGTTTTGTATGGACATGACTATGCAATATCTATAAATATTGCAGTCATCCATTCATATTTGATTGGATTTATTATTAATAAGATCTACCAGGCTTGCGTCCTGTTCTTCATCTTACAAAATTAACTTAATTAATTCTAAGGGTTATAATGCAAAGTATGAATTGATTAATTTAATTAACCAATTTTAAAAGATGTGAATAACCGAGGATAAGTTAGAAATGACGATGTATTTTTGAGGTGTTTACATAAGGTACATCCCATGAAGGCTATGGTGAAAAATGTAAAGGTGCGTACCTTCCCACAATGCGTTCAGGTATTTGGGAAAATTAGTGAAGTGTAAGATATATCCCCATGAATGCTATGGTTAAAAATGTAAAGGTGCCTACCTTCCCATGAGGTGTTCCTCATTCCTCGGGACCTCGTTGGAGCCATTGACCAATAATGAGGATTAGGTACTTGCATGAAACATTAGGTGGCACAAATGATAGATACGAGGATAGGGGCATGCCAATGATTTGATCACATAATTTTTGGTTGGATTGACTTTTGAATTCGCCTTTTGATTTTGATTTTGATATTGTCTTTTGAATTTTAGTATTCTCGGGATTTTTGATGTCCCTCATCCCTATAGATTATCAGGCCAAGCCGAGTTGCTCCAAGATTTCCATTTAGATGATTTCTCTATATAAGCACTTGACTCCCCTAATGATCAATCACACAATCAATAATATTTCCAAGCCCTTCCTCCTCTACCATGGATGTGTCTTTTCTAAGAATCTTGCTAAAAGGAAATGTTCACTCCATTTCATACTTGCTATTTGAGGAGGGAAGGATGAATTTCCTATTGGATTTAATGAAATTCCATATTGCGGATCCCCTATTGAGATGGTATTGAGTGAATGCCCTTAAAACTTGTGTATCCAACTATTTGTGCTTAAGGATTTTGCTCCAAAACATACCCATGTTTGTATAAGTTCTCCGGAAGAGCTTGGTCCCTCAAGCTTTATTCAATCTATCCATTAGGCTTAATCCCGAGATCCCTCCATTCCTTGGGAACGTAAACCTTATCCCCACATATTAAGCTCATATTTTTTATTTTCTTTTGATGTACTCCATAAAAAAATTCTTTGTAATTTCATTATGCCTTGAATCGCCTTTCTTGCGCTCTAAAACATTACATAAGGAGGCATAGCTTGAAGAAAGGCTTGGATGAGCTCCGCTCCACCCGCAAAGGACAACCACTTCCCTTTCCATGTCAACGGTTTCCTTTGAATCCTATCTCCCAATGGTTCTTTATGCCTCAAGGTACACTTTTGACAATCAAAGGCATACCTTAATAATGCTTTGGAAGAGAGCCCTCTTTAAAACCCAAAATATCTTTGATTCTATCTTTGAGTGTTTGTTTGACATTTGCAAAGAAAATTTGGATTTAGAGCTCACTTTCTGCCCCCCACAACATTCTCAATTCTATCCAATAATTCCTTTAAAATCATGACTTGTTGGATTAAAGGCCCCTTGAGGGATCAAGGCCAAATTAAGGGTTTTGAGCGCCCGAGACAAGATTGAGCTAACACTCCCTATCAATTTGAAAAAACATTCCATTAAGCATAACCAAATATTGGAGTAATTGATATGCTCTACCATCCAACAAAACTCACAATAAAATATTTTGTAGCTTCCACCCTTTAAATTCCTCGGTTATTTTCTCTAACTTAGAGTTCATTGGAATTCTCTTCTCATATCTTCCCGACTATTTTTTCTTTCCAAGCTCCTTACATCTTCACTTTTCTTGATCTCGCCTCCCGAAAAAACTTCTAAGACTTCAAAAAAATACAAAGTATGCAAAATACATAAGTATGACTTGAATTTAAGAATCCTACTACAAAGGTTACATTTTGGGTATTGGTGAAAATCATAATCTTAATAGATTTATTTAAATTTAATTTAATTTTCAAGGAAAAGAATTGAATTGGAATGTAAGGCTAACCGTTAACTACTTCTTGAGGATCAAACAAAACATGCTTTGAGACTTCATTAACCAAGATAAAAAGGAGAGGGTCAAAATGCAACTCCAACCCCAATACCTCAATTCCTCACCGAAACCAAACTTTTATAACATCTAATTCGAAAATTTCGATTCAATTACATCCTAGGCTTTGACCATATTTAGTTTGATGATGTAATATCCCCTTTTGGGATAAATATTAAACTGCACTTATTTAACTCAGATTGACCCTAAAAGGATTAGATCCTTTTAGTTCGACCTCAAATAACCCAATGTCAGCGTTAATACAACCCAAATGGGGTTGAAGTAAGCCAAGGTAGTGGGTTAGATAGTAGAACCAATCGGAAAACCAACCGTTTCCAGATCTGATTTTATAACAGCTTAAATAAAAATAGCCCTTAGAATAGCTGAAACTTCAAAAATTAATAACTCCTTCAATACTTAATATTTTTGCATGAAATAAAATGCACAATAAACTAGAAATTGAGGCCTTTCCAAAGCATTATGAATATGAAATTTCTGATCAATAAAACCACCTCAAAACAACCCTAGAAATCTGTTTCCAAGTTGCTAGGGTTAGAATAAATTATATAAATTAATTCCAGCTCATTTCTAGCCTTCCAACACACCCAAAATATCAGCCCTTGCTCAGAAATAATTAATCACCCACAACAGATTATAGATCTAGCACATATGACATCAAAACATGATAAAATAAACCCCAATCCAAGTCGCTATGGCTAAATAAATTGCAGCAGCAACAACAGTCACAAAAGTACCTCAAACCCTTCACCAAAATGCAGATTTACCCTCCAAATAAATGCGCCAACACTCTAAACCAAGTCGCCAATGCTTAGAATGGAGAAACAATGCATATATTCACTCAATAATGATTGCAAGAAGGCTCACACTCTCCAAAATAAGGTGGTGTTGAAGAAACACCTTTATTATGTGATCACATGGGCATACATCCCTCTTCAAGCATGGAGATAATTTTAATAAAAACATCAACATGCCCCGAAGGGGTCGCCACATCTCCTTATATAGCTTTTGTATTTCAAATCTCCAAGTTTCCCTCCTTTTTCGCGCAAATCTCTATGAGGGAGAGATACTTTTAAAATAGCTTTTATTCCTGAAAAGTCACATCCAATTAAAACATTAATTTCCCCTTTTTTAATATTGTAAAATTAATTATTTAATTTAAAATAAAAGGAGTAGTGATGTTTTTTCCATTTTAATCCTTTACTCCATGCGAAGGGTGGATTAAAGGTCTCCAATATTATTATTTAATTAATGTCCCAAAAAGGGGACATTACAGTCCTTCCTTCCCAAAATTGCTTGTCCTCAAGCAATTGAACACATGGCTGATCCATTTCTTTTCCCAAATCGTATGGCCTTCTAGAGAGTGCATCTGCTGCCATATTATTCTTTCCCTTCACATATTCAATGTCAAAATCAAAAGCTTGAACCTTGCTTACCCATTTCTGTTGCTTGTCATTCAATTCCCTTTGATTAAGAAAGAATCTCAAACTGTTATGATCAGATTTGACAATGAATTTACCACACACCAAATATTGTCTAAATTTACTCAAAGCATGTATGATTGCTAACATCTCCTTGTCATACATACTATACCCCTTTTCATGTTTTTTCAATTTCCTACTTTCAAAAGCAATGAAGTGTTTGTTTGGCATTAGGAAAACCCCTATACCTTCTCTTGAAGCATCACATTCAACTACAAATGGCATAGAAAAATTTGAAACTGCAAGTACTGGACAAGAACACATTACCTCTTTAATTTTTTCAAAAGCATCTTGGGCTGTTTTAGACCATTGGAAGGCCCCTTTCTTACTCAAATCTGTCAAGGGAGCAACAAATCGTGAGAAACCCTTCACAAATCTTCTATAATAACTTCAAAGACAACAAAATCCTCCCAATTGTGTAAGAGAAGTGGGCGTAGGCCAATCCATGATAGCTGCATTTTTTTGTTTATCCACTTGCACACCATTAGCACTAATAATATGTCCCAAATACCAAATCTTCTTAAGACCAAATTCACATTTAAACCTCTTAGCAAAGAAAAAATGCTCCCCCAAAGTAGTCAAAACCAAATCCAAATGCGTCAAGTGCTCTTCCCATGTTTTGCTAAACACAAAAATGCCATTAAAGAATACTAGCACAAACTTCCTTAGATACTTGCTAAACACACGATTAATGTATGATTAATGTATGATTAAAGGGCATAACTAAAAACTCAAAATGTCCAAAATGACACCTAAAGGCTGTCTTGTGCACATCTTCTTCCCTTACCTTGATTTGATGATACC
This sequence comes from Taxus wallichiana var. yunnanensis, assembly GCA_018340775.1. NCBI lineage: Eukaryota > Viridiplantae > Streptophyta > Pinopsida > Cupressales > Taxaceae > Taxus > Taxus wallichiana. The sequence goes on along the minus strand of CM031239.1, from coordinate 147,254,394 downwards.
CGGATTTAAGATCTTGGAAAAATATGTAGCACCATGCAACTCATCAATTAATTCATCAATCCTAGGTATTGGGTACCTATTTTTGATGGTCTTCTTGTTCAACATATGATAATCAATACACAATCTCATAGTTCCATCTTTTTCTTAACCAAAACCACGAGAAGATGCAAAGGGACAAGAACTAGGCCTTATGTGTCCCATATCAAGTAACTCCTTATTGGTCTTTTCTATCTCTTCTTTGTAGACTCGTGGGTGGCGGTAGGGGGTAATCATAATGAGCTTAGTATCTACTTCTAACTCAATAATATGCTCAAAACCCCTATTAGGAGGTAACCCATGAGGCAAATCACTAAAAACATGAGAGTGTTTGTCCAAAATACCTTGTAACTCACCTTGAATAGACTGCTGCTCTGAATTTTCTGATTTTTCTGTGATAAAACAGCTGGCTGCCCATGCAATCTGCCCTCTTCTAAATGCCCTTTCCATCCTCTTCATTGATACTTCTTGTGGAGCACCATTTGCCAAGCCCTTTAGGATAATTTCTTTGCCATCTTTTGTGTATTTCAGCTCCATAGTCTTGTAGTTTTGAGTGAAATCACCTAAGGAATGCAACCATTGAACACCAAAAAAATGAATATTACCAATCTCAACAACATAAAAATCATCAATTACCTTGTGCTTCCCAAGAGTGAGGGGAAGTTGTGAAATCTTTGTGGAACATGGAATGGAGGATCCATCCGCAATAGTTACCTTGAAAGCTTTACAATTTGTGGTTTCCAACCCCATCTTTCTTACCAAGCTTCCATCAATGAAATTATGTGTGGCCCCACTATCCACCAAAGTAATGACCCTTTGCCCTTGGATGGTGCCCTTTACTTAAAAAGCATGATATTTGGGTATGCCGGAAAGAGTGGCAAGTGTGCTTTCCATTTCTTCCTCTTCCTTCTCTTGCACATGCTCACCCACAACCTCATTAGTCTCATTGTTAGCATCATCCAAATCAGAATTAAATTCAAAATCTGAATCAATAACTTCAATAAAATGAATTTGACCTTTATCCTTACAATTATGACCCCTTGTCCAAGGAGTCTTGCAATCAAAGCACAAACCTTTTCTTCTCAACTCATCCCTTACATCTTTTTGTATGCTGTTTTGGGGCTGATTCCTATGTGGTGGTACTTTTTGATGACCCAAGGGGCTGTCCCCCTTGTGCTTGGATGAGTTTTTGTACATCAGACCTTGGCTGCCCTTGAATTCCACTTTTGGACAATGAATGAGTGGCATTAGTATGCTGTCATCTTGTTCCCAAATCACCTCTATAAGCTGCACATTCCAAATCTAAAGCCTTAGTAATAGCATCTTGCAAAGAAAGAGGATTAAATGCTCTTACCAAACCTTTCAAAGGCTCAACCAAGCCTTCCGTGAAGAGGACAACCAATCTTTTCTCACTAACATCCGTTATCATGATTGCAACTCTTTGGAAATCTGCCACATACTCCTCAACATCATGAATTTGCTTGAGTTGTGCAAGTTCTCGGAAGTGTATCTCCGGATCTTTCCGGTCAAACCTCTCCATGATCCTCTTGCTAAACTCCTCCATTGTGTGGATCAAATCATGCCCTTGTGTGTGCATGCCATGGAACCACCATTCATGTGCCATACCCTCCAAGTGAAGAGTAACAAACTTAAGGGCCTCTTCTTCATGCATGGGGTTAAGGGAGAAGTAGGTCTCCATCTTTTGCAACCATGCTCTAACTGGTATCTTGCTAGACCCATCAAAGCTTGGGAGTGAAACCTTTCCCAACCTTTGTTGAAGGTCCTTAGGGGGTTGCTTATTTGCCCTCTTGTGCTTGTTCCCCAACTTAAGAGCACAAAATTCATCAAATCCCAACATATCCCTTGTAGCTTGACTCAAGGAACCATACTCAAGTCTTTGAGCATCAATTAACTCAACCATCGTGGGTTTTTCTTCTTCTCCAGTATTTTTTTCTTTAGGTAAGAAGATACCTTTAAAGAACTTGGGAGGGGGTGGTGTAGAGTTTCTTTCCCCACTATGAGAGATCTCTCCTCCATTGGAATTAGGAGACTTGCCCTTACCCAAATCATCCTTAATGAGCATAGACATTTGTTCACTCAATTTTTTGAAGTTGCATGCCACAATTTTGCATCAACTCTTGAAGGAATTTCATTTGATTTGAAGTGAAACCCTCGTCCTCCATTGAATCCTTATTTCTCCTTTTGTAGTACAATGGCTCTTTATCTTCTTGCATCTCAAAACACCCCCACAAGAGTAGAGGAAAAATGCTTTGATGCCACTTTGTAATATCCCCGTTTGGGATAAATATTAAATTGCACTTATTTAACTCAAATCGACCTAGAAGGATTAGATCCTTTTAGTTCGACCTCAAATAACCCAATGTCAGCGTTAATACAACCCTATTGAGGTTGAAGTAAGCTAAGGTAGTGGGTTAGATGAGAGAACCAATCGGAAGACCAACCTTTTCAAATCTGATTTTATAATAGTAGTTTTAAATAAAAATAGCACCCGGAAATGGCTGAAACTTCAAAATTAATAACTCCTTCAATACTTAATATTTTTGCATGAAATAAAATGCCGAATAAACTAGAAATTGAGGCCTTTTCAATGCACTATGAATATGATTTTTTTGATCAATAAATCTGATTCCAAGTCGCAGGTTAGAATAAATTATATATATTAATTTCAGCTCACTTCTAGCCTTCCAATACACCAAAATATCAGTCCTTGCTCAGAAATAATTAATCCCCCATAGCAGATTATAAATCTAGCACATATGACAACAAAACATAATAAAATAAACCCCAATCCCGATTCTTTATGGCTAAATAAATTGCAGCAACAACAACAGTCACAAAAGTGCCTCAATCCCTTCACCAAAATGCAGATTTACCCTCCAAATAAATGCACCAACACTCTAAACCAAGTCGCCGATGCTTAGAATGGAGAAACAATGCATACATTCACTCAATAATGATAACAAGAAGGCTCATATTCTCCACAATAAGGTAGTGTTGAAAAAACACCTTTATTATGTGATCACATGGGCATACATCACTCTTCAAGTTCAAGCATGAAGATAATTTTAATAAAAACATCAACATACTCTGAAGGGGTCGCCACATCTCCTTATATAGCTTTTGTATTTCAAATATCCAAGTTTCCCTCCTCCTTTTTGGCGCAAATCTCTATGAGGGAGATATACTTTTAAAATAGCCTTTATTCCTAAAAAGTCACACTCCAATTAAAACATTAATTTCCCCTTTTTAATATTTTAAATAAAACATAAGAGGAGAATTACTTATTTAATTTAAAAATAAAAGGAGTAGTCACATTTTCCCATTTTCATCCTTTAATCCATGGGAAGGGCGAATTAAAGGTCTCAGTAATATTTTTATTTAATTAATGTCCCAAAAAAGGGGACATTACGGATGAACATGCTAGCTTTAGAGAATGGATAGCCTTGTGCAATCAAAATCATTTCCAAACTTTGTCACGTTGCCGAATACAAGTATAAATACGAGTTTGGTATGCATATATGTCAATTTTCAAAAACCCTTGGGTAGGATATGTCTTGGGTATGTTCGTATATACATATACATATACATATACATGTACATGTATATATATATATATACACACACACACACACACACATGTACATGTACATGTATATGTACATTGTACATGTACATGTACATGTATATGTACATTGTACATGTACATGTATATATACATATACATATACATGTACATGTACATGTATATACATATACATATACATGTACATGTACATGTACATGTATATATACATATACATGTATGTATATACATATACATATACATGTACATGTACATGTATGTATATACACATATACATGTATGTATATACATATACATATACATGTACATGTACATGTATATATACATATACATGTATGTATATACATATACATATACATGTACATGTACATGTATGTATATACACATATACATGTATGTATATACATATACATATACATGTACATGTACATGTATGTATATACATGTACATGTACATGTACATGTATATGTATATACATGTACATGTACATGTATATGTACGAACATACATGTACATGTACATATATATGTATATGTACGATATACCCTATATATATATATATATATATATATATATATACAGACACACACATATATATATATATATATATATATATATATATATATTTTATATATATACTCATTTTACTCATTTTTTAGTCCGTAAGAAATACAAAACTTGAAAAATATAGTAGGATATTTAAGGTTCAATACATTCAATATGCTTAAAATTTAACATTTTCATTAATCATGTGGCAATATGAATACAAATAATCTAGAATATATCATCTAGATTTTCCTCAAAATCAAATTCTTGCATGCCACTCCCACTAGCTCCACTTTCAGTATAGCTTCCTCCTTGCAAGCAATGGCAACTTCAATCTCATCCTCCTTGCAATAGTTGCCTCCATACAAATTCTCCTTGCAATGGCAGCTGCCTATTCATTTCGTTGTTGGTATTTTGCTCTTACACTTGCAAAAACCAACAATGAATTCCTGAATTTGTCTTTGGCACTTTTCTCTTACACTTGCAAAAACCAATAATGAATTGTTTGTGTGTTTTGGTAATGCTTGAGTGCTTTTTTATAGGTTTTAGAGGAGTTTAGGGTTTGATTTTTAAATAATTTATGAATTTTTAGGGTTTGCATTGACCGAGTCAATGAAAAAAATTAATTATTTTGCAACTGCAGCACCAAAATGCGGTGGGTATGCCTTGTGTACATTTAGGATGTACCCGGGTTTACCAGGGCCATATCCGTATTGCACTGCTTGGATGTATCTGCATCTGAGGATGTATTGGTACAGTTCGGTGGGTGGGGCGAGGTACTCATGCAACATAGAAAATTTGTCTGTCCGTCTAACAAAAACCTCCTTAATCTATTTGCCATGACCTTGGTAACAAATTTGTATAAAGAATTGCAGAAAGAAATAGGTATGAAGGCATTAAAATAGGGAAATCCTCTTTTTTTGGAATAAGGGTTGGGAATGTTATTCCATTCCCAAAAGATATTCTTTCTTTTTATGCATTCATCAACTGCCTCAACTATATCCTTCTTTTTTACTTTTTCAACTGACACAACTATATCTTTCTTTTCTGCAGTCTTCAACTGCTTCAACCATATCCGACTAATCCCCAATTTTGCGGAAAGAACCCAACTTGAAAGCCATCCACTCTAGGGGCCTTGTCGGTGCCCAAACTGAAAACTGCTTTCCATATTCCCTAGAAATTAGGGGCACTGGCATTTGGTCTATTGAATTTGATACACATAGTGGGATGAACTGATTAAAGCAAGCTCGATCTATTCATAACGTCTTTTTGATAACAAATCTTTGTAGAAGGTGATTGATTCATTCCTTTTATCTTTGAGCTCCTTCAACTCGTGTCATTGGGAGTTATAATTTTATCAATTCTATTCTTATTTCTTCGCATCATTGTAGATAAGTAGAAGAACTTTGTGTTTCTATGTCCCTCCTTGAGCCAATTCACACTAGATTTTTGTTTCAGTGAATCTCCTCCAAAGCATCAATATCTTTTTTCATTCCATCAAGAACTACCTTCTTGATTGCATAACCCCCCCTCGTTTCAAAGTGATTGCCTTTTAAACAAGGACCCTCTTTAGTTTAAAAGAGATTGATGACATTTAAATATCTACCTTTGATCTTCAAACTGACCTTGTTTCACCCGAGTCATTGCTCAATACTCTTATTTTGAAGTTACTTAATATTCACACTAAATTAGATTAAGTCTTCATTCTTAGTTGAAATTTAGCACTTGCACTTCAAAATTTGGTACTCACACTTTGCCAATAAAAGTTTCTTAACTAATTAAAAGTTTGACTTCTCGCAATTCAGAAGGCGAGAATTTGCACCTCAAGTGCAAGAATTTCAAAAGGAACAACTCATTCAAGTTTTAGACTTAGGCGGTTTTGGATTGAAAAGCCGCAGAGGTCTGAAAAATAGTGTTTTGTGGGTTTGAAAAACTTAGTGTTCCACGGAAGTGGAAAACTCGGTGCTCGCGTGTTTGAAAATGTTAGTGTTCCGCAGCAATGAAGGACTTAGTGTTCCACAGAGTTTGCAAAATCCGAGCAACAAAAGTAAGGTCATATGGAAAAAAGGCCGCGAAACAAGACAAAAGAGCCACACAACACCACAAAGAAGGAGAAAGAAAGTTAAGTGCGGGAATGTTTGAAAAGCCGCAAAACAAAGGAACTTAGTGTCCCACGGAAATTAGGAATTTAGTGTTCCGCAGAGTTCGCAAAAGCCATAGGACAAAGGAACATCACCGAGGAAATCAACATGCGTAACAAGGCTTAGGACTTTGCGGCATTGTGGGTTACAAAGGCTAAGTGCGGGAATGTTAGCAAGGAAGTAAAGAGCGAAGTGAACACGGAAGAGCCGCGCAACATTGCAAAGAAAGAGAAAGAAAGTTAAGTGTGGGAATGTTTGAAATGCCACGGAACAAAGGAACTTAGTGTTCCGCAAAAAATTAGGAACTTAGCATTCCATAGAGTTTGCAAAAGTCGTGGAACAAAGGAACATCACTGTAAGGAAATCAAGCTGCGTAACAAAGGCTTAGGAATTCACGGCATTGCGGGAGCAAAGGCTTAGTGTGGGAATGTTAGCAAGGAAGTAAAGAGCGAAGTGACAAAGAGAAGCTGCAGAGCGAAGTGAATAAAGGAAAGCCACGTCACGAAGGAATGTTGCGGGACAAAGATAAAGGCTATGTGGCACTTTGAAGAAAGAAAAGTTGAGCACGGAGAAAAGTAAAGACAGCCGTGCAAGGTTGAGAAGCTGCAAAACAAAGGAAAGCTGTGTAACAAAAAAACCCGCGATACAAAGGCTAAAGGCAATGCAACATTGCGGAGCAAAGTATAAAAAGAAAGCCGTGTAATAAAGAAAGTCCACATGAAAAAGGAAAGTCTGTGGAACAAAGGCGACACTTAGGCGAAAACTTCGGCAAAACAAGATGGAAAAGTGAATCCGCACTACAAAGGTTTTTTTGTGACATTGTCGGGCATCTTCAAAACACCATATCTTTTGATCCAGAGCTCCGTTTGACATGTAACTAGGCTCATTGGATGTGTTCTTTAGAACGGCTTTGGTTGCAGCTGGGAAGGAACCCATACTGAAAAATCCACATAATTAGCTCCTAGGAATATTCGGGACTCTAGGTGGCATGTTGGCGATGTGCTCGGTAATCATCCTAACAAGAATCAGTTAGGATATTTTGTTTAAAGCCAGCTGTCTTGGTAACATTCTTCTGATCCGGTGGAATCCTTACTAGAACAGGGTGGTAAAATGAGGCCCTTTTTGTATAAATATTTGTACTCCTTTATAACAAGGGGAGGTGATTTTATTTTATTAATGAATGCAAGCTGGTTTTAGACTTAGCCTATGCGAGTTGAAGTTGTCTATTTTCTCATCTCCATTTTTTTGCGATAGATTCCTATGTGTAGAATTATTAATATTTGAGTTATATCTTTGCTTTCCTTGTGATCTTTAAATTGTGCTATTGCAAGTTTAAACGAACACACCATAGTAGGCTGTAAATTGGGCTGATCAAATAGATGTGTGTTCAGGCAATTTAAATGATATGTTCAAGTCACAGTTTGTCTATTTTAATCTCCTTTGAATCTCTGCATCAGTAACATACAGATTTGAGTATAAACTAGATTTGATGTTCCTAGTAAACAAGGGGAAAGCATGCAATTTCCTGTTATTAGATATCAATTTCTTGAAACATAGATTCTACAGTAGTTTCTTTTCTCTTCGCATTATCTTCATTTTTAGTTTTCTTTTGAGTAACACCCCTTTAGTTAGATTAGTTTTAAGAATTTTTGAAAGTCAAATTTAGTGAAGAAGGTGCAGGGAGTGGTGCTAGAAGGATTTAAAATATCCAGTAAACACTCTCCATTGATTTCGAAGATCAATGCCCTGCAGCTTGTGCACTGAGTTACAATTTAACTCTAAAATGAGGACAGATGAGCCTGTCATTCTCCTCCTTTTGATGTGTAGTCTATATGCATCAACAAAGTTTCTGTAATTTATCTTCCAAACATCTTTTCTTGTAAAAAATGTTGCCAAATTTTTCTCCTTTTTCCTATTCCTTAGCTACTTACTTGACTGTTTTGAGTTTTGTGATAGAATGTAGCATGTATACTTATAGCCACCAACCAGAGTTTGCCACCATTTTTGATTAATTCTCCAAAAAGGGATCCTGCAACCACATGAACTTGAACTTGAAATGATATTGAGTGATATGGGCCAATGATCAGATCCCGGCAAAATGGAGGTTTTTGTTTTCATAAGGCAGAATGTATTTCTGTGATGGAATTAGGAGCAAAATAAAGTACCTACCGAGAGATACAATGGAACCAATATCGCAGTAGGCATACATTGCAGCAAATGGTCCACAAGTGTTGATTTCATTTAGAATATCTAAAAGGCAGTCAGTTCTTGTGTCTAGTTTTTGCAGTATTTTCGAGAGCAAGTTTTCATTTAAAATATAGTAACTTGCAATTATTTGTGCTTTTGTAAATGCTCCGCAGTTTAGGTTTTATTGATCGTGGACTGTTTTCAATGCTGAAGACATACAGACCAATTTATTAGTCTGTTCTGTGAAATGTATGTTGGAAGTCCTCATGTTTATATTCTGGGAGTCACTATCTATATACCAGTTTATATCATTTAATTTCATCAAATTGTGCATCCATTCATGGTATATGTCTAGTGTATATAACCTTATATTTGTAATTTCAGGAAATGGAAAGGCTATCTTGTTTTTGGTCATGTGCCAAAGAATTTGATCTCAACTCATTGCAGGATGATACTTCTATTTTTGATGTATTGACATTTGAATTTGTAGCTGGTTTTGACTAGTCACACGTATATTTTTAATAACAGTTGAGCAGATTACCTGTTATAAACTTCCAGCGCAACCCCTTCAGAAATTCAATCATGGGAAGAGAATTATGTCGTGCAGATGTGGAGACAAGTGGGGAAAACAGCTTGTCGTCGCTACCAGTCACTTAGAAAGTCCCTGTCCTGCTCCTCCAAAATGGGATCAAATGTATAGTGCAGAACGTGTGTTTCAGGCAAAGGAATCTTTTAATCTTTTGAAAAATCTACCAAATGTCATTTTCGGAGGAGATATGAACTGGGATGACAAGCTGGATGGGGATCCTCCTCTTCCTGATGGGTGGTATGATGTCTGGGTGAAGCTTAGACCTGGCAAGGTAAGATATTTCAAGCATCTGCTTCCTTGTATCATAGAGGTGCTCAATTTTGATTTTTAGTTTCGTTTAATTGTTGGTTGGAATCAATCTTAAAAGAAAACTAATTTGAATCTGTGAATGTTTTATTCTTATTACCACTTATTAGTGGTTTGGGTTTGTTGGTTGTATTATGTAGGATGGCTGGACATATGATACTAAATCTAACAAAATGCTAACTGGAAACCGTCCCTTGCGAAAGCGCCTGGACAGAATATTTTGTCATTTACAAAATTTTGATGTTGAGAGCATCGATATGATTGGGACAGAACCTATTCCTGGGGTTTTTCACACGAAGGAGAAAAAAACTAGAAACCAGTCTCAAATTTTGGCGCTCCCTGTTTTGCCAAGTGACCACTATGGTTTGCTCTTAACACTTAGATCAAAAAAATGAGTATTTGCCCTCGAACATATATTGAAAACTGGACCTTTAGTAAAGATTGCCTCTTGATCTTGTTGCGAATTTATTCGACTGGATAACTTTGGATGTATATTTTCTCTATTATCTTATTAAGCTATATTTGTTTCTGGGATAAATATGTGAATTGTAGTACAGGAAGTGTCTTATTTTGGAAAATGCTTGCTGGAAGAATGATTTTGAAAAATTAAGCCACTTAGTACTTGGACAAATTTGGTTAATGGTACTGGGAGTTTAGTCAAATCTGTATATATTAAATGAAAATTTATACAGGGATTGAGACAGTTGTTTTTGCTCATTTCAATTATAAAGTTCTTGGATCTGAGGGTAATTACATTTTATAATGGATGTATATTTTCTCTGTTTTCTTATTAAGCTATATTTGTTTCTGGGATAAATATGTGAAATGTAGTGCAGGAAGTGTCTTATTTTAAAAATGCTTGCTGGAAGAAAAATGAATTTGAAGAATCAAGCCACTTAGAAGTTAGTACCAGAGCGAACTTGCTAAATGGTATTGGGAGCTTAGTCAAATCTGTATATAGATGCCGACAGTTGTTTTTATTCATTTCAATTATAAAGTTTACGGATCTGAGGCAGCATGTAATTACATGATAAAATGTTCCTGCTTCTAGCCATTTTGTTTGTGAAACGGAAGTTTGGAATTCCCAGGCAGCATGCCATTAGGCTTTCAAATGTTCTCAAGATACCATCTTGAATATTTTTCCTTATAATAGAATCCTGGAAATTTTCATTATAATAGAATCTTGGAAATTTTAATTAGAAAAAACTCTTTTGTAAGTGACAGGAAAATTGATGTATAAAAAACAAATTATGCCTATTGATGGCTATTTATATAGTATGGTAGGAAAGGATTCCTAAGATCGACTGTTGCTGCAACGGTCATGTATAAAAAGTAGCTTATCATTCTATTTCTTTGCAATATGTTCCTTATATGTGTATAGCTTATCGTCCTGTTTTTTTGAAATATGTTCATTATATGCAGTACACAGTCTCCACAAAAGCATGGTTTATGTCTAACAGCCTCCAAGTGTGAGATAACCTCTATGGATGGTAGTCTGCAACAGGTTTTTGGAAACATGATGAATCCGATGACGTGTGAAATTGCTTAGGAAAGCACCAAACGAGAGTAAACTTTTAGTGTGTCAAATCTACAATCAAGAACTGATGTTTCATTACTATCCTTTCACTCCATATTTGTGTGAGATGCAAAATTAGCTTTTGAGTTGACCTGTCATCTAATGAAGAAGGGACATTTGTGGCTAGAATTTATATGCCAAGAGTAGACGAGGCAGTTTACCTTTTCATTCCTCGCATTATATTTAGTGATAATATACTTCATCTTTAGCTCTCGCTTAACTCTGATTTGGTTGGGCACGCCCTTCTAAGGTCGTCACATGTGGGAGAAATTTGTGGCCACGTGGAATGATAATTTGATCTTGACATGATGAGGACGACAATGTAACCTTGTCTGGTGATTTGATTGGTGCACACAAAATGACTTGAAAAACTCGTAGTTCGATAGTTACTCCAATACACTCGAGAAAATTCACAAAACATGCCAATGTTTTAACCAAACCAAATCAAGCACCAACACTTTGTAAACCAAAAAAAAAAGTTGTAATTGTATTGTGGTTGTATCATGTTACACACTTTTATATTGACATTTTAATGTTTCCTTTGATTTTGATTGGTGCATTATTTTCCAAGGTAGTCCATTATTTTCCTATCGAACTACGAGTTGTTTGGTGACTCCATGGTCCTTAAAGTTGTAATTGTATTGTGGTTGTATCATGTTACACACTTTTATATTGACATTTTAATGTTTCCTTTGATTTTGATGTTTTAACGAAGTCGCAAGTTCCATGGTGTAAGGGATATGTTTGAATCTAAATGTTTTTATGAAAATGATTGAATTGGAGCCGCCCATGTGATGGACTGGTCTTTTTGCAAGTTTGCTAGTTTTCATTTTTTAAGATTACAAATTGCATTTTCACCCCTGATTGCATTTTTGCAAGGTTGCTAGTTGTTGCCGATTGCAAAGTGCAATTTAGTCCTCTAACGTGATAAGGTGGACATGTGTCAATATCTCGGGAATTTTGAGAAGGAAAGCAACTTAACATTTTTGTGCAGTCTCGAACCCCGAGAAAGGTGACTAAGCAAAAGTAAAGCCTGCGAAGATGCCACGTAGGCGGATTATGAAGTCCAAGCCAATGGAAAAAGACAAGTCATTTAAGTGAAATCAAATGTGGCCAATGGATCCACTTGTAGGGCTGAAATTCAAAGTTGAGATTAAAACATCGACGACCATGAATGTAGAGGCCATGGAAGTAAAGTGCCACCATTAATGAAAGCATGGGAAAGGCAATATATGGTTGGAATCCACGAGAAACTCTCACTTTGCCTCTAATTTTCAAGTTTAGGAAGCGCTTTTGAAGCCCTAAGAAGAGCAGAAAATCAAATTTGTGCATTTAAATTGTGTAAAATTTGTTTTGAAGCTTGGGAGGGGTTGTGGTTGTTCTCAGCTCGAAGGAGAATCACGACGGTGTTTGCATGTGTAAGTGTTTTTACCAGTGCTTGTGAACAATCTGTGGTGTTGGTTAATATTGTTGGAGGTGTTGGGTGCATTCAAATTGTTTTAAATCCCTCTTTTTGGTAGACGTTTTAGCCTCCCACCTTGTAAAAATGAAGATTCAGTTGTCTGGTGTCCAAACCACCTCCCACCTTACCTTTGACTTGGACAATGTCACATACACAAACTTAGGCAAATCAAATCTAGTTGATTTCCAATAAAGGTTGTATCTTTGTGGATATAAATAAGACAATGAGAAGGATTGATTACAACCCCTCAAGTTCCATAGGTAGTGCTTGCTAACCTACCTCATGTATAACATGAAATCCCTGCCAATGTGGCCATTGAAGAAACTCAAATGCAAGAGATCCAAGGAGATAAAGAACGAGAGATACCAGACCCATCACACGAACAAACATTCACTGATTTGTTACATGGGCTGGATCAAGATGTTGGAGATGACCTTCTCCGATATAGTGTATAAGATACATCAGTTGGGGAGAAGGAAGGAGGCCTAATATCACATGAAATACCTACCACAATAGAAGTTTTAGGTGGTGAGGTGGAGAATTCCACTGAACAATAAATTGTAATAAACAAAATAGAGCAACCACTTGTTGAAGTGGCTACATTGGTTGAAGTTGAGAAACCAAAGACCATGAATCCTATTTAACCAACTTTAGGCACAATGGAAAAAGTGATTGTAACTCATGAAGTTGCAGAAGTAGAGGCTTCAACTCAAAAGTAATTACCGAGTGAACCAACCTAGGAGCCTTCTACATTCAAAGAAGAAGAGGGCGAGGCCACAAGTCATGTAGATGCAAGTACTCAACTATCTTAAACTATGACAAATGCTGAAGTGAAGGACCAAGAGGCGGAGGAAAAAGAGACACAAAGACATCCCACTGAATCATTGGATAAGCCATATGTACATGTTGATGAATCTGGTCTCAAACTCCTTGCACCATAGGAACATGTGGTAATGTCAAGTGCCCCCCACTAGAAAGAACAAGGGGAAGACAATGTTCAATTTGGAAGTTGGTTGGGAGTATCCCTCCCAAAGAAGAGAAGTAAAAAGTGCAGGTTGAGGAAGCTGACCTTCAAAGCATCATCTCCTTGAATCCATCAAGACCCCCAAAGAAAGCAAGAATTTTGTCAAGAACAGTAGTTGGGGCCCAAGGAGAAAGGTTTGTGGAGGTGGCTACCCCTCAAGATGATGTATTAAGGGATGAAGCTTCCCCTTATGACTATCAGATCACAAAGATCCCACTAGGAAAGAAGACCACTAAGGGTTTAAAACATGATGTTATTGTGGTAGTCAATGGTCTCTTTTAAAATATAGATAAGGACAAGGAAACCATGGAGCAGTCAAGAGAGAAGGTTGATATCTTATCAATGTATGTGCATAAATGGATGGAATATACCCCAACCAAATCGAGAGATAACACTTGCCTTCACCTTATAAGTGATTAAGAATGCTGAAGACTTAAACTATAGCGGGGAGGCAATAAGGAAGTGGGAGAGTGAACTAGTGACAAGAGGTAGTAAGGCCATCAAGGACGTCATTAAATGTCATAATCAAGTCTCTGAGTAGATTGAAGCAAACAAGTTCTTAATTGACAAATATCAAATAGAGATTGATTATTGGAATGGATTGTTACCCAAGCTCGAGGCCATAGTAGATTTGGGGGATGAAGTTGTGGAAAAGGTATAATATCCTTAGATTGTAGAGGAAGACAATATGAATACAAAGGGGCCATTAAATTGAGAATTGAAACCTTGGAGGGATGCATAAGCAAACTCCAAGACATAAGAGAAAAGGCAGGGGAGTATGTGGATGATATAGATTCAAAACTTGAAAGAATTCTCCCTATAATAGATATATACACCTTGAGATCCACAGATGCATACATGTTGATAGAGATCCTTCAATAACATATCGTACGAGAGTTGGAGCCTCCTATTTTTTTATTATTCTTCTGTATAAAAATTTATTCATTTAGAAGGATATATTAATAAATTTTCCAAGAGAGTTAAAAGGAAAAAATCTATCTCTAGTGAGTTTGACAACATTCTCTCCAAGCAGGAGATAATATTTCTCTACCATGCAGGGCCAAATGAGGATCCAATTTTGGGTATGTTTGAAAGGTTTGATGTATACATGAATAAACTAGAGGAAGAGTTCAAGGGAAAACAAGTGGACCTCGATCTGTCCCCTTATTATTCCTCGTTCTTTATTCCCCATACCTTATTTTTTATTCCTTTTTCTTTACATTCTTTTCCAAGGAGGATCAAATGATTTGATTGTAATAACCAACTCTTTCGTAAGGTGTACAAGGAATGATGACAGGTTGTAGAAGAAGACAAAAGAGTTTGTTGGTAGAGGAAAGAATATTATACACTCCACGAGCTTCATCATGAAACAAAACCATTCCAACTAAGCTAAACAAGATGATATCTTTTTCAATTTGGGTGCCTCTCCCGTCCGGATGGTAGATCAAGGACCACTGCCCTATGTGTATCTTGTTTTCAACGTTCCATGGGGTATCTAGGGATATTCCCTTTTGGGATTTTTGGTATAAAAGTGAAGGTATGTCTTCACTTTAGGGGTTCTAATTTTGGGTTCTAGCTAGGGTGATTGCACCTTGTATAATCACTAACAGACATTAAGAGCATTTTCACATGTCTCCCTTGTCAATTGTGCACACAAGACCATTTTACCATGGATAAGTTTGTTATTTATTGGTGTAAATAGAGATAGAATCAAGAAATGTATTCCTTTCTATTGTAATTTTGTATCTATCATATCAATGAAATACAAAGAAGCACATTTCATATCATTGTTTAGATTGATCATTGAATGAATGTTGTTTTGTAGTGTTACTTTGTAATATTTGTTTCAGTTATAAAATTCCTTTCTACAATTGCAATATGGGAGTGAATATTTGCTTTGCCTTCAAGGGTATCCTAGGTTTTATGGATTTGGTATAGTAGATACATGAAGTTTTAATCACAAGTGTTTGTGTTAAAGTTTATCAGAGATTACATGGTAGTGTTTGCACAAATTGGGTATCCATGAATGCAAATAACCCTTGAAATTTTATCTTACTTTGATTTCAAGCTCTAATGCATCATAGGATCATCAGGCTAAGATGGTGAATATTTTTGTTTCTCCCCATTAGATCCCCATCCCCTTTCATCTAAATTTCTACCACACCATCCTATTCTACCTATGCAAACTACATCATCCTCGCATATCCAACATGTGTTTGCTTGCAAGACCACATTATCTTTACATATTTTAAGTGAGTTTTCCTTTGATTTGAATGTCATTTAGTTCCAAGTTGTCAATAACATCCTTTGAATGATGTTCATAATCATATCTCTGTAGTCACTAAATCACACACTTACTATGTACATCTAGCCTCTAAATACTTCATTTATATGCATGATTCCTAAGACAAATAATTACTCATTAACACCTCTTTACTTTGCTTTGAAATTACTTTTATCATTTTCATTTTTATTGCTTGTTGCTCTTGATTGACAACTTATAGTTTTGCATTGCAACCGACATTCTACTTAGATATGATTTCACATGTCGACGTTTTGAGCACCCTATACAAGATCCTCCATTAGGGACAAGAGTGCCCATGTGCTAACATCCACTCTAGGCGCTTGTGTCCTCTTTACCTTTTTTTTTCTAACTGTTTGAATGTTACTTCTTTCTTATTTTATTTTATCACTCTTGATCGACCTTTCACTTGTCAATGACGAAACTTAAACAAGGGAATTACACACACACACACACACACACACACACACACACACACACACACACACACACACACACACACACACACGTCTTATTTAACCTCATTAAGGGGCAAGCATTCAAGAGGCACATAATATTACAAGGAGCTAATATTTTCTATCTACTACACCAAGGACTGCATTTTGGGATTGCATACTTCACTGCATAGGAGGGTTTATTTTGAATTCCATACCACACATTTGTATTTGAGGAAAAAGTTGTTGTATCCCGCTATCTCTTTGTGCGGTGACACTAGGGCATCCTAGCTCAAGAGATATTATTCCAATCACATACAATAGAACTACATTGAGTCTAAAATGTAGTGTAACACTTGGTGACAATAACATTGAGTTGATTGCGAAGGCCGGTATGATTCAAGCATATGCATATTTTTATTCATCATATGTGAGTTTAAGTATAGTAGATAGAAAATATTATCTCCTTGTAATATTGTGTGCCTCTTGAATGCTTGCCCCTTAATGAGGTTAAATAAGACATGTGTGTATGTGTGTGTGTGATTCCCTTGTTTAAGGTTTGTTATTAAGAAGTGAAAGGTCGATCAAGAGTGATAAAATATAAGAAGAAAGATGTAACATTCAAAAGATCGAAAAAGAGATAAAGAAAGAACCTATAACGAACAAGGAGTGAAACTGAGTGAAACGAGAAAGAACTAGATCCTAAGCCACTCTGCAGACAACAACACTCATATCAGACACTAGTGCCTCAGTGGCCTTGTCCCATTCTGGGTGGTTTTGTACTATCAGTTTCTAGATTATAGTTCTAGACGCAAAGCTTTCACAACCTAGAATCTCCTCTTTGATCGGTCTCCAATCCAGAATCGGTTCAAACCTACAGATACAAGATGAGTCATTCTCCAAACCTTATATATCACTTTTCTTGCATTTCCTTTTCTTGATCTTGCTTGAATATTGTTATATTTATATGATCAGTAGTGCTCTTGCATTATATTTAATTTTATTAAATTATTTGGTGAACCCGACATCCTTTCACGCCTATCTTATCAGATCCCTTCTCATCATGACTAGTACCTCTCGTGACTTCTCTACTAAGGATCTCAATGAACTCAATTCTTATCTTGCTGAGCATCTTAAAAACCTGGACATGTTACTTTTTTTCCCTTGTGAGGAAGCCCAAAGGATTGCTACTTCTAATCCACTTGACATCACTATTTCTACTACTACCAGATCTTTTATCCCTTTTTCCTCCCCTCCTACCAATGCGGGAGCTTCTACCACCCATATTCCTACTTCCACACCCAATCCTAATCTTTCTTCTCCTCTTATCTCCCATATTCAACCTAGTTCCTCTTCAAGAACCCATGCTTTAGAGTCTCTTTATCATGATTTGCAAGCACAAATCCATCAATTGTAATAAGCTTCTTCTTCTTCCTCTCCATCCCTTGATTCCTCCCTTCTTCTTCACAATCCTCTTGCACCCAAAGTTTCTTCTTATTCACTCCCTACCAATTTTGTTTCACCAAAGTTTCCTATATTTGATGGACATGGATATCCTCTAGAGCACCTTAGATCCTTTCACATTGCTTACATAAACTATGCATGTGATGACACCCTCTTGACCAAGTTGTTTCCTAGGAGCTACAAGACTATGCTTTGCGATGATTCTATGGCTTGCCCTTGCATTTTATTAAATCATTTACTACCCTTTCTATTTTTATAAGCTTATTTTTATATTAATAGTGGAAAAAAAAATCTTATGCACAAATGGCTAAAATTAAACAAGGATCTAATGAACATCCGAGTATTAATGTAATGAGTTACAAGATCAATCTTTCTAAAATGAACAATGTATTAGCTAAATTTGAATTACAAGATCTATTTATTCAAAGTATTTTTCCTCCTTTATAAGAATGTGTGCTTTTTGATTCCTATCATTCCTTTGACCATTTATGTCATACCTTGAAGACTCGTGAGACTAAGTTACTTTCTTTGGGAAAAATCAAATATGGTTCTAATACTTCCGATCATTCCTCTTCTAAATTTCCAAGCAAGGTTCCCTTTAGACCCAAGTCTAATGATGTTAAGCCTATGTCAATGTTGTTTCTCAACCTCCTAAGCTTCAACTCCAACCCACTCAACATATATTTACTCAATTTCCTTATCCTCCACATATGATGTTGCCCCAACTCATTGAAAGAAATCTGATTTCTCTTCCACCTCCTCTCGAGTATGATCCTAATAGGCCCCATGGCAAGAAGTTTGATGAGCATGCACATTGTGATTACTATATATGTAATGGACATTCTACTGACAAGTGTTTCAAGCTTCTTCATTTGATTCAAGATCTCATTGACAATAATGATATCCAATTGCATGAATCCACTGCTTCCACTTCCAAATCTACCAATGACAATGGCAAGTTAAAAATATTCAATGACCCATTACCTAAGCATGACAAGTCACCTATGAGTCCTCTTCTAATCATACCTACCACGCAGTGCCTCCTCCCGATTCTTTGGATCATTCCTTGGATTCCTTGTTGGTGCTATTGATTTCCCATCACATGTTATCACTTTCATTGATGTTGATTTTCATACCTCATTCTCCTCCCATATATTACATATTGATGCTTCTATTGGGCCCCATGCCATCAACAATGTTATGGTACATCCTACATCTAAATCCAATGCATGCTTAATATATTTTTGTAGTCCATTTGTTTCCCTCTATCTCGGACGATAGGTAAGTGTCCCACTTCTCACGGCCATGTTATTCTAGCCATTATTGTTAGACCTCTTATTATTTCTATGCCATTTATTGTTGGATTTACTATTACAAATTGTGACATTCTCTTAGGACTCCATTGGCTCTGGAATTCCAAATCAGTACTTTCTATTATTCACTTGTGCTTGAACTTTATCCACAAGAGACATCTTGTTACTATTCGAGGCATTCCACCACTAACACCTTTGTCCTTAGATCCTCCACCATCGGTATTCAATTGCTCCTGCTCCTAGTGTATATTCTCCTATTCATGATAGCTCAGCCTTGGAACCTCCTATGGTATCTAGAGCCCTTTCTCCTCTTGTGACACCTTTTGCACATCCATCTCAGTTACTTCACACATGGCTACTACTCATAGGCCTTATTGCATCTATAGATCCCATAGCCCACCTCATGGGGAAAATCTTCACATTGGTCATATGCTTCACATGCTCCATCTAGACATATTTTGCGCTCTCTTTCTCCACATGCTTGATCTATACCTATTTCATATACTTGGCCTCATGCACTCTCTCGTGACCATTGGACCCTAGATCATGTTCACATGCGTAGTTATTTTACATTAGTTGATTGTGGGCCCTTACCTTATAATATAATTGCATATATCATTTTGGCATTCACATTTGGGGGCATCCTAATTCCCCCACACCACCCGATGACACACTCTTGTTCTGGTTCATACTTGACTGTTGAGGGTTTCTTTATATGGACCTCACTTTACACACACCAATTGGGGGCATCCTTATTCCTCCCTTCTCGTTGTTTTATTTCACATATTTGCAATCAAAATCCAAAAACATTAGCTTAGATCTTGATTGGATGTATTCTTCCTTGCTTATACTACTCTATGTTACACCTTTGCTTATCATGTTACTATGGTTCCTAGTATGATTTATCATTTTCATACACACATGTGCATTCACATGGTATCTTGAGGTGAATGCATGTCACTTACAGTTATTACATGATGTATGATGCTTGGCCTGTTCATTACTAGTCCCACTGAGGCTCCTGGGGGCATCTACCTTCTCTCACTTACTATTAGGTGCTATCATTGCAATATTTCACATTTTCATTCCTATATTCAAATATTACATTGTCACATACTATTTATATTTCATAACATGATAACGAGAACTTCATGTGCGCATTTGCCTTGCGAGATTCCTTTCAATCATGGTTGCATGATTTTCTTATACTTTGTTTGTCACTATTTGCGGGCTATGCCCTATGTTTTCTTGTTACCTTGTTTGCACAAGCCTTGACGACTCCGATTGTCTTGTGACATCCTGAGTGGTGTCCCATGTATGCAACCAGTTACTTGATGAGTCCTTGTTTGTTGTTTTCCTATATGCCTTTACTAGTTGTTATTTCAATGTGCATTGCTTGTTTATCACTAACACTTGTATGCTAACATTTTCCCCTTGTTTTGCTTGTGTCATGGTAACTACCATGCATAATCCCTATTCCCCCTATAAGATTCCTATATCAGATGTGCACATTAGTTTCAACTTTACTCATTTGGGCTCCGTTCACATTTTTTCATCTCATGTACCCCAAATGAGTGGGGAAAAACATTAGGTGAACCTTTTTACCCTCATAACAATTACATAAGGCGATTATAGAAACACATACAACATGAACATAACATAAATCATTTATATAGAACAACTCCATAAATACATTTGTTCACAAAAATCAACATGGAAAGAAGTGCCTAGAACAAATAAAAACACACGGGAACTAGTGTCCCATATGGGAACTCCTATCTTGGAGAAAAATAGTTACAAAGTAGTTTCAATAGTTACATAGTCACAAATTTCTCTAGTTTCAAAGAACTATACAACTAGTTTTAGATTGCAATCAATTACTAACAAGAACTACCTAGTCATTCAAGAACCAAAGTAAGAACTAAAGAAAGAAATAAATAAGGGAATGTGACATAGGGCATATGTAAGAAAACAATATACCTAGAGCATTTGTGTCACCCAAGGAAAGTTACAAATTGGGTTTGTGATCATTTGCAGTGGCACTTATCCATAGGGAAGCATTAATGGTTGGAGGGAAAAACATACCGCTCTCCCAATACACTTTCCTTTAGTGGTGAAATGATGCCTAAATATGAAGTTTAGCGCCGGGATGCTCAAATCCCTAGTTTGGAGATAAGACGCCCAAATCCTTTGTGTTATTCCAACCAACTCCTAAGCATCAGATTTACAAGAAGGAAAATTTCTATCCCTTTCTCTTTCAACACTCCAGTACTCTAACCCCTTGGTTTAGCTTTTCCAATACACATTTCTATTTTTACATATGTTCTAAGTTAAAATTCAATTTCATTTTCCTAGAGCATTGACTATCAAGAACACTGAAAAAATTGACATTCCAAGGAATTAAACACACACATCATTATCTCTCCACGCACAAAAATTTTACCCCTAGGGTCTGTTGTGCGAGAATCACAAAGCCCCGGATGTTGATCGATTTCTAGTTTGATCATACTAGCATCCAGTGTGATTGCACAACATGGAATCCTTTCTCCAAGTGTGGGACTTGCAAAAATGAGAAAGGAATCTCCAGAGAAGGCTGGTTCCTATTCCTAAACTACACCGCTGCTATTCTAGTGCAAGAAAGCTAATCTAAAACTAATCTAACCATGCCAGGAGACAGAGAGAAAGAGAAAGAGAAAAACAGATCCTACACTAAAACGGTGATACACCGAGAAGGAAAATGTTGAACATCTATCAAAAGCGCCATGGAACAAGGAGAGGTGAGCAATGGGAAGGATGGACGAGATGCATCACGAGCCCAAGGATAGATTTCACACGAAAATGTCCCAAAACTCCATGAACACAACTCCAAACCTGTAATGAGTATTAAGACATGCACAAATACTTTCAATGAAGAGAGAGAGGCAAGAAGAAAGACAAGCAAAGAACGAGCAAGGATGGATAGATGCATCACGAAACACGTTTTTGTTGCTTCAGAAGTTTGCACAGAACATCATTTTAATGGTAAAAGGAAAAAATGCCATTACAGAGAAGGGGAGGAGGTTCGAACTCCATTTTCAACCCTGGAGAAGAAAATAAGGGAGGCCAGAGCTGAAAAGATGAACAACCTCTTGAAAAATGAGTCAAAGCGGCTTTTTACAATGCATGGGTCGAGCCCAGGAGAGAGAAAACGTATAAAAACATGGGAGCCATTCCTTATTGAATGAAGATGCATTAAAACAACATGGGTGTCCTTACTGACCCATGCCCCGACATGTTGACCATCTTTGGAGAAGAATGCGACCCATTCGAAAGATTAAAGCTGGTTGTTGAAACATCAGTTCTGGCCATTACCACGCGCCAGAGACGTTTCTTGATTTTATCTCTCCAAACTGAACCAAAATGTAAGATTGACCCTGGAATCATGTAGATAATTTCACCAGCTTTCCATTGATATAAAGAACGTGAAAATCTGAGCTCTGGATCGAAAGATATGGCGATTTGAAGATTTAGGGCAAAAACAGGCCAAAACAGATCGGCGGGAAAATATTTGAATTTTTCCCGCACTCTACCACTTGGATGACACGTGTCGGGCTCTGATTCATCCGCGGGTTCATCCTCTGAAAATTCCTTTCAGGCCCTTAAACTTGGACACGTGGCACTATTTTATTGATTCGGGCCTGAGGGGCGCATTTTTACCTTGCGCCAAACACTTAGCAAATTTTCAACCTTCTGACACGTGGCACGTTCTGATTCGTCCATGGGCCTCCTTGTCTCTTTTCAGCCATCTCACCTTTTCACGTCCCACGCGTCCCTCGCGTACCTTTGGCTCGGATGTCCCAAACTGTCTCGGACGAAAGTCTCCTATTTCGGCCGAATCGGCCGGTTCGCGTCCTCCGTGTCCCTCGCGTACCTTTGGCCCGGATGTCCCAAACTGTCTCGAGACGAAAGTCTCCTATTTCAGCCGAATCGGCCGGTTCGCGTCCTCGCTTACTTTTGTCCCAAGCTGTCTCGCAGACCGCCTGGACTAGGACTTAGCCGATTTTCTTCATTTTTCTGGCCCCCAAGCTTGGTTCAACGAACCTCGGTCGACTGAACCCTTGGACCGAAATGCCTTAACACTATCTTACGCAACCTTATTTTTGCATTTCTTCCATTTTATCAACTTTGTTGGGATTCCTTCTTGGATGGGAGAGTTAGAAAAGGCCGAGGGGACCCAAAAAACATGATTTTCGGCCTTGAATCAATCTACTTGCTCGGACTGAATAATCGATGCATGTTATCAAAATTACCAGGGGGGTGAATTTTGGATAACAGTCCTTATCCTTCACTCTCCTTAATATTGCATGATACACATCTTACACTATTTCGACATGCTATGAAACTCATTCAACATGCTATTGGGTACAATCTTCATTCGAATCTCCAAGGTACACTTTTCTTTTATACTTTATCCCATTGAATCCTTATTCATTGACATTAAGTGGGGAAAATATAGTTTCTAAATCACACACCGACTATATACATCTAGCCTCTGAATACTTCATTTATATGCATGCTTCATAAGTAAGAGAATTACTCATTAACACCTCTTTACTTTGCTTTGACGTTGCTTTTATCGTTTTCATCTTTATTGCTTGCTTTTTGATTGAAAACTTATAGTTTTACATATCGACTGAAATTCTACTTAGCTTTGATTATCTAACGTTTTGAGCACCCTATACAAGATCGTCCGTTAGGGATAGGAGTGCTAGAGCGCTATCTTCCCCTCTCGGGTGCCTATATGCTCTTTATCTCTTTTTTGATCTTTCAAATGTTACTTCTTTCTTGTCTTCTTTTATCACTCTTGGTCGATTTCACTTGTTAATGATGAAACTTAAACAAAGGAATCATATATATACATGTCTTATTTAACCTCATTAAGGGGACAAACATTCAAGAGGCACATACTATTACAAGGAGCTAATATTTTCTATCTACTACACCAAGGAATACATTTTGGGACTGCATACTTCACTACATATGAGGGTTTATTCTGAATTCCATACCACACATTTGAATTTGGGGTAAAAATAATTGTATCCAACTATATATTTATGTGAATGGCACTAGGAATCTTAGCTTAAGGGACACTATTTCAATCTCACACACACGACACACACACACACACACACACACACACACACACACACACACACACACACACACACACACACACACACACTAGAATGCCATTAAGTCTCGAAATGTAGTGCAATACTCGGTGAGAATTACGTTGGGGCGAGGTCAATCCGAATGAAACATATGCATATTTTTATTCATCGTGTGCTCTTGAGTGTTGTGTAGGTCGATGGGGTTTATTTTATAGGTATGTGTGTGACATAATGAATTTGATGTGACCTATAATGAAAAAGGAGTGATAATCTTGAGTGACATAGAAAGAACCGGATCCCGAGCCACTATGCGAGACACTTGTTCCCGATAAAAAAATAGTGTTTGGGTAGCCCTGTCCTATTATGTGTAATTATGTCTTGTCGGTTTCTAGAGTACAATTATATACACAAAGCTTACATAACCTAGAATCTCCCCTTTCATATTAGTCTCTAGTTTAGAATCGGTTCGGACCTACGGATATAGGGGCGAGTCATTCTCCAAACCATATCTATCACTATTTCATGCAATTCCTTTGCTTCATCTTTCTTGAATATTATTATATTTTTTTGATCAACATCAACCTTACATTATATTTAATCTCATTAAATCAACCTCATCTCTATCTAGTAACTTATGTCCGACATATTAAGTATGTGCATTTCTAATGTGACAACCCCTTTGAGTAAGCATTACATTTATGACTATGATTCATTCGATTGACCCACCAATAATTGTAGGGGATTGAACCATATACCAATTTCACCTCAAGCTACCATTTGGGTCCTCTGTACATGCCTCTCAATCATTTCCAAGACTTGGTCATGGAAGAATGTTAGATCCATCCCCATATACAAATAATATATCTCAAGCATATATTATTCTTCTTGTTATTCCTTTTATGAATTGCGAGACAAGTCTCTAGAGTGTAAAATTGGGAACAAATACAAAGTATATAAGAACGGGAAAACAAACGGTGAAAAATATAACTCTAATTTTATTAGTAAATGTATATGCTTGTTTGACATCCCACAAATATTCCACAAGTCTTTAATAACTTGGATATATTGTGGAATGTTGTTTTCCTTGCACTACCAAACAAAACACAACAAATAGGCCCACGAAATTAGGATAGAAAAGTGGTTTGTAGGAAGGAGTCCTTGATTTAAAGAAATATAAAATCTTAGTTAGATGATTGAGATCAAATGATTACAATAGTAATAACAAGATGTATCATGAAAGAAACAAGAAAGTGTGTATAATAGGAAAATAAGAGTGACTTAGATTGTATCAAAAAATTTGAACTGATTATGGGATGGGAAATATGATGATAAGGGTGGATCTGAATTTTGTATGTTCTATTTGGAAATTTGGGATATGGAACCTCTCTAGAAAATACCATCAAGGTGAGGACAGAACCACTCGGGCGTTGGTGTTTGAACTGGGCGCTAGTGTCGTGGAAAAAACTCTATTTTTTTTTATCATTTCTAGTTTTGATGATGTCTATTTCCTTTCACTCTTTACCACATCCACTTTACTGTAGGGTTTCACTGTCACACATGAAACTACAAAAGAAACCCTAACTACCTCCACAAGGATAAAAAAAACATTAGATGAAACAAATAATGCATATGATTGAGTCAGAATGACCTAGGCAGTCACCCCAATGTGATTTTCACCGAACATTGCAATACATTTCAAACTCTATGTAGTTTTGGTGTGTGTGTGATTAAATTGTGTCCATCGCACTAGGTTTCCCTTATGTCGAGTCTCACCAAGATAGCGTGCTATAATTAATTTTTCCCAAAATGAATGCGTGATACGGGGAAAATTTTAGTGGCAAATATTCGTAATATGGCGAATATTCTATTTTTGAAAATTTTGAAAAGGTGAATTTTTTGCACGGGTCGGTGACTGTTCGCATAAAAATTACACTTTAATTTTTTTTAGGGGTCGACTTCGCCTACCCTTGAAAAATATCCCCTATATAAACCTAGATTATTCGCCAGGTAGAACACTTCTACTTCACATTTTTCAACAATATGATATATCCCGTATTATAGACGCGCGACAAGGGGGTAAGTTATTGACGCGTGATAAGGAGGGTTTGCAGACAAGGAGATATTGCAGATATTGACGCATAGTAGATGCATGACAAAGAGTTTGTTGACGAGTGACATGGAGATTTTTTCGATGAGCAAGAAGAGGGCAGAGGCTGCAGACGCGCGACAGGATATTTGTTGTCGCGCGTCAAAAAAATGCATTGACGTGTGTCAATAGACCTCATTGACGCGTGTCAGCGGACCTTAGTGACGCCGCGTCATTATGGTTGTTGATGTGCGTCGCCATCGAGGTCTATTGACGCACGCGTCAATGAGGGTTATTTGTTGACGTGCGACCTTGACGGATAGTTGATGCGCGACAAGGAGGTACAACAGATATTGACGCATAGCAGACGCACGACAAAGAGTTTGTTGATGCGTGACACGGAGATTTTTTGATGAGAAAGCAGAGGTTGGAGGCTGCAGACGTGCGACAGGAGATTTTGCTGTTGCGCGTCAAAAAAATGCATTGACGTGCATCAACAAACCTTAGTGACGCGTCGCGCCAACAACGTAATGACGCTGCGTCACTAAGGTGCGTTGACGCGCGCCACCGAGGGTGTCGGATAGCACCCTCGGTGGCGCACGCGTCAATAGACCTTAGTGACGTGCATCATTATGGTTGTTGACGCCACACGAGGTCAATTGATGCGGCGTCAATGAGGGTTATTTGTTGACGCGCGACCTTGACGGATAGTTGACGCATGACAAGGAGGTACAACAAATATTGACACATAGCAGACGCATGACAAAGAGTTTGTTGATGCGCAACACGGAGATTTTTTGATGAGAAAGCAGAGGTCGGAGCTGCGGGCAGACGTGCGGCAGGGAGATTTTGTTGTCGCGCTTCAAAAATGCACTGACCGAGGTCAAGTCGGCTTGACAAGCAGTGTGAAATTTTTTCATACAACCCCCAAAAAATTCACCTTCCCGTGAAACCGGTTCCGGGGATATTCGCCAGGTATTCTCCACCTCTGATTTCCAAGAGGTCTCTTAAAATGAACCCTGGCGTGAGATGGAATTCAAAAATAACCCCTCCTATGTAGTGAATAATGTAGCCCAAATGTAATCCTTGAATGTTGCTCTTTTCCCAAGTAGTAGATAATAATTAATAGTCATGGTTGTCCATCCCATAATAATAGTGAGTAATTCATGTATATATATGATTATCTTATTTTTAATTTCTTCATCAACAACCAAAAATACCAACCCAAAGTGATAAGAAAGGTTTTAGAAAAGATAATAGGTAATGTGGCAATTCAAATTTGAGAAAAGGAGGAAAAAGATAGAAGCACCCAAAGGGGATAGTAGTACCTGAGAGCTCCTGTCCCTAATGGGAAGTAATGTCTAGGATGCTCAAAGGATTAAAAAAATATAGAATTGGGTCACATGTTGTCCAATGTTCACAAGTAAAGTGGCCATTTCAGAAAATTTAATGATAAGAGTACTAAAATAATAAAACTAAACAAAAATAAGATGAATGTTGTTCATGTCTTGTTTTCTTACTTATAAATCATGCATATAATAAGTGTGTGCTATCGTGTCTACATTTTCCCCCACTTTATGCTAGTGAATGAATATTAAGAAGTATAAAGTAGATAAGAAGAGGGTTCCTTGTGGAGAGTCAAGAGAGTTGTAATTGATAGTATGCCAAATGAGGATTGTAATTAATATGGTGTTGAATGGAGATAGTAGAATGTGTATCATGGAATCTATAGGAGGATAAGATCCTAGGGGTGACCTTGTGTGTGTAGTAGAAATGATGCATGCATTTGTTCCTTGGATATTAACTTTTTGAAGCAACTTGTGTTTGATATTGTTCCTTGTTCCATTTGTGTGTAGAATTTTTGTCGAGTAAGGTTGGACATGAAAAAGAAAAGTGTATTTAATGCTCATGGTAAAATGAAATTGAACTTTAACTTAGTGAATGTGAAAATAGAAATATGTATTGAAAAATAAGTGAATCAAGGATAAAATACACTTGTATGCCGTGAGAGAAGAGATAGAATTATTCCTGTATGTTTATTTCCTTGCATATGGTTATAAAAGTGTTGAAGATTTAGGCATCCTATCACCAAGATTAGGATTTAGGCATCCCATCGCCAAATGGAGAATTTAGGCATCCCGTTCTCAAGGAAAGAGTATTGGAAGAGCTATAGGATTTTCCCTCCAATCGTTAACGCTTCCCCACAGATAAGTGCCAATGCAAATGGTTAGAAACCATATAGAATTTGGTCATTGATGGTCCTAAAAAGCTAGAGTAATTAGGTCCCTTACCCAAAGTATGTAACTTTCCATTGATTTTGTTCCTGTTGTAGTAGATAGTAACATGTAATTAAGCATCTGTTATTGCTAAGAACCTGTTCAACCTGTAAGGTACCCATTTTCCTCATAGGACAGAACCTATTGTATGGGACAAGAGCGCCCACCTTTCTTGTCTGTATTGGGTGATTTTGACCATGTGATGTTTTTGGCCCATGTTTGATTACTGAATTGTTTCATTAGATCCATTTTGGTCATATAATGCGTATACTATTATGTGTTACAAGCTTCGGATTCTTTGAGAGAGTGAAATAATCACCTAGTGATTTCCATGACTCATTTTGGGTACATGAGATAAATGAATGCAAGCATGACCAAAAGAGGAAAGATGAAGCTGATGTGCACATATGAAATAGAAACCCTATAGGGGAAATAGGGAATGTGCATGGTAACAACCGAGTCACAGACAAAAAAAAAAGGGAATAAGGCAAGTAAAAAGTGTTAGCGATAGAAAAACATGGCATAATGTAATAGAAACTTGTGAAAACTAACAATAATACAAAAAATACATAATGGGTATCTGGTTGAATACATGGGACACCACTAAGGATGTTGCAAGATAGTTGAATCCTTCAATGTGATAGAAGCAAAGACAAACAATCAAGCATAGGGCATAACCCACAAATAATGAAAATCAAGACACAAACATAAACAAGATACAAGTAAATAAAATAACCATGGTTGGAAGTAGGTCCGGAAGACACATGCTACTGAAGAAGCACCCATTAGCATGTTAAAAAATTGATAGTATGCCAAAATGTATACAACTAAAAATAGGAATGAAAGTAGTATAAATTGTAATGATAGAACTTGAATATAGAGAAATAGGAAAGGTAGATGCCCCAAGAGCCTCAATGGGACTGGTAGAGAACAATGCCAAGCATCATACATCATGTGATAGCCTGTAAGAATCCTACATTCACCTTAAGAGTTCCATATGAACATGCATGTGTATATGGAAAAAGGATAGAGCATATTGTAAATCAAAGTAACATTGTAAAAAATGTGCAATATCGAATAACATAAACATGCAATAATACATCCAATCAAGATCTAGGATAATGTTTTCGAATTTGTGAAACTATTTGAATGAAATGCTATGAGTAGAAGAGGGGAGCATGGTCTCCCAATTTTATGTGTGAAAGGTGAGGTCCATGTAGGTAAGTGTTCCCTCAATAGCCATGTTTGAACCTAGAACAAGAGTGCACCATCAGGTAACAAGGGGGAATAGTATGCTCCCATATGTGAATGTTGTAATGATCTATCCAATAGAAACAAAGGGAGAGGGCCCACTATATGGAAATGTAAAAGAGGAATTCAATTGATCATGATCCAAGGCCGTAGTGTTGTGTGAAATTACACGTGGAGAAATTAGAATATGTGGAACATTGGGAAACATAAGAGCTACCAAAGAATAATGTCAAAATAGTGAGTGGAAAACCCTATAGAGTCCAAGATCCCAAATGTATGAGGAGTAAGTGTAAAAATAAGGATAAATGTGTGAGTTGAAATATGTTTAAGATATGTTATGTTAGGAGGCTCATTAGTATCAACTTTAATAAATGTAGGGAGAGATATAAGATTATTCATAAGCAATAGGTGCAATTTGGGAAGATGGAAAACATGAAAGCTATATGTACTAGCCCCTATGACCATATACATAAATGTAGAAAGATGGGGATTGATTTATCCCATGGGTGCATTATGGTGAGGTGTAGGAATAACATAGGATTCATGCATAGAATCTTGGAAAGTGAGAGCATTAGGAGTCATTGTAAAATCAACACACATTGTTCTAAATTGTGATAAGGAAAGTGATGTAACATTGGAATCAATAACCATATCATCATTAGAAGTGCATCTAGAGTTATGCCAAGTAAAAAAATTGAAAGCCATGGTCATGGTGACATTGTGAAGGGGGATATGAGTGTCTCCCAACACCTTAGGTATTATAGATGTAGTAACCATCATAGGGAAAATGTTATAGATATAGGTAAGTGTGCAACAATATGCATTAGGGATCGAACATCATGTGGATGAGAATGAGACATAGTGGGAGGAGTATCATGGGTGCCAATAGAAATTTCATCATGTAAACCAATAGCATTGTATTCCATCACAGGAGAAGAATGATGTGCAATGTAAGTAGTAACTTCATTATCATGTATGAGAGGGATATTACAAATATTAGCAACATGAGATGTGGAATATATTGCAATAGTATCTATGTATGACATAAAATATTATTAGGCATAACATGATATATAACGTTAAGAGTGAAAGGGCCTACAATAATGGGTAGAGTGATTTCTCCCAACACTTTCTTAGGTGTGTTATCAAATCCACAAATACATAAAACAAATTGAGTAAGATCAGAACATAAAGTCCTATTTGATGGAGAAAGGAAATGTTGCATACACTAAGACTGGATCCATGATTAAATAAAGTATGGTTAATAATAAAATTACTAATTTGAACTTGAATATACAATGGAGAAGCATTTTCATCAATTGTATAGTAAGCCATAAAATAATTTGACACAAGCAAGCCAAATAGACAAATAGATTTGTATTGAAAGTGATGTTGATAAAAAAATGACTATTGTTAAATAAATAAAACAACCATATCTCAAAATAGAATTTTAATTTTATAAAAAAAGAGGATTTTTTGAATCTAATGATGTAAAATAAAAACCTCTAAGGGATTTTCTCAAAAGTGTGTATTTTTCGAATTATGCCTTAATTACAAAAGTGTAATTTTGAATTTCCAAAATTTGTGAAAAAAATTAGGAAAACAAAAAGAGGTTTTCATTAAATATGTAAAAATGAAAAATAAACTCAAAGTAATTTAAAAATAGAGTTATTATGCTCGAGATATGAAACAAAAGGTGTTTTGAAAATTGGGAGCCCTAGAAAGTGACCCAAAGGGTAGGATGAAGCATGAAACCCTAGATTTTTTTGTAGATATGATTTATGACATGTGATAGATGAAAATTAAGTTTGGATCTAAAGATAAGATGCATATATGAACCCTAATGCAACTAGGGTTTGGGTTTGGAAAATAATGTGTTAAAGAACATGCACGGGGTCGTGAACTCACCAAATGATTTAACATAGTTTAAATCTTAATAAGTGGACTAAGATCGAATGAATACAACAATAATAAGAAATATATATCATGCAAGAAATAAAAAATGTGAATAATAGATAAATAAGAGGGATTTATCATGTATCAATGAGATCTAAACCGATTCTAGGTCAGGAAACAATATTAGAAGGTTGGATTTGAACTGTGTATGCTATTTCTAGAAAAAAGAATATGGAACCTCTTTGGACAAGAACAACTAGGTGAGGTCAAAATTTCCCATGTGTTGGTGTTTGAACCAGGAGAGAGTGTCCCGAAAATAACTCCACTTTTGATCTTTTCAGGGTTTGATGATGTTTGTTTCCTTTTTCTCTTTGTCACATCCACTTTGTTATAGGGTTTCACTATCGACATGAACAGAAAAGCAAAATCTTACTACCCGTAAAAAGTTCAAGAAAACATTAGATGAAACAAATAATGTACATGCTTGAGTCGACCTAACCTCATCTCGTTATCCCAATGTGATTGCCAATGAGCGATGCACTACATTTCAGACTCTATGTAGTTCTAGTGTGTGTGTGTGTGTGTGTGTGTGTGTGTGTGTGTGTGTGTGTGTGTGATTAAATTGTGTCTATTGAAGCTAGGTTTCACTAGTGTCGGTCGCACCAAGATAGTGGGATACAACTATCTTGAGATAGAATTTAGAAATAGCCCCTCTTATTTAGTGAATAATGTAGCACAAATGTAATCCTTGAATGTTTCTCTTTTCCCAAGTAGTAGATAGTAAGTAATGGCCAAAATTATCCAACCCCTAATAATAGTGAGTAAGTCATGTATATATATATATAATTCCCTTGTTTGAATTTCGTCATTAAAAACCAAAAAGCTAACCCAAAGTGATAAGAAAGGTTTTAGAAAAGATGAGTAGTAATGTGGAAATTCAAATTTGAGAAAAGGATCGAAGCACCCAAAGAGACAATAATGCTCGCGCTCTCCTATCCCTTATGGGCGATAGTGTTTAGGATGCTTAGAGGAAAATACGGAAAAAAATAGAGATGGGTCACATGTTGCCAAATGCTCACAAGTAAAGTGACCATTCCAGAAAAGTAAATGATAAGAGTATTAAAAGGATAAAGCAATATAAAATCAAGACGACGTTTTCAACATCTACTTTTCTTACTTAGGAATCATTCATATAATAACATACTTAGAGGTGTGATGTAAGTAGTAAGAGCGTGCTTTCGTGTCTATAATCCTTGATATACATTGTGGGATGTGAGGCTCAATTATATACTAGATAAGTATTGTCTAGGGTATGGGTATTGGAGGGTCAAATCCCTCCACTTCACTCAATTCATTTCATAGGATCTCCACCAATAATGATAGTTCCAACTTAGGATTTATATAGCCCGCCACATATGGATTCCTTTGGTTTAACAAGTATATATGAATGATGAAAAACAAGAGAAAAAAAGAACTCTAATTTTAGTAGCATGTGTATATGCTTGCTTGGTAGCCCACTACTTTGTTGCAAGAGTTGTATAACCTAGATATGTGGTTTTATATTGAGGAATTCTATTTTCCTAACACTCCCAAATAAATCACAATAAATAGGCTCCCAAACTTTCACTCAGATATCACAATAAAAGAGTCTTGTATAGGATGTGTGTATTAGAGGGTCAAATATTCCAACACTTCACTCCATGCATTTCACTAAGCTCCACCAAAAATGACCTTTCCAACCTCAAATTTATATAGCTTTCTAGTATATGGACTCTTGCACGATGAAATATAAGTAGCACCCTAAAGGACTAAGTTTGTTTCGATTCCTCAAATCTCCTAGCAATATGAAGGTAGAACATACACATTACTAGTTGGAATTATGATGAAAAGAAAGCAAAAGAAACACATAACGACTACTTTATAAAAAATTGTGATAGAGAAATTGCGTTGTAATTAAAGAGTAGTTGTGCACGAGATCAACCTACAAACGATGTATTTGTTGTTTTTGTTTTGTATATGAAAAATCACAAAAACAAAGTTAAAACCAAAACAAACTCTAAAAATTAATGAAATCCTAAATTAAAATGAAAATGTTAGATTCAACAATTGAAATCATATTACAATCAAATTTGAGGTCCCATGGTGTTTTCCAAAATGTATACAAAGAAATGAGTGACCTGTTAAGTTTTAGATATCACAAATCAAATAAATCTCAATTCATATTTTACATTGAAAATAACGGGTTTAGGGAATAAACATGTGTGTTGTGCAAGATATTGTGTATTGTTTGTATTCCATCGATAAATCAAGATAGTCTCTCAAAACTTGAATTTAGGTAATTAAAACACTTGGGAAAATGTAGTATTGTTATTTTACTATGGGACATGTCTTAATCAAATCTCTAACCCTTTTATGAGTTGAATAAAATACATACTATATGATACATGAAATAAAATGACAATATACATGATGAAATTGCACAAAGATTACAACTTTGTCGTGTGTGTGACTAATCGGAAAATTTAAATGAGGTTTAAAGCCATTAGTGCATCCGATTGACATTCCGGTAGAAATTTTAAAGAATCCTATGTCCCAAGCTTCAATTTTATAATGTGGTCCTTCTTCACCTTTGAGGAAACAAACGGAAAACAAGTACGTGAGCAATAGCTAAAACCAATGTTATGGATTTTGTGTTTATAAGTGTTAGGAGCTATGGAGGGGGCATGTCTCTTTTATATATTTATATGAATTGGTATGGGTCCACATACTCTTATTTTATGTTGTAATTATAATGAAATAACATAATAAGAGATGGCTAAGAACTATCCTCTTAAATCCATAGTTTATGTTATGAAATCTACCCAAAAACATATCATAATGAGACTTCATAATTATATTAAAACATTATTTCCGTTGCCACTATATACAACCAGCTTAATAAAGCTTGGAAATTTAATCAATAACGGGTCATAAACTACATCACAAAAAACAATTATAAATGTAATAACTCATAATTTCTATCAAACCTCACAATCATGCTTAGATACAACAAATCAAGCCATTGTAAATATATATTAACAACGGTAATGCAAAGACTATCCCAAACTAAAACATATGCATACTATATGAAAAGGTTGTTTTCATTATTAATGTAAGAAATAATGGAGTTGGAAGTTGTTCCTTCATTTCCATATTCTAAAAATTGAAACAAAAATCAACTAAAGGGATAGGAAACAACAACACTTCATAATTTATAAAACTAGACTTTACCAAAACTGAATTTGGTTTTTAAACAAAAACCCCAAAATCCAATTAATCCATACAAACAATAGACGTATTATTTCTACCATTTTGATAACAAAAATAATGAAATCAGTAATGATCAAGGAAGGATCCATAACCAAATGATAACAACAACGCTCAAAGGAGAAGTATAATCAAAATATAATAGCAATGCTCTAAGAAGAGCTATAAAAACTAATTAAAATAGAAATGCTCTAGAGATATTTTTAACTTAACCAATTTTTTTCACTTCCTAAAATCTCTCATTACATTTTCCAGATTTCATACAACAATCCCAACCAAATAGATTCGAATAATAATAGCAATGATCTAAAAGGAGTTGGGGAAAACTTCCTTTTACTTTCCAAATCATAATAACCAAAACCCAAAAACATATTCAATAAAAGGATAATAATAGCAAGGGTCAAGAAGGAGCTATGAAATTATCTCATATTTATTTTTGTAGATCCTAAAACCAAAACTAAAAATGTTTCCAAGTGATAATCATGCTCTAAAAAGAGCTGAAACAAACTTCATTTTGTTTTCCAAATCATAACATTCCAAATCTAAAAACGTATTCATTTTCATATTTCACCAAAATAATTAAAACTAAAAGCGTATGTAAATGTTAGAAGTAATGCTCAAGATGGAGTTATATCCAACTCTTATCACATTATCCATATTCACAAAATAACCCGACAACAAGACATTTTCGTTTTACAAATTTCACTCAATAACCAAAAACCCAAAAAGTATTTATTTCCAAATTTCTCCTAATAACCCATAAATGAATGCATTCATTTTCCAAATATAATATAATGATCAATTCCCAAAACATAGTCAAAATCTAAATAAATAAACTAGTTCTAAAATGCATTCCAGATTCCTCATTCATAATTAAAAACCAAACAAAATGTATTAAGATTTCTATAAAATGATCGTAAGCCAAAAATATATCCAAATTTCCCATAGTAAAAACTAGAAACATATTCATTGATTTCCTCAAAACAACAACAGAGAGAGTAAAAGTATAAGAACACGTCTATCTTTTTCTTCCAAATCCTCTGCCATATTTTTCCAATTGGAAAGCTTAAAAAAATCATCTAACCTCCCAATATCATATTTAAATAAAAAACACCATGATGATTGGAAATAATAGTAATAAATCACATGCACAATAACTCAAAGCAGATTTCTCCTAAACACTCCGATACCATGACTCCATGTAGAGCTCAAAAAATTAAAAATTAAAATGAAGAATGTGCTCAATGCATGCCTTAACTTCCCTAAGAAGGTAACGGTTTCGAAGGAAAATTCCCACGATAAATTCATACAGACCTTCCTTTACTTTGCAACATCATAGCTTAAACCATAAACATTGCTCAATACTGTTCCAAATTTTCTAAAGAACTTTAGTTTATTATAAACTTTACAAACCCACATGCAATGCCATGAAACATTCCACTTAACTCACCCATTCACTGCTTAATATGCCAACATTTCATAATACATAACTTAATTTCAAGTATTTTCATGACTCATTTAAATGCCACAATGCATTATTAACCCACTGTGGTCCTATGACCAATAACAAACAAAACATATATATATATATATATATATATATATATATATATATATATATATATATATAGTTTAATAGATCATTGTTAATAATATTCATATATGTTATCCAATTTTTCACCCCTTACAAATTGGCCATGTTGAAAATTGTGGACTAAGGCATTATAATAGAACCTCAAAGAATGAACTAGCAAAAACATGTAGATTTCATGATTTGGGGCAGGTGTAATCATTCTAGAGCATCTCTCTCCTTCTTTACAAACCTTAAAATTCCAAACACGTAGAAAAAATCATAAAAATTGGGTAGATCCAAGAAAATCAGCCAAATTAGGCCTATGAGGAACAAATGAAACAGCTTCCCATGTTCCTCTAGTACCCTACATTTCTGCATTATCCATGTAAAGGGTTTGGGGGCATTGAGGTCACATAAATCAGATCTTTTCAAGAACCAAAGAAATAGTTCCCATGTTCCTTGTGTTCCTTGAATAAGTACATTGGTTATAGGAGGAATTTGGGGAACAATGTATTGCGGAAGATTCGGGTGATTCAAGAATAAGTGGAATAGTTCCACGCCCGTTGGTTTGTCGATCGGCCAATGTAGGCGACTAAGGAGAAAGAGGCACAAAACATGCAGTGATGTGGTCATTATGGGTCTTGTGAGCACAAATGCAATTGTTCTCATGTTCCCTAAGTTTTTAGATCATTTGGTTCATCCGCAGTTGGGAAAAACTGCATTAATGTGGACTGTAGCATTGTGCAAAGAACCAATCGCGACCTTCCCGAGCCCAAAAATTCCAAAGGTCATAACTTTCTCCCTATAGCTCCAAATTTCACAATCTTGGTACTATTGGAAAGGTCTCATCATGTACTACACCAAAAAAACTATATTTATTAAATTTTGTGAGGATATGTGGGTTAAAAATAGTAAATTATTCCCAACATTAAAATATGTAGTTAGAACTAGCTCAACCACCACATTTGAAGAGGTGTGGTACCCATTCCTTCTCCCGTAAGAAAATTATCATAGGGGAATGCTATTCTAAGGGTGTACATTCCTAATTTTATGCATTCAATGCATGTTAATGGTGGTCAAAGGCAAAATATGAGTTTCCCTCTCTTTTCCTCCTCTCTCTTTCCCATTTTCTATATATTGTAAAATGAGGCTCATTTGTAAAGGTTGGACTTTCTTGGAATGCTAGTGCATCATCCTTCAAGTGTTACATGTGTATTTTGAGTTATAGGCCTCATATTTAAATATTTGTAATGGTTTTGTGCCTTATTCCTTCATTGTAATGGACTGTGCATCTCTTTGAAGCAATAAATTCATGTTTTGTGGCTATTCTCCTGCCTAGTTGGTATTTTATTGTATTTCCTTGCCTCTTCATCTACTTGTAGGTATATTGTGCATGTTTATTCTCTTTTTTATGGTTTATTTCTATTGTGCTCTATGGGAATGAGAGTTTGGATGTTGTTTGGGACTGTGGTACTCATGGCTGCCCTTTCCTCCATTTTCCTCCCATTTCCACTCATCTGAGACTATCTTTCCCCTTTTATTGGTGCTTGTTGATCAAAGAATACTTGTCTAAGATCACACAAGGAGTCTCGCACAAGATAGAAGGCCAGGATCAAAGGTGCCGAAGGACAAGAAGGACTG
Source organism: Taxus wallichiana var. yunnanensis (assembly GCA_018340775.1). Taxonomy (NCBI): domain Eukaryota; kingdom Viridiplantae; phylum Streptophyta; class Pinopsida; order Cupressales; family Taxaceae; genus Taxus; species Taxus wallichiana. The sequence continues at coordinate 147,216,230 of CM031239.1, read as the reverse complement.
CTTGTGGCCAAGGCAAGTCCATATTTCAAGACTTAGCTGATTTTGAGCATAGAGATCTATTTTTGGAAGATGGCGTGCAAACCACATCAACGATGCAGAGATGTGCGCACCATGCATTGTCTATATCTAGAGAAGTGGTTCAAAGCGTCTATGCATGGAGATAAGATGAGAATAGAATTGACACTTCAATTAACTGCAAAAGGACTATAGATAGCACACTTGCATGTGTGGCTATGATTGTAAATGACATATGGCTATTAATAGCATGTGACCTAATTCTAGAATAGATAAGCGGTGAAGGGAAAGTCCCCACCCTATATATATGATGTTAGGTACATAGTAGAGAGTGCGGTGTATGTATGATTTTGGATGTATGAATGTGTGTAACAGAACCATATGCACATTGGTATAGATTGACAATACTGTAAGGAGCTTCTATATTTACTAATAGATGGAAGATATTGGCTGAATCTAAGTGTCATTCTGTGTAATTGAGTAGTGCATGTTAATGGTTAAATCATGATTATTGTTTGAAGCTTGTTCTTTCATAGTTCTATGGGTAGCATGCATTGTAGAATGATGGATTAGTTATGAATCTATATGTTTCTTCCTTCATCATGTTAACATCTTGTTACAACAACCCTAAAGAGGGACCTGGTACCTTTGCGTGCTTTGAGTGAGCACTCAGTCTAGGCTGAGTGATGTGCCAGTGTGACTAGGGTGTTATTTGGTAAATTCTAGGCTGCATCATTGGTTTCGTTGTTGGGACCTCTTTTTCAGTTGTTTTTAGGATGGTTCGTGATGAAGATGTACCGGTTAACTCTAGCAAGTATTGAGGAATGGATACATGATTTGGAGGAAGAATATGCACGACGGTTCAGCAGTGGATCTAAGTTTAATGCACACACTTGGGTAGAATAGAACTGTATGATAGCTTATATGAGAGATTTTTCACTATCTTTCCAGTAGAACTATATGAGTGGCTTACTACTTATGCATCTTAGTGGAATTAGAGGTATCGTGCACTTGTTCTGGACACAGGAAGAATTTTAGGCCCTCTATGATGTTGATCTGATTTGGACTCACGCGGTGGATACATGGTTTCATGGTGTTCTAAACAGTTATATTCTAGAATATTCAATTTCGATGTACTCTTGCCTAGAGGTAGCTGAATTCCAATTTTTGCGGTATCCAAGAGGAACATATTTGCACAGTATTCCACTGGATATCAATATCTTAATGGTAACTTGCAACCTAGAGAGTAAACCAATGGCTAACTAAACTTCGTCACGCGTGAGGGCAGGAACATAATTGGTTTAAGATGGCAGACCTAGCGGAAGAGAAGTAGAGAGAGGAAAGGCGGCTTAAGTATAATGAGGCATACGAGAGGGAGATAGAGAAGTAGCATTCCATTGCATAGAGTATGGCATGGAGGAGAGATATGGATCGTGAATGATTTATAGCTCACGTAGAAGACGTGGAGCCAGAGCATCAGGAACTCCCCCATCTTAGAAAGCATGATAGAGATCCCTTCTTGGCCTCACACGAAAGTATGCTAGCAGAGACTACTTGGGCCATTGGCGCACATCTTAATCCACTTGGTGACCAAGCCTTTGTGCTTGTTTTTTCATCATCTATTACGACAAGTAACCAATAAACTAACTTGGGAAGTAAGAAAGAAGGAGTAAGTAAGGGATCAAGTACATCAATGCGGGGTTCATTTTAAGACACCCCTATAAAATTGAAGGTGGAAAATACCTGGCGAATATCCCCGTAACCAGTTTCAGCGAAAGGTGAATTTGACAGTATTAAAAAACAAAATTTTCACCTGGTTTTTCAAGGCTCCATCAGTGACGTCCGACAACACTAGTTCGTAATGACGCACGTCACTGGCGCGACATTTGTTTCGTAATGACGCGCGACACTGGAGCGACACTAGATAGTAATGACGCGCGACACAGGCGCGACACTAGCTCGAAATGATGCACGACACTGGCTCGTAATGACGTCACTAGCCCCTGATGACGCGCGTCATTTGCTTCTATTGACGCGCGACACCATCTTCTATTGACGTGCGACACCATCTTCTATTGACGCGACACAATCCTCCATTGACGCGCGACACAATCTTCTATTGACGCGCGACACCATCTTCTATTGACGCGCGACACTATCTTCTATTGACGTGCGACACTATCTCCTATTGACGCGCGACACTATCTTCTATTGACGCGCGACACAATCCTCTATTGACGCGTGACACCATCTTCTATTGACGCGCGACACTCTCTTGTATTGACGCGCGACATTGTAATCAAATGACGCGCGTCACTGTAACCTGTTGACGCGCGTCAATAGGGGCCAGTGACGCCCTATTTAGGTTATAAATACCCTTGTGCCGCTCATTTTCTCGTCTTCGTTTTCCCGTTCTTGAATTTTTGCAGGTCTAAATCTTTGACAAAGACGCAATAACAGCTATAATGTCGACTTCACATGCTTCCCAACTGCAAGTTCAGCAAGAAAATCAAGAGAATCCAACTCAATCGATTTCCAAGATCAACTACAGGAATCCCTTATGCCCTCACATCCATACGGCCTTAAAGATGTCTTCAGAATATCAAGCTATAATGGAAGAGTGTGAATTTACAGGGCTCGTTAATATGCCCCATTTCGAAACAGATCCGGATATTTTGAATTACCTTCTGTCATGCTACAATTCAGAGGACGGTATATTTTATGTGACTCTGAACGATGGCCAAATGTTCCAATTCACTATTGAAGCAAATGACATACATCGGTTTACTGGCCTTCCTATCAGAAATTTACCAATTGTTACAACCAAGGCAACACTAGTGGAAGAAGACAAGAAATTTCTCGAATCAACGTACGGTTTCCATGTTGATTGTAAGTATAATTCCTTTTAATTCATATTTTTTAATCTGTTTTTAATTCTGATACAATTTGCTGTTATAGATTTAAAGTAACTTTCACTGTTTCGCATTTGCAGCCCATGTCAATAAATCCAGGCGTGGTGTAGATACACAATCAATTGCACACCACTTTCTTGCTGCACTTATTTCGTTTTTTCAAGCCAGAATTGTTTTGCAGGGTCGCCAAACGGATATACCAAATTGGGCCATTGCATATATTTGTGCCACTATCTCAAAACATAAATTTGATTGGTGCACATATCTATCCAAAAAAATAAGAACTGAAATAACAAATTCAAAACTCTCAGATAAACCTTTCATTTATTCAACAAACTATCTCCTCGGCTTCTACTATGAGGCACTTTTAAATTTAAAACATAAAGAAATTCCTACTTGCTCTGATGAGGCTTTGAAGAAATTCTCAATTCCATTTGATGAACAACAGGTATAAACTATTTAGTTTGTAATTGTATTACAATTTTCGTCATTACAGTGCACAGTTATTAAAACTTAAATTTTAATGTTTTGCAGAGAAGATATCTTGAAGCCATTCCAAGAAAAAAAAAGATGTCGAGAGGAAGAGGCCAACAACACGCGGAGGCTTCGGGGGACTCCCAATCTGAAATGGAAGCTCACTCTCCAAACCCTCAAGCGTTTGAACTCGTTAAACGCCAGAGAAGTAATACATTCTCATATATTATTTACAAATTCCAAAGTTGCATATTTATTTTTCAATTTAAATTTTAACCAAATGAATTGACAACATTTAATATTGATGAATTGCAGGGAATATGGAACCTTCTTCCCCAACTCACTCCATACAGTCGCATGCATTCATATCTTCGAATAGCCACTGAGTTCAACTCCTACAAGGCCACCCGTGGCACCGAAAAAAACAACCCCTCGACAACAAGGTACAACTTTTCTATAGTATGTTTAATTTCGTAGTTTTCACTTTATGAATTGTTTTAATATTTTTCATTTTTTCTTGTACTTTTCAGCACATGTCAGTCATGATCAAACCACGGCACCGACACCCACTCAACAATTAATTTTTAAAATGCCAACTAGAGGAACAGTGAAAAAGAACATTGGTAAATGCATGCCTTTTGCTCCGGCCCCTAGTGGGACACTAAACCTTGACACCTCGTTTCGAATTCCAACTCTCTCACTTGGTGGCTTGCCCAGTGCAACGGGCATATCTGTTTTGAACAATATAAATTTAGATGAAGATTATTTGGGCATTGATAGCAATGACCCAACTGGTTTTTTCGATACCCGCGAGATGATTCAAGGCCAGAAGGTATACTTCAAATTTCAATTTTAATATGCTTTACAATTTTGAATTACATTTTGATTTAAATTTATTTATCTAAATCTTGATTTATATTTTCAAAAACAGGATCAGCCTACCCAAAGGCAGAAACAAGGAGCAGTTGATCTTTGTGAAAGCCCCCATTCTTCTCCAGCAAGATCGTCTGCATCAGATTCAGATAGTGAAGAGTTCCCACCTTTTCCTTTGGAGAACTTAATAGGTAATGATTGTCAATCCCATGTCAGTGAGTTTATTATTCCTCATATCCAACAGCTGATAGAATGGGAGAGAAGGGCTAAAGTTCTTATCAATGAGATCATTAGTCGTTATGAAAATTATTGGCAACGGGATAGTTTATACGCTGCAGTCCAGAATCAACCTGCGAAGATGGATTCCTTACTTACCCAAGTAAAATGTGGGACTGTCACGTTTAACAACTATAAAGATGGAATTTTAGATAAGGCACTAAACAAATTGGAAAATATTAGTGCCGAGGCCCAGGCATATTTTAACAAATGGTCCAAGGACAAGGATTTGGTATCAATCGCAAATGCCGAAAGAGATAGAGCGGTTGTAAGTACTATTACATTCAAACAATCATTTTTGTTAATTTGAAAATTTGAATTTACATTAATATTTTGAATTGACATTACTCTTTTTGTGCAGTTGAAATATGAAAATTTGAAGAGTCAGGCGAAGGTTTTGCAAGTTCACTTGGAAACAACAAAGAACAGCTTATCCGCAGCAAAAAATTTGAAGCAAAATATTGTTTTGGTTAACAAACAAAACAATACACTAAAGCGGATAATTAAAGAGCATGGTCTCGACCCTGACATATTGTTCAAAGCCAAAGCAGCTGCTGATCCAAATTTGCTGTCGCATGGAGATGCAACAAATCAAGAAGAAAGAATTTTAAAAAATCTGGACAGGGCTGCTGAAGATCTTGTAAGTTCGGGGGTTATTTCTGGTGTTGGGGAAAGAGGTACAGCCACAATGGAAGAAGCCGTTGGGGAAGAGAGCAGAATAGAATTGTCTAAAGAAAAAGAGGGTTTTGAAAATTAGAAACTTTTATTATTGAGGAAACTTTAAATATTGAATTTGAAAACTTCTACTATTGAGTATGTACTATGGTATTTGAATTATATGTATGTTTCTTGTTTACTTGCATTGTCATGTATTGTATGTGGACGTAGATGATGAATGATGACAATTGATAATCAATGATAGATGATAATGAAAGACGATGATAAATTTAATGTGTATAATGTCAAATTTAGTGCCTAAATATCTTGTGGGACTTTGATTATCTTGAAAATTGTCTTTGGGGAAAAAATAGAAACTAAGATTTGAAACAGATCTTTACTATTTAGGATTTCTCCTTAATAGACTTATGGTGTCGGAAAATTAGAAACTTTTATTATTGAGGAAACTTTAAATATTGAATTTGAAAACTTCTACTATTGAGTATGTACTATGGTATTTGAATTTAATTATATGGTGATTAGATGGTGATTATCATGAATTATATGTATGTTTCTTGTTTACTTGCATTGTCATGTATTGTATGTGGACGTAGATGATGAATGATGACAATTGATAATCAATGATAGATGATGATGAAAGACGATGATAAATTTAATGTGTATAATGTCAAATTTAGTGCCTAAATATCTTGTGGGACTTTAATTATCTTGAAAATTGTCTTTGGGGAAAAAATAGAAACTAAGATTTGAAACAGATCTTTACTATTTAGGATTTCTCCTTAATAGACTTATGGTGTCGGAAAATTCTATTTTAAAGAGATTCACCTCTATATTAGTGCATAATCTCTCATTACAGTGCTTGTTTGACATCCAAAATAGTCAAGACCATTTGTCAGAAAATAACGTTTTGCTGGAAACAATCATTGATGTAGAGGCTAGATTAGCCAATTATGAAATAGTTAAATTCCAGGCCATAAGAATTAGAGCTTGGGAAATAATCAAGACCATGGTTTAAAAGATATGGTTTTTTTATCATGGATATTGTTTTGTGTAGAGTAGATTATGGAGGCTATGGAGGCTAGATTAACCAAAGTTGGAATAACCATGTGATTAAAAGATACGTCAAGCTCGATATAGAACTTTGAAGTTTAATGTAAAACATACAAGGTTTTTATCATGAAGATTAGTCTGTATAGATCATTTTTTTATATTTGAGTGTATAAGAAAATATTGAATTTTGCAAACATGATCATAGTAAAATATGTTGTATAGGATTCACATATTGAGATTCTCTCTTTGGGACTGATTCTTGGAGTGGTTGAATTAAAAAATCTCTTTTTTTTCAAATTTTTAAGGTGGTGCATATGATCATAGCTCAATAAGGTTGTTTACATATCGTATTAGTTACAAGAAGGTTTGAAAGATACAATAAGGGTAAGGTTTTTACGGAAAGTTGTTTTTACTTTCTTCTAATTATCATTGTTGAGCTGATGAAATACTTGGTTGACCCGTGCAATGAGTATCAAAGTATAAAATTCCTGCTACCACCTTGTTTTGTTTTCCTTTGCTGAAGATACAATGTTCAAGTGTATGTTTGAAGACAATTTTCTTGAAGCTCCACCATTTCTATGCCTTGAATTGATTAATCATGATCTTCTTGAAGTACAATCTATAAAATCAAGTGTCTAAAATATTGAAAAAAATTTACAGCTCAACATAAAGTTCTCTGTGCAAGGTTGGATCATCTTAAAAAGGTAACATTGTGTAAATTTTGTCAAGAGTGCAAGGTTGGATCATCTTAAAAAGGTAACATTGTGTAAATTTTGTCAAGAGTGCCTTACTGGTACCTCATCTCAAACTCAGTCTTAGACACCAATCACTGTTTGTTTCTTTGGTCTGGGGATAAATTTGAAGTCTTCATCTCAATTGGCTGCATTGCAAACATGAAGGGAATTTCCTCTAGTGCAAAAGAGGTGACGCGCGTCACTTGCATCTATTGACGTGCGTCACTGGCATCTATTGACGCCGCACATCGGCCCTATTGATGTGCGTCACGCGGCAGCTATTGACGCCACGCGCGCTGGCATCTATTGACGCGCGTCATTGGCATCTATTGACGCGCGTCACTGGCACCTATTGACGCGCGTCACACATTTATTGAAGCATGTCATGGCATCTATTGACGCGTCACTGGCGTCTATTGACGCGCGTCAACTGAAGCCATTGACGCCCGATTTAGCCTATAAATACCCTTCAACCGGTCATTTTCTCATTTTCATCTTCCGGCTCTTGAATTTTTACAGGTCTCAATGCTTCCCAACTGCAAGTTCAGTAACAAAAATCAAGAGAATCCAATTCAATCGATGTCCCTTATGCCCTCACATCCATATCGTTAATATGCCCCATTTCGAAACAGATCCGGATATTTTGAATTACTTTCTGTCATCCTACAATTCAGAGGACGGCATTTTTTATGTTACTCTGAACGATTGCCGAATTTTTCAATTCAGTATCGAAGCAAATGACATCCATCGTTTTACGGGCCTTCCGTTCAAAAATTTACCAATTGTTACAACCAAGGCAACACTCGTGGAAGAAAAGAATTTTCTCGAATCAACGTTTGGTTTCCATGTTGATTGTAAGTATAACTCGTTTTAATTCATATTTTTTATTCTGTTTCACATTTTTAGCCCATGTCCATATATCCAGGCGTGGTGTCTAATATGTAGCATTTCTGAGTACATGTAATTTTTGCAATGCTAGTGTCTAAGATGAGCTTTGTAACTTTGTTTTACCTGATGAGTGCAGTGGAAAAGTTTAAACAAAAAAAAGATCTTAAGAAAACTGATGGAACCAAGAAGGGGAAATTAATTGATGTTCCCAAACCTGATGATGCAAATCAAGCAGGGGGGAAGAATTCTGATCAATGTACTTTAATATTAACGGAGGGTGACTCAGCCAAGGCTCTTGCAGTCGCTGTAAGTGTTTGTGCCTTGAATCAGGGAAATGTGAATACTGAATTTGGTAGTATTGTGACATGTTTCGACATCACTTTCCAATTTAATTTTTTGTTATTTTAGTTATCTTTATCCTATCAGGTGGCAGGAATATCTATTTTTTGGGAAGCTACCACTCACCAACAAATGGAGAATAAAGAGATAGTAAATAGAAAAAAAATCCTTGGTCTACAGGAAGATAAAATATATGACAACATTAAATCTTTAAGATATGGCCATCTGATGATAATGACAGACCAGGTACATGATCTTTGTATAGCGCTGTTTAGTTTCTGTAAATGTTCCCCCTGTATATTTGGTTGTGTTTCGAGACTTTTTATATTTGTTTTCTAAGCCACCAGATGTTATGTATCTCCATGTCTAATGTCGGCACATGTTGATGTAGGCAACTCACAAAAATGGAAATGTGTTATCTTTCTACACAATTCCTGAGTATGAAGCTTGGAGAGAATCATTGAGTGGATCGATAACCGGCTGGACCATATAGTGCAACAAAGTAATGCTAGTTTGTTTTCTCTTTATATGTTTTCAAGTTCTGGTTTTGTTCACTTGCTGATTAGGTATCACTTGTTGCTTGGACCATACAGGGTTCCCGGTTTGGGCACAAGTACTTCTAAAGAGGGCAAGGAGTATTTCATAGATCTGGACAAGCACAAAAAATATTTTGTGTGGGTTGATGAGAAAGATGGAGATGCTTCCTCATATCAATCAGCTTATAGAATGGGACAGAAGGGCTAAGGTTCTTATCAATGAGATTATTAGTCGTTACGAAAATTATTGGCAACGGGATAGTTTATACACTGCAGCTGATCCAAATTTGCTGTCGCATGGAGATTTCTAGTGTTTGGGAAAGAGGTACAACCACACTGGAAGAAGCCGTTGGGGAATAGTGCAGAGGAGTAGAATTGGATAAAGAAAAAGAGGGTTTTGAAAACTAGAAACTTTTATTATTGTGGAAACATTAAATAATGAATTTGAAAACTTCTACTATTGTCTATTGTGTATGTACTATGGTATTTGAATTTAATTATATGGATTTACATACAATCTTTAATTTTAATTGCATTAGATGTTGATTATCATGAATTATATGTATGTTTCTTGTTCCACATATAAAAAATAAATTAAATATAATTCTAAGAAATCAAGAAAGAATCATCACTGGTAAGAAATTAAACATAATTGCAAATATGCTAGGGTTTAGCTTACCTCTTGCGTATTGCAATCATCAAGGGTAACATGACATTGTAGATGGAGGGGTGAGTTGCCTGACATTGTCAGTCCTGAGAAGTGCCAGCAACATCTTTAAATATATAGACCAACAATATCTTTAAATAAATGTAAATATAAAGAATTAGACCTGTAACGTCTTTAATGATAACAAGAGCTGAAAATGTTGAAGAAGATACCTATTTAAAATTGAAATCATCACCGGTAATGTGCTATATCTTTGTCTTAAAAAATTCAACACAAAAAATTGATTAGTAGATAGATGGGTGAGTTGCCTGACATTGTCAGTCCCGAGAAGTAACAGCTTCCTCGGACGGATGTCAACCCACGTTTTCAAAAAATAAAAAGATTGTATTTAACTAAATGTAAATACATACACCTGTAACATCTTTAATTATAACCATAGCTGAAAAAATGAATAGTAACAAACAATAAGATTAAGGGGAAAAAGATACCTGCTTAAAGTTGAAATCATCACTGCCACTGGTAATGAGCTAGATCTTTGTTTTAAAAAAATCCAACACGAGAAATGGATTAGTAGATAGATGGGTTAATTGCCTGACATTTTTAGTATATAGACCTGTAACATCTTTAATGATAAAGATAAAAGATAGATAAAGAAGATACCTACTTAAAGTTGAAACAATCCATTATCAATAGCTTCATCAAAGTCGATGTTGTCTTCTGTAGAATGTGACGAAGAGCCAATTACACTCTCAAGGTTGGGAATATTTGTACTTGTAGCTGTATTATTTACACCTCTTCTTTCGCAAAGGGAATTCCAGTGAGCAATTGCTCTGTCAAAAAATGAATAGAAACAAACAATAAGATTAAGGGGAAAAAGATACCTGCTTAAAGTTGAAATCATCACTGCCACTGGTAATGAGCTAGATCTGTGTTTTAAAAAATTCCAACACGAGAAATGGATTAGTAGATAGATGGGTGAATTGCCTGACATTTTTAGTATATAGACCTGTAACATCTTTAATGATAAAAATAAAAGATAGATAAAGAAGATACCTACTTAAAGTTGAAACAATCCATTATCAATAGCTTCATCAAAGTCGATGTTGTCTTCTGTAGAATGTGACGAAGAGCCAATTACACTCTCAAGGTTGGGAATATTTGTACTTGTAGCTGTATTATTTACACCTCTTCTTTCGCAAAGGGAATTCCAGTGCGCAATTGCTCTGTCAAACGGAAAGGTTTCGAGGGAGTATCGAGAAACGTAACACCTCATGCAACTTTCCAGATTTTTATCCAACCTGTTTCTCAGTTTTGATTTTATAAATGACAATGCACTGAAAACCCTTTCATCCTCCACAGACCCCAAAATCATTGTCTGGCATAACTCATATAGTCTGAAATATTCACTGATATCTTCTTGTAAGATAGAACTTTGATAGATTCCTCGCCACAGCCTTGTAATAGCACCACTTTCAGAAGGTTGATCTAAATTCCTATATTGGTTCCTCATTGTTGTTGCAAAATTTGTTGACTGAAACTTTAATAAATCGGCATTCAGTATACCTTTGATTTCCGTACCCTTGAGCTCTGACGTCTTTGTAAATTGTTCCATTATTGTACCCATTGATTTATGGAAATGCTTACTGACAAAGTCTACATGGCCACCTTCTTGGTATTCCAAAAATCGGATTCATCACACCCATGGCTTCCAGAATTTTATCTTTACAGAAACATTCCCTAATTTCTGATGACAAGGTTTCTGAAATTTTTTTAAGCTTTATTCTGGTTTCAACTATCACAGACTCAAACAAATTACGTGTCACGGGAACATCTTCTCGTTCCGATCCTGTAATATCTTGACGTTTTTGCAAAATGTGCATTGGTATTTCCCTCCCATTAACAGAGATGCATAGGTGATCGTGGATATTAAATCTCAAAAAGGTGTTAGGATTTTTAAGATCTAATAAATCTCTCCAATTTTCAAAAATAGGTGCATCAAAACTATCCTGGGAACAGTACAATATATCAAGACTTTGACATACCATTTTCCTCATCCGTATAAAATCCACAATATAGATTAATCTGCCCTGTGCATGCTTCATCAGTGTATTGATCTCCTTTAACATTGGAAGAATACCAACCAATGTAAGCAATGTCTCCAAATCAGTTAAGCGGAACAACAGGTCCCTTGCCCTATCAACTTCATGACGGTATTTGTGCATGAAACCAACCAATGAAGGATACTCCTCATGAACTCGCATGCGAGTTCATATAAAGATATCCATCTAGTCTCCACATCCTTGAAGTTTTTGCCATCTGTAATTCCAATTACAAATTTTGGAACTCGAAAAACGCTTTGGGCTGCTTGACATATAGGCATGAAGTTCTCTTATGATGTCTTCTAATTTAGCAACATTTTCGTGGTTGCTTACCATTTTATATGCTAAATTCATTCTGTGAGCCATACAGTGAATTGGTAGCATATATGGGGCCACTGTTGTTTGTAATCTAACACACAGCCCTGTTCGGTGACCCTGCATGACAGATGCACCATCTGCTCCAACGCATACCAACTTCGTAGCAATTTCATAATCAGTCATACCAGCAACATCTTTCAAATGAGAAACAACTATTTTATATAGGTTTTCAGCATTGCAGTTTTCAACCATTTTCATAACACCCAACAGATGAGGTGTCCTTATATGATTTTCTAATGTATAGATGTGGATACATACCCATGCGGTGTTGTCGACTGCTGTGACTTCATCAATTGAAAGAGAGATAAAGTTTGCTTTTTTTACATTCTCTTTCAAATCTTCCTTCTCTATCATCGAGAGGCATTTTGCCATTTCCCATCCACTACTCTCAGACCAATGAGACTGAGGTACATTCAGCATTCCATTAAATTGATACAAAACTTTGAAATCGAGGAAATCCGACATCGCTCTTCCTTTTTTAAGTATTTGAAAAAGAGTAGAGAATTGTATGAATTTTGCATGTAGATTTGTTTCTTTCATCTTACCAATATGCGATGTGATCGTTCCTCCCTTTTCCAACAGATGTCTGTGTTTTTTCTACTCTACCTCATATTCCGCTGCGTATCTAACATGCATGCACTCCTTTTCAGTTTTCCACCTGTGTTTTGATTTTCTGGCCATCTGCCCTCAAGTTACTGATTAAATATTGTTTTCCACAATGTTTTTCTATAGTGTCCAGCTTCAGTTGCATTTTTTGTTGCTTTCCCAATTTCCACGTACATATTGTACATGTACATTCACATGGGATTTCTTCAGAATTAGATGATTGTACAGGCTCAATAAATGGAAATTTAGCTGCCCAATCAAACTTGTATGTCCTGCCAATGGTCCACATATTCTTATTCGTTTTCAATGCTTTACTTTTTTGAGTAGAATTTTGAGCAATATCACAATCACCTGGTTTCCTCTTTCTTGGACCAGAGTTTGATTTTGATTTCTGTCTTCCATTTTGCTGAGTGTTTATATCTGTGATATCTAGCTGCACTTCTGGTTGCACCCCAACAGGAACAATATCTTCAAGATCTGGCATATTATCGTAGGTTTCATTTGTTTGACTGTGATACTGTGCAGAATGCATGTCCACCTCAATAATACCTTCCACACAGTCAGTATTCTGATTCTTTTTGGTGGCATCTATATGATTGGTATTTACAATATCTGTATCCGCAGAGTTTCCAAAATACTTGAAGAGTGATTTCTGAGATTTCTTCGTATTCTTTGAGCTGGCACCTTCCATTATTCTGAAAAGAGTCCTGCGTCAGCAAAAGAACCAAGAAGCGACTCTGTCCAGTCTCTGAGGTGTTGTCACGCGTGAACTGTCTGAGGTCGCGTCAACTCTGCCCAAGTCGCGCGTCAACACTTCTTTCTGTCGCGCGTCAACCCTTTCTCTGTCGCGCGTCACTTCCTAGCCCAAGTCGCGCGTCAGTAAAGCTCTTGTCGCGTCAATACAGCTCTTGTCGCGCGTCAGTACAGCTCTTGTCGCGCGTCAATAACTCTTGTCACGCGTCAATAATGCCCTTGTCACGCGTCAACACTGCATTTGTCGCGCGTCAACAATCACAGGCTAACAGTAATATGAATCTCTGGTGCTCAAGGGTATGCGAGTTCAAATTTCACAGTATTGGTAATTTGGTAAGCTACTTGAGGTATACTACCCTAGTGAATCACATAGGTTTTTATAGGAGATGTTTTCAAATGAAGGCGAAGCCGACCCCCCAAAAAAAATATACTATATATTTTAGGCGAACAGGACACCGACCCACTCCGAATAATTCACCTTTTCAAATTTTCCTAAAATGAAATTTTCGCCATATTACGAATATTCGCCGCTAAAATTATCCTTGCATCAATGGCAAGACAGACGACTTCAATGTTATTTGGAGGAGCATTCTTAGGTGCATCATCCGCATAGAATGTGAGCACACAAATATTGGATTCACCTCTGGAAGTGGAACTACCTCACAGACTGTAGGGGTACAATATAGTACTACTATCAGAGCACATGGGAGTACATCTATAGGCCCTATTCCAACTATAGGTGGCAGATTAAGAGGTATAGGTGGTTCTTGTTCTAGTGGGTTTGGTTGTTCTAGAGGTAGAGGGAACACAAGAGGTTCCGGATCAGGTGTTCAAGGTCCGCAACAACCACAAAATATCTATATAGAGATATCTCTTCGTCTCTCAAAGTATAGAGGTATAGAGGATGTTGCTGAACATTTGCATATGTGTGAAATCTTGTGGTGTGCTAAAGGGATTACAATCTGAGCGAAAGGCAAGTCAATTCACCAAGACATTACTGAGGGGGCACACAGATGGTATAGGAAGTTTGACCCTGATCAAACTTGTGTGGATTATGCAGCTTTGAGAGATGCTTTCTTGAAAGAGTTCCATATCGCTTAGTTAAGGCATGTATTGAGCACATTGTTCATTTTAATTTTTAATTTTTTGAGCTCTGCATGGAGTTTTGCACGGAGTGTTTAGGAGAAATTTGCTTTGGGTTCTTGTGCATGTGATTTATTACTATTATTTCCAGCTTATCATGGTGTTTTTTATTTAAATATGATATTGGGAGGTTAGATGATTTTTGAAGCTTTCAAATTGGAAAAATATTGTAGAGGATTTAGAAGAAAAAGACAAATGTGTTCTTATACTTTTACTCTCTGTTGTTGTTTTGAGGAAATCAATGAATACGTTTCTGGTTTTTACTATGGGAAATTTGGATATGTTTTCACTTAAGATCATTTTATAGAAATCTTAATATGTTTTGTTTGGTTTTTAATTATGAATGAGGAATCTGGAATGTGTTTTAGATCTAGTTTATTTATCTAGATTTTGACCATGTTTTGGGCATTGATCATTATATTATATTTGGAAAATGAATGCATTCATTTATGGGTTATTAGGAGAAATTTGGAAATAAATACTTTTTGGGTTTTGGTTATTGAGTGAAATTTGTAAAACAAAAATGTCTTGTTGTCGGGTTATTTTGTGAATATGTATAATGCGATAAGAGTTGGATATAACTCCATCTTGAGCATTACTTCTAAAATTTACATACGTTTTTGGTTTTAATTATTTTGGTGAAATATGAAAATGAATACGTTTTTAGATTTGGAATGTTATGATTTGGAAAACAAAATGAAGTTTGTTTCAGCTCTTTTAGAGCATGACTGTTATCACTTGGAAACATTTTTTGGTTTTGGTTTTAGGATCTACAAAAATACATACGAGATAATTTCATAGCTCCTTCTTGAGCCTTTCTGTTATTATCCTTTTATTGAATATGTCTTTGGGTTTTGGTTATTATGATTTGGAAAGTAAAAGGAAGTTTTCCCCAACTCCTTTTAGATCATTGCTATTATTATTCTGAATCTGTTTGGTTGGGATTATTGTATGAAATTTGGAAAATGTAATGGGAGATTTTAGGAAGTGAAAACAAACCTGGTTAAGTTAAAAATATCTTTCTAGAGCATTGTTATTTTAATTAGTTTTTATAGCTCTTCTTAGAGCATTGCTATTATCTTTTGATTATAGCTCTCCTTTGAGCATTGTTGTTATCATTTGGTTATGGATCCTTCCTTGAGCATTACTGATTTCATTATTTTTGTTATGAAAATGGTAGAAATAATACGCTACTATTTGTATGGTTTAATTGGATTTTGGGTTTTTATTTAAAAACCAAATTCAGTTTTGGTAAAGTTAAGTTTTATAAATTATGAAGTATTGTTGTTTCCTATCCCTTTAGTTGATTTTTGTTTCAATTTTTAGAATATGGAAATGAAGGAACAACTTCCAACTCCATTATTTGTTGCATTAATAACGAAAACAACCTTTTCATATAGTATGCATATGCTTTAGTTTGGGACATTCTTTGCATTACCGCTTTGTTAATATATATTTACAATGGCTTGATTTGTTGTATCTAAGCATGACTGTTGTGAGGTTTGTTGGAAATTATAATGAGTTATTACATTTGTAATTTTTGTTTGTGATGTAGTTTATGACCCGTTATTGATTAAATTTCCAAGCTTTATTAAGTTGGTTGTATATAGTGGAAACAAAAATAATGTTTTAATATAATTATGAAGTCTCATTATGATATCTTTTTGGGTAGATTTCATAACATAAACTATGGATTTACGAGGATAGTTCTTAGCCATCTCTTATTATGTTACTTCATTATAATTACAACATAAAATAAGAGTATGTGGACCCATACCAATTCATATGAACTCTCTCCTATAGTTTTGTAGGAAGTCTCAACATACATGAAGTAAATAATTGGACTATATTACAGTGACTTGTTTTTACGTCTTGAGTTTATTTGGAAATAAATCGAAACAAATTATTTGTATTTAATTTGAATATGCGATTGAAATGTCATCACATCTTATAATGGGCGATGAAGCCCAATGTATTATTCTTGCTGATTAGTGTAAATATTTGGTAATGAAGATTTATTTATTTATCCCTTATTTGAAATTTGGTTTATGACTTATCTTATTATTTGAGCTGAAAATATAGATAATATACTTATAAAGATGATTTATCAATTAAAGATGATAATTCTTAAGTTGTGAGATTATTTCTGATTTCATTAATTTAGATAGAATAAATGAATATTGAAAGATAAACTGAAAGGATACATAGGAAATGAAATAAATATGTTTATGTACTTAATGGTATTAATGAACTATTCATGATGAGTAAATGTAATAAAGTAACTCGGTATGGGAAAATGAATAGTTAACCTACACCTAATGACAATTACTAAGTTGTAGAAAATACGACAAGAGGAACTAATAATAGTTAGTAACTCATTGAGTTACTAAGACCCTCTTATGGAAACCTATTAGTATTCAAAGAATACACTTTATTAATGACTTACTAAAATAATCTTAGTTTCATGCCAACTTAAGATAGAT
The DNA here is from genome assembly GCA_018340775.1 of Taxus wallichiana var. yunnanensis. Lineage (NCBI taxonomy): Eukaryota > Viridiplantae > Streptophyta > Pinopsida > Cupressales > Taxaceae > Taxus > Taxus wallichiana. Next base: position 147,199,326 of record CM031239.1, on the reverse strand, counting down.
ATGGGAAGGGTGGTGAGGACGTAATGATGGGTAATCATTACTAATGAGGTCCACAATCCGAAGGTTGTATGCAAAAGGATAAAAAAATATTTTCCAATGGTTCCTTCTACCCAAATCCACACTTACATGAATTGAAACACACTTGTTAAAATTAAAACACACTTTGCATGAAATTGAAATACACATTGCAGAAATTAAATACAACACTTACATGAACTAAAAACACACTTTTTTGAAAGGAAAACACACGTGTATAAAAACACATTGCTAAATTGAAAAGAAAGGAAAAAAAAAAAAAACCTACGGGTTTATAACAAAACTGTATAATACAAAAATAATTACAAAGTATGCATAGAAAATATAACGAAAAATAATTACATAATAAAAAAAATAAACATAAAAATACATGTCCATATTCCTTGGAACGAGTGGCCCACTCATTCCTCGGAAGATTATTTTAATCAATACTATTTACAAATGGATATAATGAAATCTCTAAATTGATTAGAAAAATGGTGATTACATTCAACGGTGTGGGAGGTTGCATTTATATTTTCATGCTTCCAAAAAAATCCTTGTTTCAAGGAATACATCTTTATCAACTAAGATTACAATCTATCTAAAAAACATTAATCTCCATAAAATATGGAAAGAGCTTATCTAACTCTGACCAATAATCCGACTTAAATTAAAAAACGCCTATAATATTTAGGGTTAGGTATATTATTGATGTATGTTTTTCATTTTTTACCAAACATATGCTTAAGGAGTCATTCATAGAACTGTTAAAAATATCCGAGCTAGTGAAAGAACCTCTGGAGCTAATGCAACGATGAAATAACAATCTCTGGAGATGATGTGCGAGATGTTGAAGATATTCCAAGGCTGGTTGTAGCTGGTGCTTAGTGCTCAAAATGCCTTATTAAACAATGATAACAAAGTGTGAACTACATATGCACAAATTGACATCTTTTTCCTAATAATCATTGGAAATATCTAACAGAAAGATAACAGTGAATTCTAAAGAAATAACCATGATATATACTCTCTATTTCATCCTAAATAAACCATAAGTTCATAGATTAAACTTATATCCACTTGATATATGTAGAGAAAATGAATGCCAAATATTGTATAAAATGGGCTATTTCTTAGGCTCATCATCTCCCCCATGCCTAATCTCATGCATGTCCTCATGCATTTCCTTATGTTTTCTTATTGTGAAGGAAAAGTTCTTGTGTGGATCCCCTCCTACTACTTGTCTTTATTTTTTCATTGATTCATAAATATGTTCTTGTGCGAGGTTTTCCTATTATCTTTCTTGATAGATTTTAGCATAGGTTCTTGTGTGGAATTTATCCTGCTATCTTTTTTTTTTTTTTGAGAGTAGGTTCTTGTGTGTAATTTTTGCTGCTACTCTTTTCTTTATTTTGTGAGAGTAGGTTCTTGTGTGGAGCTCCTACTATGCTAGCAATATTCCATTTTTGAAAAACAACATTCACTTTTGTTTCCTTTCTCTTCCTTCTTTAGAAAATGAATCCATATAGAAAGAATTCTCGTAACACATCTTTTTGTTTTGAAATTTTCCAACATAGGATTTGAAAGAATGATTGTCATCATCAAAATTATATACCAAAACATGCCCAATTATTTTTCTTTCTTTTTCATCATGAATCTCATGCATGTGATGTAAAAGTGAATCCGTATGTAATAAAAAAACTTACAAGAAAATTTATAACTAAAATAAAAGAGTAAAATACCTTGGTATACTTTAGTTTCCATTGCCTCTTCCATGTCAAGAAAAGTGAGAAATATTGGAAAAAGTGATGATAAATTTTCAGTCATGTTATGCTGAGAAATAAGAGCATGAAAGAATAACCATATACTTTATTTCTTATTTGGAAAATATGCCATTTACTGGTTTTCAAATTTTTCATTTTGACTTTTTCCCTTGATCATCCAACAAACTGGTTTTCTAATCAAGGATCTTTTTTCCAGTACTTGGTTTTACATCATGATGGTTGTCAAACCAAGACCACCAACAATACCCGAGGGTTTTCATTGTTGGTTTTTTTTTTTAAAATTTTGAGAAATGATGACATGGGAAATATTAGCAATAAGATGAATACATTCTCATACTGCTTCCAAATGTAGAAAAATTGTGGATATTTCTTTGTCCCTAATCTGATGTATGTTGATATTGCTTCTTGTTTTTGCATATGCTAGCTCAATATAAGGCGTCTTCCACTTCATGAAGTTATGGAAAAAATGTTAGGAAATTAATATTAATGTTTACATTATAGTTTGGGTGGTTAGTAATATTGTTATAAACAATATTACATACTTAGATCATATTATTATTGTTGTACCCGTAAATCTATTAACGGGTTATTTGTTTGTATGGGTTCCTATTTTATAGGGTACTGGTTTTCTATTATGATGGCTATATAATAGCCTAATGTATTGCACAAGATATTGGGACAGTAAATATAATACAGAGAGTGATTTTGCTATGTAAATCAGAGCATGCATTTATATAAATAAGAGCATTTATTAAGATGTGCAGTCTCTTGAAACTCCAAGCATCTATGATATTCAGGAAAAGTTTGATAATGGCATAGCGGTTGATGATCAGAATTTCGCAGCAGAAGCGTCTTTACCAGATCTAGCTAAATAGGTTTAATCTCTGTGCATATTTGATAGAACCAAATTGTATTGTGGTGAACAAGGGCGTTCAATATATGTCTTCGTAGTCAATACAGCCAATATCGATTCCCAAAAATTTACGTTGAATCATTGCAATGGCAGATTTGATCTCGGGCCTCTACATGATTATTGTGAACTCCTTCAACACGATTTGTGACAGGATTCAAGCTTCAATTCACCGTGAACAATTCAGTGAGGTAGATCTACGATATTTCATCTTGGTGCCTAAATAAGTTTTCCCATAAGCTAACATATTTCTTCTATACAATTTATTAAGTTTGTGTTATTCTATGTTGTATGTCCAAAAATCTTTTTGATCAAGTTTTGTTATCAATATAGTTTTCTTTTTATTTCCTCGTTCAACATCACCATCATCTAGAGGAATGTTTTCACTATTTTAGTCTTACATCCAGCCGTCCCTTTTGTAATTAAAAAGTTTTTATTATTTTACGGTCCATTGTGTTCTAGTAATTTTGTCTTTGTAATGTTATTGTAAATCAAGTTTGTGTTTTTTGGGAGTCTTCAAAAGTATAAAGGTAGTCTTGTTGAGTTAATTGTTGTTTTTTAAAATCAAGTCAAAAATCACGAGTCGAGTGGTAACTAAGAGTCATATTTCATAGTTGATTCATCATATGTTATGAAGTCCTTGTTGTTTTGTCAAAGTCATGTAATTGTAAAAGTCAAATAGGTGATTTTAGGTGGTGTCAAGAGTCTTGTCAAAAATGCATTGTGAGTTAGAGTCAAAAGTCAAAAAAAATTGAGTCATTATAAAAATCGTAAAATAAAATTTTTTTGCCTCACGGACGCATTTTCGGTGTTACCCAACGTCTGGAAAAAATAAAGTGTTTCACATTGCGGGAAGGAAGAAAAGAATAAGATCAATGTGGAAACAAATGCACTTCATGTTCACATCTTGCTGAGTTAGCAGCAGAGACAAATGGAGGATGGAGGCATCGGAGGCTGGAGGTCAGACAACGACCTCTCATCACCATCCAACGAGCAGGCCGCATGAGAATGATTTGGTGGCACGCTTTGTGGTGTGAGTTTTCTTTCATTTCGAATTGCGGTTTGTTGTGTGCGTGATGATTTCGAGTTTTTGTTTTGGATTGAATAAGTGAAATGTTCACATTGAGGGGGGAACATGATCAGCATGATCCAATGTTCCATTTTCAGTTTTTCAATTGAGTATGTGGCTTTTCCTATTTCCCCAAATGCAAAAAACATAGTACAGAACAAATAACATAGTGAAACGCAGCATCATGAGGCTTGATGAGGTAGAACAGTCAGATGTGTTCCTGTTCGTACCTAGGTTTGTGGTTAGCCTCTTGAAAACCATTGAAGGCTGTTTAGATGTGTTCCTACTTGAGTTCCCACACTGCTAGGTCAGATGTGTTCCCTAGAGTGACTGGTTGATAAGCAGATGATTCCTGAGCGTGTTCCCATCCTCGTCGGTCAGATGTGTTCCCGACAGTGCTTGGTTGATAAGAAGTTGATGTGTTCCTTCTTCTACCTTCAGTTCAAGTGTGTGCCAAGATCATGAGCACGCAGAGGCGGCAGGCTGCAAAGGAAGTGTGAAAGTTCTTTTGTTACCATGTAAACATTAAGGGGGGGAATGTTAGGAAATTAATATTAATGTTTACATTATAGTTTGGGTGGTTAGTAATATTGTTATAAACAATATTACATACTTAGATCATATTATTATTGTTGTACCCGTAAATCTATTAACAGGTTATTTGTTTGTATGGGTTCCTATTTTATAGGGTACTTGGTTTTCTATTATGATGGCTATATAATAGCCTAATGTATTATATACAAGATATTGGGATAGTAAATATAATACGTGAGTGATTTTCTTTGTGTAAATCAGAATTGCATTTATACAAAAACCTATCCATTATGATCTTTAAAATCATTTCTTGATATGGGATTATCTTGCAAAAACAAACAAAACATTTTAAAGTATAATATCAACCATATAAAAGAATCATCAACAACTTACAAATGGAATAATTTTTTTCAGCCTATTTTAGAATGATTGATGGTTCATAAATTAGTATTATTAATAATGGAATGTTATTGTGAAAAATAAGAACTCCCTCAAATAATTTCTCTTATTATGATGATGCATATGGTTTCAACTAATTCCTGAATATGGATGGGGTGAAACGAAATCAAATGTCATCAATTATTTTATTCATCGACAAGTGTAGTAGAAAATTAATAGTTATTTGTACAAGGAAGGTGATATCTATAGGATAAGGATGCTAATGTTGGTTGGTGGTCTCTAATAATTACTTGAAATTTAAGTATTTGGAATAGATGGTTGATGGAAATGAATAATGTAATAAAATAATTAAATATAGAGTTGGAAAACATACCCGAATATTTAAAGTTTGAAGGCCATTGTTTTCCTTGAGCTACAAATAATATCTGAATGGTTTTTGCAACTCCCAACTCTATGTTTTCTATTTTTTTACAACAACGAACAACTTGTTAGATTACCCATTCTTCCTACAAAATGTTTTTTCCTACTAAGAATATATATATTAGTTCTTATCGCCCAATCATTAATAAAAACATTGATATTTGAGCAATGTTTAGCACAAGAGTTAAGAAATCAACTCTACTATTTTCTCGAAGCTCTTCATGATTTTCTTCTTTGATTGGGAAATCAAAAGCGGGGTCTGGGGTGGCAGCCCCTAGGCCAGGGGTCAAGGCGAAGTTCCTCTTTTGCGCTCCCTATCGTGATATAGGGTGGGGTCGAGGGAAAATGCCCCTTGATGCCAAGCCCAAATTACCACTTTTGTAACCACAAACTTGCTTATCGTTGAACATACTTTTCTAATTTCATGTTACCTTGAAAAGATAGATGAAAACATTGAATTCCTGCTAATTTTGGCATCTTCATCACTCAGAAATGATTAGTTGCATAGTCTCATATCATATATGTAAGGGTTTTGTGTTCTATTTTGCATGTCGGTATTTCCTATGATATGAGTCCGATTATTTGGGACTGTCATCATTTTTAATAGACTCTAACTTCCCATGCAGATTAACAACATACATGATTTTTTTAACTACTATAATAGAGACCATATTGTTATAATTCATAGAACATTGGTGATTTATATGCAATATATTTCTACTTCTTATATGTTATTATTGCTAATTTTTTAAAAATAATATCAAAATTTATGCATATAATTAACAACCAACGAGAGAATAGTTGTTTACAAATTTGGATCCACCAATGTAGGAAGCAATCTCAAAAATCGTGGGTGCTAAAAATTAGCGATTTCTCTCAAATAAAATCAATGACTACGTAGGATTTTCCATCAATATCCAAGATTTATTTTCTCATGCAAGATTTGTAATCTATTTATATAACATGAAATATATTGACCACATTTAGAGCATGCTTTCTTGTGATATGTTACATTATTTTAAGCATTCATTTTGCTAATGTTTTGTATGCAATATTTCTATTCTATTTCTTCTATGATTCTTACATTTTTTCCTCATTATTTCTCATCTATTTGCAATGTCTACTCATTTTACTATGGTGTATAATATTGTTTGATTCTTTTTAAATTAGAGTGTAACCAATGCATGATTCACATGAAGTGATTATTTACTACAAACTAGTTATCAATCAAGTTACATGTATGTATTCATGTGATTGTTGTTATCATGCAATTAAAAATACATTCTAATTACTCTAAGGAAAAATGTAGAAAACATAAAACCTTACACAGAGTCAAACATACCATTTTCGATTGATGGTTTCAAATATTTTTTTGCCACTTTATTATATTGCAGGTTGTCTTCGTTTCAATGTAGTTCAAATTATTTTTATCTCTACGTGTTATCTCCAAATCTGAAATCATTAATTTATCCAACAGATCTAGATTTATAAAAATTTAATACTCTTACTTGAAGGATTTAATACCCAATGTTTCTTAGAAATCTGAAATTTGGCAGGAACTTTGTTGCAGATCTATCTCAGAAATCAGTAGTTAGTGGTATTGTGATTATCTTCTTCTTTTATTATGAAAAATGAGTCTTTGTATCTTCTGATCATTACAATGACATCATATTAAATGAAATTGCTCATCCAACCTTCATCCATAATCAATTATTCCTTCATAATGATGTTAGCAATTACATTTTCTACACAATTGGGTTAGTATGGGATGAGGGTTTTGTTCTAAATCCTAATTATAGAAAAATAAATTCTAATCTACTTGCATGAAAATAAATCTAATCTAATTTTTAGGAAAATAAATCTAATCTATTTACATGAAAATAAATCCTAAAGAAACCATCAAAAAATATCTCCTATCACAAAATTTTCTAAGAGACATTCCCTCTCACTAGGAACTTGTTTATCTATTGTCACTAGAAAATTCTCTTAGAAAATTCTGAATCTCCTAATAACACCATGTTTCCTGGTAACGGTGCCAAAATGATGAGGGTTGTCAATCCTCAACATTAAAAATGTCAATCTAGGGGTGGTGTTCGAAGGCTATATGCAAAAGGAGAAAGAAATATTTGTTGATGGTCCCTTCTACCAAATCCACACTTGTAAAAATTAAATGAAACTTGCAGGAATTAAAACACACATGATGAAATTGAAACACACTTTGCACGAAAATGATACAAAAATTACAGAAATTAAATATCACATTTGTATGAATTAAAAACACTTTCTTGAAAGGAAAACACTCGTGCATAAAAAGAAATTGCTTAATTGAAAAGAAAGGAAAAACACAAAAAAGCCCGTAGATTTAAAAAAACTATACATTACAAAATAATTACATTATGCACTGAAAGGAAACAAAAATAATTACAAAATAATAAAAATAAACATAAATATACATGTCCATCTTCCTTAGAATGAGTGTCTAGATCATTCCTTGGAAGAGGATTTTAATCAATACTATTTACAAATGGACAGAATGGAATCTTTGAATTGATTAGAAAATTGGTGATTACATTCAAAGGTGTGGGAGGTTGCATTTATATTTGCATGCTTCCAACCAAATCCTTATTTTAATGAATACATATTTATCAAATAAGATTACAATCTATCCAAAAAGCATCAATCTCCACAAAATATAGAGAGATCTTATCTAACTCTAACTAACAATTTGAATCTATTATTTTCTTGTTGAGAATCAAAATGAATATTGATTCTTCTTTATTTTACAAATAATAAAAAATAGAAATATATATTTTTAGAATGACTCCCAAAAATAGATCACAATACCACCCTTGGAATTATGCTCATCTCTACAATTTTAGTATTCATCCTCATAGTTCTAATATCCAACTTCAAGCTATGATAATCAAATCCGAAGCGAGCTAATACACTCTAAAGCGAGGATGAGATACTCCAAAGAGAGCAAATTGGAAAACTACGAAGTGAGATGATATAATCTAAAGTGAGTTGGATCATTTTAGGAAGACTCAAAGAAAATTAGAAGACTTCAAAGTGAATTGGAGCATTCTAGGAAGACTCTGAAGCAACCTTAAAATGGCTATAACTTGCATATGAATCCTTATCAAGATGATATTTGTTTTGAAATTGCATAATTTTTTGAGAAGAATATAAATATGTAATTAGATATAGGTTTGGGTGTATTTTTGAGGAATTTTTTCACTATTTCCTAAATATATGCTTAAGGAGTCATTCATGAATCGCTGAACATTTCCGGAGCTAGTGAAAGAACCTCTGAGTTAATGCAATGATGAAATAAAAATCTATGGGGATGATATGAGAGATTTTAAATATATTCCAAGGCTAGTTGTAGCTGGTTTTTAGTGCTCAAAATGCCTTATTCAACAATGATAGCAAAGTGTGGATGCATATGCACAAATTGACATCTTTTTACTAATAATCATTAGAAATATTTAACGAAAAGATAACAATTAATTATAGAAAAATAAACATGACATATACTCTCTATTTCATCCTAAATAAACCATAAGTTAATATATTACACTTATATCCACTTGATATATGCAGAGAAAAAGAATGTCACATATTGTAAAAATGGGCTATTTCTTGGGCTCATCAATTACATGGTCTCTATCTTTACCATAGGAATCCTAAGATGGTACGGATGGGATTATATTCATTGAGAGAAATGAGCTATTAGTGGACTCTCCCTTTTCTTAACTAATTCATCTTTATTAAATAATAATGAATCTAGATAACTATGTTGAGAAGGTTGTGTGGTGATGGAAGATGAATTTTATAGGATTGCGTGTGATCTCAGAACTAAGATTGCAAAGAAATTCTTTTAACGTTGGCGAAAGTAATGTAATAGTTGGCTACATTGTCTGTTCACTAATCCCCTAATTTATCGAGTGTCAAATATCAAATGAAATCTGCATAATTATCTTCCGGTAGGCACCTAGGAGATGCACATTGATCTCATAACCTATAAAAGGTTTAACTAGGTATACACACTCGGGTAGAGTGACTTAAGGGAGATAGTGGAGATATATATATATATACTTTTATTGTTGCACATGGTTATCATATGATATCAGATGGATTATGAATATTTTAATAATGTTGGTCTAATTAACATCAAGCTAAATAATAATGTTAATCATTAATAACATTTATTGTACATCAAGGGTATGTTTTAAAAAAATTTCCCCCTAAATTTGAATGATCATAACATGGGTGTTACAAAAACTAGGATAGAAAAGTGGTTTGTAGGAGGGATTACTTGCTATATATTGTGGGATATGAGGCTTGGTTTTGTACTAGGGGAATACTATCTAGTGTGTGGATATTGTAGTGTCAATTTCACCCACTTCATTACATTTTTTTCATTAAATATCCCCCCAAGAATGATAGTTCCAACCTTTGATTAATATAGACTGCAACATATCAATTTTTTTGGCTTCACAAGTATATAAGAACGAGAAAAACAAAAGGGAAAAAATAGAACTCTAGTTTTTGTAGTATGTGTATATGCTTTTTTGGTAGCCCACCAATATGTCTTTGTAAGTCTTATATAACTTGGGTAAACGGTGGTATATTGGGAACGCTATTTTCCTAGCACCACCAAACAAATAAAAAAATAGGCTTACAAACCTAAGATAACAAATTTGTTTCTCGGAGGGAGTCTTCAATATAAATTACAATTTTTGAGTCTTGATTATGTGCTAGAGGAGTATTGTCTAGGGTGTAGGTATTGAGGGTCAATTTCCCTCTCATTTCACTCCATGAATTTCACTTTGCAGCTCCACCAAATATGACATTTCCAACCTCAAATTTACATATCCCACCGGTACATGGAATCTTAGTGACAAAATCCAAGTATCCCCCTAAAGGAATAATTTTTTTTTTTTTTGATTCCTAAGATCACGTTATACCAGTAATGAAGAACATACATAGTCCTAGTTATAACTATGATGAAAACATAACACAAGAAACATAAAATGAAACTACATATTTTTAAATTTTTATGAAAAAAATTGTGTTGTGATTGTAGAGAAGTCAAGCGTGATCAACATATAAACAATGTATTTTATTTGTTTTGTTTTTATATGGAAACTCATAAAAACAACGTTAGCAATATTGAAAAATAATCTTAGCCAAAAAAGTCTATAAATTAATGAATTCCTAAAATAAAATGACAATGTTAGTTTCAACAATTGAAATTAGCTTACAATAAGATTTGAGGTCCCACTGTGCCTACCAAAATGTATATAAAAATGAGTGACTCACTAAGTGTTATAGATCATAAATCAAATAAATCTCAATTCAACTTTTGTGTTTAAAATAATGGGTTTAGGGAACTGAAATGTGTGTTGCATAATATCATGTATCAATGTTTTCCATGGATAAATCAAGCTAGTCTCTCAAAACTTGAATTTGCATAATTAAAACACTTAAGGAAATTTTTAGTATTTTTATTTGGTTAGGAGACGTGTTAATCAGATCCATAACCATTTTATGAATTTGATAAAATACATACTATTTGATAAATGGATAAATGAAGGAAAATAACAATATATCTAACTGGAAATAACACAAAGACTGTGACTTATTCGCGTGCACGAATGACTGGAAATTCACAATGAGACTAAAAGAAATTATTGTATTCAATTACATCTATGTAGAAATTCTAAAAAATTATGTGTCGCAAGCTTTAGTTGTCTAATATGGTCCTTCTTGACCTTCGTGGAAACCTGTGAGAAAATAAGTATACGTGAAATATCTAAAACTAACGGTATGGATTTTGTGTTCCAAAGAGTCAGGGGTATGAGCTATATTTAATATATTTATGGTGCATTAGGTATTGTAAAGCTTATGGACGTATAGTGCATTGGAGATTGAGATGATATGGTGTAATTGGACAAGTGAGAGGTGGTGTATTTTATTAAATGTGAATGGGTGATGATTAATAAATGGATACAATTTATTTTATCAATCTTATTTTTAGGAATTTTAGTTTTTTTGAGTGTTTGATTATTTTTAAGGAATTTTGATATTTCATATTATTTTTGGTATTTTATCTATGTGACATTATGCACAAGGTGTGTTCTCTAGTTTCTACAACCATATGTCTTACTTGCTTTAAACATTTGTTTAATGATATTTTTCTATAACCACTCTCTACAATTGTATGTTATCTTTTGTGTTTTTCTTGCTTATAAGTTATATCTTGTGTTTTCTTTATACACTTGTGTGTTCTATGTTGTGTTTTATTAGCACACTTGTATGCTCTATGCTCTATTTTATCATCTACAAAGATGTCTATGTATGATTTCCATTGCTTTTGTATTTTATGCTCATCTACATTGGGGCATACTACCCCTCCTACTTCCTACAATACATCACTTGCTATATTATTAGAATGGAACAAACATCCTACAACACATTACTTGATACATCTTTGTTATAATCACACATATTTTAACATATTTCTTACTTGTTTGAGTTATTTGTGTTAGACACATTATTATGAAATACTTAGCTTACACAAAACATTGATTTTCTACACTTTTCATCTATACACATTGATTGATATATGGATTATATACACACTTGCTTGATTGCATTTTTTGTTTTAGGACATATTGTTGATTTACACTATAATTATTTTTGTTGAAATCAACTCTATCACATGGATTTTAGAACCTTGATCAGTAGATCACTAGTTCTTATACATTACTTATGGCTCTTTGGATGGTTACACATTACAAATATGACATTTATTATTACACATGGCTCATTGATTGCTAGTTAATATTATCTGTTATCACCCCCAGTGAAATGGACAACTAGGGTGTCTAAGCTTGAGCACTTGTTGGGCCACCAAGAGCATTCACCTGAGATTGCAGGAAGATTTCCACATTTCAGGAGCACATACAATGTTTATGAGAATGTTGGGTTTATAGGAGGACTTTTTCCTCTTCCGGGTTTCTAAGCATTAGAGCTCAATTATAAGAGAAAAGGTAAACTTTGGCGAGCCTTGCGGAAGCGAAGACGGGAAAGAATGACCAAAGCTAGAAAAATATCCCCTAATAAGCTCATTCTCATCTTCACGATCCCCTGGTTTGAAAATTTCCCCCTAAATTCGAGAAATAGTGGAAATTTAGTTGTGGGGGTCAAGGTTTGGTCGGGATCCCATCCAACTCGGTCAGTGGTGAGTGAGCTACGAATAGCTCGACTGAGATATAGAGGTATGTACAGAGGTGAGCTCGCCAAGTAGCTTGGTGAGATATTGGTGAGCTGAGTGGATTCAGGTGGCTCAAAAAAAGATAACCGAATGAGAAAGGTGCGTGACTCAATGAATTAACTCATCGATCCTGATGATTTTATTTGGAGCCCATAGGAATGGTCGAGTAGCTCGATGGAAGGACCGAGCTCAACGAGATTGATGGGGGCCTAGATGGAGTTAGGCATGGTGTGGAGCCCACCGGTCAGCGAGTCTAAGAATAAAGGGGTCGACAGTGCCCAGAGTTGAGAAGTGCGAAATGGAGGGAGTTGGCCATGGAAGTAGCGATCTCAATGAGCTCTCTTAGCTTGCCGAATCAAGCAAGCAAGATGTCGTAGGAGATGAGGTGGCTCATTAGATGAGCTAATTAAATTGGGGCCAAGCCCCATGAGGTGTTTATCATAGGTGGGGTATGAGTCATCTATGGTGGGAGGAACGGAGTTTCCAAGTTGAGTGCAGAGGAGATGGAGCTAGGGCCGAGCTTTATGTGGAGTCGAGATCGGCCGACAAGTCATTGAGCGGGGTGTTGTGGTGATTGGGTGGGTTATTACTTCAAGTAATGACTCCTTTATTTAACATAAGAAATTTTGTTCGCAAGGGCCAATAAACGGTGGTTGAGTCGAATGGCACTTTGTGGGAAAGTCAATGGATCCAAATGGAAGTGTTAAGAAATGGTCACGGAGGGGAAGTCTCACGTTGTGAAGCCCGATCGCTAAGCACGAGTCATTTTGAAGATCGATAAATGGACGTGTGATGTGGTGTTTCAAATGACCAATCCTTACACAAGTACCCATGAGTTACGAAGTAGAATATGATAGATACACCGATGAAAGGGGAGATCTAAACTTGAAGAGAGTTGTGGTGTTTGAGAAACTCATTGCTTTGTAAGTAAGGGGACCCGAGTTTGATGCAAGCGAAGTAGTATGCAAAGACCACAAAGCATGCAAAGCCAAGAATGAGTTGAGATGTTATAGGAATGGCCAAGTCTTGTGAAATGAAATTTGAGGAAGGAACATCTTATAATGTGAAAGACCTGCTAAACAAGCATAAGTAATGCAAAATACCAAGGCGAAGATCGAGTTGTTGGTAGATGTGGAAAATGAGTCAAAGCCCGATGTAAATTCAGATGACTCATGCAAGGATCTCATGAGTTAAAGGAAAGTTAAGCCGACTAAAGGGCCCAATGAACATTCTAATTCAAGGTGAGCTATGTAGCGAGCCACCAAATGAGTTGAGGGGCAAGTTGGCCCATACTCCAAACAAGTAATGAGACATCCAAACACCACAAAGAAGACAAAGGCCTGGGTGAAGTAATGCGGTAAACTGACATTACTTTACTTATTTAAAATATGAATTAAAGTATATGGAGAAGTTTGATGTGAAAATAAAAGTAATTGGGGGTCGGATTCCTACAAAGAAGGAGAACTAGCAAGTAATGACCACCTAGTTTCCGTGCAAAACTGGAGATGAAGAAATAACCATAAATTTTGACTAGGAGCTCCGTTTTGCACAAAGTCAAACTTTCCAAAAAGGTCTTGGAGCCCTCTACATACTAGTAAATTTAATTTTAAAATTTGGTGAGGTAAATGGGGAGAAAAATGGAATTACTTCTTCTGCACTCTAATGCACTTTGTATGATTAACTACGCCATTAATGAAGCATGGAGGCCAATTCCTTCTCCGTAGAAAGCAAAAGTATGAGAGATATGAGATTTGTAAGTGTCTCGTGCTTCCTTGAAATCAGAAATTGAATTTTGAGTGTAAAGAAAGGCATGCATTCAGGTATCTCTCATTCTTTCTCTTCTCACATCATTCTCTATAAATTGTAAAGGGGGGCACATTTGTAAAAGTTAGACATTTTTGGTGCTTCCCTCCCTTATTATTCTCTACAAGAATGTTGTGGAGCTTCAAGCCTCCCATTTGTAATTTATGTAGTGATGAATCTGTAGTGGTGTATTGTGCATACTCTTGGAGCAATAAAATTGATGTGTTGTGACTACTTCTCTATCCTTCCATTATTTTGTTGTCTTTTCTTGCCTTTCTTCATGCTTACAGTGACTGTACATATCTTGTTCTAATTGCATGCTTAGATTTGGTTGTGCTAACTAAAAATGGTGTATTGTGTGTATTATCTTGGTCTGTGATGCATGTCCATCCTCTCCATGCTCACCTCTCTCTATTTTCAGGCATCAAGCTTGTCCAACAACCCATTTTCTTGGTGCTATCACCACCCCTTAGTGTAGGATTTCCCTTTTCATGCACTCTCTCTCTCCCCGTCTCCTTAGAATTGTTAGACTAGGTTTAGATAGGTGTCTTTCTTGCATTAGGAGTAGTTGTAGCAGTAGGATTAGGAAGAGGAAGCTGACATTCTTTAGAGGATTATCTCATGTTAGCAAGTCCCATAGCTTGAGAGGTAATCCCATGTTACTTAGTCAACTGGTAGCTCAAGAATACACACTTGACAACATGGAGGGTGATGTGATTTTGTGATAAAAATTACATGGTTACAAAATTTCTAGTTACACATTGCTTCGTGTATATTGATTACTAGATTTCTTGATTTGACATTACTTGTTACACATTACTTCACAAATATTGGTTATTTATTTCCTTGTTTACTAAAAAATTCTTATCATTCCTTACTATATGATGCTTAGCATTACTTACTACATGATACTTATCATTGGTTGTTGCAAACTTTTTTTTATATAATTTCTTATTGTATGTTTGTTCTTCCATGCAAAACTAACATCTAACACTACTAATATTGGTAAAGTCTATCACATTTACTTAGTCATGTCTCTTTATGAGGGGTATGACATGTCATGTTACATCATTTCATGTCTTAGGTTGTTATTGATCCATCAAGTGTTGATTTGTGTGTGTTTATCATGCTACTCATCCTATCATTTCTATGTTATCTTTCTAAAACACTTTCATAATAATTTTCATTGTTTTTATGATATATACACATTATTGAGCTTACATTGTTATTACCTAATGAATTCTATACATTAGATGAGTTTGATTATATATATATATATATATATATATCCCAAAAAATATCATGATTTAATGCTATGATCATGCACATTACTTTGATATCACATTACTTTATCTCAGAATGTTACACAATATTTGTGAAAAAAATGCTTTATCTTATGACATATACACATTTGACATATATATACTTGTAAAATGTGTATATGTCATAAGATAAATCATTTTTTTCACAAGTATTGTGTAACGTCCTTGAGATAAAGCAATGTGATATTCAAGATAATTTGCATGATCATAGGAGTAAATATGTCATGATAGTGTTTGGGATGTATCTAGAAAATCAAACACATGTAATGCATAAAAGTCATAAGATAATAACAATGTAAACTCAATAATGCGTATACATCATAAAAACAATGAAACCTATTATGAAAAACAAATGCTTTATCTTATGACATATACACATTTTACATTGTCTCGATATATATATATATTACATCATATATACATGAATATTGCATCATAATATTTATACATGACTTTAATCACCATGCCTAATTGCTTAGATGGTTACACATGAAATCAATCAACATGGATAATTGTTGTGAATAATTTATAGGCTTCACTTAACAAGTGTAATTGATGTGAATTGTGTTAAAATATTCACATAGTAGGCCCAATTTATCCTATCTTATTTATGGTCATTTTTTTCTTCACTCACATACAAATTTGAGGGAAAATATGTGTATACATTACATACATTTTTCAAATTTTTGAATTATTTTTCCCTCACACTTAGTACTATAAAAACATATGTACACATCACATTATTTTACTTTTTAGTTTATGTTATTTATTAATTTTGTATTAACATCTTAATTGGACTTTGATACATATTTTTACATGCAGAAAACATGTTCACACATGAAAGAAAAACAAACACATACATTCTAGTCTCGTGCATGCATTTTCCTCATGGGATATTTGTGTTTCATTAATATCTTAATCAATAAATTTTAATTTTCTAGATTAAAATGAGGTCCAACATAGATAACTACATATGGACTTGTTGGAATCTAGTAATTAGTCCTTGGCCTTTATCCTAGCCTATGATTCATTGCATACTAAATTGATTAATTCCTACAAATTTATTACTTGATAAACAAAACATGTAACTATGTGACACTTGTTATTTGTCTTCGATCAATAAAAATATTATTGTTAGAATATAAAAAACGCCTTTGGAAATCTAGCTACCATCACCAACTGACAATTTTCATTATTCTTTGTATCCAAATGAAGTTGGCCATGTTTGAAAAAAGTTACCTAACTAAATTTGTATAAATCCAATGAATTCATCATCTAAAGATCTAATGGTCAAATATTCAAATCCATAACTTACCTAGTCGGTCATGTGTTATTTGAGAGAGAAATCTTGTTGAAAAATTCACCTTTATAAACACATTTAGCTGATCCATTTTGTTGTTATATCTACACAACACACCCTAATTTCCCTTTAGGAAATCATGGAACCTTGGGAATTTCCCGAAAGATAAAATTACTTGCACATTTCAAATTTCTCATCCCTGTACATTTCATCTCTTCTTTTCTTATGCCCCTCCACACTATTACTTGGCCCTTATTTTGATAGCTCTTCATTCCTCAAGCACACACAAACTTCCTTAAATCTCATCTTGAGTGTTTAAGTGTCTTCCTTCTACACACGACCCAAAAAAATTTGTGCAATCTTTGTTGCAACATTTCACTGCATGTGTAATATTTTTTCCCCTTCTTGATATACATGTACCTTTTATACATACCCCTTCATGTATTTTTACATGAAATTCAACATTTACGCTTACACATAACTTACATTTTACCCCACGGAGTGTCATTGTGTAGTATCTTAAGTCCCATGTGCCATCTCCTTTAACAAAACTTGCACATATTCTTCTAAAGTTCTCCATGAATTCCTTATTTATTTTGGCACCATTCACACTATATTATCACAACATTGTGCGAGTCTCCCGTGTTTGACCAAACCTTGTGTGCTTCATTGCATGACCACATCATGAGTCATGTAGTCTTCCAAAGTTTTGCGATACCTAAAATTTCCAAACAACCTTCCATACACTATGTACAATCCAAAACAAATCTTCAATGTAGTTTTAAAATTGAATGAAATAAAATCCACTTGGGAAAATATAACACCTTGACACTTGGTTTTCTCAAGATTTACGTTGTGTAGAAAATATACATGTGTTCATGATAGATCAGATGTTAAAAAAATAAAGTGTTAGATATACATAGTTGGGTGCATAATTATATGTGCCAAAAAAATTATGAAATACCAAGAATGAAAATAATTGTTTACAAGAAAAAGAAATCAAATGTAAGCTATCCAAGTATACACATTACATGTGTGGTAGAATATTTTTAATTGCACACTTTACATTTAAAATACTAACTATGTGCACATTTCTTGTGATCTATAGGAAATGAAGGCATCATGGCATAAGTTCCTAAAGGGAAGAAAAAAATTAAAGGATGCCTACATATAAAACAATAATAGATCCTAGTCCACACAATACATAGAAGAAAAACAATGCTTAGTCACTAAAAAAGAAACTTGTCACAACACTAAAAAAATCCACCGTTTTGACATATCAATGCTCAATATTGAAATTTATGTTAGGGAATATGATCATGTCCACTTTTTCAACAAAAGAGAATGAAAATATTTCATTTAACACTCCATGTCATAGAGAAGGCTCTTTATGTACTTAATGAAGATTAAATTGTGCTTTAAGCTACCCTTGCACTCCATAGAACATAGAATGATACCTAAAAAATAATAGAGTTAAAATCTAATATTCCTCTAGATCACCTAAGGGGAATTGTAGTCACTCATTTTGGCTATTTAGTTTTTGCAAAAACAAAAATTATACAACGATTTTGCACTAGCCCACACTTGTCCAACTTGGTCAATTATGATATCCCTAGTTATATCCCATTCATTCTTGCTTACACACATAACTCATTTGTTCACACAACAATCATATTATTCCATAAAATTAGGCTAAACCCTCACACAATACAATCCCAATTTTCAAAGCACTCACACATGCATCAAGACCAAAGTTCCCAAAATGGGCCATAGTGTCGACAATATGGCCCTTAATTTTAAATTTGGTCCATTCCTCCAACAAAACTTTTCTTAATTCAAATTCCTTTGGGAAACTTCTAGTTATCCTTATCTAAGTTTTCCAGATCTGAAATTCATATATAAGTTAGTTATTCATCCATTATCAAAGAGGAGATCATGCACACTTGACACTAAAGATCGTAATGAACATACACTAAGAGAAATCAAAAGAAAAGACATTCTAAGACTCCCTTGAGCTTCATATAATATGCATATTAATCCTAGGGTAATCATCCAATCAGTTCTACAAACACAAGGAACATATTATCATTCCAAGTCAAGTTAGGGAAAAGGTGTAAGTACAATCTCATTATTGTAAGATCACGCTTTATATTTTGGCTGCATACATTCTAGATATCACATGTTAGGAAAGAATGATGTGAGGTTTGAGCCATATTTGGAGTATTTATGATGTTGGTAGTGCACAAGGGTGCCCATAACCCACCTAATATTTGTTTTAAAGGAATACCTTTCCATCTAGGGTTTTGAAGGTTTAATCAACTACATAATGAGTAACACACAAGTGTCGAGACCCAAGTTAAACACATAATTAGATCAGGGAGCAATACAAAGACCCAAAATTTTGAGGAACAAAGTGAATAAAAGGACACAAGCATACAAAAATTTCCATAGAGGGGGAATGATTTGGATCATGCCATCGAATTTGGTTTATCCTATAATTAAAGACATAGTTTCAATATGGAGATTTTGTTAGGTCATTTATAACCTATTTTAGTAATCAATTTAGCCTGATCATCACATAGAGAATTATATCAACTAATTCATCTTATCTCTCACATTGCAAGTTCTTTATCTATTGTTTATTATTAGTTTATGATTTTTCCTGATATTTCTGTAATTATCTTTGGAAAATAATTGATTAGGATAATCTACCATCAGTTACCACCCATAGAGAGATATTAACCAATTTAATTTAAATCATTTGGTAAACTCGAGTATTGAATGTTGTGTGTTGGATTTATCCTCTTCTATTCTTTTGAGTCATTCTTCCAAACCCTATCAGGTCATTTGTTTTGCATTTCATACCCGATACATGTAGTGGTCATTTTGGTTCTCAATGTAATACCTTGAACTTCTGCTTCCTACTTGTAAGCATTACAAATTCATGTCCTCTTATGTATGTATGAATGTAAACCCCTATTCAAAACTAATCACACACCTATAGAAGATGTAGAGACTCCTAACACTATGCATTCCTATGATGAAGAAAATAATATTGATCAAGGCCAAATTAATGCTCCATCTAATTTTCATGCTTAATTACATGATGACCCAAGCCATGTACATCTAGTCCTTGATGTTCTTAAAACTGCTAAATTTTCTCATGAAAAATATTATCATGAAAGCATGCTTAAATTTTTGGATATTCCCTTATAGGTAGATCCTCCATTCTAGTCTCTACTATTCCCATTTATACTCTTGTCACCTCCATTGTACCTACACCTTCCATTTCTTTTCCTTACCCCACACCTCCATGGGGGTATCTAGTCATAACGTTTATAATCCTATGTCTACCACTCATTTTTATTGCCCTCTTATCTCTTATAGTCAACCTAGTTATTCTTATGGAACACATGCATTAGTGTCATTGGTGCACAACCTACAAGCCCAAGTTATTCAATTATAACAAGGTACCACCATAAATTCTTCTTCTATATATTCTTCACTTCTTCTACATAGACCACTTGTAAATGAGGTTGCTTCTTATCCTCTTCCTCCCATTTTTTTCACCTAAGCTTCCTCTTTTCATTGGTAAATAAGATCCAAAAAAACATCTTAGATCATTTCATGTTGCTTTTTTACATTATTCTTTTGATGATACATTGCTAATGAATTTGTTTCTTAGAAGTTTACAAGATTAATAATTAAAATGGTTTTTTGATTTTTCTATTCATTTTGCAAGATATTTTACTCCATTATAAAATAAAATTTTAACACATTTTTATATTAATATTGGTACTAAAATATCTTATGCACAAATGTATGCAATGAAACATGGCCCCAATGAACATAATAGTGACTATGTTTTTCCTTATAAGATTATTCTTACTAAAATGAACAATATTCTAGCTGATTATGAATTGTAAGATCTATTTCTAAAAAGTCTTTTGCTTCCTATCCAATATTTAGTCATCTTTGATACCTTTTGTTCCTTCGTTCACTTGTGAAACATCATTAAGGACCATGAAGTAAAGATAATTTCCATGGGAAAAATCAAGTATGGTGATCAAGAATCTAATCAATCTCATACAAAATTCTAAGGTAAAACTATTTTCAAGAGTAAGTCTCATCGAACCCCAAGCCGAGGCTAAAGTCACTTTCAATGTAGTGTCCCAACCGACGAAGCTCCAAATCCAACCTCCTCGATGACATTTTACTAAATTTACAATCCCACCTATAGTATTACAACATATCGTTGATAGTAACCTTATCTCTCTTCCTCCACCTCTTGAGTTAGATTCTAGTCATCCTTAAGGAAAACTTTGATGAAAAAGAATATTGTGATTATCAATGCTGTAATGGGAAATATATAGATAGATGATTTAATATTGAACATTTAATTCAAGATTTTATTGATTCTCGATGAAATTGAATAGGATGAGCCGATTATATTCTCGTTAGTAAATAAGGGATAAATTATGCGGAACAATCCCTCACAGAATCACAACAAGAGAAACTAATATGCAAAAAATATTACAAATCTCAAATAAAAGTGTAGAATAAAATAACACAACACAAAGAGACAATATTTAATGTGGTTTACCAAATTTGGGCTATGTCCACCAAGAATCGCTTACTAAGATTTTATTACAAGCCACCGCTCTCTCAATACAATGACCAAATATTTTTGGAGCTATGCTCAACAAAATCTATAAATTCACACCTGAATTCGACACATATGTAATGTTACATAATCCCTACCATATGCAAAAATTACATAAGTAGACAACCGCTTAAGTAATGTTACAAAACCGTGGTATCAAAACCCGGCCAAAACCCTCCCATAAACATATGGGTCAAAATCCCACCCATATGAGAAAATCACGTTTCCCGATATATTGGGCACATTTTTTTCGAGGCCAATTTTTTTTTTTTTCTTGGGGCCGTGCCCCAAACCCCGCTCGTGGCTCGACCACAACCCCAGTGAGACAACTGTGGAAAGTGTAGTGTACTCTTAGTGTACGAGTCTTCAACATTTTCAGACATGAAAATAGGATCCACAACCTAATATATCCAAGCCTATAAAGGATAATGATAAGCTTACGATATTTAATGACGTATCCTAAACACGACAAGGCTACATCTAAAGCAACTACTAATACTGATTATTGCATAGTTCCACCTCCACAATCTACTAATAATCATTTGAATTTATTTTTGGTACTACTACTCTACTTCCAACCATTAATTTTACTGATGCAGATTGCCTTGCTTCTTTCACATCTTCTAGGCTTTACATTTCTACATCCATTGACAATAAAGCTCTTAATAATGTCATGATCAATCTTACTTTCAAACATAATGCATGTTCACTTCCCCACTTGCATGCTATTGGACTTCCATTATCTCACATCAAGCATAAGTATCCAATTTTTATGGGTGGATCACTCTTCCCATCGAGTGGGGCCTCTTATATCTACTTCCATTTGTTGTATCATCTAGAATCAAGCATTGTGACATGATCTTAGGTCTTTCTTGACTTAAAGACACTAGGGCTATTCCATCTATTATACACCAATGTGTAAAATTCATACATTAATTCAAAGTCATCACTATTTAAGATATCAAGTCTCAAACCACGTTAATCATTATCTCTCAAGCTTCACATGTGTCTACCACTAGTGCACCTCTTACTCTAGTTAGCATTACTCATAGTCCACCTACTATCAAAGTTAATCCTATAATTAGCAAAGCTATAATTATGGTTTTGTCACAAATTACTAGAAATAGTCCTACACTTTTACCACCTAATACTATCATATATAGGTCTCCTCAACCTTTATCTACCATCACCCACACTCGGTGTATTTCTAGGTCTCATAATTTGGCACATAGGACTAGGCTATCACATAAGGTTCATAATACACACTACACATATCTATATTACAATAGGTATGTTTCACCTCATACATGAGAGATTTCCTTAAGACATGTATTCTCTCCAACACACTCATGCAGCTTTTCTCACATTACACTCGTTCCTTGATTCATGACCACATGCTTCATTCAATCACAATGGTAGATAATGGGACCTTTCCCAACATACTCATTGTCTAGTTCCTTTACTACTAAAATAGTGGGGCATTCAATTTACCCCTTGATTTCTGATGAAAAGTCTATTTATAGGTTCAAATTGACTATTGAGGGAGTGGCTACATACCCAAACCTCACTTTACACACACACACTTTGGGGAAACATTACTTCTCTCTAAATACCTAGTCTCTATTAATTATATATATATATATATATATATATATATATATATATATATATATATATATATATATATATATATATATATATATATATATATATAAACTCCCTCCCTTGCGGAATTATTATATTACCCTTTCTTCTCTTTGGAGAATAGGTTTTCATCTATTCCCTAAGGGGGCTAAAAATCCAAAAATTTTCAATTATGCCAAAAATTCAAAAACATAGTTGCATCACTCTTACTTGGTTGTTTTTATTGCATGCTTATACTTTTTATGTTGATCTTTACTTATTATATTAGGATAAAACACATGGTACATTGAGTTAAATCCATGTTACACAAAAATTATTACACGATGCAAAATTCTTAATACGGTCTTTCCCATTTGTTTTGCACTAACTCGGGGCATCCACTTTACAATTTCTTATACACAATTGTTATCATTCCAATATTATAACTTTACTTCCTCTTACCTCATGTACTTAGTATAAACATCATGTTATACTCTTTATTTATCTAACATGATAATGGGTGATTTATGTGTAGCATTTGTTTTACAGTCACTTCAAAACCAAAATCATTTTCATTCTATCACTTGTCTATTGTTTTACATGCTTAATGTAGGTTTAATTTTTTTTTTTTTAGAAATTCCCTATGATTACTTTCTTGTTGCTTGTTGGCCTTGAGTGACTCAATTGTTTTGAAACATACTAAGTAGTATCCTATGTATGTAACATATTATTTTCCATGACTGTTCTACCTATGCGTTTATGCATGCTTTTGCTTACATCTATTATGTTGTTTTTATATTGCTCGTTACTAACAAGTTTTTTTATCTTTTCTATTATATTTTGTGTATTCTCCATGTTATACACAATAAAAACTCCCATTTTCCCATGTAGGAATCTTATAACAAATGCATACATTAGTTACAAGTCCTCTTGTTTGGGTAGTGCTCACATTTCTCTCGCCTCGTGCCCCTTAAACAAGAAAGAACCATTAGATAATATTTCATCCTCACAATATCTCGAATATGGAAACAAAATAATAGGTATAAAATTATACATTGTAGAGGTCTATAAAATGACTCAAAAATAGAATTGGGTCAGGAAATACACATGGACCAAACCATACAAAAAGGACCATAGCGTATGGACATTATGGCCCATTCCATATGCTTTCATCTTGGGTGCAGTTTAATAAATTTTTTAGTTGGTATAATTTCTCAGTAACATCTACATGATTTTTACTTAAGTTCAATTACAAAATTCATGGTACAATTTAGGTTATGGTGGCACCAAGGGTATGTGTAGGATAACACTATCTCGGTATATTATGTAATCATTTAAAAATCAATTAGGTTCTTGTTCATTTGCAGTGGAACTTATGCATGGATCTTGGGAAGTATCAAGGTGACTGATATCCTTGTAGGCTTGAATTCTCATTGCTCATTTTTGTAGAGGGATGTAGAGAAACTAGAACACTTCCTATACAATTTTCTTCACTATGTGGAGTGAATTTACACTTCTTTCTATTCTCTTTGGCACATTCCACTTGGGGATTGATCACCCCCAAGTCCTTCTAACCAACTCCAACACAAAGTTCAACAAATCTTCATGGAAACGGTAGTGGGAGTACCCCCATCCCTCTCACAAAATAATCAGGTGTACACTTTCCTTTGTTTTGATTTTCTATTTACATATTGCTATTTTCACATTAAGTTCAATTTTTTCATGTTAAATTTTGATTTCCTATACTATGGAAATTGAATACACTCTTTTCTCTGTAGTTACGCATCCCAGAAAAATAAACAAAATTAGAAAAAGATAAAGTCCTAACAAAAACACAAGGAAATATGAGAGAAGTAAAAGTGTGTCTACACACTTAGGTGTGTTTTCCTTTAAGCACATATTTGTCATTCAATACTTAAAGGGGGAATGTAGACACTCATTTTGGTAAATCATGTCTTGTAACAACAAAAATTGTAAAATACTTTTGCACTAACCAACACTTGTCCAAGTTGGTCAATTATGCTATACCTAGTTATAACCCATTCATTATTTATTACAAACACATCTCATTTGTTCACCCAAGGGTCATATTAGTCGATAGATATAGGATAAACCATTACACAATACAATCCCAATTTTTAAAGCACTCACACATGCATCCCAGACTAGAATGCCCAAAATGGGCCTTAACATCCATAATAAATGGCCATTTTCATTTGATTTTTACCTTTCCCTCCAACAACACTTTTCTTAATTCAAATTCCTTTGAGACACTTCTAGTTATCCTTATTTGAGTTTTCCATATCTAGAACATATTTATAAGCTAGTTATTTTTCCATTATCAAAGAGGAGATCATACAAAATTGACATCAAAAGATCATAATGAGCATACACTAGGAGAAATCACAAGAAAAACATTCCAATCCCCCTTTGAGCTTCATATACTCTACATACTCATTCTAGGGAAGTCATCCACTCGATATAAAAACATAAGGAACACATTATCATTCAAGTCAAGATAGGAAAAATTGTAAGCAAGATCATAGTTATCTATTTGGATGCATATATTACAGATATCACATGATAGGTAAGAAAAACATGAGGTTTGATCTCTCTTGAGTAGTGTGTAGTGCCCACATTTTTATAGCTCAGTTACTTGTTGTTTCCTTACTCATTGACATGTTTCAACAGGGATTGTTATATTTTGGACATTATATTTAGAGATTTGATCTTATTAGACATGTATGGACATTTAGGCATATGGTGCCAATTTAGCTTAATTTCTATGTTGTCGCATTATCATATGATGTCATGGATACTAATGGATATGATGTTGTTTTTGGAACGTAATTATATTGATGGATACTTAGTTGTTGCATGTTGGGATTCTATGGTTATATGTCACTCTATCATCTTGTCTAACTTTTGGAGAATTGAGTATAATTGTGCACGTTGTTACATTTTGATTTTAGTAGGATGTTAGGCTAGTTTAGAACTCATTGATATCTTACTGAGTCGTTGATTTATATTTTATCGATAGGTACGGTTAATGTGTGTAATGAGTGTGCAGGTGACAGGTTACAGGAGAACGTGGGATTCAGGCCAGCTACACAACTTTGCACAAGTAGCCCATGGGCTGAGTCCTAGCCATGTTCATTGTGTGGAACCTTAGTATTGGAGTTATTGTTTTGGGCACCATGAGTGACCCCTTTTTGTATAATGTAATATGTCTAGTATTATTAATTTTTCTTAGGGTGATTAGTTATGTTGTAAACTTGTTTTTGGGAGTTAATGATCCCTTTTCATTAAGTTTTGATTTAGATTAATGATGTAATTAATTTTGGGTGTTTAGGGTCACATGTGAACCCCTGGGTGGTCCCCACACCCTCTAACCTTGTGCCTAACTTTGCCAAACCCGAAATTGGGTTATTTTGGGCATTTTTAGGGTCCCCTTTTTAGTTTAGGAGTTCCCTTAACATGAAAATGAGCCCTTGGACCCTACCTAATAGGTAGGGGGCTTATTTCCAAGGCTAGAGGGAGTTTTCCCTCCCTTTTTGCCTCTTTTTGGTCACATCCATGTAAGGGGTGTGGATTAGAGTGCTTGTTAAAAGTTGCACTAAGATTGTTTTGTTATCAATTTAGGTAATTTGGGAGAAGAGGGCTAAAAGACATTTTACCCCTTTCTCTCTTTTGTTTTGGCATCTTTGACCTTGAAGGAGGAGAGGGGTGACACATGTCACCCCCTCATTTGTGAGGATTTTTTCTTGCTCCTCTTCAAATTCCCCTTCATGGAAAAAGAAGAGGACTTTTTTTGGAACTTCTTGCTTGGATGCTTGTGTGATTTGGAGCTAGAGGTTGTTTGGGTCAAGGAGTGGAGAAGTTTGAAGTTGGAAAGATTTTTGGAGAGCTTTCTTTGAGGTAGGATCTTAAGTTTTATTGTATGTGTGTATTCATCTTAGTTGTTAGATTGCCTGCTTGAAATTGATTTTGTTGCATATGGATTTTGGTTGTTGTTGCTTGTTTTACTCCCTCCATCATATGGCATGATGGAGTTTTGGAGTTTGTGGGGGAAGAGAGAGATTTTTTTCCCTCTCAATCCTCAAGGCTTGATGGAAAAGCCTTGTAGGGTCTTAGTGTTTTCCTCTCAATTGGTTGAGGTGGGGAAGTTGATTCATTTGGCTTGAATCTCCTTCCCCATTCTTGGTAAGGAAACCCCTTTGGGGTTCGAAAATCCTTCCAAGAAGGACTTGGAGAAAGGGTGGAGGAATAAGGAGGGTATGGAGGTCTTGCTATTGTGCTTATAATCTTGGTAACAAATTTTGGAGAACTCCTCTCCTCTCTTCCCCATTTTTTTTTTTGAGGTAAAACTTGGGTTCTCCTCTTTTCACCTTGTAAAATTTAGAGTCTTGTCTTAGATTTTTGTCTTATTTTTGTGTGGATGTATTATTGATTGTTCACCTCACTCTTTTGCAAGCTGTGGTTAGTTTCCCTCTTTCTCATGGGCTTGGGGAGGATAGCATGCATCCCAACCTTGGGAAAGACATGTAATGATGCCTATGGTTGGGTGGAAAACAAACTCTTGTCCTTGTTAGTTTTTCTTGAAGGCATGTACATTGGGATCTCTTGTTGGAAGTGGGTTGTTGGTTGGAGCTCTTTATCTCCTTCACTCTATTGTGGACATTACCTCTTGTCTCTTAAAAAGAATGGATTAATGGAATCTTCATTGTTGTAAAACCTCTTCTTTGTATTTGTAAATTTCTTTAAACAAGTGTAAGCTACTCTTGAGCAAACTCTCTCTTCAAGCTTGTAAGAAGTCTTGTAATAAACTTGAGTAGTTATGTATTGGTGTATGTTTTGTATATGGAACTTCAAATCTTGGAAAGGAGTTGATAGTTTTCTCCTTATGTATTTAAGCATGATTATGAAATATGAAGTATTGAGTTATTGAGAGATTGTGCAAAAGAAGAATTGTAAAATATTGTATTTCTTTAAAATACATTTAATAGAAGTATTTTTACATCTCTTTAACATGCCTTGTTCTTGGAATTTTATTTGACAAAATGGATTGTTATTTGAAATGAAACTATTTATGCTATATGGAGTTTACTAGTTAACATTGGAAGAAACTATTATTATTTTGGAATATACATCTCTTGTAAAGTATCATGGATTTAGAAAACTAAGTGGAGCTAGATTGAAAAGACAATATATTATTTGTTGGAGATTTTTTTATTGTGGGTAAATCTGAAATAATTATTTAGTTACCATCTTTGAAAAGAGAAGATTGTCAAATAGGCAGTTGTGGGATTTCATATTGTATGGAAATATGACTCCTCTTGCATTATGCCTCATTCTTGCAAATATCCCTCCTCTTGTAATTGTTTGATAATATTATTAAATGAAATGAAAATTTGTATTAGTTCCCTTTCCATGTGTAGTTCAAGAAATTGTTTTCTTTTCAAATCTTATACCTATTTTATATATATATATATATATATATAATGGATATACATATTTTGAAACAGATAAATGATAATAAATAATTTAATGTATAAATGAAAATACACAAAATAAAAATATAAAATAACAAATATATATATATATATATATATATCGGTATATTAATAAGATATATTTATATTATTAAAAATAAAATAAACAAAAGAAAGAGCAATGGTCAATTTTATTTTTGTTTTTTTGGGTTTAGAGTTGGGTGTGGGGAGGGCCGAACTTGCCCCACACACCCCCGACTTCCAAAGCCACGTCTGCCGCACAGCCGCATCACGCCCCCGGCCGCACTGCACAGCCATAGGCCTCCTCACTGTCCCCTTCAGCCCACACTGTCCCCTCCACACTGCGCGCACCAAGAATACCTCCTCCACGCGGCCCCTCACACACCCTCTCTCCACAAATCTGCCCCACACCTACAATTTTTTTTTTAATAATTTTTATAATAATATATATATATATATATTTTTACTTCATATAAAAAATTTACAGTAAGGGTTTACACAAAAAAAGAGGAGAAACTAACTCCATAGTTCCTTCCTTACAACCTGTGACAAGAAAGAAAAAATAAATAAATGCTTCTTTTATGGTATGAATCATCTAACAATATAGTGAAAGATCAATCAAACTCCATGACTCCTCTAACACAACCTGTAAGAAGAAATAAACCCAAATAAGAGAAAATAACATGAAAAAGCAAAGAAAAGGAAATGACAAAGAAGTTAGGGCAAACTTTAGGGATTTTTCAAAACCAATGGACAAGATTGATTTAATCCTAGGGTCCACATTCAACCCTACACACATTAAGTCATGGGTAATTTTGTGGGAAATGATTTTATTTAAGGATGAGTAATTATTTCTCTTTGGGGTGAATTCTAATTAAATGAGATATAGATTAAAAATGTGTAAATTTTATAGAGGTTGGATAATTAAAATTAATTTAATTTAATGTCTTAGGCAACCTCAGGAAATCAATAATTAATATGACTTAAATATTAATGAAAAGGGGGTAAAGTAGAACTTTAGTTACCTTCCAAATTTTTTTATCCCAAATGGTTAGTAATATTTGGTTGAATTCCATTCCCGAGGTGGGACATTACATATGGTATCGAGCGGAGGTTCGCACACGTAGACACTCCGGTAATCAAACAACTAATTAACAACATTGGTAACAACGTTAAAAAGTAAATAAATAAACACTATCCGCAACCATTTAATAACTTCTTCGCTCACCTCGTGCACAGGATGGCACCCAAGAGGGGACGATCAGCTAGAGGTTTGGGGCATAGTGCACCTATGTGGGAGCCACTGCACCCGAATTTGGGCCTCAGATATTAGAGGTCCTGCAGCAGCTGATAGGTGTTGTGGAGTAGTGTCTTCCACCACCGCAGGAGGCGAGAGAGGAGATACCTTTGGTAGACAAGGAGCCGATAGGCGAGGACGTGCATTCAGAGCCACCAGAGCACAATACACTAAGGCAGGAGAGGTCACGTAGCCCTTTCGTTCATGACGAGAGGGAAGCCTCGTTCTCTGTCGTAGCCGCTCACATAGTCTCAAGGGACCATTTAGGGATAGGTGACCCTTTCTCCTGTTGGACTACATTGCTAGGATCGAGATACAAGCAGTGTGATCAGGGATCTTCTTCGCTTGTAGCCACCCACCTACACCGGCTCTACAGATGGCTTTAGGGATGAGTCATGGCTCCTTAGCTTGGATAGTTGCTTTGGCTTGCACTCTTACGAGAGAAACGTCAAGGCAAGGTTTGCTATACACCTCCTTCGAGATGCAACAGGTGTTTGGTGGAGGAATGAGGAGCGTAAGCTCCATCTAACTCAAGAGATAGTGACCTGGGAGATGTTCGAGGAGTGATTCAGGGCTTGTTATATGTCAGAGCACTTCATGTAAAGAGGATTGATGAGTTTCATGACTTACGACAAGGATTTGGCATAATAGCGCAGTATGAGAGTAGGTTCCTGGATCTTCTGCAGTATGTGGATTACCTGCAAGATGAGAAATTACAGGTTAACAGGTTTATTCGAGGCCTTAATGTAGATATAGCAGGAGCAGTTAGGATGTTATCTCCTCCCACACTTGAGAAGGCCATTGAGAAGGCCTACTTAGCTGAGGAGAACAGGACCAAGGCATAGGAGCATCGAGATAGAAACAAGAGCAAGTTTCAGGAGAGGATACATGCCTTTCAGAGTCAGAGGTCATAGGTATTGTACCACCCCCTAGAGGATGATTTTGGCCTTCGCCAAGAACCATGAGGGCTCTCTTTGCACTGCGGTGATAGACACAACAATAGAGCCACCCACGGTAGGGGCTAGACAGGACACATGGATTTTAGAGAGGTGGTTCTAGAGGTGGTTTTGGTGGAGCCGGGATAAGAGGTAGGGTACTCGGTGAGGGAAAACCAGCTCACACGTAGCGGGTTTGCTAGGGTTGGGTGACATGATCGCACACCCGAGTACGGAGGAGCCCATCTCGGGGGTACATGAGGATGTTTTATTTGTGGATCCCCAGATCACTATGTGCACATGTGCCTGCATAAACCCAATACCATGGATGCACAGAGAGTTGCTAGATCCAAACAGATGGTGGGTGATGTAGGACGTGCTCATCGTGTATATACACGTGGTTGAAAACTGCCAGCCGAGCATCGAGCCATAATCATTGAGACGACAGGTACTATCAAGGGTATTTGTATCTCAGTACTTTTTGATTCAGGTGCTTCAGATTCTTTTATATCACCTTATATAGTGGACTAGTGTGGGCTAGTGGTGGCTAGGCAACCAGATAATTGGTAGGTTGAGTTGGCCTCTGGGGCCAAACTCGCCATGGACTCATATGTGGAGAGTTGTGTACTTGATTTAGGAGCCTTCTCCACTACTCTTGACCTTCGAGTTATCCCTCTAGGTTCTTATCAGGTAGTGTTGGGTATGGATTGGCTCGAGGCTCATCGAGCTAAGGTGGATTGTAAAAAAGGTCATTGAGTGTCAGGATGATCTTGGGAGTGCAGTTGTGATATCAGGGATGTAGAGACCTATCTCCTTACGCATGATATCGACTACGCAACTCAAGCGAGCATGCGAAAGGGTGTCAGTTGTTTGCTATCACCATCTGTGATCGATCAGAGAGCACTCCAGAGCACTCAACCTTAGATGACCATGTAGTTTTGAAGGAGTATACAGATGTGTTTCCAGGCAGAGCTTCCAGGGTTACCACCCCGCAGAGAGGTAGATTTCACCATTGATTTAATACCTAGATCTGCACCAGTTTCTAGGGCACCTTATCGGATGACGACTCCAGAGCTTCATGAGCTCAAGATTCAGTTAGAGGAGTTATTAGATAAGGGTCTCATTCGCCCTAGTGTATCTCCTTGGGGAGCGCCAGTCATATTTTTGAAGAAGAAGGATGGTTCTCTCAGACTTTGTGTAGAATTTTGATAGCTCAATAAGGTCACAATAAAGAACCGTTATCCACTCCCTAGGATTGATGACTTGTTTGATCAGATGTGGGGAGCAAGAGTGTTCTCCAAAATTGATCTCAAGTCAAGATATCATCAGTTGCACATTTCAGATGTAGACATTCATAAGACAGCATTTCACACACGTTATGGGCATTATGAGTTCACAGTTGTTCCATTTGGATTGACCAATGCCCCAGCTGTCTTCATGAGCCTCATGAATGAAGTATTTAGGAAATTTCTGGATCGCTTTGTTTTAGTGTTCCTTGATGATATATTGATTTATTCTCATTCGAGGAGGAACATGAGGAGCATTTGAGGCAGGTACTTCAGGTTTTGAGAGAGCAGAAGTTATATGGGAACTTGGAAAAATGTAGCTTCTTTTAGACAAAGATTCGATTGGGTCATATCATATCGGAAGAGGGTATCTCCGTAGATCCCTCTAAGATACTGAACTATCATGGATCGGTCAACACCCACATCGATTCGAGGTGAGGAGTTTCATGGGTTTAGCAGGGTATTACCGTAGGTTCATACAAGACTTTTCTAGGATTGCTCACCCTATCACTTCTCTTCAGAGGAAAGGGAAGAAGTTTGATTGGTCAGAAAAGTGTGAGTAGGCCTTTCAGTTGCTTAAGGAAAGGTTAACCATGACGCCCATCTTAGCAGTTCTAGACCCAATAGAGGATTTTGTTGTTTGCACCAATCCATCACTAGAGGGTTTGGGAGCGCTTCTTATGCAAGAGCATCGGATTATTGCTTTTGAGTCTAGTAAGCTCAAGGATTATGAGCTAAATTACCCTACTCATGACTTGGAGCTTGCAGCAGTTGTTCATGCACTAGTGCGTTGGTGACATTTATTTTTGGGTATACCTTTCTTTTTGAGGATGGATCATCGTAGCTTACAGCATATCTTCTCACAGCCAAACCTCAATGCTCGTCAATGGCGTTAGATGGAGTTCCTATGTGAGTATGACATGGAGGTGCAGTATATCAAAGGAAAGGAAAATGTTGTTGCAGATGCACTTAGTAGATGACGACATGTGCTTGCTTCTTTGACACTTCAGTCAGATTTGAGAGGCAGGATTCTTGAGCACCTTCCAGAGGACAAAGTTTTATGAGGGAGCTAGATAGATGTTGGAGTCACAGGGTTCATTAGAGGGTAGATATTCTGGGTGTGTTTTAGAGACAGATGGTTTGCTTTGGTTCCATAGGCACATCTACGTGCCTAATTCAGTGATCTACATAGTTTCATCCTCTCAGAGGCTCATCGAGCCCCATATGTGGCACATCCAGGAGTGAAGAAAATGCATGCCGATCTAAGGGAGTTATATTATTAGCCAGGTCTTCGACGGGACATAGCAGATTTTGTTGCATGTTTCCTTGAGTGCCAGAGGATCAAGGTAGAGCATTCTCATCCCGTAGGAATTTTACATCCTCATGATATTCCTAAGTGGAAATGGGATGTGATTTCCATGGATTTCATAGTCGACTCCTATGTCTTCTTATCGTCATGATGCCATTATGGTCACCATGGATAAGTTGACCAAGGTTACACACTCTTGCCAACCAAGGTCACCTATAATGCATAGGCCATTGCCAAAGTATTTATGGAGGACATTGTTAGGTTGCATGGGATTCCAAAGACCATCATTAATGACAGGGATACCATCTACACTTCAGTTTTCTGGACTTCCTTTCAGACTACTCTGGGTACTCAAATTAATTTCAGTTTAGCTTATCATCCAGAGATAGATGGGTAGACAGAGAGAGTTAATCAGGTGTTGGAGGACATGTTGAGAATGCATGTGATGGATCAGTAGAAGAAATGGGTAGATTATTTGCATTTAGTTGAGTTTGCCTACAACAACAACTATCATAGTTCCATTAGTATGGCTCCTTACCAGGCTTTGTATGGACAACCTTGCAGGACACCTTTGAGTTGGGATAGACTGGATGACAGGATTATTCGGGATTGACCTACCTTCGTGGATTTGGAATAGTAGGTTGTGCTGATTAGACAACGTCTTGAGCAGGCCAGAGCACGCTAGAAGGCGTATGCAGACACCAAGAGGATTGATCGTCACTTCTCAGTGGGTGATAAAGTCTTCTTGAGAGTTCACCCGCATAAGAGTCCAATCTGTAAGGAAAGGGTTCTAAGCTTTCACCTCGTTTTGTGGGGCCTTTTGATATTTTAGAGGTCATTGGTCCAGTTTGCCTATTGCCTAGCTTTGCCACCATGCCTTGCATGGGCCCACGATGTTTTTCATGTTTCTGTACTACGTAGATATGTACCTGATGTTTCTCATGTCTTGGATTGGTCAACATTACAGGTAGAGGATGGAATATAGTGGAGACTGGAGCCCATATGCATACTGGAACATAGGAGGTTGGCCCTTCGGGGTTGAGACTTGGACCAGGTTAGAGTGCAATGGGACTGATACGATGAGACAACAACCACTTGGGAGGATGTGACACCTTTGAGGGCTAGATATCCCTATCTCTTTCAGTGACTTCTAGGAGGAAATCTAATTTTAGTAGAGGAGGATGTAGTGCCCACATTTTTATAGCTCAGTTACTTGTTGTTTCCTTACTCATTGACATGTTTCAGCAGGGATTGTTATATTTTGGACATTATATTTAGAGATTTGATCTTATTAGACATGTATGGACATTTAGGCGTATGGCACCAATTTAGCTTAATTTATATGTTGTCGCATTATCATATGATGTCATGGATACTAATGGATATGATGTTGTTTTTGGAACGTAATTATATTGATGAAAACTTAGTTGTTACATGTTGGGATTCTATGGTTATATGTCACTCTATCATCTTGTCTAACTTTTGGAGAATTGAGTATAATTGTGCACGTTGTCACATTTTGATTTCAGTAGGATGTTAGGCTAGTTTAGAACTCATTGATATCTTACTGAGTCATTGATTTATATTTTATCGGACAGGTATGGTTAATGTGTGCAATGAGTGTGCAGGTGACAGGTTATAGGAGAACATGGGATTCAGGCCAGCTACACAACTTTGCACAAGCAGCCCACGGGCTGAGTCCTAGCCATGTTCATTGTGTGGAACCTTAGTATTGGAGTTATTGTTTTGGGCACCATGAGTGACCCCTTTTTGTATAATGTAATATGTCTAGTATTGTTAATTTTGCTTAGGGTGATTAGTTATGTTGTAAACTTGTTTTTGGGAGTTAATGATCCCACTTTCATTAAGTTTTGATTTTGATTAATGATGTACTTAATTTTGGGGGTTTAGGGTCACATGTGAACCCTTGGGTGGTCCCCACACCCTCTAACCATGTGCCTAATTTTGCCAAACCCGAAATTGGGTTATTTTGGGCATTTTTAGGGACCCTTTTTAGTTTGGGAGTTCCCTTAACATAAAAATGAGCCCTTGGACCCTACCTAATAGGTAGGGGGATTATTTCCAAGGCTAGAGGGAGTTTTCCCTCCCTTTTTGCTTCTTGTTTGGTCACATCCATGTAAGGGGTGTGGATTAGAGTGCTTGTTAAAAGTTGCACTAAGATTGTTTTGTTATCAATTTAGGTAGTTTTAGAGAAAAGGACTAAAAGACATTTTACCCCTTTCTCTCTTTTGTTTTGGCATCTTTGACCTTGAAGGAGGAGAGGGGTGACACATGTCACCCCATCATTTGTGAGGATTTTTACTTTCTCCTCCTAAAATTCCCCTTCATGGAGAAAGAAGAAGACTTTTTTTGGAACTTCTTGCTTGGATGCTTGTGTGATTTGGAGCTAGAGGTTGTTTGGGTCAAGGAGTGGAGAAGTTTGAAGTTGGAAAGCTTTCTAGAGAGATTTCTTTGAGGTAGGCTCTTAAGTATTATTGCATTTGTGTATTCATCTTAGTTGTTAGATTGGCTACTTGAAATTGTTATTGTTGCATGTGGATTTTGGTTGTTGTTGCTTGTTTTACTCCCTCCATCATATGACATGATGGAGTTTTGGAGTTTGTGGGGGAAGAGAGAGGGATTTTTCCTCTCAATCCTCAAGGCTTGATGGACAAGCCTTGTAGGGTCTTAGTGTTTTCCCCTCAAATGGTTGAGGTGGGGAAGTTGATTCATTTGGCTTGAATCTCCTTCCCCATTCTTGGTAAGGAAACCCCTTTGGGGTTTGAAAATCCTTCCAAGAAGGACTTGGAGAAAGGGTGGAGGAATAAGGAGGGTTTAAATGATATAGGAGCAATAAGGAGGGTATGGAGGTCTTGTTATTGTGCTTATAATCTTGGTAACAACTTTTGGAGAACTCCTCTCCTCTCTTCCCCATTTGTTTTTGAGGTAGAACTTGGGTTCTCCTCTTTTTCACCTTGTAAAATTTAGAGTCTTGTCTTGGATTTTTGTCTTATTTTTGTGTGGATGTATTATTGATTGTTCACCTCACTCTTGTGCAAGTTGTGGTTAGTTTCCCTCTTTCCCATGGGCTTGGGGGAGGCTAGCATGCATCCCAACCTTGGGAAAGGCATGTAATGATGCCTATGGTTGGGTGGAAAAACAAGCTCTTCTCCTTGTTGGTTTTTCTTGAAGGCATGTACATTGGGATCTCATGTTGGAAGTGGGTTGTTGGTTGGAGCTCTTTATCTCCTTCACTCTATTGTGGACATTACCTCTTGTCTCTTGCAAAGAATGTTTTAGTGGAATCTTCATTGTTGTAAAACCTCTTCTTTGTATTTGTAAATTTCTTTAAACAAATGTAAGCTACTCTTGAGCAAACTCTCTCTTCAAGCTTGTAAGAATTCTTGTAATAAACTTGAGTAGTTATGTATTGGTGTACGTTTTGTATATGGAACTTTAAATCTTGGAAAGGAGTTGATAGTTGTCTCCTTATAAACTTAAGTATGATATTGAAATATGAAGCATTGAGTTATTGAGAGGTTGTGCAAAAGAAGAAGTATTTAAAAATATTGTATTTCTTTAGAATACATGTAATAGAAGTATTTAACATCTCTTTAACATGCCTTGTTCTTGGAATTTTATTTGACAAAAGGGATTGTTATTTGAAATGAAGCTACTTCTGCTATATGGAGTTTACTATCAACATTGGAAGAAACTATTATTATTTTGGAATATACATCTCTTGTAAATTATCATGGATTTAGAAAACTAAGTGGAGCTAGAGTGAAAGGGCAATATATTATTTATTGGAGATTTTTTTTTATTGTGGGTAAATCTGAAATAATTATTTAGCTACCATCTTTGAAAATATGAGTTTTTCAAATAGGCGGTTGTCGGATCTCATATTGTATGAAAATATGACTACTCTTGCATTATGTTCCATTCTTGCAAATATCTCTCCTCTTGTAATTGTCTGATAATATTATTAAATGAAATGAAAATTTGTAGTAGTTCCCTTTCCATGTGTAGTTCAAGAAATTGTTTTCTTTTCACATCTTATACCTATTATATATATTTTGAAATAGATAAATGATAATAAATAATTTAATGAGATAAATGAAAATACACAAAATAAAAATATATAATAACAAATATATATATATATATATGTATATATATATATATATATATGTATATATATATATATGTATATATATATATGTATATATATATATATATGTATATATATATATATGTATATATATATATATGTATATATATATATATGTATATATATATGTATATATATATATGTATATATATATATATATATATATATATATATATATATATATATATATGTATATATATATATATATATATATGTATATATATATATATATATATATATATATATATATATATATATATATATGTATATATATATATATTATATTCATATATAATATGTATATATATATATCATATATATATTTATATATATTTAAATATAAAAAAAAGGGTTTACACAACTAACTCCATAGTTCCTTCCTTACAACCTGCAACAAGAAAGAAAAATAAAGAAATGCTTCTTTTATGGTATGAATCATCTAACAATATAGTGAAAGATCAATCAAACTCCATGACTCCTCCAACACAACCTGCAAGAAGAAATAAAACCAAATAAGAGAAAATAACATGAGAAAGCAAAGAAAAGGAAATGATAAAGAAGTTAGGGTAAACTTTAGGGCTTTTTCAAAACCAAGGGATAAGATTGATTTAATCCTAGGGTCCATATTCAACCCTACACACATTAAGTCATGGGTAATTTTGTGGGAAATGATTTTATTTAAGGATGAGTAATTATTTCTCTTTGGGGGTGAATTCTAATTAAATGAGATATAGATTTAAAAATGTGTAAATTTTATAGAGGCTAGATAATTAAAATTAATTAGAATTAATGTCTTAGGCAACCTCGGGAAATAAATAATTAATATGACTTAAATATTAATGAAAAGGGGGTAAAGTAGAACTTTAGTTACCTTCAATTTTTTTTTATCCCAAATGGTTAGTAATATCTGGTTGAATTCCGTTCCCGAGGCGGGGCATTACATAGTGGTGACATTGGCATTGCACGAGGGTGCCTAAAATCCACCTACTATTTATTTGGTAGAACTCCATTGCCATATAGGATTTTGAAGGTTCAATTTACTACACGAAAAATTCAAATAGTTTCAAGACCCAAGTTACACATAGAAGAAGATCAAGGAGTAATACACAAAACCAAATAGTATTAAGAGTAGAGATTAGAAAAGGACATAAGTGTATGAAAAGGGCCATAATAAGGTTACAATTTGTCCTGTGTCATATACTTTGGTCCATGCAACAATTAGACACACATTTTTAAAAATATTCTCTCATTAGGTAATTTCCAACCTATTTCAGTCATTATGACAGCCTAGATCATCACATAGAGTAAGATATTAGCTAAGTTGTCTTCTCTATCACATTACAAATTCTTTATAATTAGTGCTTATCTTTTTTATCATTACTTAATGGTTATTATTGATATTGCTGTAGTTAGATTTGGAAACTAATTGATTAGAATAATCTACCATCGATTACTACCCCCATAGAGAAATAACCAATTTAGGTTAAATCCAACATTCAATTTGATTATGTAACTACCATGTATACAATTTTTAGATCTACACTTTGTATAGTTTGCTGAGGCCATTTATCATAACACTTGTAATTGTGCCCATGTAAGTTGTGAATTTGGTACAAATACCCACTTAAAAGACCTTGTTATGGTTGGATCAGTGTAGAAGGAATTTTATAAGTGTTTATGCATTTACTTTAATTTTCTTGTTTATACTTTATGTTTTGTCTCGAGTTTTATGTATTTGTGTGATATTTCCATCTTCTTGAAGTAGATATCATTTACTTATCAATTAAAATATATTTCGATCATTTCTTAGAGTTAAATTCTCACTTCGTACACATCCAATAGTGTTATGTACCTCATTTCTTTGCTACAAATTTCCTCAAACTCTTGTACTTCTCATGCCTTGTCAAGAAAATATTGGTTTGAGAGTGAGAATGGTTTTTAGATCCATCTTCACCAATAAAAGGGGTATATTCCAATGCATTAGATTCATTTCTCTTTCTTCCCCACCCTTCTCCTCTTTTACACTTTTTAATGACCCTTTCTAGATTAGATTTAATTTAGGAAAAAGATTACAATTCAATTATATTGCTAACTCTTTATGGTTGTAGATGATACTCATTATCTAATATACCCTATATAAGAAAATATTATTCATAATGAATGAATAACATATCAACCTCACATGTACCCACACTAAACCATTTGAGGACAAATCCCTAATTTTTCCCATTGTAGAACCCATCTACAATCACACTAGAACTAATGAATGAACTAGAAAATGCGCTTTAGAAAAATTTGCACCACCCATTACCAAGAATTTGTAAGATTAAACCTTGGGGATATTCCTATATATGCAACCCATTACACTATCACATTTTTTATGTACATGCCTTCTTTTCGAGAGAGGTAGATCCTTGCTTGTTTTCATAGAGTGCCACCTAATTTTACCTCCATTTATGTAATGACCATTTTGTTGTGGATAATAACATATTTGGCTTGAGGATTCTGATGTTTTTATCAACATATCTAGTGCTAGAGGGAGGTTTTGTTTATTCTAGCATGATATCATAGTGCATCCATTACACACTATGTGGAAAAAATCTCGAGGGGTACAACTTTTAAACTTTTTACTGCATTTCTTTTTAAAATATTCCAATTGCATCATGGCTATGCATTGATTGGGAGAATTTCATAATATAATATCTATCCCAAGAGTCCAATATGACCCAACTAATGAAATTTATGAGTGGTATTAAAAAATATGAGCACGAAGAATCCATAATCTGAGAGGAGCATGTTACCAAATTCAAATAATTTTTCTTATAAATTATATCATCCATGTATACATTGATTGCCACATGTTCCATATTTATCTCATCAAATTACCTACCCATGATATCTCACAAATCTGAATTGGTTAATCACATCTTGGGGTA
The DNA here is from genome assembly GCA_018340775.1 of Taxus wallichiana var. yunnanensis. NCBI lineage: Eukaryota > Viridiplantae > Streptophyta > Pinopsida > Cupressales > Taxaceae > Taxus > Taxus wallichiana. The sequence continues at coordinate 147,158,752 of CM031239.1, read as the reverse complement.
ACTTTGAGGAAAACTTCCTTGATTATTTTTCTATCTTCACAAATCACATAGTCTCCTACTTCTATTTATCTTTTCTAGTAAAGGAGAAACTGAACCCATGGGTGTTTTCAACATATTTTTCTCCTAATGTAAAAGAGGATAAGGGATACCTTTTCCATCACCGAGCCAAACATCATAGAAATATTTCTTTGTGCATTGGATCCCCTCTTCTCTATTTTTACCAGAAGGACCTTGTGGTCATTACCTCTCTATTTTAAATTTTCCATGAGGCTATATTAGTGGAGAAAAAAATATAATCCCCAACCAATCCCTCCACTTGCGTAGCTACGTGTTTTCTAGCTTAGGTCATTAGATAACCCCACTTTTGTATCAAACATCCCTCCTAATTATTTTCTCAACCATGTCTACCCAAATTACAACCAAGTTTTCATTCTCACATAATCACCCATGTACTACCTTGTTTAGGTATTTATAATGTGAAGGTATATTGATATTCTATTATGACACATGATATCAATTTTTTTGTGTTTGTAATAATCATATAATTAATTTAAATATTGGTTGGGTAGTTTATTTTGATAGTTCTGATTATAATATTGAAATTGTTTGTTTAGGAGAAGAAGAGGAAGTGTGTGAAGAATAATAGGTGCATGATGGGAAAATAAAAGGTACACGCTTTAAAATTTCACAAAAATATGCAAAAACCAACTTTTAACATCATGAATTGGTGAATGAGTCATTTTAAGACCACCCTTATTGAAAAAGTGAGTGCAATAGTTAAGATGAATCGAGTGATGTGGTTTTTGCACTTGTCAACAATACATATAAAATAGTACAAAAATGAGTGATAATGCCATTCTTAGAGGCATGGGGATAATATATTTTACCTACCCAAGTGGTGTAGGGTTTACAATGAATCACATTTAGAGATAACTTCTCCAATGTTTCTATCATCTCTACATAGCCCATACAAATATAAATACATGCAAAGGGAAAATTTTTCTATGACACCACTTTATTCACCGCACCACAAGATTGATTCAGTGATAAGAATGCCTCATGAAGGAATTTAGAAATATGAAGAAGATGCATTAGAAGAGGAAGAAAAACTTAAGGATTCAATAAAATCTTACAACTAAAGAGTGTTGCACAATTTTTGTATATCATGAGGAAATAGATTTTCCCAAGATTGTTGTACCCAAAAATGTGATCAACATAGTAATTTAAATAAAGGACTTATGTACCTTCTCTTGGTTTGAGTATGAGGTGACAATTCACCCCTTTTTCATGCTTTCACTCCATTCCTGTAATCCAATGTAATAATCATGTACATATTAAGCATATGTATGTATTTGAGTTTAAAATTTTAATTGATTTATCTAGAGAATTCAATGATGTTCATGTGTACCTAAAAATAAAAAATTCAGAGGATCTTACTGATATTCTTGAGTGAAATTGTTTTCAATTAAAATGTTCAGTCCACCCTCTCTGCCCCAATTGTATATATTGACTAGTTTAGGCTAGTAAGATTTTCTTTCATTAGAGTAGTTCAATTTTTCTTTCTTTCATTAGTTGTTTTTCTCAATAAAGGTGAAATTGTAGCATGAAATACTTATCCTAACATATTTGTATTGATTATCGTAATTGGTTTTAATTTTCCCATTATGTAATTATTTAATTTGTTAAGGAAACCATATGTATGTTTTCATGCTCACAACTATGGCAAAATGCTATTTTTATGATATGAATGTTTAAATTTAAAAATAATTGAAAAGCCTTAGGATGAATATAAATACTTGTGGTCAATTATTTTTATTTTTTCAAAATAGAAGATAAATATTTGTTTTGTAGTTATCTCATAGATTTAGAAAAGTTTTTATTTTGAAGGGGAATAACCCACACTTTATTAATGTAAAATATTACCTTTTGGGTGTATGAGAAAGCTTGAGAGGAAATAATACACAATTTAGCTTTCTTAAAACATCCTCCAACCTGGCTAACTTGGCACCCAAACTACTTGAGAGAAGAATTCCTCCTAATGGAATTGAGAAATATGAAGAAGATGCATTAGAAGAGGAAGATAACCTTAAGGATTCAATAAAATCTTACAATTAAAGCGTGTTACACAATTTTTGTGTATCATGAGGAAATAAATTTTCCCAAGATTGTTATACCCAAAAATGCGCTCAACATATTAATTTAAGTAAAGGACCTATGCACCTTCACTTGGTTTGGATATGAGGTAACAATTCACCCTCTTACATAGTTTCACTCCATTCCCGCAATCCAAGGTAATAATCATGTACACGTTAAGCATAGGTATGTATTTGAGTTTAAAATTTTAATTGATTTATATTGAGAATTCAATGATGTTCATGTGTACCTAAGAATACAAAAATCAAAGGATCTTACCGATATTCCCGAGTGAATTTTTTTAATGAAATTTTTTTAGGTCCACCCTCCCAACCCTAGTTGTATATATTGACTAATTTAGGCTAGTAAGATTTTATTTCATTAGAATAGTTCAATTTTTCTTTATTTCATTAGTTATTTTTCTCAATAAAGGTGAAATTTCAGCATGAAATATTCATTCCAACATATTTATACCGATTCTTGTCATTGGTTTCAATCCCATTATGCAATTATTTAATCATAAGGAAACCATAGGTATGTTTTCATGCTCAAAAAAATGGTAAAATGCTATTTTTATGATACAAATATTTAAATTTAAAATAATTGAAAAGCCTTAGGATGAAAATAAATACTCGTGCTCAATTATTTTTCTTTTTCAAAATAAAAGATAAAATCTGTTTTGTAGTTATCTCATAGATTCAAAAATTTTTATTCTCAAGGGGAATCACTAACATTTTATTAATGTAAAATATTAACTTTTTGGTGTATGAGAAATATTAAGAGGAAATAATCCTCACTTCATCTTTCTTAAACCATCCTCCAACCTAGCTAACTTGGCACCCAACCTCGCTTAAGAGGAAGAAAAGATAAATTTCTTGAGTAAAAGTGTTTTAAAAGATTTATGAACTTAAGAGTGTTTAGTTAATCTCCATTGGGGTTATGAATTCTGATGACATTGGTATTTATTCTATAAAAACCCTTATAGAGGTAGAAAAATACCTCATCCTTTCCCTCCCATCCATTCCCATCAAAATATAAAAATACAAAAGTAGAATAAAACCTTGTTAGCAAATAAGCTAAGTGATCACTCTTTGTGCAAGACTAGAAATCCAAAAGATAGTAAATTATCCCCACTTGCAAACACTTGAATCTTTGAAAGTATTAAATTTTAGTATGTTGTGTTAGGAAATAAGGGATAAAATATGTGGAACAATCCCACAAAAACCACAATAGTAGAAACTAATATGCGAAAAGTATCACATATCTAAAATAAAAAAACACAACACATGAATAGTGTTTAATTTGGTTCACCCAATTTGGGATATGTACACCAAGAATAAATTGCTTAGATTTTATTACAAGATAAATATTTCTCTCAATACAATACCCAGATCTTTTTGGAGTTGTGCTCAACAAACTCTCTTGAATTCACACATGTATAATGTTCTATATGCATACTATATTCCCATCTATATATAAGTACATCAATAGGAAAATGCTCAAGAAATTTTACCATACCGTGGGTACCAAAACCATGGACCAAAACTACCCCATAAACCTATGGGTAAAAATACTACCCATATAAGAAGATCATGTTTCCCAAGGTATCATGTACATTTTTCAAGGGTATTTTTTTCAAGAAAACTATAGAGAGTGTACAATACTTTTAGTGTATAATGTTTAACACTTCCACACATGAAAACAAGCTCCACAACATAACATGTTGCATATTAATAATGAATATTTTGATTTGAAAATTTAAATCCTTATAAACATGTTAATTTGTGTTTTTTTAAATGTGAAATAAAGATTCTGGGTTCTAACCGTTTCACAATTCTAAAAAATTATCAAGAGAATTTTCTAATAGAGTCACCATTTTTTGTTGTGTGTACAAAACATGCCCTAATTTTCCTTGAGGAAATCATGGAACCTTAGATCTTTTCCTGAAATACAAAACTGCTTGTACATTTCAAATTTCTCATCTACACATATTTCATATCTTATTTTCTTAGGCTCCTTCACATTGTTACTTAGAACCTATTCTTATAAATCTTCATTTTTCAAGCATAAGTTTTATTCCTTGACTCGATCTTGATTGATCAAGTGAATTACTCTTGCATGTATCCTCTAAGAGATTTATGCAATGATATTGTGAAAAATTTCATCACCTGCATAATATTTTGTCCCCTTCTTCCTTTACATGTTCCCCTTCTTATATTTTAACATAACTTTTCGTATATTCCCTTCCACATGGCTCACATTATACCCATGCATTGTCTCTTCATATTATCTTAACTCCCACATGACACCAATTTTATCATAGCCTACACATATCCTTATGCATGTTCCATAGACTCCTTGTTTATCTTGGATCCATTCAAACTATTCCTTGCAATATTGCGTGAGTCTTCTCCATTTAAACAAATCCTACACACTTCATTGCATGGTCACATCATGAGTCATGTGGCATCCTCAATCTTCATGATACCTAAAATTTCCAAGTAAACTATAATAAATTATTCCCAATCCTAAAAAACACTTTGTAAATATTCACTGAAGTTGTAAATTAATGAAATACAACCCACTTGTGAAAATATAACACCTAACACTTGGATTTCTCAAGATTTATGCCATGAAGATAACATACAAATATTCATGATACATCAAAGGTTACACAAATAAAGTGTTATAGATTATTCAAGGGAAGACACCACACATAGTTGGGCACATAATAATCGTCTATTTTGCATAAACTATAAAATACCAAGATTGTGGAGACTCATGTACAAAACAAACAAAATAAAGTTTTTATAGCCAAAAATGCATTATGCAAATGATATAATGTTTTAATCACACGATTTACATTGATAATACTAAATTTATTCCTTCTTGTGCTCTATAGGAATTGAAGGCATCATTAAAAATGTTCCTCAAGGGGTATACAAAATTCAAAGATACATGCACATGTAAAAAAAGATATCCTAATGTGTGAAATGCGTAGAAGATGAACACCACCTAGTCACTAAATGAAAAAATCATTGCAAAATTCAATAAATCTTCCATATTTGACACAAAAATGCTTATTACTATAATTTATGTTAGGGAATTAAATCTTGTCCAATTTTTCAACAAAAGAGGCTTGAAAGATCTCATTGAACACTCCTTGTCAAAGAGTAGGTTCTATATGAACTTAATAAAGATTGAACTATGCTTTAAGAGACTCCTACACTCTCCAGAGAAATTTGAATTCTACATGAAATGTAATAGAGATAAAATCTAATGTTCTTCTAGATCACCTAAGGGGCATTCAATTTTATTTGATTATGCCATGTATTCAATTTATCATATATGTAGTGTGTATTTAGCTGAAGCCATTTATCATAACACTTGTAATTGTTACCAAGTAAGCTATGTTTTTCTTATAAAGACCCATTATAAAGAACTTTTTATGGCAGGATCCTTATAAAAGGAAGTTACTTTTTGTTTATGCATTTATGTTAGTTTTCTTGTTTCTACTTTTTGTTTCATCTTGAGTTTGATGTTTTTGTTTAATCTTTCCATCTGGCTGAAGTAGATCTTATTCTCTTATCAATTGACATATTTTTAGATTGTTTCTTAGATTGAATTTTTTGCTTACAATTCTAATGACATTTCTCCCCTCTTTTATTTACTAAAAATTTACTTAAGACTCCACACCTCATTCCTTGATAGAGTGAATGCTAGTATGAGTGTGAGTATAATTTTTGGATCTATCTTTACTATTTCAAATCAGAGGATATAGATTAATTATCCTTTATAACTTTTATATATATCACAAAGTAAAAATACGTGAACACTATATTTAATGTGAAAAACCCCAAGGGGGAAAAACCATAGAAAGATAAATTCCATTTAATAGAGAAACTTTATAGTCCAATAATAATCTCCTTAACCTCACTTCTCTCCCATTCTTTCCACACTTTGAGTGAATTAACCAAATATGGCACGTGACCATATTTAAATGACCCCAAGGGTCATGAACAAATTAAGTAACGGGGTGTGTACCCCAGTTTAAATAAATTAGTTATTAGATAACTAATAAAACATAACATAAAGTTTATATTAAATAATTAAGAACATAAAATACATTATAAATTATTTGATTATAAAATAAAGTTTATAAACACTTAATATTATGTTCTAACACTCCCCCTTAATATTAAGTGGGGAACCATATGCCAACATTACTGTTTGTACAACAAGATTTACAAATCCATAAACCATTAGTGAAGGTTTAGGCTAGCATATCACTTTTGAAGGATTTATAACACCTTCATCATGCTCAACTTACCTTTTGGTACAAAAGGATTTGGAATCCATAAATCAGAAGTTATGATTTAGGCTAAGCATGATTTGTGAGACTACATCTCATGGTTTCTCATGGAAAATTTTTAAAACCAAATCTCTAGGAGTCTTTTATAACACAATGACCTCCTTTACAAATAGATGCAACATACTGGACTATACATCGTAAAATTAGAGTTATAAATTTACAAAGATCATAAAGATCTTTTTACAATGCTTTACAATGGAGTAAAAGTATAGAGGAGAAGGATATATCAATCGATCGACCATTAGGAGGTGACATTGCATGCACACTCCCCTCAATATAAACTATGAAAGACCAAACATTTCAAAAAAATGTAGTATTTTATAACACGCAATGGATCATAAACATAACTGCAAATTGATCTTCAGACAAGTAGTACTGAGATCTATATCACCACAGAGGATCTTCTCTCGGATAAGGATCATATGAACATCTATATGCTTCATTTTATAATGTTGAATTGGATGCTTTAGTAAGAAAAATACAACTCTGGACATCCCATAGAAGAGGAAGAATTATTTTATCTTCCATGTTTATCTCTTACAACATCCATTTCAGCCACATGGCTTCTTTGCTTGCTTCCATCGCACTTCTCTACTTTGCCTCAATAGAAGAAATAGGGATTGTTGGTTTCTTTTATTGTTCCAAGTAATGGCACCTACACCAAAAAACTTGAACACAAATCTATATGTATATTTTATATCCAACACAACATCAACATGGTTAGAGTCATAATATCCATATAGACATCATAATAAGCATAGTATAAATCATTATTGATTTCACTTTTAACCATATGTAAAAGTTAAACACTAGTTGTATAACAACTAACATAACAATATGCTTAACAACTAACCATGTTAAAATATGTTGAAAAATTTCAACATATGGACATCTCCAATACAGAAAAAGGTGTCCCCAAGTATCATTTGATATGCTTATAATAGATACAAAATATATATTAGATACAATCAATATTGGACGTCTCCAATACAAACACAAAGGCATCCCCAAGTGTCATTTGATATGCATATAATAATATTTTAGTAATCACATACTAAGAAATGTTTTATCAACAATATATATATCTTCATTATCTATTCTAAGCCCTTTAAAAAGGTGATAAGACTGATAGATAATATCTGAATAGATAATCAAATCATACAAGAATAATCACAACATTCACTGAAAAAAGATCCACTAACTGTGGACACATCCCATGGATTTATGTGAAGTTTGCTTCAATAAATGACTGAGGAAGGGTTTTTGGTGATAGCTTACCATGTAAGCACCCTTTACACATTTCATAGGTGGTAAGTTTAAGCCATGTCATACATGATCCTAAAGAAATGATCTCAGTATTACAAACCAAAAAAGAACAATAGTTCTATTTTTAAGTAAACTACTAGGAAAAAAATGAAGAAAATCTTTAAACACATATAAGCCATTTTTTTGTATGTTTTCAGCTATAGTTACTTCTAGTTCATTTTCAATAAACCAACAGAAATTATAGTTATTCTGAGTTAACTATGAATGAAAAACAACTTAAATTCAATATAGTATATTCAAATAAAACATATACTTTTCATTTAGAGGTGATAGATGTAGTTTATAGAGTTACTACATTAGCTCTATGATTATTCTCTTCATTTTCATCTTGATTTTGATATGATTTATTCCATTTTTTATTTTTGAAATTTGAATTATTTTTTGATTTACAATATTATTTCTTATGGCCAAATTTCCCATAGTTATGACATTTACCATCAAAACTAACTTTTAAGTTTCTTGGTTTCTTGTCTTTACTAGGAGGTTTAAAAGTTGATTTTTGATTCTTGTTGAACCTAGAAGGTTTAATTTTGATTTTTGAGCAAGAAGTTCCTGAGTGGCATTCTATTTTGAATCAAAGTTTGTCATAACTTTCTCTTCCTGAATTAGGAGAGCACCGAGGGTTTAAAAATCAAGAATGTCTTATTCAGTTTGATATTTATAATTCAAAATTGAATTGAAATTTCTAAACCTTTCATGAATAATCAACTTGAATAATAAAGTAAATTAATTTGTCCTGAATTAAGTTACAATTACATCCATCCAACTAAGACTTAATATTTTTAATTTTAGCCAAATAATTTATTACTTTTTCATCTCCTCCATGGGAGTCGTCATTAGTTCTAGAATTAATTTAATGATTTTTGATAAATGCGTACCTTCATGCATCGATTTTAGTTGCATCCAAGACTCACTTGGAATTTCTTGATTCTTAATATGAAGGAGGAAATCATCTTGTACGATCCAAAAAAATAATGGAAATATATTCCTGTACCTTTGTTGTTGATATGCAGAGACATTGTCCACAGTTTCTTATCTTATAGGGTTAGCACAATGTTGGACATATAATATATCAGATCTAAGCATACATGCAATAAAAGTAGATATTCTACTAGAAGAAATATACAAAACAAGATATATAAATCAATACTAGATTTAACATGTTTCACCCAGTGTGGGCTACATCCACCAAGAAATAAGCCAATCTATTATCCAAAGCTTTCAAAAGATATACAATGAAGATTTACAATCTTCTAAACCTCTCATGATGTACAATACTTTATTTCTCTCAAACTTCTCCTTCTTTTGCAAGAATTATCCCTCTCACAAATATTTTCACAATAATCATTAACTCTCTCTTCTAACCCTATATTTCTAGCTTATAAATACCTTATACAAACTTAGGGCACTTAGCCATGCAATTACAATAAATAGATATGCTTTAATACTAAAATTAGATCTAATTCCCACGAGTTTAATAAAACACTCACGCACAGGTAACCAATGCCAATTAGCCCTAACCAATGCCGGTTATTTTCCGACCGATGCTGGTCATAGGTGAACGATGTTGGTCCCTTCATAATTAATCTCTTTGGTTTCTTTGTGTTTTCCAAAGCCAGTTGATATATCATGCTAAAATAAAGTAATTGAGCTCCACATCTCAACATGTCTTTTAGTTAGATCCTTTTTGTTCCATTCACGATCTGTATAGAGTTTGTGAGCCATGAATTATGCCTTCAATCATATTTTCTAAATGCTGTAATTATTTCCAATCAACATCTATGATTTATCAATAATGAATTGACTAGATCCCATTTTTGCATAAATAAATTTTGAATATTTAAGAACAATGAAGGTTAATAAAATTCAAGGTTAAAAAAATCCCCCTGTCATTATTCAATCCTCGCAATTAAATTTTGATGAATTCACGTCAAAATAAAGGGACATGTTAATCAAATAATCTAAACATAAGATATATTAGTTTGATAATAATAGTAATTTATCAAAATGTGAGTCATTTTTTTAGTTTTTCATAACAAAGACGACAAAAATGAATTAGGCATCTTGTCGTGAAAATACATAATTTCAATTAAAAATAATTCATGTAATATTTAAAAAATTAATTTCCTCATTTAGAATTAAAAAGGATAAATTTAAATATATACAAATTGTTTTGTGGAGCATTTCTCTTATAGCTCGGTTGAGTTGGGTTACTCAACTTGGCGAGTCAAGTTGATTAAGCCACCAACATTCATATGTCACATTAGTGTAAGCACAATTTCTACTTTATAAATTTTACAACCTTAATGCGACCGAGTCAAATACATACACCGCGACGAGTTCACATTAAGGACAAGTTGATCCTGTGGCGAGCTGCACACACAGTGCCCACTGACTATAACCGAGTTGGGTTGAGGCATACTAGATTTTAACAAAATAAGTCATGGTGTGACCTAAGTCATAACAACATTTCTATGCAATGAGCCTTTTAAAGGCTTAAATAATTTTCCTTCCCACCTATGTGGCTAATGAACTGCTATAAAAAAGAACAAGGCTCGTGGCCTAGGTGAAAAGTAGGTGTGTCGAATTGAGGGGACAACAGAGGAACATGGCGTTGTAAGAATGAGTTAGGTGGGGACACGAAAAATCCCTCCAAGTGGTAGAAACATACATTCGAGGTGTTGAATGACCCCCTAAGATAGTTTAAAAGTTTTTAAACTATATAAATTCTAAGCTTTGTAGTTTATATAATTTATTAACTATAATATAATGTTTTTAGCATAGTGTATATTAGGTGGGGCCACTTAAGCTAAAATAAATTAGGGTACATTTTTATAGTGTATAGGATATTTTAAACTATATAAAATTTTAATGTATAGTTTTTATTATACTATAGGATAAACCTTATAAACTATAGTAATTAAAAAAAACCAAATGTAACCCTTATTGAAGGGGGTCCAAAGGACACATGTAGATTATTTTGAAAATATAATAAGGTTAAAATAGTAATTGAATTTTTACTAGGGGCATGAAGTTTTTGATTCCACATGTAAATACAAGTAACATGGAATTTTATAGAGGGGACAAACAATCTCACCCTCCAATGAAATAATTTGTAATTCCTATTTTTATGAAACTTGTCTCCTCCCTTCATTTTACACTTGAATTTACCTTTGAAAACATTTAAACCTGTACAATGAAACTATAGACATATAGGAAAAATATTTCATATAAAATATTTACCCTTACCTATGTTCTTGTAATTCTTCCGCTTTGAGATTTCACGTGTAGGTAATTGTTTTGTTCCAAAGTTCTTTCACATGTGCACACACAATGTATCCAATCTATTTCCCGAAGGGAGGGGGTTTTAATTTTTTTTTCATTGAACTAACCACCCAACCACTTGAACCAAAACATCCCATAGGTTAATTAAAATATCATTAAATACACACACTCTGGTACTATGTAAAATATGAAGGATATAAATTAATTAAAATTTATAACCTTTATTAAACATTAATGTAAAATATAAATAAATATATCACAAAGTAAAAATACGTGAACACTGTATTTAACATGGAAAACCCCCGAGTGGGAAAAAACCACGAAAGAGATTTTCCATTTCATAGAGAAACTTTATAGTCCATTAATAATCTCCTTAACCTCACTTCTCTCCCATTATTTTCACCCTAAGTGAATTAACCAAATATGGATCACGACCATATTTAAATGAAGTGATGGGGTGTGAACCTAGGTTTAAATAAATTAATTATTAGATAAATAATAAAACATAACCTAAAGTTTATATTAAATAACCAAAAATATAAAACATATTCTAAATTATTTAAATATAAACTAAAGGTTATAAGCACTTAATATTATGTTTTAGCATACTAACTAGAAGGGAGTCTCTCGCCACTAAAGCTAATTCATTTCAATTTATTTCCTACCCTTCTCCTCTTTTGCACTTTTTTATTATCACTATAAAATTAGAGTTAGTCTAGGACTAAATCTCGGAATCAATTTATCTTGCTAACTTTGTAAGGTTGCGGAGATACTCATTGTTAAATATATCTTATATAGGAGAATCTTATGCGTAACTAATGAATGAATCGTTAGCCTCACATGTACCCACACTAAACAATTTGAGGCTTAATCTTGACATTTTCAAATTTTAAACCACGTGCAATCACACTAGGACTAATGAACGGACCAACAAATGCTCATATTTTGGATTACATTCTCGTGACTACACTAGGACCATTTTAGCTATAGGTTAGCTTCTTTATTTTTTATTATTACATTGTTTTCATCATTCTATTCCTTTTAGTAAAATATTCCTTTTTCTAATATTTTTGTTACAAATATAAGATTTTTCCTTGCATATTTGTTAAATACAAAAAGAATTTTAAATTTCTATTAATCATTTTTTATTGATATGTATATCATTTTAATATATATTATACACTACATATTCTCTTGCACAGCACCTTTAGGTGATATTAGGAATAAAAAATAGCTATGTTATTTTACTTTTCTTATTGTTTGTGTTGACAAGTTGTCTATGGATAAAGTGTCTTGCGGTGCTTCATGTAGTCACCTTGATCCATTTCTTGTAGATAAATTTTTATCAATGTGCTTATGTGCCTTCTAACATATCTCATTGGATCCAAAACATGCCAAACCATTAAAATTACTTGTAAATAGTTACATGGTAAATATAAATTTGTTTTTAGTGCATTTTTGGGGAGTAACCATTGTTTTATATTCTTAATTTGGTTTTTATGTAGTGTCATAATTTTTTTAATAATATGGTTGATATACTAATATGAATTGATGATTTGGTTAAATTTCTAATTTGTTTTCATTCCGTTGAAACCCTAGTTAGAGTCACGATTCAATATTTTAGAGCATGAACAAATGAAGAAAATAAATGACATTTTATTCTTCTAAATAAAAATAAAATTAGAGTACTATTTGAACATATTGGATACCTTGCTTAGATTATAAAAATACAATCATCATCTCTAGCTCATCCTAATCCTTATAGTTCATGACCCAAAAACTTACCTACGGTTCAAATTTCTTATTTTTATAGTCATCTTTGTTTTCCCACATGTATTTGATCAAACTAAGATGATAATTTTTTTTTATCATACATCCTAAAAACATGGATTTTTGTTTATATCCCACTATATATGGAAAAAGGTTTTCTTTAAGGGTATTTTATTAAATCATTATTTTTTAGAAATTTACATTTCTTGAGTTATTCATTAATATACTCCCAAATTTTATATTTCTTCAAAAATATTTTACTTTGGCCTCAAATTGATAACTCTTCATTTTTAGGTTTCCTCAATGTCTTCCAAACGAGATCCACCTAATATATCCTAAACGAGCTCTTGATTAGATCATCTCATGAGCTCTTCACTTCACAAGATATTTCAGAGCTCCTCACTTTATGATCTATTTTAAGAATTATTCTCATGATATTTTCCACAAGATTCCTTACACTAATTACTCACCACACAAATCACCTCCAATCTCATCTCATAAGCTTTTCACAATATTTTATCGTAACTTTTCTATAAGATATTTACAATATCTTCATCGCGCCTAACTCTCCATCAAAAGATCATCCCGACCTTCACAGAGTTGTATTCCTTGGTAATGTCCATAATCTCTTTACGATATGATCTTCACAAATATATCTAAGAGATTACCTCACGAAAAAAACCTAAGATATTGCTTTACAACCCTTCTCATGAGATCACATATAAGCTCCTAATTACTGGTTATCATCACTACTCCCACCCATATTCCAGTTATACGGTAATGAGATGAAGATATTATGACCATATCTAGAGTTATACCATTATATATGGATAGGTCCACTATATCCTTTGGAAATTAATCACATATGACCATTTTAGGACATATAACCCATACATAAATTTTTTGGAGCTGATTATTAACCTACTAAACATTGAACCTTATCAAGGAGACGTAGATCTAGGATTATGTCTATTAATATGTCGTTTTAACCCTAATATACCAATGCTATTAGATAAAATAAATTCCCTAAATGAATAACTTAAAGCCAACCCATAATCCCCCATCTCGTTTTCTTTGCAAGTAATGATTATATTTTAAGGTAAGTTGATAATTCTTTGTGATTATCATTTGTGTTATTTATATCCCTTTTGATCATATTTAGATTCTAATAAGTATTTTTCTTATAGGTTTGTTCTAACATATTTTTAGTTTTACAGTCGTGTGTCCAAGATCAAATTTTCTAAATCACAAATTCTTTTGGAAAATTTTCAACTATTCAAGACCTTAAATAAAAAGCTTCATAACACTTGGTTGTAGGAAATTTTTCACAAGAAAACACACAAAGAATTTTTTAATGATAGTTATTTCTTTTGCATTTGGTTGAATGAACATAGCATAAAATTTAAACACTTGTTTTTTTGTTTTTTTCTCTTCCTCACCTATAATATATATGATATTATCTCATTTGTTTAGGTGATCTTGGGATTCGAAATAGTTGAAGTAATTTATTTTTCATTTTCTATGGTCCATTGAGGTAGGCATGGCATCCACCCATTCAAATAAACCCTATGTACCAGTGGGGTATTCAATTTGTTGAGGTTTCCCCTAAGAAAAATTTCACTTTTTGTGGCTCTGTAAAGTAAGCTATGCATTTTCCACCAACACCCAAACCTTAGACAACACTCTTAAGGTTAGAACTGTCATTACTAGTCAATCTCTACAAAATTTATTGGATTGAAGCCAAGGGGAATTTGAACCTTTAAACCAAACCGTTAGACACTACTTCCCAAAACATAATATCAAGCCTTATTTATGGAAAGGTATATTGAGGACTTCATAGTAATATTGTTTAACCTAGAATAAGATACATATTTTTGTAATCATGTATTAGTTTGGGAACAAAGAATTCCCCAAGGCTACCCACTCAAATTATTTTCTATAAGTGCCATGTACACACACTATAGTAATATATACTATATATTTATGGGATACTATGTGGTTGTACTTTTTCTTAACTAGATAGGTTGTGTTGTTATTGTTAATATTGTCCAAAACTAAAAATCAAAATAAATAAACATACAATAACCCCGTAAGAAATAATTAGAATCCTATTAAAATTTACTTTCACATATTCCACCAATCATTTTATCCACTCACCCTTCTACCTAATAATTACCAATGCTTTTCACCCCCATTCTTACTCACACATCGACTTGCTCCACATGTAAACACTCAAATTTGGAAATTTACCATTTTAACATTGTTGATTGTGACTATGGTCCTTTGATAAGATAAATATCCACATTATATCCCCACTTAGTACATCTTAGTGTCACTCTCCAAACTTTCTTATTCCTAAAATTTGATGTGTCAAAATAATACGAAGCTAAATACATAAAATAAACACTTAAATTCTGCTTATTATGATACATATTTCATATTTCACTCATTTTCACCTTATCAAAACCCTATAGTAGGGTCAAGATGTAATTTTTTCTAAATGACGTGTATGGTTTTAGAACGACACATCCTATAAATTTTCTTTCGATTCTATTATCTTTTTTGGGGTCTTTTATCATTTTGGATTGGCCTTTACATAAAAATTAACTTAAAAACCCTATATAAGCATGTGACCATAACCTCATTTAATCTCTTGGAACTCTTATTAGCTCTCATTATAAAGATTAATACCAAAGTAACTCAATGCTCCTAAATATTCACAAAGATGATTAAATCTATTATGCAAGTTACTACTATAGTGTTGAAGCACTCAACCAAGTCAAGGATTTTAGTTTTGGTCAATTCTAAGTACCTAAAGATCACAACTCAATATATTAACAAGATAAAATTTATCTCAAATAGGGTCAAAGTGCTTCATGTTGCTAATTAGCCACACACACACACACACACACACACACACACACACACACACACACACACTACAATTACATACAAGGTCGATAATTATGTGTGGTTTGAGGTCTATTCTAAGAAGTGTCATTGAAGGAGGTACATAAATTAGACTTCAACCCAAACGATAACCTTATTATAAGGTATTGCATCCATGGTTATGGTTTGAGTTTTATTCAACTTATTTCATATGGTTTTGTGATAATGTGACACTTATAGTTTAACAACGATATACATTTATAGACCATCGAAGGGTACAAAAGGTACAAAATTCCACTCCAAGTAGGGACAAGACCATATAACAAGTAGAAGGATATACACATTATTTTGGTAAAGTTGTATAGTTCCAAACATGGGCATTTTCTACTTGCAGTCTCAAAAGTGAAGCATCTTCAAGTTTAGTACCCATATATCATCTATTTTTGCACCCAAATCTCTCTTGTATCACTCTATACAACTAAGTACATATCTCCTATAATTTTTATAAGATTGTAGTGTATTGTTATCACTAGTTGTAAATATTAAAGTGTTATTATGATATTGCATGATTAATGTTAAAAGTTAAATTAATTAGAATAACACCTATATAATAAACCTTACATCATTTTTCTATGTCGTGGATTTTCATAACATAATAAAACCAATTAGGGTGTTAAAATTTAGAGAACCCAACAGAATAATATTTTGAATGTTAGTGAACTTCAGGATCTCTTCACACAAATTGTGTGAAATAATTAGCTAGCTATGTAAGTAAAATTGAAACTAACACCTAGTAGCCTTAATACAATGGCAAACTAAAATCTATGCACCATCATGCTTAGAAATTAAATAAGACTAATCTACCAACATATTTACATTAGAACATGAGTAAACATCCAAAATAATATGCTAAGCAATTAATCTTCATCTCTATTAAATGCTAATCAATGGAATGAACCTATTTAGATCCTTAGAAATCAAAGGGTTGATTGTATGTTTGAATCCCAAGGTTTAAAGAATGGAGTCTTGTCAATCTATGGCTACAAGGCCACTTGAAATATCTCCATATGACTTCAAAATTGGATGGATGAATGTAAGAAATGAAGATAGCTAGATCCTCTAATGGAAGAATGGTCTAAGATGATAAAATGGCTATATTCTATACTCTATGCTCATTTAGGTGTAAGTATAATGGTAAGAGGATGGATCCTTATATATGCCAATGGATAAAATAATATTTGCATCCCTTTACATGTGGAATAATAGCAAGGTTGTGTTAGTTGGGGATGACCATGGTTGAAAGGGGGATGAGTCAACCTTAGGAGAGATTAATTTGTATTTTAGTGAATCACGGGGTTTGAGGGGATTTATTAACTAACCAAAGTGATTAATTAATAGGTGTGAAAGCTTGTAGAATCTATTTAGAAGAATAATTAGTATGATTTTAGGGATAAGAAGGATTTAATCAAATAAATGGTGATTTATTGATCCAAAGAGGAGAGGAAACTTAATTAATTAAGAATAATTAATTAATTCAGGTAGAAAGGGGTTTAATTAATGGAAGGTCATTAATTTTAATCTTTTCTAGATAGAAGGGTGAATTAAATAGAGTAATGTAGTTAATTAATGATGATAGAAGATAAAATGTGTGATATTGATGATATGCCATCAATTTGAGGGAAAGGATATAATTCTAGTGTAATTTAAATACTTAAATTGTTTGGTCCAAATTATATGTGTCTACATTTCCCCCTCTTTGGGGTAGCGTAAGTGATTTCACTTAAAAGATAGTAGACAAGTAAGATTTTGAAGGGGTAGAAGAAAAATTAGAAGTGAGAGATGCCTCCTTGAGTGTTTATGGGGTGATGAAAGAAGACAATTGATGATTGAAAATATGGGAGACATGGATATAAGAATGGGGAGGGGAAGTATGCCCCTAGTGAATTAGAAGAATAATATTGATAGGAGAATGATATAGAAGAATGATAGGAAGATGGACAGGGAAGAACTAGCTTACATCTAATGTAGGAATTTCTGTAAAACAACTTTCTTATCATCATTTTTTCGAGGATCTACATCATCGGTCCTTATTAAAAATGTAAGCATATGAAAAAATTAGAATGACATAAAAATCCATACTATGAATAATTCTCCATTGCTGAAAATACCAACTCAATGCAACATATAAAAAATAATGCAATATGAGAAGGAAACAAACTCATCTAACAGGGGAAACAAGTACAAACACACATACTCAAACCAACAATGGTCAAAACTATCGCACAAATGTTTTGTTATCAAGTTACTGAGATCCCCTAGTGTTTATGATTGATGAAAAGGGTTAAAAATGATGCCCATGGCAAGGATACATGTAAGGTAAAATGATGAAGGAAGTATGGTCTAAAGATAAAATTTTTTTCGCAACAAAACAATATCGAAACTCGATGTGCCCTAGAGTACTGATGAAGCAAGCAGGCTAACTTTGTATGTGGTTGTAGATATGATGATCCACAAATCATTTGGTTCATGAACATGTGAAAATACCAAAAAGATATGGAATAAATACCATGTGCAAGACACGAATTTCAGCCGCTTGGAGCTGTTTACCCATTTTTGCAACAATTTTTTAGGTTTTTGTTTTTTTAAAAGAATTTTTAGGATTTTTGAAACATATGTGAATGTTTTTGTGTTTTGTATTTTCTAAGGTTTTCTGAAGTTATGTACAAGAAGAAAAATAAGCGTGGATGCCCCGAGCGATAGATGCGATGTATAAGGGAAAAAGGCCATGTGTATGTACAAGAAGAAAGTGAAGATGCAATGTTTCCTCCAACATTAGATGGGAATATTCAAAGGAAAACTCTTCATGCAGAAGTTGTATCAGGGTTAATATGGATATGTTCAACCTGATGATGAATGTAAACCCAATGACATGCTAGGAAGAAACAAAGATGCCCCTAGCGTAAGATGGCCAAGAAACGTAGGATAGAAAGAAGTGGAAGATTGTTTATTGAAAGAAGGGACAAAGTTCCCTTAAACATAGAAAAAGGAAATCCTATACACATGGATGTTTTGAACGAAGAAAAAAAAATACAAATTCCATGAAAGGATATGGAAAAATGCAATGAAAAGCCTTGCAACAAAAGAGTGATTATCCAAAGGCACAAATCACGAGACAAGATACATACTAGAGAAAGAGTTTGAACAAGGTCTAAACAAAACCTGGTAACATACTAATCTTGTTTACTCATAGAGATCCAGTGTGTGCATGTGGAAATTAATTACCTCTTGGAGGGAAGATTTTATGGACAAGTAAAAACACCTTAGCCAATGTGTAGGAATGATTTATTTTGAATGGTGATTTGTGAATGAAGGATGGAAGGATAGTCGTACATTGCTCCATTACCATCCAGACGCCCATAGCCCCGACAAAGATGCATTTGATTCTAATCACAAAATTTCTCTACTACCAATCACGCGTCCATGAGCTCAGGTAGATATTATTGGAAATAACGCAAGAGAGTTATTTATAAATTTGATTTTGATTTTAGCTTTTTCTTTTTGATTTATTGATTTTGATTCTTTTGCTTCCTAAAAATGTATTTCATCATCTCTCTTGTTTTGACAAGGGGTTAAGAATCACTTTGTTGGCTTGATGTAAGGATATGGAAGTGATTGCGATGGCTACATTGGATAGTGTTAAAAATATATCCAAAATTTCTTTGCAATAATTTTATTAAATGTTGATTGTGATAGGATATCTACAAGGTCATTTGTTCTTTAATTTACCAAAGTGATGAAAGACCAAGGTCAAATGGATTCCATAGATATAAATGTTGTAAAATGCATGTGAATAGGCTAACCACAAGGTAACATCAAAGGGATGAAAATGGTGGATGAATTGTAGAGAAATATGAAATAAAGGCAAGAAAGAACATCCATCTCATACGCAATACTTGATCACAATGTTTGATCTTCATAACTTTGATTTTTTTTTTGTAATGTTTTGATGTTTTCTCATTTTTTGTATTTTTGAACTATTTAATAATTTTTTTTTTATAAATTTTCAGTGTTTTGAGGTATTATGACCAACCATGTCACTTTGTGTGATAGGATTCAATAATGATGTGTGTGATTTTCTTGATAATGACGACTAAGCACATTTTTTATCAAGCGTAATATTATCCCCGATCTTGATGATCGTGGTGAGTTCACACTCAAAAAATGATTGTGATTTGTTTTGAAAAATGGGTTTTGTATGTGGGAGCTTGAGTTTCCTATTCATAGGTTTCTAAAATTTGTGATATAATCGATGGGTACATTGGTATGAATTCTGGAATCATGTTTTATTTTTGATTTTATGATCATTTGAGTTTTTGCAAGATTTGGAGATCTTTGGCATTTTAGTCTTAGCTTAGTAAAAAAACTTGTCTAGGTTTCTTATAAGCTAATGCTTGACTTGTCTGATCCCTAGAAGTGGGAGAAGAATGTGGACATTTAGAATTGATGTGAGAAATTAAAATGGTCTTCCCAAAATATTTGGTAGAAGAATAATGTGATGGACAAAAAAGACATGGTCCAAGAATTGAAGAAGAGGGGCTACCAGAAGGTGAGCCAAGAATAGAAGATTAAGGGCTACTAGGATATGGCCCAAGAATAGAAGAATAAGGGCTGCTAGGATGACCCATAGATGTAATACGATGGGCTACTATGATGTGGCCCATGAATAGAAGATGATGAACTACCCGGGGTGACCCATACATAGAAGACAAGGGGCTAGTTGGATGTGCCCCAAGAATAGAGGATGATCGACTTACCGGTGGTGATCCATACATAAAAGAAAAGGGGATAGTTGGATGTGCCCCAAGAATAGAAGATAGTGGAATACTTGAAAATGTCCCACAAATAAAAAAGGGAGGGATACTAGAAGGTGACCCACACCTAGATGAAGATGAAGGGCTACTTGGCATTGACCCCATAAGAGGTTGTTATTGAGGAATTATGATAGAAAAAGAGTGATTGGGTGATGAGAAGATAGGCCATGGACCCATGCAATACACATGAGTTTCATCATATAATGAAGAATGTGAAGATGGAAAATAAGAGGAGGATCAACTTGCATGATCTAAGGCTCTTCCTCGCTTGGTAAAATGAATCAAACTTTTCCTCACAATACACAGACACATCAAAGGCTAAAGAGAATCCTTGCTCGTAACTTGTTAGAGGGATATCTTCATGTGCCCTCTAAAAGAAATGAATCGATATGGGTTTTCGATTGACCACAAGGGTTTGATTAGATGAAAAAGGGCCAACTGGTGTGAAATATTGAGAAGATGTTTGATGATGATTGATAGAAGAAGGTGACGTGGGGAAAAAGTAGACATGGAGCTAGATGTCTTAGGAGTAGAAGAAGGTGGTGTAGACCTACCTATATGATGGTATATCATTTGTAAACTAGTAGGATTAAGTCTAAATTCTACAGATTGCGACGTAGAGTCGATTCGGATGTTTGACTAGAAGGACTTTGAGTTGTATAAATCTTCAAAGAAGGAATAATTCATGGGGGTGATTTATGAAGGTCCTACGAAGAAGGGGAGGACTGTGATTCAAGAATCAAACTGGATGAAGAATAATTGGGATCCCCGCGAAAGAAAGAGAGGATCGTGATTCAAGAATTGTATTAGATGTTTAATTGGATGGATTTGGAGTCACATGTATATTCAAAGGAAGAAGACATTATTGAGGAGACTCATAAAAGGGTTCTTGCATAGAAAGGAGGACCACAATGTAGGAGTTGCATTAGAATGATGATGAAGAAGGTCCCACGAAGAAAGGGAGGACCATGGATCAAAATTTGAATTAGATGAATATGAATAATAATTTAGATCTGAATCATTAGTAGAATCGAGAGAAATATTTGAATTAGAATCCTAAAAAGAAGAGGAAATGTTTGGATTAAAATAAGAATAAGAGTGGGGAAATCGAATAATAATTTGGATGATAAGTATCTAAACCATACCACCAACTATGAGATGAATGTGGGGAATGGGTTACCTGGATGGGTTCTCTAGCGCGAAGAACCAAACGAGGCTTAGTCATGGTGGGCGTATTTTAATGTGAACATTAAAACTTTGATTCCTTATTGTCATATATATAAGGGACCTTGTGATAATTAGTCATTGTTGGAGTGTGTTGTATTCAAAGGTCTAGAGATAGATTTCATGATAAAACTTCTTCAAAGTGAAACATAATGACAACCAACTAGACATTTCATAAAGACGGGGATGGTTATGTCATTTTCCAAAAGGGTAAGCTAAGGAAAACATACATCATGATGACTCAATATTGATAATCCAACAAGGTTTGGACAACAATAATGATCAAAATTTTATCAACATAAAGGATATAAAGGAAATATTTCCAACGTTTGATTGATGCAAAAGTCACTTGATAGGAAATGTTTTTTCCGAGGTTTGAAAGATATGTTCAAAAATGAACATGAACTTAGGTAGAAACAAGAAGATCAAGAGGATCGAAGACCCAAAGGATTTTCATAGAAATGAGTTTATAAGGTAGATAAACACAATGAACAATCATATAAGTTCAAAACACAAAGCCAAATTAATGACCAAAGAATAATGAATGATAAAGAATCAATAGATCAAAGTGATTGTCCTAAATGGGTAAGTCAAAATGATGAATAATTGCAAGAGACAATCACACAAGGTTTGCTCTAAACAAATCAATTAATGAACTTACTTCCTAAGTTATTTGCAAATGGCAGTTGATGTTTAATATGATCAACAAAATGTCACCACTTATGTCAAGTTAAAATAAATGAACAAGGTGTAAGTAATAACAAGAGGTTGATATTATCCCCAAACAAAGTATACGTAGAGTGAGTTTGAATCTAACCAAGACCTATATCTCAAAAAGTGGGAGTTACGAAGATGAACAACATAACAATACCACTAAGATATGTTAACCAAACTTTATGGAAAAGTAAGGTATTAATATCAAAATAATATTGATATGATGCACACAAAGGTAACAACACTTTTCAAAATCGAGTTAATGTTTGAAAGAAAAATAATGCTAGAGTATACCAAGGAATTGTTAAGATGGGTGTAGCGTAATGTTATAATCTAGACACTTAGGCAAATTTTACAAGAAACAAGACGTAAGTATAAAAATTGTGGTGATACGATACACTCAACGTAACAGTTCAAAGGGTATTCTAGTGAAGAAACACACCTAACTATAAATGAAAATATTGAATTAAGTATCAAGATAAAAAAGGCTACCAAAGATATGAAAATGTGCCCACACACTTTAGACGTTTAGGAACTTAGCCAAAAACATGGATGAGCGTAAACAGATAAAAAAGTGGTGAATACAATAAATTAGCAACACATGGGTAGTCACTCTTCTATTGATCAACAAAGTGTGAAAAGAAAGTAAAGGAAATAGATAAATTGGGGTTGAAGAGAGTTTGGCCTCACTTTGGAAGAGTTTTTCCTCGTCTTAGGGCGAGTGAAAAACTAAGAAAAAGTAATGCTTCACAATATTCGTGATGAAAGACGTGCTATTTGAAATTTTATGGTTCGATAAACAAGGTTTCAACTCCGAAAAGGTCTCCTTTGCGATGTCTCTCAACTCAAATTGGTGTGTATGCTCCCCCATAGAAAAATGACAATGAAAAAGTAGAATGTGTACCCTCAAGTTTGAGTGTGTACGCTCAACTTTTGGTGTGTACGCTCCCCCATAGAAAAATGACAAAAGAGAAGAATGTGTACCCTTAAGTTTGAGTGTGTACACTCAACTTTTGGTGTGTATGCTCCCCATAGAAAAATGATAGATAGAGCAGAACATGTACCCTCAAGTTTGAGTGTGTACACTCAAATTTTGGCGTGTACACTCCCCCATAGAAAAATGACAGAAAAAACAAAACGTGAATGCCTACGCTTCTAGAATGATGTGTACGCTCAACTTTTGATGTGTACGCTCAACTTTTGACATGTACGCTCAAGTTTTGGTGTGTATGCTCCCCTGTCATTTTTGTGTATGCATGTACCTAGAGATGCCATCAAAACATGGGAAATGATGTAATTAATCTCAAAAAGCTCAAAGTTTTGGCATGTTAGCTCAAAATTGACAAGAACCCATCTAAATTAGATCTCTAAGAAAGACTCAACACATGTAAAGTTAGTAAAAATCATAAGAAATTCAACATTATTTCACACATGTGCATATCAAGGGTTAGCCAAAAACAAAATTTGAACTACAATGCTAAGTGACTAAGGATCGGTCCCACCGGCATGCCACATGTGTGAAATAATTAGTTAGCTATGCAAGTAAAACTGAAACTAACACCTAGTAGCCTCAATATAATGCCAAACTAAAATATATGCACCATCATGCTTAGAGCTCAAACAACAATAATCTACCAACATATTTGCATTAGAACATGGATAAAAATCCAAACTAGTATGCTAAGCAATTAATCTCTATCTCTATTGAATGCTAATAAATGAAATGAACCTATTTAGATCCTTAGCAATGAAATGGTTGATTGTATGTTTGAATCCCAAGGTTTCAATAATGGATCCTTTTAAATCCATGGCTACAAGACTACTTGACATATCTCCATATGACTTCAAACTTGGATGGATGAATGCAAGAAATGAAGATAACTAGCTCCTCTAATGGAATAATGCTCTAAGATGGTAAAATGACTATAATCTATGCTCTATGCTCATTTAGGGGTAAGTAGAATGGTAAGAGGAGGGATCCTTATATATCCCAATGGATAAAAGAATATTTGGATCCCTTTACTTGTGGGATAATAGAAAGGTTGAGTTAGTTGAGGATGACCATGGTTGAAAGGGGGATGAGTCAACCTTAGAAGAGTCTAATGTGTATTTTAGTGACTCATGGGGTTTGAGGGGATTTATTAATTAACCAAAGTGATTAATTAATAGGTGTGTAAGCTTGTAGAAGCTATTTAGAAGAATAATTAGTATGATCTAGGGGATACGAAGGATTTAATCAAATAAATGGAAATTTATTGATCTAGTAGGAGAAGAAACTTAATTAATTAAGAATAATTAACCAATTCAGGTAGAAAGGGGTTTAATTAACAAAAGGTTGTTAATTTGCATCTTTACTAGATAAGAGGGTCAATTAACTACTGTAATGTAGTTAATTAAGAACGATAGAAGAGAAAATGTGTGATATTGACGATATATTGTCAATTTGCAGAAATGATATAATTAGTACAATTTAAATACTTAAATTGTTCGGTCAAAATTATAGGTGTCTACACAAATATTGATTTCTTTGTTGTAAGAATGAACTATATTTCATAAGTTCCCCTCATTTAATCATCCATGTCATACACAAAAAGAATGTGAGACCAAATTACTACATATGAATAAGCTTAATTATGCTATTAGGTCATCTACTATGTCTAATGCTAAATGTCTAAGAAAATATACATGCAAAGGAATGAAGAATGATAGTAAAGATACTAATAAAGAAATTTTTAATACCATAAATCAAACTACTAAACTAAAATTACAACCTACACAAAGGTAATTTACGAGTCTACCTTGTGCTCCACACATTATGATCAAACAACTAGTTGAGTGAAATATCATGTTTTTTCCTCCACTACTCGAGGTTGATGTGAGAAAGCCTTATGGTAAGATTTTTGATACCAATGCTTGTTGCAACTATCATAGATGAATTATTCACCTCACTAATTGGTGTATCAAGATTTGACATGCTATACATGATCTTATTGATAAAAATGAAATAAAATGGCATGATTCCACTTGAATCCTATATGAAAACTAAAAATATTTAATGATTCACTTCATAATCATAACATTGAAAAATATACTTTAGAAGTACACAATTCTCATCACATGGTACCATCTTTTCCTTCTAATGATCAACCATTAGATACAATGATTTCTAATTTTATTCTTATGCCACCTTCTTCATTAATTATTAATTTTGATAAATATGATATGGATGAAACTATTGTCTCACTTACTCTATATATTTAAGCATATATTAATAAAATACCTATTCATAGTGTTTTGGTTGATCCACATAAAAGCACAATTTATGTACTCTTAAGCTACTCCATTCTGTTGGCTATACTAAAAATAAGAACACACGATAATAAAACTGATTATGGACATTTTATTCTACTTATTACCACCGGTTATGTTAATACATATGAACAATTCCTAGTGGATTCTACTCTTAACTCAAGTGACATGAGTTTAAGTCTTCCTTGGCTACGTTATCTTAAGGTTGTTCCATCTATCTTACACAAATGCATCAAGTTTAATAAACATCAATATGTTTTCAAATTCTGGGGTATTCATTTTGAGGTTACGCTTCCTCTATTCATCATTACCATCCTATATTTTCTACTCCAAGGTCTCCAGATAGGCCTTATAATTCACACGTTATCTCTAGTGGATCTTGTTCTCCTACATAACCAGATAGGCTTTCTACTTTCCGTGATATCTCTAGTGGTTCTCACCCTCCTAGGATTCATCATATGTATTCTAGTACATGTGTTATATCTATCATCTCTCACTCTTCTCACCCTCCTTATAGGCCTATTCCATCTCAAATTGATTCTCATGGATAAATTACACCTATTTATCCTCTCAAGATATCTATTGAAACATATTATCACATTTGTACCACTCACACATGAACATCATTATTTAGTATAGTTGAGGCCCAAACCTCTCCTTTATTCCATATTTCCTTTACCTCCTCATGAGAATTTTATTGGGTATCTCTTGTGATACCCATCTCCTCAGTACATAACCAAATTAAAATTACAAACATATTCAAATATTTTCAAAAATGCAAAACCAATACCTATACACATAGATTTAATTTTTAGCACTTACCATTATATGTGTTTTTTATCACTATGGTTTGATAGATAAAATATATTTTCTATATACTATTTACACACATTTATTCACGAGATATATTGAGATTGATTCATGACACACAAATTGTTACATGATGATAGGAGATATATTAGTTCCTTACATTAATCTCTTGGGGAATCCTCCATATTACATAGGTGTTATTGTTTCATTATAATTCCTTTCTGCTCCCTCATTACAATTTATTATAAATATATTTACATGCTATCTTTTGAGTTAAGAGGACTAACCCATGTTTCTTGTGCATCACTGACATATCTTACTCTTGTGTGCTTTTTTACCACTTTATATGATGTTTTTATCACTATTTAACATCAATTTTTTCCATACATGTTTGCTACTAATTTTCTATTTCATTATACGAGGATTGAGTAACTTGATTATCTTGTGATATCATGGGTGTCGCATGTTTTTGGATCTATGCATTTATCACTTGAAGTTTCTTCTCTTGTATGCGGCCTAAACATATTGATTATCTTGTGACACCAAGTGTGTTCTATGTTTGTGACTCTATTTGTTTATGTGACTCTTCTCTACATGATATTTTCTCTATTTTCTTAGTTGACTACTGTTATGTTTCTATTCTTTTTCTATTACATATGAATTTCTACTACTATCATTTATTTTATTGTTATTAATTCTATTATTGTTTATTTCTTTATGCTCTATTTTCTCCATTATACACAACCCCTTTTGTAGGTACAAGTTATAAAATGTTGCCACACCTTCATCATTTCAAATTTTCCTATAAATTATTAGGCACACAATACATAAGTACACATATATTATTTTGATCTATGTGCTTAAATATTTCATCACATGCACTTTAAAAGAGGAAGCATTCATCAAGGTATATTATACACATATAGGAAAATTTATGGATTCAAGTAAATTTTTTTGTAGGGTATAAGTCCTTAGAAAACATCTCTAGATAAAAAAATTGGGTAAAACATTTCACATGTTTAAAACCATACAAAATAGTCAGGATCATATGGACATTCCTAACCCTACCATATATTTTTTTCTTGGAGGAAATTGAATTGGATTTTTACTATTTTAGATCTATACTCATAGATATAGGTTTTTGGCATGATTTCAGATTTAGGAGACAATTTTTAGAGTAAATTATATGGGGCATGAATATTCCACTACTTTATTTCCATAGTTAATTATGTTTACAAAATACAAGGTTTTAGGGGCATGGGTCTCCTTCTCCATCATCATTTCAGTATGTTACACACTACTACTAATCTATGCGGGAGAGAATACGAGAACCCATTATATTTTATAATTTATGTATATTTATACAAAATTTGTCTTATATATATCTATAATAGTATTGTTTACAAGGTTACGAAAAGTATCAAAGAAACTAAGTTCTTCATAGGTAGTCTTTTTGTTAGAGTAGGTATTTACCTTAGCTCATGTTCACCTAGGTACTTTATTTACCTTTATTGTATTTATCCTCACCCACTTATGTGTGTGGATATTTCTTTTATCTTATTTAGATATTAGGAGATATTATCTAGTTGTTAGGTATAGTTCTTTCCTTGATCTATGGTATTGACTAGATCCTTGATGTCTAGTTCTCTCCTAAATCTATGGTTTTGACTAGTTCTTTGATGACTAGTTATTTCCTTGATTTATGGCTTGATCTACGACCTTGACTAGTTCTTAGATTGTTATTCCTTGCCTATTTAAGAAAGGCCCATTCTCAATGTATTGCATTGAGTTCCATAATAATATATGATATTTTTTCTCATTTGTTTGCAAAGGTTTTTGTAAAGTTATTCTGGTGAATTAATTTCATCTTATAGATCGCAGTGTTTGATTAGCATCTGTGTTCTTGTCTTGGTACAATTTGGTTATCGTTCCTTTCATGGTATCGAGTTAGAGATTGTTGTTTAAAGCTTGTAATTCCTACTAGTAGGTGCTTAGCTTCAGCCCCTTTAATTTCATTTATGTGGGGAAGGCAAAAACAATTTATTTTGTTTTAGTGGCAACTACAATAAATAATAGAGCAAAATAGTAAAAAGCTTGTAACTTTTGATCGGTAACTCGGTTTTGAGTGCCGTTTTTTGCAAAAGTGCTTGTTTTTCATGATCTTTCCATTGGAGTTATTTATTTTTAGACTTGCACTATAATTATAAAGTGCCAAATATGGAGGAGTGTTGTAATCAATTGTGGATGCAATTTCGGTTGAGCCCGACGTCCTAAACTTCTTACTAGCCTACAAAAACACTATCATATTGTGGATAGTCATATCCATGCTCCTAGTCCACTTGCAGCTATTAATCTTGAACCCACCGACATTGATCCACATCGGTCTTTGAGTCTATTCCTGCTCTTAATGCTCATACACTTATGAAGCTTGTTACTGCATGCTCTTCCACATCTGTGCCTATTACAGTACCACATGTTGTGTATCCTACTTCTACTCAGTTGTATGGCTTTTTTAAGAAGCATACCACTGCATTCAGTTCTCACATGCTTTGTTCTATGGGTCTCACTAGCGAGAGTCATTGTGAGAAATTCACGTGTTATTGTTTCCTCTATTCCACATGTAAAGTGGAATTCTCACCATGACATTAGTTTTTGTGTAGATACTTCATTGGGATCACACATTAACATATCTCCTTTTTTATTCGCTCGACTCTTTTTGAGGATCATGAGCAACACATGAGTTCTGCACCTTCACTCAGGCTTGAGAAACTTGAGATTTCAGTTGTCAGACATGATCAACCTGACACACATTCTGATGTTCTTTTACATGCACCCATTGTGCATTTTGCACCAAGTCATATGCAGACATCTTCTTCATCCATCCATGTTGATTTGGGGTGGATATCTGATCACTTGTGGCGGTGACATAGGAATTCATTGAGAGGACTCTACAGGCATGGCTCCTTACCATTCACCTCTTTCTCCACTTTCTATACCTTCTGCATTGTGATGCTTCTTGTTTTGAGCATTTTTCTTTAGTAGGTGTAGTGTATCTCTCTTGTTTGTTGAGAGATTTTGTATCTATATTTTTGACACTTTTGGCATGTTGACAGTATCTCTTGTGGGGATCTATTCTGGTGAAGTCCAGTGTTATTTTGTCAGTGTTTGAGTAGTTGATTTTGGGCAACTCATACAGATCTGTAGCATCACTCCACCAATTCAGAAGTATGGGAGGGTGTGGTGTTGATCCTACTTCTTCAAGTTTCGTGTCCTTGCCTTTTTACCTTGGATTTTCTTGGATCATGACACTCTGGAGTTTGTGTCCTTACATTTTTACTTTGGTTATTATTCTTGGATCATGGCACACCTATTTGCAATAGTTGATTGAATTATGTTTAATATTTTTTTCAGTTTTGACATCACTCTATTGATGTCTCCTTATATGGAGCTATTCTGGTGAAGCCCAGTGTCAGTTGTTTTTGAGTTCTATGATCGAGCAGTGGATTCAAACCACATTGCACACCAAACTTCTTCAACATTGTACAAGTTTTTTGAGCCGAGCTTCTTGGGATGCCTTGGAGTGGGTCTTTACTCTCTTTACTTTGTTGTTACTAGTTTTGGGTACCTTTTGGTGTCCCTTTTTCCCATATATTGTACATGAGTACCTCATCATGCCTAGTTTCGGGACTCGTCGTGGATATGCCACTTCTATTTTGGCCCCTAGCTTCACTTGAGGGGGGGTGTTAGAGTAGGTATTTACTTTAGCTCATGTTCACCTAGGTACTTTATTTACCTTTATTGTATTTATCCTCACCCACTTATGTGTGTGGATATTTCTTTTATCTTATTTAGATATTAGGAGATATTATCTAGTTGTTAGGTATAGTTCTTTCCTTGATCTATAGTATTGACTAGATCCTTGATGTCTAGTTCTCTCCTAAATCTATGGTCTTGACTAGTTCTTTGATGACTAGTTATTTCCTTGATTTATGGCTTGATCTATGACCTTGACTGGTTCTTAGATTATTATTCCTTGCCTATTTAAGCAAGGCCCATTCTCAATGTATTGCATTGAGTTCCATAATAATATATGATATTGTTTCTCATTTGTTTGCAAAGGTTTTATGTAAAGTTATTCGGTGAATTAATTTCATCTTATAGATCGTGGTGTTTGATTATCATCTGTGTTCTTAGCTTGGTATGATCTCGGTGATCGTTCCTTTCACTTTCTTATCCTATTTTAAAGGGGAATATATCAAGGTTAATAAAAATATTTATAAATGGTATTCTTCCTTCATGGGGTTCTTTGGTGTCTCTCTTTTCTTCTATCTCGTACCTTCCATCCAATTTTGGGTTGAATATACCCAATACTCTGGTTCTCCTTCTACATAAATGGTGACTAATCATCCCCAATCCTTTTGAAAGTTCAACAATATAATCCAAATATACAGGTACACTCAAAGAATGAGAGATTACATCCATAAAACAAACATGTGTGTTACTTCCATGTTTTGCATCTATTTATTTTACTTTATAAAATTTCAAAATTCTACATTTATATTTGAGTTACAGTTCAATTTCTACTATGGACATTGACTACACTATATGTTGTAAGTTTCACCATGCATCATGCCAAAACAATGCATATGGACAATAAAAACTATGAGGAAATATAAAGTGTCTACACACTTAGGATATATTTTCCTTTAAGCATGTAATTTTCATTTCATACTTAAAGGGGAGGAAATGTAGACACTCAAATTTATAAATCTACCCATTTAACACTACTAATTTTGAATTTTCTCCTTTTTCAATACAAATATCCACATTTTATCCCCACTTAGTACATCTTACTATCACTCTCCCAAATTTATTATTCCTACACATTGATGTGTCATCATATTCTAAATGTAAATACATAAAATTAGTACTTAACTTCTGCTTATCATGATACATATTTCAAATTACACTCATTGTTACCCCATCCAAAATTATACAATAAGATTAGGATGTAATTTGTGGTCTTTACCACTGCTGTACGTTTTTGGAACAACACATTATCTAACGTTATTTCAATTCTACTATCTTTTTGGGCCTTTTTATTGTCATGGGTTGAACTTTAGATAATAAATTACCATAAAAAGCCTATTTAATCAAGTTAGAATTACCTCATTTAATCACATAGTAATCACTTGGCACACTTATGAGATTTCATTACACTAAACCTTCTCAAACATGATATACATCCATCGGGGAAGTCACCGATATAGTTATGTGGTACTAAACTAGGTCAAGGATTTAAAATTACCTCATTTTCAAGTACTAAAAGACCCCAACTCATTTTTTTAACAAGAGAAAATCCTCTCAAGTGTGTTCAAAGTGGGTCAATTTTCAAACAAGCTACATTCACATAGATATTACATGATAGGTGGAGAAATACTTATGATTTGATGCCTCTTCGATTAGTGCCAATGTAGGTGATGTGTGAACGACACTTCAACCAAAATACTAACCTTCATTATGGTTTAAGTTCGATTCAACTAATTTTAGATGGTTTCAGACAATACAACAATTAGGTTTTGACAATGATACACATTTTTAAAACACCGAAGGACACAAAAGTTTACAAAACCCCATTCCAAGTAAGTCCAAGGCTTTATAATTGATCATAGTAGAGATTTATGCTTCCAAACTTGGGAATTCAGTTGCAATCTAAAAAATAAAGCATATTCAATTTAAATTTTCGTAGAGTCTCTAGAATTTATGCACAAATATATCATGTATCACTCTATATAGATAATTACATCTCTCATATTTTGTTTTCAATATTGTAGAATATTGTTATCACTAATTATAAGGTTTAAAGCATTATCATAATATTACATAATTAATGTTGGAAGTCAATTAGTAAGAATAACACCCATGTAAAAACCTTGCATCCTTTTTATGTGTTGTACATTTTTATTATATAATAAAATAAGTTAGGGTGTAAATACAACCAACACCTCATTGAACACATCACTTGGATTTAACCTCAACACTTGGGGGACTTATGCTTGTGCTGATCTATTGCATGATTTGTAATAAGCCTATTCACCCCATGGTGCCATACCACCCATATCCACTAAATTTAAAATTACCCACATTTGATAAATTTTATAGTGTAGAGGACCTCCAATAACAATTACATATATTTTTCTTCACATGCCACCTCATTCAACATGATGATGCATGATTCTTGTTCACCTTCCCAATTATTCTCATTGGCAAAACACTTCAATTGTATTTTCACTTCCCATAAAATATTATTTAATTCTCATAGCTTGCTGATGCATTCTTATCTCAATTATCAATCCAAATTATGCTCAAATCTGAATTGGCTTATCTTTACATGCTTCGACAACCTCAAAAAATTCAATTTATGAATTTGTAATTTTTTTCATGTGCTATTTCTTCACCATTCATTTTCACTCCCATAATCAAATATTATTCACTAATTTATAAAATTTTCATCCCCCACATCTCGTGTCACTTATAAAACCACCCATTATGCACTTTTTATGAGGTAATGCATATGACACATTATCTTGAGGATGTCCATCTTGGGAACCTTGTACCTTTCCACGTGTTTCATTTCCTATCCCACCTATTCCCCCTGCCACATTATCTTGTTCACAATTTTATCCAAGTGGAGCCACCTCCCCCACCTTCTTTTTCACAATCTCCATGTTCTACTTAGGCTTATTTATTCCTCTGAATTCCTTAAAAATAACTATACTAACTAAGTCAATCACTTATAATCTACAAAATATTTTTGAAACTAATCTAATCACTTTCCCTCCCATAATTCCCCCATAATAATGGCTCACCTCCCATGAAATATGTTTGTATCATTGTATTGATGGCCATTCTACTGACTCATGCCCTCAAATTTGCAACATCAAACATGACCTTATGAACAAGGGTGACATTGTTATCATCCCTCTATCTCCTCCACTTCTACCTTCTCACAAAAATCCACTCACTTCATACATTAGTACTACTAAAATTTCTTCTCCATCTATTGTGTATCCATTATTTGAGTTGTTTTCTCCCACTACCCTCAAATCATAACCTTATTCCTCATTATCTATATGATACCCATCACATTATACATCATCAAACAACTCCACTTTAAATGTGACTGCATAAATTTTACATTTTTCATCATACCATATATATTACCTCTCCAAAATTTCACGATTTCCCCCATATATCTCATTGTATAATCACAATTTCACTTACACTTCATCTATATCATCACACACTTTATCATTAACAAACCTCTTATCATACATCCAATCCTTAGACTTACATTAAACCCTTTTTGACATATCATACCAGTAGTCACTTCACCCATCTTAGAGCTCTCTTTTGTATGTTTCTTACTACCTCCATCACCACTCATTTAGAAACCCTTGTTACTTCCTAATCACCTATTACATTCTATAACATTGATTTAATCTAATTTGAATTAAATCTTATTTCAGAGTAACTTATTGTAATAAATGATATT
The DNA here is from genome assembly GCA_018340775.1 of Taxus wallichiana var. yunnanensis. Classification (NCBI taxonomy): domain Eukaryota; kingdom Viridiplantae; phylum Streptophyta; class Pinopsida; order Cupressales; family Taxaceae; genus Taxus; species Taxus wallichiana. The sequence goes on along the minus strand of CM031239.1, from coordinate 147,124,494 downwards.
AAGATGATTAAGTACAAAAATATACAAGCACCGAACATGTGAGGATGTAAATCCCTAAGCAAATGAGAGAGATGATTACAAAGCTGATTTTGTGCAACCTGAGAGTGATCGTGACTGTGTATCTACTAGAACATGATGGAAATAGTGTCATAAAGGATCAATGAGGGTTCAAAACCCTAAGAATGTACAAGGCATAAATGCCCACGTAAGGACAGAACTCCTAGGTGCTAATAATTGATTTGGGTGATTATGTTTACTAAAATGATTAGGTTATGATATTTTATGGGTTAGAAGACCTTCGATGTTAGTCACTCTTTGTCACTCTAGTTTAACTATTGGATCACCGTCAAACTCAGTAACCTGAAAAAATGACTACCTACACATGCCCATAAACCACATCAAATCTAATAAAAAGATGCAGAATGTGGAGTCGAATGACCCCAGGGTCACCCGAAGAGTGAAATTATGACTGAGTGTTGTACTACATCTCATACTCCATATAGTTCTATCTCTTTCTACATATCAATGTTCAAAGTGCCCTAGGTTTCCCTTGTGCAAGTTACACGATGATAACATACTAGATCTATATTATCCTAAATATGTAAAATGTGTGTGATGGAATAAAATGAAATCCCGTAATATGAAATGTATGAAGAATAATGCAACCTTTGAACCTTGTAGAGATGTTCTAGATATGTACTCTCTAGTGCTATTGTGCATTTATGCAAGCATAGCTAGTGATAAATAATGCTTATAATGCTTGGCCCTTTATTTGAAATAAGTAACTGAGTATATATATGATTCCCTTGTTTGAATTTATTAATTGACAACTCAAAGGACTGCTTAATGTATTAGAGGGTGACCAAGAAGAGAAAGGGACCCAAAAGAGAAAGAAGAAGAAAGAGAGGGACATGAGCACCTAGGAGGGACAAGAGCCCTTGGAATTTTTTTTTCCTAACTGGGTGCTATTTTTCGAGGCCATCAAAAGGTAAATCAATCAAGTGCCGGTAGATTTGTAAGATGTGTAAAGAAAAAAATGCTCAATCAAGTTTAGAAATAGTAAAGTGAAAGCGATAAAGAAACCAAAAGGCCAAAAGGAGTTATCAACCACTAGTTTTCTTGCTTATGAATCATGTATACATTAGTATGCTTTAGGACCTAGAAATGTACCCAAATGCATAGATTTTGTATTTACAACCATCTATCATGTGTACTCACACTCTTGCATCCATTTCCTACAAGAAAAATCCAATCATTATCATGTATCTTCCTCAAAATCACTTACACTTAATCTCATTGCTTCATTTATTTTGAATCATTATTCCATGAACACCTTCTTTCCTTCATCATCTTATAATTTCACTTTACTCCACCAACTTATTTCTAGTTCTTTTCCACCTCTGCACAAATTCTACACTCCTCATTCTCTTCCATAAAACCATTCTCTTGTTACATACATTCATTATAATACCACATCATTTTCTCTTACACTTATCCTAGAAATTAATTATATCTCCACTCCTCATCTAACTAAAATCATCAATAGCATAAAAATTCATATCAATCCATCTCCTACCACGGATCTGTTCTCATGTCCTTGTTTACTTGACACTATCACAGATGTACCAAACATGACATCTATTTTAATTTATTTTTCTTTTCATTCATGTCATCCACTCATTATCATTTTCTAATTTCTACTTGGCATCATTTCTTTTTGAGATTTTTCTGCAAGGAAAATATGAAACCTCATGCACATCAAGGAGGTTAGACTCCAATGGTGATGTTAATGCCCCAATTAATCAATAATAAATTGAACAAAATGGAAAATCGTGCATGAAAGAATATGTCTACTCATTATTATAGCTCAAATAGAAAGGGTACATATATAGGAGTGTTGTGCAACTCCCATGTATGAAACATGGAACCATAACTACACCTAATGACCTATAATCTCACTAAGTGATATGAATCACCATGTGTGTTGGAAAATATGCCGAGTGACGAAGAGGAAAGTCACACACACCAACAACCTCATTTATCGAAGTTGAGGTATAGGTCATGGAAAGTCGAAAAAAATAACTCCCTGAGACAATGATGTAGAGAAAATAGGATAAACCAATCACTCAAAGAGTTAGAAAAGACCAAAATACCAAACTCTACTTGATAGATTTACACCGAGAAACCCTTACCTAAGCCTAAAAAGGCTTGGAACATGCAAAAAGTGAATTATGAGATTCCAATGTCAAGGTACCCTATTCACATGGCCTAACCAATTCAATTTGATAAAGAAATATGTTAGAAACATTCAAGAATGTTAAATTTAGTCACTTTCTCTAAGACTACCTTCTAGGGTTCTTAAGGGGAATTACGTTCACCAAAAATGGTTGGGAGATAACTAGGAACAACCCAAAAAAATTAAAAACACTTTCAGATTCACATTAGGCTCTCCATGGTGTGTACCAAATTTCATGACCCAAATCCAAAGTAAAACCAACTTTCTCTCTCATTCTTCTTCTCAAATAGTTATATTCCTACTATCCCTAGTTTCCATCTTTTCTGAACATAATTTTTGTTTTAGGATGTTTCTTTACACACTTAAATATCCTTTGGGAACCTATTATCTTATTTTAGGTGCTTGTAAATTTTTGTGAAACAAATCAAACTTTAGGCCACCTTTCCTTCTTTATGGTCTTTGCCTAATTAGGCATGTAGAGCATGACAATCCTCTTCTAGGAAGTTGGTATGGTTCCATAGATTTTTATGGTATTAAATTTCTTAAATATTCTTTTTCCTCATCCTATATTATCTTAACATGATATATTCCTGCTTCTTTACCCAAAATTCTTTCCTAAATCTTAATAGCCACCTTTACCTTTAAGCACACAAGGTTGCTCCAATGGTCAACAAAATCTAGGAGAAGTTTGTTATGTCTTCTAAGAAAATGGAACCATGTCAAACATGTTATTCTTCCTTATATTATTGGAATAATTTTCTTCTTTTTGTCTTATAAGTTTTGATGTATCAATCCTATACCAATTCCTTCTACAAGCTTTCTAGGTCTTACACACAATCATTATCTCCTACAACCCACTGTCATAAACTCAAAAAGATAAAAAATTGATCAAATACCATAGCCTCATTGTGCTCAATGTAAAAATAATTTATTATATGCCTTCCCTAAGATCTTAACCCCTAAAACCTTGTCTAGGTCCTTCTATGCACTAAAACTTATTGTTAAGTATGTTTCTCCTTAAAATGGTGTCTCTAGACAGTATACAGTCACCAAATTATAGAAACCATGACCTAAGTAAACATTAATTCCTCCTTTATGTGAGTAGATGGAAAAAATTGAAACCTCATTATGAATTTCAAACTCAAGTCTTTCCAAAACCCCTCTTGCTATTCAGGTCCCAAGAACATGTTAGTTTTTCCTAAAACAACCTATCAAAGCATTCTAATTAATGAAAACCAATTGAGTCTAGAAACTTTAATATCACTCCAATATGAACTTTACAGATATTTTCCCTATGGATATCAAGGTTGTACTCAAGCGATAAGACCTTCACATGCATGTTTGAGTCTAAACCTTATCAAAATCCTCTCTAGAATCAAGTTTCAACAATATCAAATAAAAGGGACAAATATGAGTCATCTCATTTAAATTATGTTTGGTGAGATATTAAGATGATGTTTTAGAAGTTTCAAACCTTGATTCATTCTCAAAGTCATTTCATAACCATTATTCACAATAACTTAGCTATGGTAACACAATTTTTCAAAAGGATGACCGTTAAAATTCCTAAACAAAAGAGAACATGGAATTTTAAGGAAAATTTTTATTCCTCTCGTATTCTCTCCTTAAAGAATTTTATATAAGCCTTCAAAACTATTTTAATGCTTATGTTCATCTATCTCGCCATTATAATCACAACAAAACCATCGATCTAGTCGAAACAAAGAAGTGATCATTAAGGATTCTAAACAATAGAAAATGTTTCAATCTTCAAACATTCCAAAATATACATTTATCTTACTCTTCATATATTTATTATCAATACCAAGTGATTATTCAACCTCTTAGTCCTTCATGGTATTTAGTTTTGGACCATGACTATGCTAGTGACATGACAATTATTTACAATTTTTTTGTCATATATAGAGGAAGATTAGAGGTTTATCAAGACTCAAAACTCCATTAGTTAATTATTCTTATCCCTCAGATGTTTGGTTTCAACTTGTTTATCTTGATTCATTTCTTAAGGAAATCAAACAAAAACTAACTCCAAACCCTAACAATGAGCACGAGAGGAGATATATTGCATTACCTAAGAGTTTCATGCTTTACCAAGTAACTATCTTCTAGTATAAAGGTATGTACCATCAAATTAGAGATTCTTGATCATTAACCAATGTAAAAAGAAACAAGAAATATCATGAATGACAAACTTTACCCTTCAAACTGTATAAATTATCTTTTATAGACTTGTAGATGTTTCTGAGTTGTTTAAAAATGATGTAGGACCTTTATCCCTTAATTATTATAAGTACTTATTGATAAAACTTGAAAATACCCATCACAGGGAAAGATACAAAAATATGAAGCCATATCTATTTTATTCATATTCAAATTACCTTATTCTTTGACTATTTTATTTACATTCATGCAGTCCTCTTCCACGAAGAACAAAGTATTGTTACATATTCTCCTTTCCATACATAAAACTATCCTCGTCTACCTCTCTCACGCTTCTCCTCCTCTTTCATGACTTCATACCTTCTCCCTCTTTTAGTGATCACCAAAAGATAACTAACTTTCTTAACTTCAAATCTAACTAAACTTCACAAACTCCAACTTCCCTTAAGTTTAATGAACTCTAAGGAATTATTTCACTAAAACATGAATAAATAACCCTAAGATGGATTAAATACACCTTTATAATTCCTAATCATCTATCACTCATGAACAAGCCAAAACTTGGCTAGAAGGTGGTAAACCTTTCACTAGACATTCAAACAAATTTTAGAGGAAAAATATCTAGATATATATATTAACCACCAAAACTTTATTACACTGATTTTTTTATTAAAGAGTAACATTTAAACTAATGCCCTTGCATCATACTCTTGAAGAACAAAAGAATTTTCCCCATAAACTTCTGTACAAAAGGATATATTCTTATGTATGGCCTTCCAATTATAGATGATTTCATTTAGTTTATTCTTGATTCCATTCCATGAATACAAGGTTTACATAATGTTCTTCATAGTTTTTAATTGCTTTCTTCTTGCATGAGTAAGTTGTCTTCTTTGTGAAATGACTTTGCTTTCTTTGACTACTACCCTTTTTCTTTCTCCCTTTAGTTGTTCGAATCTACTCCAGTTGTCCATAAATCATTGCTTGAATTATTTTTATCATGGAATCATCTTATTCATTCTGAATTTTTCCTTCATGATGCTTTGTAACCTCTATAATTGAAAATGGAGTATATTACTTGCTTTCTTTTCTTGTTTCCTCTTGTTCTCTCTTCACCTCTTCCATTTGTTTACCCGCAAAAACACCACTAAGAGAAATATTAAATTGAAGTTTTTGGGCTTGAAAACCTTCATGTTCTTTAAATTAATTCCACCTTAGTCCTCTTCATCTAGAAATCCTACTTGAGTTTCCCATCTTTCTTTCTTTCCTTGAATACAATCACATTTTACCGCTCTTCATCTATGCCCATGCAATCCTTTTGTAGTGATACTCTTTCTCTAATTACTAAGCATCTGATAGAACATTCTTCCTTTGTGCCAATTTATCACTCATTCCTTTTTATCTTCTTTATTTTCATCCACCTCATAAGTCTCTTTAACATCTTCATGGTGTATATCTTCATGGAACATGTTTACACTTGCTTTATCTTTGGCTTTAACTCGGTGCTTGCTTCATATTTTTTCTTTCACCTGAAAAAGTATTCTCACATTTAGTATGAAGTTAAAAAAATATAGGTTGCTTGACTTCCATGACTGAATTCTATTTTAAACCACTCTTTAGGTGGTGTTTTTCCTTCTCAATGTTACTTTTGAAACCTACAATCTTCTCTTCATCTTCATATCTTCCTTCCTATAACATGTGCACTGTGTCTTATTCTATCTTACATTCATATTTTTCTTATTGCACTGATCCAATTTCTTTTCTCTTAAAATCATTTTATATTTATTATTCATTCTCTTTCTTACTAATGCTTTCCTTTAGCTGATTTGAACATGTACATGTCAAAAACAACTTCTCTATCCTTTTCATTTCCTCATACAACAAGAGATTAATCTCCTCTTAACTTTCTTAGTAAAACTTAGGACTTAGTTTCTCTTTTTATTCCTTGGAATCACATGCCAAATTACTCAAATATATATTGTCTTCATCATTTTTGAAATTATTTTTCCTTTTCCATCTTTCATACTCTTCTCTTAGCTCAAAACTTATTTCTTCCCTTCTATCTTTATAATCTCTTCTTCTTGCTTAATATTAGTTCTCTTCTTATAACATAATTGCTTTGTCAACTTGTCCTTGATTGGATTATTCATCAAATCTATTTTTATTCCCTATTATACCCTTGTTTTCTACTTTAGTTTTTAGTTTAATTAATCATTTTCATTTTTCTCAAGCCACTATGGCATCCTATATCCATGATCTATGAGTGGTTTTGAATGATTATCAATTATTTTATTTTCCTTCACCTAGATATAAATAACATCATCCTTATAAATAAGATTATAATCAAAACACAAAGTTTCATTTACCTTCTCTATACTTTGCTACTTGATCTCACTCTCTTACTTTCCTTCATTACTTAGAATCTTCTTGTTTGTTATTCCTTTATTGAATTTATCTGCTGAAAATATCTCTAAGAAATCATATAACATTATACCTTCATTAATTTCATCATTAGTATAATGAAAAACATCAATTTATTTCTCAAGTGCCTACTCTCTTTCTTCATCACATCCATTTGTTTCCTAAGGAATTTCTTCTTGACCTCTTTCTTACAAATTTCAATGTCATGTCCTTAATTTTCTTTACCCAAATTTTCAAACCTATACAAAAAAATAAACAAAATATAAGATATCAAAATAAAATACAAAAATGCTTCCAAAAGTTCCTCCTTCCTGGACACATTTCTCTTTTTCTTCATCTCTTCACCAAGTGCTTCTTCATGCTTTTTCCCTCTTTTCCTTTGTCTTTTTCTCTTCTCAATAAGTTACTCAACTGGCCACTTCACCTTCCTCTTCAACTTCCATCCAATCATATGAATTATTTTTAGTTGTAGACACTATTCCTAAAAATATCTAACCTCTTCAAATCACTTCTCACAACTGCTATCTCCTTATCCACCTCTAATTCTCTTATATGATTATTTGTTTCATTCTTCTTATTTATTTCCAATAACCTCTTGCTCTGATACCAAATGATGCAAAGAAAATAAGATAAATCAATCACTTGAGGTGTTAGAGAAGATCAAAATACCAAACTCTACATGATATATTTGCACTAAGGAACCCTTACCTTAGCCCCAAAAGGCTTGAAACATGGAAAAATTTGATTATGAGCTTATAATGTCAAGGTAGCCTATTAAAATGGCCTAACCAATGCAATTTGATCAACCAATATGGTAGAAACATTAAAGAATGTCAAATTTAGTCACTTTCTCCAAGACTACCTTCTAGCCTTCTTAAGGGGAATTAACTTCACCAAAACTAGTCGGAAGAAAACTAGGAACAACCCAAAAAAAGGAAAAACAATTTCACATAGACATTAGGCTCTCCATGGTGTGTATTGAATTTCAGGACCTAACTCCAAAGTTTAACACACTTTATCTACCTCCTTAGTCTTCTCAAACAACTCTATTCATACTTTCCCTAGTTTTCATGTTTTCTAAATATAACTTGTGTTTTAGGAGGTTTATTCACACACTCAAATATATTTTGGGTACCCATTATCTTCTTTTAGGTAATTGCAAAGTTTTATGAAACAACTCACACTTTAGGCCACCTTTCTTTCTTTATGGTATTTTCCCAATTATTCCTCTAGGGCATGCCAGTCCTCTTATAGGAAAATGGTATGGTTCCAAATATTTTTATGGTATTAAATGTCTTAAATATTATTTTTCCTCATTCTATATGCTCTTGACATGATATCTTCCTACTTCTTGACCCACTAAATATTCATATCCACCTTACCTTTACTTTTAAGCACACAAGATCGCTCCAATGGTCAACAACAATTAGGAGAAGTATGTTATGCCTTCTAAGTAAATGGAACCTTGTAAAACATGTTATTCTTCCTTATATGAATTGAATAATTTCCTTATTTGTGTGTTACATGTTTTGATGTATAAAACCTCTACCAATTCCTTCTAAAATCTTTCAAGGCCTTATACATAGTCATTATTACTACAACCCACTGTCATAAACCCAAAAATATAACAAATTTCTCAAATAATGTAGCCTCATTAGATTCAATGTACAAATCCTTTAGATGTCTTATCTCATGTCGTAACCCCTTAAACCTTATATAGGTCATTCTATGCATTGAAACTTGTTAAGTAGGTTTCTCCTTAAGATGGTGTCTCTAAACAATATATTGTCACTAAAGTTTAGCAACTATGACATAAGTAAGCACTAATTGCTCATTTATGTGATTGGATACAAAAATTAGAAACCTCCTTACAAATTTAAAGATCAATTATTTCCAAAACCCATCTTTCTTCACACAATCCTTCACCATTCAGGCCCATAAACATGCCAGGTCTTGCATAAAGCAACCTATCAAAGCATTACCACCAATGCAAACCAATTGAGGTTAGAAAACTTCGATATAACTCCAATATGAAATATGCATAGGTTTTCTCTATGAATATAAAACTTGTACTCAAGATATAAGACATTCACATGCATGTTTGAGTCTAAACCCCTGTCACAATCCTCTCTAGAATCCACTATCAACAATATCAAATGAAAGGGACCAATATGAGCCTTAATACCATTCAAATTATGTTTGGTGATTTGTTAAAATGATTTTTGAGAAGTTTAAAACCTTGATTCATTCTTGAAGTCATTCCATAACCATTATTCACAATAACTCATTCAAGGTAACACAATTTTGCAAAAGGATGATTGTTACATTTCCTAAGCAAAGGAGAATGTGTAAGTTTTGGGAAATTTTTTTATTCCTCTAGTAGTATCTCCTCAAATCATTTACTAGAATATTTCAGCATTGTTTCAATACTTATGTTCATCTATCTAGACATTAGAATCACAACAATACCCTTGACCTAATTAAAAGAAGAAGTGACATTAAGAATTCTAAACAATAGAAATAGTTTCTATCTTCAAATCTTCCAAAGTATACATTTAGATTACTCTAAAGATCTTTCTTATCGATCTCAAGTGATTATTCAACCTCTTAGTCCTTCAATATATTTGGTTTTGAACCATAACTATGCTAGTGACATGACAATGATTTACAAAAACAAACTTTCATATATAGAGGAAGATTAGAGGTTTATCAAGTCTCAAAATTTTCATTAGTTAATTGTTATTATCCCTCGATGTTTAGTTTCAACTTTTAGATCACGATTCATTATTTAATGCACTCAAACAAAAACTAACTCCAAACCATAACGGTGAGCCCGAGAGGATATATATTACATTACCTAAGAGTTTCACACATTACCAAGTTAATCCCTTCCCGTATAAAGGTCTATACCAATATAAAAAGAAATAAGAAATATTATGAATGACAAAATTTACCCTTCTAATTGTAGAAATTATCTTTCATAGACCTATAACTACTTCCCGAGTTGTTTAAACATTGATGTAGGACCTTTATTCCTTAATTCTTGTAAGTACTTACCGATAACACTTACAAATACCTATCACAGGAAAGATACAAACCTATCAAGCCATATCTATTTTATTCATATTCAAATTCACTTATTCTTTGATTATTTTCTATACATTTATGTATTCCTAAAGCATCTTCTTACATATTCTCCTTTGCATACATAAAACTCTCCTCTCCCGCCTCTCTCATGCTTCTCCTCCTCCTTCATGATTTCATACCTTTTGCACATATCCATTTTTACCCTGGTAAAAATGGAAAAATTTAGAAAAATGGAATTGGTCAGGTTGATAGAGCTTTAATGGTTAATATGGAATTTTTCAAGTAATTTCCATGTTCTTGGAGAACTTACACTTTATTTTGGGGGCATTTGAGATCATTTGGTGCAATTTCCTTCTTCTAGGCTTCAAAAAAGATATAAACTTAGCAAATTTTGGGTTTTAAATGGATAAAAGTGGGAAAATTGGCTTTGGGGCACTTCATTCAATTTTTTCCTAACTCCCTCATCCAAGAAAAAATTGACGAGTCAGTGAAAAAATGGAGAAAATTGAAAAAATGTGAAAAATGGGCTATTAAAGTGCACATTTCTGGGCCAAGGAACGTTTTTGCAAAGTGCAAAAATTTTGGGCTAGGGAACTTTTTTGTAAAGTGCACAAATCTCGGGCTAGGGAATTTTTTTGTAAAGTGAAAATTGTGGACCTGGGGAACTTTTTGCACAATCATAGTTTTTAATGTGTAATCTTCAGATGCTCATAAATTTTGATCCAGGTAATGAAATAAGGAAAACTTTATATCATCGGAAAGGTCTTGAATATTACTACATGATTAATGCATTTATTTTCCACATTAAAGTAATTTAATGGTGTGGAATTACAAAAATGGGCTTGGGGTCATTTCAGGTACATACTATGGAAAATTTAATGATGCCCATGTTGGGTCTGCAAACTTCAATGTTGATTGGTCCTAGGTGGTTGAATAAGTGGTTGGGCTCCTTAATTTCAAGTTCCTCTTTTTTACCACCTTTATTTCTCTCATTCTGATATACAACGTAAAATATTTCATTTGTAAAATGGGGGATATTCTGGGACATGGGGAACTCTTGCAAAATTATTTCTCAATTCCATTTAGCTACAAGCCTTCTCATGGGATCTATAAATGAAATTATGCCTTTATTCTACAAATGTAATGGACTATGTATATTCATGGAGCAATAAAATTTGTGTTTGTGGTGTTCTCTCAACCCTTGCATTTATTTTATTGCATTCCCTTGCCTCTCTATTGTTGTTGTTCTATTATGTGCATGCTTCCTTTCATTTACAAGTTTATGATGTTGTGTTTCATGGATATTTATTGGTGAATGGAGATTTGGGACTGTGTCATAGTTGTATGGCCTCTTCTAATTGCATTTTTCTTCTCTACTCTCCCTCAGTAGGATTCTTCCACACCCTTTTATGGTGATATCACATCTTTATCTTAGGATTTCCCTTTCCATGCACCTTTCTAACCCCCTCTCTCCATGGTCCCTTGGAATGGTTAGTTTAGGATTAGTTAGTTGTATTTTCTTTCTTAGGAATAGTTTTAGCATTAGGATTAGGTAGAGGAACCAACCTTCTCTCGGGGATCCATCTCAAGTAGAAAATCCCACAACTTGAGAGATGGTCTCATGTTAGTAAAAAGTATAGATACGGAAAGCAAAAATTAGATATATATAAATCCAAATCACATTCAAGATATTGTAAAATATTGTGCCATTCATGATGTCACAGAGGAGAATGTTTTCCTCATAATTCTGGTTTCATCTCTCAAATACAAGGAAAAATATTGGTACAACAATTTGGCTCCATAATCCATTGCCACATGGAATCACTGGGACAAAAACTACACAACTAGTTCAAGGAAGATGCAATTTAAATTTATCTCATGAAACATCTCATTAAAATACAACAGACTCTAATGGAATTTATTCTTAATTTCAACATTAGATTCATAAGGACCTGACATAGTATTCCTCTAGAATTCAGACCCTCCCAAGGTATGGAATTATTATACTATTTGAGATCCTTTGATGTTGATTTAGCTATGTTGATTCAATCCCTAAGAGATAAAAAAATTGCTCAAGATTTTTCCATTGCATCCCAAGATGAGAATATTCTTATACATGATGGAAAAAGGAAACCCATCCCCATTGCTGAAATTCTTCCCTCACCATCTCAAATTATTCCTCCTTGTGCAAATAATAAAAATCATCATTCCTTGCCAAAACCAGAAGCTTCTTCACTTCCTTATCCTTCATTTTATGCTCCACAAGTTTTTAATGCCCAAAGAATCCCCCAAAGTTTTTGAAAATACCTCCCATCTCCCCTAGAGTACTACCCAACTTCCCTAGGCCTTGCATTAATGCATCCAAAAGTTGTGGTATTTCATATATTGTCACTACATTCTACCCAAAAATAAATAAATAAAATTATCCTACAAGGTTGGTAGAAAGGGAGGTCTGCTATGCTTTTGGAGAGAAGGAGAAACCCATGCAACACTCCAAACAACAAGACTTCAAGAACAATCAAACAGTTGTTTTAGAGACAATAGATCAACAAAGCGGGGGTATGTTTTTGAGGATTATTTGGCTTCTTCGAATGATCATATCAGGTCTTGTGAGCATTAAATATCTCTTCCCAAACATGAAACAAGTTAGCACCCCCTTTTATATGTTTCCCCTCCAACCAATTAAAAAATGTAAACCTTGAGGGGGTGGGAGGTTGGGCCGACCCAACCCCCCTCTCTCAATGATACAACCATGCTATTGGCCCCTCTCCTCATCCGCTTATGCCCATATGGCGTGAAAAAATGCACAACCCTAAACCTACATGGACAAGACCCATTATTCCTACCTCCGACCACTTAATTGGTGTCCACGCTCATGCCTTCAACAATCATCTTTTCCTCAAAATCACGACCACACAAGTAGAAAAACACATAGGGTTTTTTTTTGGTACACACACACAAACAAACAAACACACACACACACACACACACACACACACACACACACACACACACACACACACACACACACACACAGAACACACACACACACACACACACACACACACACACACACACACACACACACACACACACACACACACATGTATATGTTGTTAGGTATATGGATAAAATTCCTCTAAACCCTAATATGGGTACTTATAAAAGAAGGAATTAAGAGAGAAAATAAAATAATAAATCATAAATATTCATTTACCTCCATGAGAGCCCCTATGAACCTAAACACAAAGTAAAACAAATACAAGGAGAATGATAGAAGAGAAAATAAAATGGAACAACAATGAAATAAGGGGGTAAAGTAAAGAAATTAGGGTTCCCTAAAATAAATGGTAGAGAATAATTTGAACCCTAGGGACTATATTAGACCTACGATATCCACCTGTTTAGTGGCCACATTATTTGACTTTTTAAATTATTAAAGAAACTTATTGCTTCCTCTATTCTCATGTTAAGAAGGTAAATAATTAAACTTTCTTTAATAATGGGGGCTTGTGCTAAGATTCAACTCGAGTTAATTAGAATAAATAGATAAATTTTTAAATTTTTCTACCATAGTTAAGGGTTTAATTAACTAAAGGATTGGCACTATAAATCTTCACAATTAAGAGGAATCTTATTTGGTAGGAAAAGTATTTCAATAGGAAATAAAAATAACTCTTAGCTAAATAAAACTCTTTAAACTATTTCTTTGGTGGGAAACTCATAAAAAGGTTAATTTAACCATAAGGTAGGGCTATAAAAACTTTTCTTATGATCCTTTTCTTTGTGATAAATTTTAGTGTATAAAGTTACTTATGAGATCACAAAATGATGATGGAGATCCTATAGATTAATCCTCATTTAGTGCAAATAAATAATGGAGTAAGTTAACATTTTTGATTAAGTAGTACTTGAAGATTTAATAATGGTAATGCATGTTATTAAATATTATAGGACCCCTAACACAATACGATGATGACATTACCAATAGTAATTTAATTGTGTAAAAATGATTTTAGGAGTGACATTTGATCACTTTATTGTAACCTTTCTATCCAATGACTAAAATCACGAAATGGGGGTTATAACCTAATTTTATCAATAACTTGTAACCATTATTTACCAACCTTATAACATTTAATATATTTTAATCAACCCTCACGAAACAAGTTAGCAAGGGTGATTTATTTACTATCTTTGGGGTATGGTTTTCATATCCACAATTAATAATACCTCATGTTGTATATGGAGTTGGAACTATTGGATTAATGAGATGTGATAATTTTATTGACAACACAATATGACTTGATAAAATTGGTTACCCTCATGGATGTATAAATCATAGTAATATTAATTATATTTACCCATATAAACAATGGAAATGAAATGGAAGTATTTCTTAGTCTATTAAATGTTGGGTCTAACCATAGTCAAATTGAGTAAATTCTTAACGAATGTTTCAAAAAAATTGTCCCAAATTTTTACAGATAATTAGATGAGTAATTTGGGACATGAAATTTTTGAGGCATGACATATTCACTCTTCATCCATCTCATTCAATCCAATCCAAATTTTTACTTGTTCTACCACCTTATTCTATACATCATGTCCCTCATTCCCTCCATGGACTGAGTAATTTAACTTGCATTTTTTTCCACGTTCTTTTCCTTACACACATATTGCTTCTCTTAATTTTTCCTACATCTGAAAGACATAATGATTCTCCACACATCATGCCCTATCATAATTAAGACAAACAAAAGCACATATAAAATCCAAAAACAATTACACATCTTTCAAAATCACAAAAACGATATATATCCCTAAAAATGAAATAAACAACACTTACTCACGGATGTTATTCCATCACTACTGCTCTTTAATTCATATTTCATCCCAAATTGTTTTTCACTGATACATACTTCACTTATATTTTAGTCACATTCCACTTCATAGTTTGTTTCACATCTTTTGACGAACTCTTGATTAGCTTGTCATCAAGTTTGGTGAGTCATTAATCTATACTTCCATTTATTTAACTTGGTATCTTCTAGGTTAATTAAAATGGTTTTCCTTTTAGAGATCCATGCATTATTACATACTTAACAACTTACTATGATGCTATAGTTCATTAACTATTAAAACTTGGAAATTTCATCTCCATAATCACTTCCACTCCCTCTATCAAGAAACTAGTAGTTTGAAACCCCATAAAAAATAAACTAAGAGAGATGACTATCACATCATAAATAAATAAATAAATAAACACAAAGAAAATTCAAAATTCCCATAAGAAATCAAGATCAAGAACTCTCTCTTAGGCGTCTTTCCAATATCTCTATTGGGGTTATTGACGCCAAGTTGATGGTAGAGAAACGCTATGAATAAAATCAAATGAATATCTATAGGGGATATAAACACCTATATGGTAGTGTAATGATACACATATTATAATTAACTACCATACCATCAATCACCAATCACCTATTTCACTCAAACCTACATATTATCCTGTGTTTTTACTCACTATCTTATGGTTCTTCACTTCAGAAAAAATAAATTTCACGTGTACACACAAGATATCAACAAGAGACATGCATATTATGTCATAAGGTGGTGTTTAAAACACACAAGACATCAAATAGAAACATGGATAATATAACATAAGGTGGTGTTTAAACACACAAGATATCAACAAGAAACATGACAAGTATGTCATAAGGTGGTGTTTAGAAAATTTCAAGCTCCTATAATATCTCAATCATTATCTTATCACTCATGGATTCTAGCTCATCATGTGTTCAATAATAATATTATTTGAAACTATGATCATACACAAACACACCCATTACATTCCATAATTGTAGCCATGTCACTTTCCCACTTGTATTCCATTCCTCCTAGATTGAACATTTTTGGGATTTCATTTCCTTTTACAAATTTTTAATAACTTCTCCTTCTCATTCCATTTTACAATTATCATCATTCACCAATCTTGGGATAGGGAAACAATACTCTCCCACTCTCTAACTTGAATCCACTCTTATACAAGTCACTCATCACTTTTATACCTACACATTGTTGGGAAATATTTTCATCACTTCCAATCATCATTCCTTTTTCATGGTTAATTTTCTATCATTTATCAACTGCCACTTTTCAAACCATGCTACACTGGGAAAATTTTGGATCTAAAAATGTCACTTGATGGGGAAATCTCATAAGACCATTCTCATCAGTATTAATACATTTAATCATCAACTATATTATTCAATTAAATCAATAATCTCTACCTTGTGAAATAAAGTATCGATTCCATCATGGACTGCAGATTGAAGTTACACATTGATTGCATTTCTACATTCATGTCTATTTAGTCAACCATCTAGACTGCATGCATGAAAATTGTCATCATCTAATTGGATGACCCCTATCTTGTCTTTATTTTTACATTACATCATGTCTATTGCAACATGTAGCCCAAAAAGGGGCAAAATGTAGAAACAAAAACATTCACCTTGGATATAAGGTCTCTTAAGCTAAAAAAATTAATAAAAATAACAATACTCCCTATAAATCAAAGTACTCCCATAAAATCCATGAATACTTAGTATCTAGTTAATTTATGTTAGTCTACTAACTAATCAATATTATCACCTAACTAAATCCTACTCATCATCTTCTTCACATCACCATACAAATCATGTTCCATATGAATCCTCAACTACCCCGCATGTCTCCCACCATAAAATACAATAATATGATTTATCCTCCATGAACCCTACCATTAAACAAAATTATATGATCAAGTCCTCAATTATCCTCCATATCTCCCACCATGAAATTAAATCATATGATTTATCCTCCATTCCCCCACCATAAAATAAAATGATATGATGAGATCCTTCATTATCCTCCATGTCCCCCACTACTCATCGAATAAACTAGTGGGATCAATTATCCACTATTACCCAATTTTAATGCGTCTACACTATTTATCACTATTCCATCACTATTGTAACCCTATTCATATCCTAGGAAATTCTATAAATATAAACTCACCCCTAAATCGTAATATATAAATTTTTTATGAGGATATGATTACTATGCCCATGTGTCCCTAGATTTTGATCCAAAATACTTAAGCCCATAATATATTATTTTTCTTTATTGATTTCATTTTGTTTTGGAGTTGTAGGTTATTATAGAGGTAAAGATGAATATCACCTGCCATTGAGATGTGAATACAAAAACTTCTAATCAAATAACACAAAATTAACAATCATCCAAAAATTAAAACTTGAACCATGTCTTGTTCCCCTTTGGCCCATAAACATGTATACTATTTTATTTAATTTCATTTGTCATTTACATATCATACATGTTATTATTTCAACCTTGAACATGATAGGAATCTAATTGAGGTAGGTACCCTAGAATAAAAATAAATCTAAAATTTTCCTTTAGTGTATGATTTATAGATTTAGATTTTGAGATGGATATATTAACCTAATTTATTCATTACAAGAACCCCATGAAGTCCATCACTTATTCAATCACAACATCATAATATCATTTCATTACTAATATGATTTTGATTTTATTTATTTGATATCTCCACATTCTATAGGTTATATCATATTTTGGATCCATTCTCGATGACCGCAATGGGACCATTTTAGCTACGAGTTAAATTATTTTATTTCTAAATATAACTTTATTTTTTCATCATTATATTCATTTCATTTCTGTTTTCCTTTTTTTCCAAAACATTTGTTATTGCAAATATAACATTTGTCTTTACAAAATTTTAATACAAACAAAAATATTAACTTGTTATTCATAGTTTGGTTATTTATATATATACCATGATAATATATATTATATGCTACATTTTATCTTCTCTCACACCTTTAAGTGGTCATGGAAATCACAAATAGCTACGATATTTTACTTTTCTTATTTTTTTGTTTACAATTTATCTATGGGTTAGAATTGTTCTACAACACTTCTCATAGTCACCTTAATTTGTTTGTTGTAGATTAATTTTTATCCGTGTGTTTATAGGCATTCTAACCCAACCCATTATATGTAAAACATGCTTTAAACCTTAAAATTGCATGTAAAAACTTACACGCTTTGTAACTTTTATTAGTGCATTTATGGGGATAACTATTGTTTTATATTTTTGATTCATTTTTTAATGTAGCCTCATTTTGTAATGCCAATTCCAACATGTTTTATGTACTAATATGATTTTATGATGCTATTCTATTTTAGTTAATTTTATAATTAATTTTCATTCATTTGACACCCAAGTTAGCGTCACTATTTACTCGTTTAGAGAAGGAACAAAAGAAGAAAATAAAGGAACTTTTATTCTTCCAAATCATAATAAAAATAAAGTGGTATTTGAACATACTAGTTATCTTTCTTATACGGGAATGATACAACCATCATCTCTAGCTCATCCTAAGACATGTAGTTCATGACCCAACAATTCACATACTAGTGCAAGTTTCTTGTTTTTATAGTCATATTTGATTTCCCACAAGTTCTTTTATCAAACTAAGATGATAAATGAACATATACCATGCATCCTAAAGACATGTATTTTTTAATATCCTAATACATATAGAAAAATGTGTGCTTTAAGGTCCTCTTTGAAATATTGTTTTTTTGGAAATTTATATTTCTTGAATTGTTCATTAATATTGTCCCAATTTTTATATTTTCTTCAAAATATATTTGTTTGGCCTGAGATTGATAAATCATCCATTGTAAGGTTTCCTACACATCTTACGTAGGAGATCTTATCTCATGATATCCTCATTTCATGAGATATTTTATGAGATCCTCAATTCATGAGATATTTTATGAACTCTTATCACAAGCTCATCCATAAGCTTCCTTACACTAGTTCATCACCAACCAAATCAACTTTAGGATCATATCATAAGATCTTCATGATATTTTTCATGAGATCATCCAAAATATCTTCACGAGCTATTCATATCCACAAGCTCTGCATAAAAACTCATCCTAAAATTCATAAGAATCATATTCCTCTTCATCTCCACAAGGTCTTTACGAGCTCATACTCAAGAATCTCTCCATGATCTCATCTTGTGAAAAAAACTAAAATATTTCATTAAAACCACTCCTCACGAGATCAACCATATGCTCCTAATTACTAGTTAAAATCACTTCATAAATTATTCACATATGACCATTCTCGAATAGGTCACCCACACTGAATTTTTAAAACCGATTGTCAACCCACCTAACATAAAACCTTATTAAAGATACATGTTAACTTTCCAAGTTCCCTTGCCAAGTTTGGATTTTACTTGAAATTTGTCTTGTAAAATTTTCCTTTTTATCAAGTGTTATTATTCACAAAATTATTTGAGGAAATTGCCTATGTATTGAAGTTTTCTTATGTATTTCAGATTTTGAGTTTTGGGATTCAGTTTCAGCTTGTATGTGAATTTATTTCCAAAAACTAAGACCTAAAATACATAGGAAAGTAGTGCAAATCAAAATTCAGAACTCAAACTATAGTTTGCATGCTTTTTGCATTATGAATTCTAAAATCTGATCCCCTAAGTGTATTTCGGTTTTGTAACCCGAATTACGCTTTTCATTTAAACTGCAAGTTAACTTTTGAGACCCGAATATTGCCCATTCAAGACCATTTTAGGTTTTAGAACCCGAATTGTAGTTTGCATGAAAAATTCAATTTGAATTCCAACCATTCAAGACCATTTCAGGTTTGAACCTGAATTGTAGTTTACATACAAACTGCAAGTTGACTTCTGACTCCCAAAATATAAAGGACTTAGACCATTTTGGGTTTTGGATATTAAATTATAATTTGCATGTAATGTACATGATGAGTTCTAAAACTTGTTGCCATATCAGTGCATTTCATGCCACCTACCCACATATGTCACCTACATGGTAATTAATTTTCCCTTTTCTATTTAGGGGAATTTTTTTTTTACTTGTATTTTCACTTGAAACTTTGTAAACTGACTTATTGATGCTTCACCTACCTCTGAATGTACTCATTGCATGGTTTTTTTTGGGAAAATTTCACTTTTTCTCTTTGACCCACTTGATATTTAGGTAAGTTTTAATGTTTTAATCATTTTTACAAGGTTTTAGGATCTCTTTTTGGGTTTCCTTTTCCATATTTTACCTAGCATTATGGGTGCCCTTGGTGTTTTTAATTTTGCATCATTTTTAGGGATTTCTTCTTGTTTCTTTAGATTAAAGTTTCCATGTATTTCCCTCCTTCACTTGTTGTGTTTTTTTATGAAGCTTATGCTTAAAAGTCTCATTTTCTTGAAAATTGAAGGAGGATCTATCACTAAATATTGTTTCATAAGTTTAAGCTATAAAAGGGTCTCTAATTCTTTCACACACCAAATCGGGGGTTAGAAATGAAAGAAAAGATTCAACTTCTGCTATCGGAGGTTAGAGGTCAAAAAATAACCTTACAAGCTCTGTCGGTGTAATTTCACAATTTAAAGCATGCAAAATAAGGGTTAACTTCCAAGGTTGGAACTTGAAGGCTATAGAACATGGTTCAATTTCTGCTAGTACATTTTGGGGATTCCATGTTGCATTTTAGGGGCTGATTTCCATCCTCAAGTATCAGTGAGTTTTGTAATGTTTTTAGAGTTTCTTCTTGGGGAAAATGTCAGAATCATCATCCAAGGGAAAATAAATAATGAAATACAGTTTCCAAGGGGTGGCTCCCCTTTCTAGTATCACATCAAATGTTGATAATATTGGGGATACTAACCTCGACACATTGACTTGAAGGAATTTTAGAGTAGAGTTAGATATCCATCTAAGAATTATTGAAAAAGAGTATTTATGATAGTGGAATTTCCCTAGTTGCCACTTTTCCACCATCAATGCAATGTTCGAAATTTGTGCTCACAACTAACACATTATGATAGAGACTCTCAAATGATTAGAGATAATGATGGAACAATTATAATTAGATTGGACACTGATTATTTTGAGGATTTGTTAAAGCTTCCTAATGTCAAGGGGTATGCCTCAATTTCTCCTAAATATTTCTTTGAGAATTGAAAAAATTCTAAGCTTGTGCCAGATCCTTAATAATAACTACCTAGAAAACCTATGCCTTTAGTATCCAGAGTTCCAAAGACCATTCCACGCTCATAATTCATTCAAGAAGTGAATGATATTATCACACTATTGAGTAGAGTTATAGGGCTCCCATATTGCAAAAAGGATTTCCAAGAATGGATGTACCTATATATTTCCACTATCCATAAAAATTATGATCTTATTCGATGGGTAGAGCAATATTAGCAATGCCATACATATTCAAATGTTAGATGTCCTAACTTCAGGAAATTTTTATATGACTTCCTATCTTGTGTATGATGGATACATGGATGACAAAATATCCAAGTTTGTCACCCGAGGGAACAAGAAATTCATCGTAGATTTATGAATTTTATCCTCAACTCACAATAAAAGAATGATCAAATCACTTTAGGAGGGTTAGTGATGCTTTCTCAACTATCATCCTATGTTTTTTTGATAAGGAGATCTATAACTAAAGGATATCAGATAGTTCTTGGAATGTGGTCAAGACTTAGGGAGGATTTTTCTTATAATTCCTAATGTTTACATATCTTAGAGTGGGAGGATTTTTAGGTGTTCTTATAAATTTCCAAGGTGTCCCACAAATAAGTGGGTTTTATGGAATTTGTTTTACAATTTCTACACCTCCACAAAATCCAGCATGACAGGCATAAGATAGGGGTTCAATTCCTAGTAGTTTTGGGTCGATACATGTGTGCATCCTCTTACAAATAAAATAATGTCAAGGGAGAAATGGGTCAGATGACATTGAAGACCTATCACCCATGTGTGAGATTTTATTATTGGGGTGTGGTAAGTAGAAAATCGGGACCAACTAGTGTCACATACCTCATTTGGAGGACATTATTAGAGATGAAATTTCATGGGTGAGAAAGATGCTATCTAGGGTTGACTCTAGAGGAAGTGGCTAAATATGGAATTACAGGTTTCTTGAGGGCCTTCAAGATAATGATGGAGATGTCTTGGACCCCTTTTATGATCAAACTAATGTGAAAGATCAGCCATTTCCATGGATCAATTGGTGACTCAAGAGTGCAACAATGTGAAGGAGTTTTAACTCGATAGTCTTAACAAGACCTACCAATGGATGAAATCATTGAGAGTCACACCAAAAATGTCATAAAAGCTTCTTATTGCAGCAAATAGGTAGAACCACATGGTGGGCCACCCAACCTCTTGAAAAGGAAGGAATTCCATTACAAACCCACTCTCAAGCCTCATAAAATCACCATTGTCTACAAAGGTTTTTGTTCTTCTTCCAAGTTCCCTCCATAGAAGTTTCTCCTTCCAAGGTTCCTTCTACAGAGGTTATTGATATCATTGCTTCACCACCACACACAACTCAAGTGTTGCAGTCACCTTGTTCACCCCCTCTCCCTCCCTCCCAATTTTTAGCACCTCCATATCCTCCACCACTCACTCTCTCTTTTCTCACATATTCCATTTCTTCTCCTCCTATTTCTCCCACTCCCATCACCTCGTCCCCTATGATGGCCCATGTATTTTATTCTCTTCTCTCTCTCTCTCTCATTCGGGGATGTTTTGGCTCTGAGTTCCCCTAGAACACTCCCTTCATCAATATTTCCTTCCATTTCTTCTTCTACCACCCTTCCTGCTTCATCCATTCCTATGGAAATCCTTTCCAATCCCTCTTTCTTATCACCACCTCATTGCCACTCATGGTTACTACAACAAGTTCCCTTTTATCACCTATCTAGTTTACTATTGTGATGACATTTCCCATGTCATCCTCTGAACAATTGTCTTCTTCTTCTACTCCTGCATGGTTTAACATGAAAAATCCCAAGAAGAAGAATAAAATTCCTTTTGGAGATGATGTTGATCTCAACACCTTAGATCCGACTCTCTAAAACAAAAAAGGTGACAAGGGTTATTTCTCACCTTTTGGTAGATCGAGAAGGGAAATATTCGTTGAGGTAAAACTCACGTTGTTGAAAATTCAAAAGAGAATATCATTACAAATTATTATAATATTTCAATGTTTTCTCTTAGTAATGCTACACATGAAGGTGACAAAATAGATGTCAAGGTTGCCCTCGAGAAACTTCTTGAAAAAATTTGATAAGGATAAGATCACCAAGGATGAGATGAAGGAAAAGTGGAATAATTGACAACCATCTTACACAAGATCACAAAGACAACCCTTTAACTACTCTTGTGATATACACTTTTTGATGCATGTTCCTTATCTAAAGTTGAGAAGATTGGACAACAAGATCGAGAAGTCAGGATTGGATTGAAATCCATATTTAGAGAAGGGGACAAGTGATAAAATATGTTGTCTCTCTTTGTACAAAGCTAGAAGGAGAAAAATATAATTACTAAAATGTATGGTATTCTCAGAGAAGAATGTGATAATTTAGAACTCACATTGGAAGCTTGGAAGGAGGTTTGAAGCATCAAATATGATCTACTCTTAGGATAAGGGATCATTGATGACTCCTCAAAGTTGTTTGAATACAATGAATCCATGGAGTTTTGTACCTAAATGATATAGGAGGAAATGGAAAAGTTGAATGAGGGAAGGAAAAGGAAATTGATGGCCTCAATGATATCACATATGAGTTTGACATCATTCACTACAAGTTCCTTAATGAAGATCTTGATGCACTTCCAAGTGGATTCAAATTATTTCCAATTGAAGAGTTTAGTTAATGAAGATATTTAGGTAAAAAGTATTTTGGTCTTGAATCCATTCATAAGCTGGTATCATACTATAATTTCTTGAGCCAACTCAGGAAAACCATAAATTAGACCAATAAGTTACCTAGAAAATTAAACATAATAGTTGAATCCATCAAGGTCCTAAATTGCTATGTGTGTAGACCTGATGATAAAGATGTCCAAGAAATCATCAAATGATTTCTTGACTATAGGAACAAGTTAGCTAGAGAAGAAGAAAAAGAAACCGACATAGAATGGGAAAAGGGTGGCACTAGCCCTAGCTGATCTTGGCTTCCATTTTTGAATAGTTTCTCAAGCCACCATCACCATTCAATTTACATGTTTGCACTAGTCAATCCTACACAACCACTTGGATATTTTTGTGGGAGACTATTTCTCAAATGTAAATGCATCCTATTTTTAGTATGTAATGATTAAGAAGAGTGGCTATAATTTCTCAACCTTCTTAATATATAAATATAATGATGCATTATATAGTAAAAGTTTTTTTATCATTTGTGTAAGGAGGACTCTTCCATTTTGAGTACTCATATACATGCTTTAGCCTCAATACTATATATAAAATTAATATTTTCCTTCATCTTCTTTAATGTTTTGTGTATTCATGTAGTTCATTTTATACTTGTGAATGTTTCTTTCCTAGTATGTGGTGATCTATTTTACCTTCACATTAAGCTATCTTTTCTTTAACAAAATTACAAGTTGTGATTAGTGAAACTTATTTATTACAGTTGTGGAATAAATAAAATCCCTTATGTTATTATTAAGTTTTATCTTCATAAAAGTTCTTTGTTAGAGAAAAGGAATAGAAATTTGTGCATATCATCGATTATTTTGTTAAAATATTATGTGATTACAGAGTTTATCTTCTTGTTCATTAAACTATTGGTGCATTTCCATTTTTCAATTATTTTAAATTATCTCCATCCCCTTTCTCTAAAGAATTAGATAATATAGTTTATTTTCTAGCAATGTAGATTTTGCAGTTGATCTTATATTAGATGCAAATAGTTTAAAAGGAAGACGACCTTCTCTAGAGGTTCATCCCAAGGATCCAAGGTCCCACACCTTTAGGATGTTCCCATGTTTCACTAGATCATCTGAAAATTCAGTGGGTGTGTGATCCAAGTGACAACAATTTTTGGCATGCTTGGTGGGATAGACGCTAAGAGTTGGTACTTCTCTTAGAATTTGTATTAATCAAAGGTACTTGAAGATGCATTTCTCTAAGTTTCTGAATCCAAGTGCATGCAATTATGCAAAGGATTCAAATAATATATTCTTCAAGGAAATAAAACCAACAAAATAATAAACTATCTTTGTCTCCTCCAAGGAGAAGAAAAGGAGAATCTTTTTCATCTTCTTGTAGAGCATGGTCAACACCTCCATTTGGAATATTCCCCCACCAAGGAGAGATCAAAAATCATCATCATGTCCATAAGGAATCATGTTTTTTGACCTTAAATGAAGGATCTCCTTGGTACTTTTTCAATGTGATGCTATACCTTTAGTGTCGATGAAAAGTTTACCATTTTTTATGGGTGAAACCAACATCACCCCATAGAGTCACATTCAAGATGTTTCCAACATCTCTTTAGTCCAAAATATAATAGAAGATAATGTGATAGTCAAGCTTCTCACCACTTATCTAGAAAGGAATGACACTTTAGTGTTTCACGTCTTGGAACCCAACATTATACATAATTGGGATAAATTGGGAGAAAATATCTGTAAACAATTTGATGACAAGAGTGATCATTTATCTCTCATGGAATAGTTGACTACTATTAAGAGAGATTCTTAGGAGTTCATGGGAGATTTAAATTTTTGGTTCCAAAATACTTGGAATAGGATCCCCTTAATGATCAAGCATTACCCAAACAATTCATTCTTATGGTACTTGGAGCTTTGAATAGTGATGTTTTAATTATGATCTAATCAATGGGTGGAACAATGTTGTCGATGCATATATGATATTGACATACGAGATGAAAATTTCTTATCCAAAAAATAGCTCCAAGACCACCAATGCCTTTGTTTCCTAAGTTTTCCACTAACCAACCAAGCCATTTTCTCATTCCTTCGAAGTGTCCAACTAGCCAACTCAACCCATGCCTCCCTCCAATGATCTCTATGAGGTCAAATCTTTTCTTTAGAGTTTTGGAAATGAGTTAGTGGATCTCAAAAGACATCACTCCAATTAATAGATAACCATCCCTACTTAACCTCTAAATCAATCATATCATCATAATCAATAATCTTTTCTAGAGTAATTCCTAAATACAAAATCAGATCACCAATGTCAAACCCTTGAATAATAAGAAAGAATCTCATTACTTCCATTTCTCTAGAGCTATTGTTCCCATAAAAATAATCTTATTCAATATTATGAGTGGTGTTACCCCTACTCCTAAAAACAATCAAAACATGTTTCCTAATGGAGTGCTTATCGAAGTAATCCCATGGTTAAAAGCATATCCCAACCACATAGTAATAGAAACTCCTCCACAAGAAGATGCAAATCAACCATATATGCAATGGGGGAATCAACATTGTTAAATTTGAAGGAAGAGGATTTTGATGGATTCAATGTGGACTCAAAAATAGCAATAACATCTAATACATGGTCAAAAAAGAGGGAAATAGAAGGGGAACCTCCCATTGGTAGATCAAGCATCAACTTACCAACCTCTTCCAAAGAAAAAATAAGAAAATATGTAGTGGAAAATCATTTGGGGCCCATGTTATTTCAAGTTGTGAGAAAAGAAAATCAATCCAACACTACAATTCCAAATGATAATTTTATAAAGAGGATGCAATAACACTAAAAAATCCCTCTAATAT
Source organism: Taxus wallichiana var. yunnanensis (assembly GCA_018340775.1). Taxonomy (NCBI): domain Eukaryota; kingdom Viridiplantae; phylum Streptophyta; class Pinopsida; order Cupressales; family Taxaceae; genus Taxus; species Taxus wallichiana. The sequence goes on along the minus strand of CM031239.1, from coordinate 147,097,865 downwards.
AGGGATTATTCCTTTTATAATTACTGAATAGATGAAAAAGAAAAACCTAATGTTATTATGTGGAGGACTTTCTATTCCTTCACATAGAATATTTTTTAAAGAGGCTTTGAAAATTTCCATACACCAAGAAAAGCATCGAAGAATGGGCCATCTAATTCTACTAGTTTGTGCCAAATGAGGGGAGAAACATTTCTAAAACCACCAGATTTCTACATCTCTCTAATCATAGGTAAGAATCTGGTGTATAATTGCATGATTGACTCGTTCCAATGGATTTGTAATTCCTAAACAGATTGTTGATGTATTAGGTATTCAATATACACTAGTAATAAGGGGAGTTGTTTAATTAGATGATACCATTTTTAAACCATTGGAATAATTAATGATATGAATCTTAATATTCATTTGTGCCCAAGTTTATCAATCACATCGGAACATATATCAATTATTGAACTTCCTCCATTCTTCTCCATATGCCTCTATAGGGATTTCACCACCAATATGGGTATTTGCATTTATCTGACTAATGGTCACACATGCTCCTTAGAACCAGATACAAGAACTAAGGTGACTATAAGAGCATTAGAGCCAATCTATAAGGATCATGTCAAACCCTATAATCCTAACACCATCAACATGAATTACACCATACATAATCAAGAAGAAGATATTAAGGATCATGAATCCACCACTCTGTCAAAGATATCCCAGACATCTTACTTGATGATTGGGGAAATGAACTTTAGTTTGATCCATATTCCCAATAATTGGAACAAACAAGATTAGGAACTTATTATATTCATGAGGAGGGGGATATGATACCTAATCTTCTCAAATCCCAAGATGATATTGAAGGATTATGGAAAATCTTATTCGATGGATGAAGAAGAAAATTGGAGCCATGTTAGAGTTATGTTAAATTCCCCACAAGGTAAGAAATAATTCTCATCCTTCTAATTTAGTTTAGTTGCACTAATAATGTATCCGAATATGAAGCACTAGTACATGGAATTCAACTAGCTTAGAAAAGGGGAATCAAGTCATTGACTATTTTTATGGATATCAAGCTTGTTGTGCATCGGTCGAGCTCGAGTGTAGAAAGGGACAATCTATTGAGATCCTACAAGAATAGGGAATGGGAATTGATCGAATACTTTGAAGCTTTTGGTATTCATTCATATTCCCAAGAATCAAAATCAAGATGTAGATAAATTGCTATAATGGATCTCAATACGATATCCCTATCAAAATTATGAAGGAATAAAGAGATTTGTTAAGATCTTGTTATAAGACTAAAAGTGCCAGATGATGCAAGTAATTGGTAGATTTTCAACATTAATGAGCATATCATTATTTTTCTTCAAGAGGAGGCCAAATTCTCATCCAAAAATCCATCAAAGTTGTGAGGCCTATAATGATAAAATTATTAAATTAAAGGGTAATAAGTTTCCAAAGGTTCTGGTCACTCCCGAATCTCTTTTTAATTCATATGATCAATTTAAATTATAAAAAACTAACATGGTTATCAAAGAAGAGGATTTTTAATAGGTTTAGGTTATAGCGGATATATTTTGAAGATTTGAAAAATGTATACAACTAGAATGATAGGATATTATTAGTATTTTCCAAGATTATAATGATATTTTTTCTTAGAATTACGAGGATCTCAAGGGTTTTGATCCAATTTGGCATAACACACCATCGAAATTGATCTGAATTTCCAACCATTCGGAAGAAACAAATACTATTTAATATTAAAATTGAACCACTCATGAAGAAGGAGATTTCCAAACTCATTAAAGATAGTATTATTTTCCCATGAGCCACTCATTTTGTGTGGCCAATTTGGTTCTATTTAGGAAAAGAATGGGGAAATTAGAATATGTGTGGATTTCAGGATCTCAATCGAGATTCTTTGAAAGAACATTACCCTCTCCCATCTATGGATTAGATTCTCCAAATAATGGAAGGGGAAGAAAGGGTTTCATTTCTCGATGGGTATTCTGTTATAATCAAATATTGGTCAAGGATTTAGATTAGTTCAAAATGGATTTTACCACCAAGTGGGGACATTTTCCTATAATAAGATGCCATTTGGATTATCTAACGTTGGTGCCACCTTCTAGCGATCTATGGATATGGACTTCAAAGGGATTATAAATGACATGATCTTAGTTTATCTGGATGATATAATTGTGTATTCCAAGCATGCAAAATACCACATAGATCATTTGAGATTTTTTTGATAGATATAGGGAATCGAGGTTTTCTTGAACTTGAAAAAAATGTATATTTTCTATCCATAAAGGGAAATTGTTAGGACATAACGTTTTGGCATAAGGACTTTCAATTGACTCAGAGAGAATATGTACCATCTTGGAACTTTATCTTCCAATCTATAAAAAGGGTCTCCAAAGTTTCTTAGGGACTATCAATTTTGTAAGGAGGTTTATACCTCAATTTTCCACTTTGGCCAAGCCACTCACATCTATGCTTTGAAAAAGAATATACCATTCAACCTGGGAAAAAATAAGGAAAAAGCATATTTGAGGCCATCAAATTGGCCATTTATCAGCCCCCACATTGGTAAATACTAATTATGAAAAATATTTCATCCTTTATTCCTACGTAGGATAGGAAATAATTTATGGGATTCTCATTCAACAAAATGACTATTCGATGGAACAGCTGATCACTTTCTTCAACCTATCCCTCAAAGAATATGAAATCAAGTAATCTTATGTGGAGAATATTTTTTTTCTATCATTCAAGCATTAAAGAAATTCAGGAATATGCTATCCAAAATAAAAGGATCTAATTTATGGTATCACATCTAGGGGTTAAATATTTATTGTTGAATAAAGACATGAATGAGAAAAGGGCTAGATGGATTACAAAGGTCATGGAATATGATTTCCATATAAAGGTAACCAAACTAGTTAGAGGGAAAGGTCTATGTCAACATATCACTACTAAATTAGAAGAAAAAGAGGGATGTAATAGTGTGCTAAAAAATCATCATAGAGAAAACAATCACACTCCTGTTGATTGGATGTTTAACATGAAGAATTTTTGTAATTAGGTGAGTATCCTCATAGCCTTGACACAAATCATAGGTGAAGCTTCCGGCTTCAATCCATTCCCTATGTTCTCATAAATAATGTACTCTTTCAAAGGGATTTAAATGGAGTTCTTCTTAGGTGTATAAACCCAGATAAGGTTGATAAGATACTAGAAGAATTTCATAATGGGTTATTAGGAGGTCATTAATAAGCAAGGACAACTACCAAAAAAATCATGAGGGCTGGTTACTATTGGATAAATCCATTCAAAGATGCCCATATATGGGTAAGGAAATGTAAGTAATGTGATTTTTTCATAGGGAAGAAAAGGTTAATTTCTCTTCCTCTCCATCCAATCCATATAGATCAACCTTTCATACAATGGGGCCTAGATTTTATTGGAATGATAAATCCTCCATCTAGTGATGGTCATAGGTGGGTACTAACTGCAACTGATTATTTCACCTAATGGATGGAGGCAGTAACATTGAAAGAAGGCAATGAGAAATCCATTTTGGATTTTCTCGAAGGTATTATGACAAGGTTTGGTGTTCCCTTTACATTTATTTTAGAAAATGCCAAGGTGTCATAGGCACAAAGCTTAGTGATGGGCCATGAAAAATGGTGTTTATCTAAAAACCTCATCAAACTATTATCCACAAGGTAATGGTTTTTCTGAGTCAAGAAACAAGAATCTGATCCAAATTATCAAGAAGACAATGGAAAGAAATAGGTGAACTTGGCACACACAACTTAAGACTACTATATGGGTAGATATGATCACTCTAAAAAGGGCCATTGGAAATTCTCCCTTTATGCTAGTGTTTCACCTGATTCTTAGATCGTTTCTTTGAAGTGTTGATGAAACATATAAGGTAACGGGCGTAGGAGGAATACCTGTTCAAATGTTGGTTGATGGGTTGTTACGTGCGTATGAATTCTGGATCCACAACCGATCGTGAGAGCTTACTTTTTGGCTAGGAGGAACTACCTGTAATGAAAACAAGACCACCATAAGGAATTAAACAATATGGGCAGTGAACTGCCTAGCGTATGCTAGGTCCGGGAAGCATGATACTTCCTAAATGGCTGTTAGTGCACTGATTTTAAACAATTTAATGTTGTAAAAAAGTAAATCCTATTGTTATTTAAAATTATTTAGGTATCTCACTTAAAAATACAATAATAAATAGATCTAATCTAACAGGCTAAGCTAGAATAGAATCCAAAGGTCAAATGATTGGTTCTGGGTCTCTGTAGGTTTGATAGAGGTCTCGGGTAGATCACAGGTGAATGGGGGTGAGATGAAATTTGGTGGGTAGGTCTCTGTTCTAGGCTGTGTGGGAAAATACAGAGACCGGTGTCGGTCAGGGGTGACCGATGGCGGTTAGGTGTAACCGGTGCCAGTTACTGTGAGATTTGAAAATGTCACAAAACAAGTGTGGTCTCCTTTGTGATTGCACAAAGGACTTTGGTGAGTCGAGTGAAATATTGGGTTACTAGAGTAGGATTTGGCAAGATTTTAATGGGTATATGGAGGTGAAAATGTCAAATAAGGTCAATAGGGGCAAGATAAACAATGGATGATAAAATGATGATGAAATGAAATAAACTAGGAAAGTATGATGTTATACTTACTTGGATTCCATTCTTGAATGCCTGTGTGTGAGGGATGGAGGTATTGATGATGGGTTTGAAGGTTGCAAGTGATCACCAACTAAAGAAAAGCTTCTGCATGGGCTGCATGTACACTCCTCTTTGCTTGGATAGATCAAATCATGGCTGGGATGGTTGTGTAGGAGAAGATGCTCAATCTCCTTCCTTGCATGTGAGTTTTTGCTAGAATTGGCTCTTTGAAGATGTGTTATCTCTCTGAGATGTGTTCTTGCTCAGTAAAATTTCTCCCAATGTTTTCCAACCTTGAGAATAAGGTAGTTTAGGGGTTAAAAGGGTAACCGATGGCGGTCCAGCTTAACCGACAACGGTTAGGGGTAACCAACGTTGGTCAAGGCAGGATTTCCTAGGTTTACTAAACTAGGGAGATCCTCTTAATTTCCTTGGATCTCGTGCCATTATCCCATGGATTATACTAGGAGCTTCTTGTGAGCATGTGGGGATGTGGTTAGAGGGAATGTATGCATTGATTTTTGGGTTTGGGTAAGTCTTAGTTAGTTATGGAAACTTACTAAGAATAGGTCTTTGGTTGAGTTGGTTTGATGAGGTGTCTAAGTGAAGTGTATGTGTGGATATTATTTAAATAAAATATTGAAATAATAAATATAGTGAGGATAATGCATTAATTTAATTAAATTAATTAAATTAATATTAGTGGGGTGAAGGGGGTCATGGCTAGGTAAATGTAATAAAGGGTGCTTATTGGTCAAGGTACGAAAGGGGAGTGTGACCTGATTTTAGTGTCTACATTTTGCCCCTTTTTGTTGCGTAGCTTGTATTGGTAAGTGACGCTAACAAAAAAGATAAGATGTGGTTTCCCAATGTGTGGGTGAAGGTGATCCCCCTCAAACTAGGAACTGAAAAGGCAACAGGCTGAAGTGGTGAGTGGTTTGATAAAAGGTAAATGTGAGGAAAAGGCAAGTGGGTACAGGGGAAAAGGGTGAAAGGTCTACTCAAGAAATCTAGGGAATGGGTCAGGGTCAAAGGTAGCAACAGTCAAACACACGCACACGTATAAACTGCAGCACGCTACCGAGTTGAAGAGCAGGAAAACTCTACATTGTCTAAGGTTGATAGGTTTATCTAAACAAGGTTGAAGTGAATCTGGTATCCAAGGTATATGATATGGTCAGGAAACACAACGTAGGTTAGGTGTATGAATGTTTAGGTATGTTTCGGTACACCAAAGGTAGGGTCAAGATAAATGGTCATGGCAATAGGCTAGGTAAGGTCATTAGGTCAATCAACATAGGTAACAATGACATAAGGTATAACAAACACATGAGGTCAAAGGTCACTAGTGATGGTCTAGGTCCAAATATCTAGGTCACAAGACATGGATAAGGCCAAGGTAGGGGTATAAGAATAAGAAGTCCCCAAAGGAGGAAAAATGGAGGTAGGAAGTGATGAGGTCAGGAAAGGTAAGGTAATGGGTTGGGTAAAGGTTGGATGGGGTAAAGGATCAAGGTAAAGGGTGGGGTAAAAGGAAAAAGTAAGGGAAATGTGTAGGTGAGGGTGACCGATGGTGGTCATGGATAACCAATGTCGGTATAGGAAAACCGACGATGGTGAGGTAGGGCACGAGACCGATGCCGGTCAAGGGGAACCGATGTCGGTTAGGTCGTTTTTTATAAAAACAAAAAATCCACGTTTTTATAATTCATTTGTTATTTGCGAAGTGAAGAAATGACAAAAAAAAGAGAGAAAAGAGAGAAAAGTGTCTGGAGGAAACGGACAGTGAGCTGGCAGTATGATTTGACGAGGGTTGGGTGGGTGAGTAGTGGGTCCATAGGATCATGGCGAGAGAGTTGATTGGTCAGAGGTTACGAGTAGGTATTCGATGATGGCGAGAGGTTGGAGAGGATCGGGCGGACCACCACCAAGACAAATGTGGCGGCTGACGTGCCACCGAGATGGCGGCGGTGCGACCGAGGTAAGCGCCCAATGCTACATTGTTGATTAAATAGAGTAGAAGTTTTTGTATTTGTTATTTGTAGGGTTTGGTGGGTGTGTTGTTTGTTGTGGGTGGGAAAAATTTAAATGTGGGTATGGGGGATAACGAGAAAAAAAAAAAAAGAGGGGGAGGGTAGTAAATTGTATAGGTGGGGTGGGTAGGGGTCTAAGGGGAGTTTAGGTCATTGTAGGTGGGGTAAAAGGGGCAGGGGGAGGTTTATAGAAAAGGGGGGTTTGGGAAGTCATGGAATTTTTGCGGCAGTGAAAGTGACCGACGTCGGTCAAGATTAGTTAGCATCGGTTGGGTAGAATGGTATCGGTCACCAAATAGGTGACCGATGTCGTTTAAAGGTGACCGAAGTTGGTTAGAATGAACCGGTACCGGTCAAGATTTTAGGCACAAGGGTGCAAAAGTGATGTAGGTTAGGTGGTTGAGATGGGTAGGGTAAAAATAGGGTGGAGGGTAATGATAATTGGTGAATATGGTCATGGTAAAATAGGGATTAATTATGTGCTTGGATTGGATGCAGGGGAGAGCACGATTACACATACATGCGAGACAGGGTTCTACCTCTACTGGTGACATTATGCAGCTTAGTGACCCCTTTGGAGCTGCAACATGTGGAGGTAGTGCGCTTGATTGGGATTCGACGCTACCGAAATGTTGTTCGGAAGCCCATCTTGATGGTCAAACTCATCGATAGATGGGACTCCGACAAACATGTTCCACCTTCCGATGGGTGAGATGACTATCACCCTGGAGGACATGTTCCATATTTTGTGGTTACCCATATTGGGTGCCCAAGTTTACTCTATCTCCTCCGAGGCCTCAGAGGAGCTGATTAGGATAGTTTTTGGTGAGGGGGTGATGGAGTTGAGATTCCATAGTGCCAGTTTGAGCTATGGCGAGATGTACCTAGCCCATCCGAGATGAGATGAGGCTAGTGGTTCTATTGATGGAGGCAAGTGTACTACTATGCACTGCCAGATGTAGAGGGTGGACGCTTTCCCTGATCATTGATGGGGTGCTCCATGATATGATGGTGCATGAGACATGCTTTTCCTGGGCACCATAATTTTTGGTGCAGTTATACATAGAGTTGTGGGCATATGGGCGGCTGCATAGGTTTAGCCTGTGCTATACCTTTATACTGCACTATTAGGCCTATGAGCACATAGTCTATGTTTGACCGATAGGGATACCCCAAGTAGATGCATTTCCCATGAGATGTGTGTAGGTGGGATACAGGAGATGGGTGTCGGTTGTAGGAGAGTGGAGATCGGATAGGCCGACATATGATGTGGCCCATTTTTAGCAGTTGTTGGAGGGGTTTTCTGGAGTGGACATTATCTAGAGGCCATATGTGGGATTCCCCTCATATAGGCACATGCATGAGGAGCTAGCTGAGCTCCAGCTAGAGAGGTGGATACAGGGTCACCATGTCGGGGAGGATGAGATGATCCTAGTAGACAGGGTCCAACGATATAGTTCGAGCTTGTACAGATATTCCTCCGTCCTTCCCACAATATTAGAGAGATGACGTGGAGAGGCCTCTACCTCTACCATAGCCTACAGTGCCTACAGGGGAGGAGGAGGAGCTAGTGGATCGGCAGATAGATGATGTCGATGTACATATAGGTACATGCAGTGGTGGGTGGCTCAGTTATGAGCCATACCACCTAGACTGGGGTAGCTGACTTAGCTACCATTATAGTGCAGAGAGACGCCCTACAGGGGTAGGTAGTGATGCTGATCACCCATATAGGTATACTGCAGACACAACTAGAGGGGTTAGAGGTAGAGGTAGCAGAGCTACGAGTATAGGTGGCCAGTCAGCAGGCCCAGATGGTGGAGGGAGAGGGTGGAGGTGATGGAGGAGATGGAGATAGAGATGGTTAGGTGGCAGCCTTATTGGCTTAGGTGGTAGGTTTACAGGCCGATTGGCCATGCCGAGGCACAGATTAGGGCCTTACAAGCCCAGATACAGGCACAAGGCAAGGGCACCACCACAGGCACATAGAGTTGGTCCCAGCTCATAGGTCAGCACAGGCGGGTTGTTGTAGGGTAGGTAAATGGGCCGAGACCTATGGGACCACCACAAACCGTGCTTGTATCTAGGTTACAAGATGCCATAGGTGAGGTGAGATATTATTAGGATCAGCTCATGGCAGCCAGGAGAGTATAGAGCACAGTAGGCATCCATTGAGAGGATGAGATCCTGCACATAGCATGGAGAGCACAGGAGGTCAACGAGCTTTGAGGCTTGATCAAGGAGAGGCCACCAATGCATGGTGACCAGAGCTAGGTGATGTGCCAATAGGGACATAGGAGGCCAAGGGTGCAGGTGACACAGAGATGGAGGACATCCGGTGAGATGCCTGAGATGCGGTCACCTGATTTTTGATGTATACTAGTGATTTATGGATATATATGCCAGCCTGCATGTCGAAGGTAGTTGTATTTTTGATCACATACTAGCCTGCGTGCCGAAGACAGTGAGGATGTATGAGTGATTTTTGTATATGTTGAGCATATACCATCTGCGTGCGAATATATTGTGTATTGATTCATTCATTCTTTTTGTATATATGAGACCGGCCTGCGTGCCGATGACATTTTGTACTATATATATCAGCTTGTGTGCTAACATTTTTGAGATGATGGATAGGATGAGATATACATGTATATTGAGATACATATTCATTGATTTTATGATGAGATTCATGGTATTTCATGATTTTTGATGTGTGTATGAGACATTGGTTTATGGTGTGTATTAGATGAGATATGGATTTGTTACTTTAATGTGGTTTGAAATTAGGTGAGTTAGGATTGATGGAGTTAGGTTGGTTTAGGCATGGATAAAGTCAAAGTTATATAGGCATGGATCGAGTCGGGTTATAGCATGGATCGAGTCGGTTTGGTTAGGCGTGGATTGAGTCAGGTTATAGGCATGGTTGAGTTAGGTTATAGGCATGGTTGAGTTAGGTTAGTAGGCATGGATCAAGTCAGGTTATAGGCATGGTTGAGTCAAGTTGGTAGGCATGGTTGAGTTAGGTTATAGGCATGGTTGAGTTAGGTTATGGGTTAGGCATGGTTGAGTTGAAAGTAGGTTTAGTTATGATTCATTATTTTTTACAATGAATGATACTATGGGTCATATGTGAAATGTTGTATAATCTATGCATAGTGATGATAGAGGGATGGTAGGTGTAATAAATGTATGTTGTGGTAAGCAACTTGTTATGTATGTGGCTTAATTTCTAATTTTGTTATAAAAGGGGAACTAAGTGAAATGTGATGTAAATGGTGAGTTAGGCATGGTTGATGAATTGTTTTAGGGTAGAAAATGGCCAAGCTAACCTCCAAGGGCCCCATGCCCTCGAGTGCTACCTACATAGTCCCAAAGTGAAAAGGGACCTCAGGCCGATGTAGTTCTCCCATGAGCTAGGGAAGAATATGAAAATGAGTTGGTAGGTTTTGGGCATGTTGTGGGTTTAGGTTTAATAGGTGTGGGTAGATTGTAGGTAAAAGGATGTAGGTGAAGGTGATTATGGTGAAAGGGGAGGATTACCTCAAAGGTAAGCATCAAGGACCAAGTCCTGTATAAGGTAATAAAAACATAAACAAATATGGTTAACATATAAGAAGGGGGCAATAAAGCCACCTGATTGGGTAGGATCATACCGAGTAGATCATACCTTGGAGGGGGTGATGAACATAAGACCCGAAAGGCATTGCACGATTAACGATTCTACGATGAAGGTAGTCACAGGATCACCAAATGTCTAAATTCCAAGACATCCCTTGAGGCAATTGAGAAAATGAGAGTGAAAGTTGTAAGGAGGGTGAAAAGTAGTTAATTTTATATGTTTTGAGTGATAGGGCTTTTGGGTAAGAGGTCCTAGGTCACAATGGGCAAGTTCACGGCTAATTTTTTATTTTGTTTTGATAGACTGATCGATGCAGAAGTCTATATGGGATAAATAATATGGTACTCCTTGAGGTCTTCGTGAAGCTGATCGATGTGGGAAGCTTTGGTTTCTCTCATTTTTTTTTTTAAAGCTTCACATAGCTATCCTTCGAGGGAGCAGTCTATTTATAGCAGCAATTTTTCAAGAGGAAGATGTCCTTTTGAGGGAGTCATATTTTATTAGAAGTTTGACTCAAGGATTTTGGTCCCATGTGAGGTCATTGAAGTCATGGACAAGACCAAGGTGGAGGATAGGAATCTTGTTCAAAAGGCAAGGTGGAACAACCATGGGATCTCATCTAAAAGTAGATGAAAAGTATCCATGAGAATCATGCTATGTGCAGTGCCATGGTACACATATTCAAGAGAAGATAACAAGTGATGGGTACTCACATGATTCTTGTTTAATCATTAGGGAGGTGTATGGAGTGGATAGTGCTCAAGGGACGAGCCTATAAAGAGACAAAGGGTGAGGTAGGACAATGAGTCAACAATAGAATGGTCAAAGATGTAATGCGTTAAGGGTCCCAGGTTCGAGTTTACCATCAAGTGAGGATAAATGATAGGCACATGATCCATAGGTATGAGTTACAATGTATGGTCCAAGCCAATTAGGGGTGAATTTTCCTCGTTTAATTTTTTTCTTTTGGTTACATGTTGATTTTCTTTCAAGACAAGGTCATCGACTTGGAAGGTTCGTTCATAAACACGTTTGTTATAAGCACATTTGATACGTTGTTGGTAAACTTAAAGGTGATCCAGAGCATTAAGATGACATTCATCTAATAACTCTAGTTGTGCTAAGTGGTCCCGACGAAAGTCATCATCAAGAACCATGTCATGAAGAGAAATTTGGAGTGAGGGGATCTCAGACTTTGAGAGGCGAATAACCTCTATACCATAGACCAACAAAAAGTGTGTGGCTACAATGGAAGTGTGAATACTAATGCGGTATACCCATAGGGAAAAAAATGTGCGTATGTCAATCCTTCCCAGTATCGTCAACCACTTTCATGAGAATTTTGTTGATGGTTTTGTTAGTGGATTTGGCTTGGCCGTTGGTTTGTGGGTAATAAGGTGATGAGAAACTAAGTTGAATGCCGAAGGCGTCACAAAGTTTTTGCAATGTTTTGTTTTTGAATTGTTTTCCATTGTCAGTGATGAGGTGATGAGGAACACCAAAGTGACAAATGATGTGATGGTTAATGAACTCACATATCTTCTCAACTTTTGTGGAGATGAGTGGTATGGATTCCACCCATTTTGTGTAGTATTCGGTAGCAGTTATGATCCATTGATGGCGTTGGGAAGAATGAGGATTGATTTCTCCGATAAGATCCAAACCCCATTGAGAGAAGGGCCAAAGGTCATGAGTGACCTATAAGGCATGATTGGGTGTATGATGAAGGTTGGAATGTTGTTGGCATTTTACATAATGTTTGACATAGTCACAACAATCATGGTTAAGGGTCAACTAATAATAGCCTAGGCGAAGAATACGCTTAGCAACAGCAAGGCCACTAAAGTGACCTCCACATATGCCATCATGAACCTCCTTAATGGTATAAGGAATTTCAAAACTTGTGAGGCATCGTAAGAGAATACCATCAAAGCCGCGTTTATAGAGGAGTCCCCCTAGAATGATGAAATGAGAGACCTTTTTAAGGAAGGCACGTTGTGTTATTACGAGGTGATATCAGGAGGTAAGATGGAGAGAGAAAGGTAGTCGAGTACTGTTTATACCAAAGGTCACTCAGGTCAGGGGTGTCGGTTCTAATTGAGTAAACATCGTGAGGTAAATAAGAAGGTGAATGGAGGCATTGTATGGTGACAAAGATTTTGGAATCGCAAGGGAAGCGGGTATTTGGGAAGCTAAGCAGGCCATGGTATCGGCAAATTTGTTGGTTAAACGTGGGATGGTTTGAAGGGTGTAATGATCAAAGGTGGTCAAAAGTATGTCTACATGATGTTTATAATTTTGAAGTATCTCGTTACGACATTGGTACATACCATTGACTTGGTTGATGACCAATTGTGAATCACCAAAGATGTGGATTGATTTGACATCTAGGGCATATGTGGCTTAGAGACCTAGTACGAGCACTTCGTACTCGACAATATTGTTGGTGCATTCAAAGTCTAGTTTGAAAGACAAAGGCATGGGTTCTCCATCCAGAGGAATGAGGATAATACTAGCCCCACCCCCACACTAACACTTGGAACCATCGAAGAAAAATGTGTTCGTCCGGGAAAGAGTAGTAATTGACTCATCTTGGGAAAGTCAAAATTAGAGGTTAATCCCGAGAAATAGGTGCATTGGCTAGTTGTTCGGAAATAGCTTAGACCTTGATGGACTTTTGATGAATGAATTCGAGGTCAAGATCAGCTAAAAGCATAAGCCATCATGCGACACGCTGATTTTGATAAGGTTTGGCATACATGAAGTGTAAGGGATCGGTGTTGGTCACGACATAGGTTTTGTGGTTGAGTAGGTAATGGCGGAGTTTGGTGACAACAAAAATAAGGCTAAGCAAAGTTTTTTATGGATGGTTATATCGGGTTTCATAGTCCAAAAGAGTACGGATTATGTAATAAACCACCTACTCCCTATGTTGTTCATCACGATGAGTGAGCATGGCTCCCAAGGAATGATCGGTAGCTGATATGTATAGGTAAAAAGGTTGATCATCTTTAGGTGGAATGAGTATGGGTGGTTGGAGAAGGTATTGTTTTAGGGCCTCAAAAGCTTTGTGACAATCATCATCCCATTTAAAGGAGACATCCTTCCTAAGCAGATGATGAAATGGTTGACACCGATCAGATAATTGTGAAATGAAATGGTGAATGGACTACAATTTACCTTGGCTATGGAGTTGGTGAAGGTTAGTAGGCGAGGAATTTCAAGGATGGCCTTGAATTTAGTAGGGTCAACTTCTATACCACGAAGGGAAATAATAAATCCCGTGAGCTTTCCCGAGAGAACCGCAAAGAAGACACTTTTTTTAGGCTGAAGGAAGACGTAATATTTAATGAGGTGGTCAAAGATGGTTTTGAGGATTACAGCGAGGTGCTTAGCACGACGTTTAGATTTGGCCAAGATATCATCCATGTAATCTTCCAATATGTGATACATGATATCATGGAATATGTAAGTCATAACATGTTAATATGTAGCACTAGCATTTTTAAGGCCAAAAGGCATGACTCGATAGCAAAAGGTTCCCCAAGGGGTGATGAAGGAAATCTTGTGTTGATCTTCTAGGGCAAGTAAAATTTGGTTATAACCTGAGAAGCCATCCATGAGTGAGAGCATCTCATGACCAGCTGTGAGGTCAACTAGTTGATCAATACCGGCAAGGGAAAGTCATATTTTGGGTAGGCTAGGTTGAGGTCATGGAAGTCTCATGTAAATGCGGAGTCCCCCTGTTGCTTTAGTAATAAGGACAATGTTAGAAATCCAACGAGGATAATCAATGGGTAAGATGAAGGAAATGGAAAGAAGGTGTTGAAGTTCTTCTTTGATGAGAAGAGCAATGTGAGGGTGCATTTTCCTCAGCTTTTATTTGATAGGTTTGGCATCAGAACGGTTACGATATTGTGGACCACTATGGTGGGGTCAATACTGGGCATGTCTGCGTAAGACCAAGTGAAAGTGTGGTTATGATCTCGGAGAAAAGAAGTGATGGCTTCCTATTTAGCAACATCTAAAGATTGTCTGATCTTTAGGATGTGTGGGTCATCCTGAGTATGAATGTTGATCTCGATAGTCGATTCATTCAACATGGTTTACATCTCAGAGGGTAACAAATGATGAATATATGAGTCTTTTGCACCAAGGTAGGTGAGTATGGATTCATCATCCTGACATTGAATGATGTTAATTGTAGGTGTGTCATCATTGATCATTTCAGGATACAGGAATGGAAGAGTGGAAGGGGCCTTGCCTTCACATTGATAAGTCAAAGGCCCCAAGGAAATGGTGTTTATGAAATTTTTTTAGGGGGATAGATTCCAGATCCATTTACTCCATCGGTGAGGGTGGTGATGAAGGTGGAGTGGGTGAAGGTGGTGATGAAGATGAAGGTAGAGAAGGGCTAGGGTCCTCAATGAGTTCAATGCAATCCTGTTTGGTAGGAGGTTTGGGGAAGCCGATACCACTACAGTTGTTATGTTTGTGGGTGGTACATGGAATAATAGTATGGAGGCCTTGCTCATAAAATCCAAAACCAAAACCCTTCCATGCACAATAGTGTAGGAAAGTGTGGGCTAAACGGTGATTGGTAAGTGATTAGAAGTCAGCAGAAAATGGGCGTGTCTGTGATGGTGGTTCAGGTGTGTAAGTGGTAGTTACAAGTCCCCCATAGGTGAGACTAGTACGAAGATGAGGAGGACCATAAAGGAGGTGTTCTCCTATACAGTGATCATAGCGAGGGTGTTGGTGAAGGCTTCCATACTCGTGTGGAGTAATGAATGTGTTGACACTATATAGGCGCAATGCCCTAGAGTGAGGCATTGAAAAACACCTTCCAAGGGGTCAGTGGTTAGTATGTAGGTAGCTAGAATGGATGATGTGTCAGAGGTCGATGCAGAGGTGGAGTTAACGGATTGGGAAGCTAATGGGTCAGCCGTGGAGGTTATAGTAGCGGTAGGAATGGAGGAGGTATGTGTGGTGAAAGCAATGGCTGTACTAGTAGGTGGAGGTGTAGGTGAAGCGGTATTGGTCGTGGAGGTAGATGGCTTGACAGGTATGAGCACATCATTAGATCAGTAAAACATGTTACATGTTTTGAAAGGTGATGGGTCAACTTGAAATGGTATAAGTGTGTCCTTTGTGTTCAAACTTTACACAACGATGTAAAGTGGAAGGAATGCAACCCATGACATGGATCCAGGGTCTACCAAGCAAAAAGTTATATTGGAATTCCCCTCCAAAATGTAAAACAATTCGGAACAAAGTGCGGGGCCCACGTGAACAAGAAGGATGACAGCCTCCTAGTGTTTAGGTGATAGCGTTGTTGAATGAATGTAACATGACTAGATGTTTATGCATGTAATTGTCGGGTATGCGCATTTTAGCAAATGCATGGGATGAAATGATGTTAATGCTAGTACTCCATCAATCATCACACGATGTACCCGTATGTAATCAATGAGGATGAAGATGAAGAGGGTTGGGTCCAGGTCATTATTTTGGTGTGGCGTGATCTCTTCCTCCGAGAAGCTAAGGGAGGCCACTTGGTGAGCAAGATGGGGTAAAGATGAAGGTGGTAATTTGGTGAGAGAGGCCACATGATGGGGTGTGATAATGGAGGCTACAGTGTAGGGTCATTGGGTAAAACCTCAATAGATTGAAGAACCTCCATGAGGGCTTGACGATGGGATTCTTTGGATGAGGTCATATAAAGACATTTTGAGGGGAGATTAGTGTAATTTTTTTGAGCTTGGTGTGATGTGTTACACCATTAGAAATGGGGTACTTGGGGCCTCATATAGTTATTTGAGGTATGGGTACAGATGGTATGTTGGGTATAGGATTGGTTGATAGGTCGGTTGCCTCGCTTTTGCCCTTCTGCACACGTGTAGTAACCTATATCATGTTAATTTGAGGGAGTTGGAAAATGGAGAAGGTGTAGGATGAGTGGTATAATGACATGAAGGGAAAAAAAACCTCTTGAGGAGAAAACCTTATGAGGTTGTTAGGATATCAATATTTTAGTGCTCCACATTTGTACATGTGTGAATAATAATTCGATTTGTTCATTATTATTATAGTGAATATTAGTGAGTTGATTAGTCATATATATTGTTAGAATAACAATATATTATGAATGATTATTTGTTATACCCGTAGCTATTATCGGGTTTATTGTTATACTCACTTCCTATTTTCTAGGAAGTTGTTCACCTACCTTTATGGCTATATAATAGCCACTTGTATCTGAATATGATATAGAAAAATATAATATTGTTTTGTATTACATCCACTATGCAATTCTGTACCAAATTCAATATTTGGTATCGGGCGCGTTGCTATTTCTCAGATTGCATGGAGTTTTCAAATTAGCAAAGGGGCAGCTCTTTGTGCCTCGTTGGATGATAGGAGTAAAGAATCAGATTCATCGTGTTATCAGCTTTCGATTGATGCGTGTTTTGACCAATTTGGTGAAGAATTACTTACAGCTTTGAAGGTGCAGGTTTAATGGTGCTGTCGCCGTAAAATTCCGGGAAGAAGAGGAAATATTCCGTAACGCCATTACTTCTGCTTTCATTAGATGAGTTTTTTGATCGGTTCTGTGAAGAAATTCACATAACTTCACTTTTTCGGAGGTTTAATGGCCGTACATTTTGAATAGCCGTGTTTGATTTGTGCGAGCATCAATCGCAGAGGGCTTGCCGCTTCGCACTCGATTTTGCAGAGGATTCAGCTGAATACCAAACCATTCATTTTGACTGAACAACAGTCTTTTGTGAAGGACTCTTTGCTTTCAGTTTAATTTTCTGGCATTTTAGCGCCTCCTATAATCCAGCATCATATTTCTATCAAGAGTCTAGGTTTTGATAAATGCATCTGACATTCCTTTAATTAAATGCGTAAAATGCATCCGTATGATAAAATTTGTGGGTAAATTTATTTAACTATACGTGGAAGATTTTTTGTGCATATAGTTCTAATTCGTAGAGGCTTCCGATCTTCTTTTGGAGCATTGGCATCTTGACCGTGGCATTTGTCTTGAGCTCGGTTCATCAAAGGTTTGTGGCAACTATGATCAAAACGTCCAAGCTCGCAAATGCGAAGTCTTCTCAATTTGGATGCAATTGTGATGATCAGAATTCCACCTTTGGTGAGCTAGCATCTTTATCTTCCCTTAATGCAAATCCAGCTTACCTTGACATCGGGCGTGCTTCCATGAACAATGACATTTGTTGGAGACTCCACGAAACTTTAGGTCGGGTTTCTATATGACATAGTGTTTGTGTTATTCAAAAAGCAAATATCCATAGTTTTTTGGTATAATATTACTTTTTAATTAACATTTTTTTTTGTGTCAAAGTAATTGTCTATGTTATTTGGTTTATTCAAATAAAGTTTAGTCAATCTCATTGTCCATGTCTAGTAGAGTTATTATAAAAGTTTGATTAGGTTTGTCCATTTAGTTGTTTAATGTCTTAGTTTATTATTAGTATTCATTGTCATCTTTGTCACAAGTTACGAGTTGTATAGTCATTTTCAAGTCAAATTAGATTGTTGAGTCTTTGTTGTGTTTTATGTGTTAATCGCCAAGTCAATTATCAAAGTCGATGTCAAGTCTTCTTGGGTCCATAGTCAAAAAGTTGTATTGTCAACATTGTTATATTGTGTTTAGGTGAATATAGGTAGTCAATGTTAAATAGGTGATTGTAGGATTATTGTCTTGTCATTGTATTAAGTCCGAAAAATAAAAAATAAATTTGCCTTACGAATGCATTTTTGGTGGAATCCGACGTTCGGGTAAGGTGTGTAATTTTTGAGCCTCAAATTCCAAATCTTAGCAAGCTTCAAGTTAAGTAGCATATATTTGGAGGATGGAGGCAACGGGCAGGAGGACAATCAGATCCTCGAGTTCGTCACTACCTCGCAGGCCGCAAACCGCTTTAGTGACATCTTTGTGTCTTGTGTGATGAATAAGAACAGATGAGCATCCCCTGTGTGTGCGGTGCGGTTTGTGTGTCCCCATGATGATAAATTGTACCATCTACTATCCTGCGAGAAGAAGTGTTCTTGATCGGATCGATTTGATGGTTGATGTGAATTGGTTGAACGGTCCCAATTCATGTATTCATCTAATAGGTTGAATGGTCCCTGGATGATGTAGTTCCCACAGTCAGTGTTGAGGATCGAGACCATGTGCAAGCTACGAAGTGGCATGTTGCTTGGTTGAAGATGGTGTTTTCCCGTGTTCGCACTAAGGGGGGGAATGTTAGGATATCAATATTTTAGTGCTCCACATTTGTACGTGTGTGAATAATAATTACATTTGTAATTATTATTATAGTGAATATTAGTGAGTTGGTTAGTCATATATATTGTTAGAATAACAATATATTATGAATGATTATTTGTTATACCCGTAGCTATTATCGGGTTTATTGTTCTACTCACTTCCTATTTTCTAGGAAGTTGTTTACCTACCTTTATGGCTATATAATAGCCACTTGTATCTGAATATGATATAGAAAAATATAATATTGTTTTGTATTACATCCATGACATGAAGGGCAAAAACCCACTAAATTCAATAGAGGTGAGCTGGGTGCAACGACATTGGGGTGGTGGCGTGGCAAGTTCTCTAATGTGAACCATGTTAATTTCAAATCTTGAGGGTGACTCTAGGAGTGGTGAGGGTGGAGGTTGTGGTTGTTGAGTGGGTAGTGTGGGAATGGGTGTCGGTGAAATAGGATCCTCGTCAAGAAGGTCATTGTCATCAAAGTTGGTTTCTGGTGGACATAATTGGATAAGGACAGTTTTTAGGGCCTTGCAGTTCTCCACATGATGCCCTGACACACGATGGTATGTGAAAATTTTAGTATCATCAAACCCTTTTGGCTTGGTTTTGAGGGGGTCCTAAGGTCGAGTGGTGGTAATGTGATAACAAGAGGTCTCGAGGAGGTTGGTTAAAATTTGGGCATAATATCCTGCTAGCCAATCACAATGGGAAGTGAACGTGGGTTTGGGTGCGGTGTGGTTGATTATCAAGGAACTATTTTTGGAAGAGGAGGAATGGGTCAAGCTATGGGTTTAGGTGCCGGTGTGGTTTTAGGTATTGGTCATGTTTATTTGGGTAGGGGTACAATAGATGAATGGGTAGGAGGGTGTGTGGTTGTTTTGACTACCTTATTGTGGGGTAGTGGGGTTTTGTTTTTGGGTTACACTTTCTTAGGTAAAGGTGATGTGGGTGTACGAGGTCTAGAAGGAAAAGCAGATGGAGGAAGAGGGTGAGTTACCCATGGGGATAATGGGGGTGTTGTGAAGGTAGATGACGCGGGTTGTACTTGGGGTGTGAGGGACAATGACTGAAGTGTAGTGGGTAGTGAAGCAATAGTTGAGGGTATTGGTGGTAAAAAGACTGCAGGTGCGGGTGTAAGTCATGTTGTGTGCCTGGGTAGGTTAGAGGTTTGTGAGGAAGGAATGGGTTGTTGTGTTATTGGTTTATGGATGGGTGAAGGTTACTTGACCATGTTGGGTAGTTGAGGTCTTAAGATAGATGAGACAAGTGTGGGTGTGATTGGTGTGGTCGGGGTATGAGGTCGATGAGTTTTTTCTTTGGTTTGGGTGTCGGAGTGGGTGTGGTATTGACATTGGAGGATGTAGCTAAATCTAGTTTAATAGGTGGATGAGTAAGGCTGGTGGTCGGGGTGACCCCTAAAGTGATAATAGGTTTAGTTGAGGAAAATGTTGTAGGTGTGGGTTTGGGTTTAGATGTAGGTTGGGTTATGGGTAAGGGTGTGGTTTGAGTGCTAACAGCCATCATGGAAGGGGTTGCGACATAGGTGGTTGTATTTGGTTTGATTGGTCAAAATGTATTTGGGTAGGTAGTGGAGGTATCAATGAGGGATCTTTACATCTGTGTTGAGACGGGGAGTAAGAGGCACCCCCATAGTAAATCCCTATCCACATAATCTAAGTGATCGGCCAAACGTGAGAACGACACATCTGTAGGTGGAGTTGGTGAGGACCTAATGGAAATTCCCATAAAATGTGTCTTAGAGACAGGGAATTGGATAGCTTTAGCTTCCGTGGGTAAGAGAGCCAAAAGTAGGTCTGTTGGATTTTAAGTAGCGGATGGAGAATGCTCGCCAAGAGGCAAAGGTATCTCAACTGGGTCGATGATAGGTGGAGGAGATGATGGGAGCTCCTCTATAAGTGGAGGAATAGATGGGCATGCCTCTGTGGGTGGAGGAGGAAATGGGTGCTCCTCTGTGGGTGGAGGAGATAATGGGAGCTCCTCTATGGGTGGAGGAGGTACTTGTAGGTAAAGGTTCTCTAAGTGGTGAAGCTAGGGGTGAGATGGGCTCAATGTTAGCGGAAGACCCCTCCATTGGTGATGAAGGAGATGCAAGGTGTTCCTCTGTTGGTGAAGGAACAAGAGAGGTTGGTTCCAATGTGGAAGGAGGATTTTGGGCTAGGATCTCCTCTATGGAAGGAATATGGGGTAATTGGGAGGTGACAGGTACCTCATTAAAGATAGCGTGAACCTCGTGGGTATGGGTATCGTGAGTTGATGTCTCACCGGTTTGATTGGATGAAGGGGCATGGTTGGGAAATGGTTTTTAAAGATTTGTAGATTTTGGTTGGGGGTGGCGTTTGGATTATCCATAGTTAACTCACCTTTCTCGAGCATTTCTTGGACAATATTTTTGAAAGTGATGCAGTTACCATCACTATGACCCTTTACTCGATGATAGTTACAGAAATCATGTTCTTTATACCATGTGGGCATGGGGCGAGTAGGGTCAAAACCAGTGTGTGGTTTTATAGGTGGAAGGGTGACGACTCCGGTTTTCATAAACTTTTCTAAGACAAAAGAGTAAGGTTCCCCAATTGGGGTATATTTTCGTTGCTCTCATCTGAATTGAAAAGTCTAGACATATGAGAGATTAGATGAGGGTGTAGCCTAATTTGATGGATGAGCTAGGCCGGCCTTGAGTACCACTGCATTAGTGGTGCCCTTAGCTTTTGAATAATTGGTTTGTGGTTTGGAAGAAGAAGAGGTATCATTCAACTTGAATGTCGAATTCTTATTGCGTAATTGGATTTTCTTCTCTTCAATGGCCCGAATCTCTAAATTTCATGCCATAGTGAATGCCTCATTGAATGTTTGGAAGGTTTGGACTTGCAAGGTTGGGGAGATATGTCTAGCACAAGCCCATGTGAAGAGCTCGATGAGTTCAGTTTGTGGTAGTTGGAAGGTAAGTTGATTGATTAGGCTGCACCAACGAGTGACAAAATCTGTGATAGATTCGTCCTCATACTAACGTGTGGAATATAGATCGAGTCATGGTAACCTTCTTGACAATATTGATAGAGAAATTATCCAAGAAGGCTTGGGCTACCTGATTGAATGAGAATATAGAGTGTTTAGGTAACCCACTATACCAATCTAATGTAGGTCTAGTGAGGGACATGGGAAAGGTTCTCAAAAGCAAGGCATCATCATGAGCGATTAGATAACACCCGTGTTTGAATGACCAAAAATGCTGTTGTGGGTCTTCTTTGCTATTAAAACAATTGAATTTAGGAATTTCCCAATGCACATGGTATGAACGGATAGGAATGGATGGGTGAATAGGCTCGTTACAAATCTCGTCATAGGTGAGAGTAGTGTGGGAGTCAGAAACTCATGCCTCCAATGTCTGCATCTTGTCCAACATCAATTTAATTAGGTCATTGGTGGGTTGTGATGATTAGATGCCTCCCATAGCATGAGAAGGTTGGTTTTGGGCATATAACAGGGGTGGCACTCTAGTGTATGGGGCTACCATGTAGGGTGGTGGAGAAGAAGGCAAGTGAAATAGGGTACGTACCCGAATGAATAATGGATGAAACAGGAGGTTGTTGGTAGCATGTATATGGGGGTGGAAGGGTCATGGTAACCCTAGTGGTAATAGGGGCTAATGATTATGGAATGGAAAGAACCACATTCTGAAATGGGGTAGGGGTCACCGACACTAGAGGTGGTAATGTAGCTATAGGTATGTGTGAGACATTAGGGGTGGATGAGGTTGTGTTTGGGGTAGTTATCGAGGGTACGGTGGATGTAATTGGGGACATGGAGGTAACAGATGTAATAGTTATAGTGGGTATAGGACCTAATTGTGAAAAACAAGACTAGGGGTAAGGTGGATGCGAAAACACGGGCCGATGGGGCTGATGCGGGAGTGGGTGCGAGAGTCGGGGGATAGATACGGGCATGCCTTTTATCAACTGACCTGAGGTGTCTTGAGTGGATGAGTGGGAAAGGTAAAATTGTAAGGCGGTAGGCTTTTGGTCAAGGAGCTATGCAAACTCCTCATCTCCGTAGCGATAGTAATAGGCTAGATGGGATCCATGGCTGGTGATAAAATAGAAGGTGGTGAAGGAATAGGTGGGAGTGGTTGACAACTGGCGTGAAATACGAGGGTGTTTTCTTGTCTTGGTCAGCACCATGTGAACCAGTACTGATCAGGTAGGGCTACTTCTCTGTAAATGACACAGAGAACAACAGGGACAGGTGAATCTGGTGACAAAAAGTAGATTAAGTACCAAATGGTGGCTGGAATGTAAAATAGGATAACCGATGCCGGTTAGGTCAAACTGATGCTGTCGGGGTAACCACTGCCGGTCACTATAGAAAATGGACAATGAGTAAACAATGAGGTAGAAGGTAAAATCTGATAGGTATGCCAAATCTGAGGATGCTTAAAACATCAATGGGAATAATGATAGTGACAGAGACTGTGAAAAGTGAAGAAAGTGAAATTAAATGTCCTTTTGAGTAGGTTAGCAAAAGGACCCAGAACCAATGTCAATTGGGTATAACCGATGGTGGTCAGAGGTAACTGATGATGGTTACTATGAAATTAAAATAGTGATAAAAGAAAGTGGTTGTGAATTAAAATCTGATGTAGAATCAGACCCATAATTTTGAGAATGATGATGATATGGCCTAGGCACACTCAAGTGAAGCTGGAATACACTAGCTATGATCAAGAGTGTGCAAGTATGAACAAAAAAAAGTGACGAACGTGATCTTTCACCTCAAAATGCAAGCCAAGCAAAAACACTAAGAAAATGTGATCCTAGGAGTGCCTTTTCTATTATGTTTGTTTAGCTTATGCTATTTAGGGATTGACACATGAATTGTGAAATAGAGTTTTTGGTAAGGATGGCTTCCTACAAAGAAGGAGATCTAAAAGGTGAGGTTTCAAGTATGTTATGGTGGGGTGGGGGCTTCACTTTGAAGTATGAATCGATAGAGCGGAGCCGGTGGGTGCCCACTATGTCGTGATCATGTGATCACCTACAGCTTCTTCCAGGTAGGATGTTGTTTAAGAATGTATGTATTTTGAATTTTTGTGTGGTTTAGTAATACTCGAGAGAAGAGAAAAGGACATAAGTGCTTTTCTACGATTCATTTTCAACCATCGGTTGGGCATGACTTCCAGTGTATAGGTTGCCCTCAATTAGAGTGAGCTAATGCAATAAATTAGAATGGAATGCACTTATTTTAAGCCCAAATTGAAATGTGAAATTGGATGACACAATAAGATGAAGAGGAAGAGGGATGCTCTTTCACTATGATGCAAAAAAACATGAAGAAATGGTTCTTTTAAATTACACCAAAAGAAAAGTCTCCTTTAGAGCAAATAGAAAGAAGAGGTGGGTTACCAAGGAAGAAAACTAGTGTGTAGACTTTTCGAAGGGATTAAAACACAAATTTTTTTCCTAGGATTGAATGAAATGCAAGGAACCCTAGATGGGTCCCATCAAGCATGTCAAAATGTTTCACCTGATTCTTAGATCGTTTCTTTGAAGTGTTGACGAAACATATAAGGTAACAAGCGTAGGAGGAATACCTGTTCAAATGTTGGTTGATGAGTTGTTACATGCGTATGAATTCTGGATCCACAACTGATCATGAGAGCTTCCTTTTGGCTAGGAGGAACTACCTGTAATGAAAACAAGACCACCATAAGGAATTAAACAATATGGGCAGTGAACTGCCTAGCATATGCTAGATCCGGGAAGCATGATACTTCCTAAATGGCTGTTAGTGCACTAATTTTAAACAATTTAATGTTGTAAAAAAAGTAAATCCTATTGTTATTTAAAATTATTTAGGCATCTCACTTAAAAACACAATAATAAATAGATCTAATCTAACAGGCTAAGCTAGAATAGAATCCAAAGGTCAAATGATTGGTTCTGGGTTTCGTAGGTTTGATAGAGGTCTCGGGTAGATCACAGGTGAATGGGGGTGAGATGAAATTTGGTGGGTAGGTCTCTGTTCTAGGCTATGTGGGAAAATACGAGAGCCGTGTGTCGATCAGGGGGTGACGGCGGTTAGGTGTAATCGGTGCGATTCTTGTGAGATTTGAAAATGTCACAAAACAAGCATGGTCTCCTTTGTGATTGCATAAAGGACTTTGGTGAGTCGGGTGAAATATTGGGTTACTAGAGTAGGCTTTGGCGAGGTTTTAATGGGTATATGGAGGTGAAAATGTCAGATAAGGTCAATAGGGGGCAAGATAAACAATGGATGATAAAATGATGACGAAATGAAATAGACTAGGAAAGTATGATGTTATACTTACTTGGATTCCATTCCTGAATGCCTGTGTGTGAGGGATGGAGGTGTTGATGATGGGTTTGAAGGTTGCAAGTGATCACCAACTAAAGAAAATCTTCTGCATGGGATGCATGTACACTCCTATTTTATTGGATAGATCAGATCATGGCTGGAATGGATGTGCAGGAGAAGATGCTTAATCTCCTTCCTTGCATGCAAGTTTTCACTAGAATTGGCTCTCTGAAGATGCGTTATCTCTCTGAGATGTGTTCTTTCTCATCAAATTTCTCCCAATGTTTTCCAACCTTGAGAATAAGGTAGTTTAGGGGTTAAAAGGGGTAATCGCAGTCAATTTGCGGCTTAACCGGCGACGGTTAGGGGTAACCGACGCGTCGGTCAAGGCAAGATTTCCTAGGTTTACTAAACTAGGAGATCATCCCGATTTCCTTGGATCTCGTGCCATTATCCCATGGATTATACTTGAGATATTCTTGTGAGCATCCGGGGATGTGGTTAGAGGAATGTAGGCATTGATTCTTAGGGTTTGGGTAAGTCTTAGTTAGTTACGACAACTTACTAAGAATAGGTCTTAGGTTGAGTTGGTTTGATGAGGTGTCTAAGTGAAGTGTATGTTTGGATATTATTTAAATAAAATATTGAAATAATAAATATAGTGAGGATAATGCATTAATTTCATTAAATTAATTAAATTAATATTAATGGGGTGAAGGGGGTCATGACTAGGTAAATGTAATAAAGGGTGCTTATTGGTTGAGGTACGAAAGGGGAGTGTGACCTAATTTTAGTGTCTATAGCTAGTATACATGAGGAAGAAAAACTTCCTTTTTCTTCTGATTGGCATATTTTGAACTAGCTCATCAGTTGGAAATGATGGAAAGTGATCCTATGATAGTATGGTTCACCGAACTTATGGAATTGGAGGAAACATGAAACCAAGCCATGAAGACTCTTGATCTATGCACCAAGGTTAAAC
Organism: Taxus wallichiana var. yunnanensis; assembly: GCA_018340775.1. Taxonomy (NCBI): domain Eukaryota; kingdom Viridiplantae; phylum Streptophyta; class Pinopsida; order Cupressales; family Taxaceae; genus Taxus; species Taxus wallichiana. Next base: position 147,071,902 of record CM031239.1, on the reverse strand, counting down.
CAAGAAAATTTTGACAGGAAAGAAGCTCATAGGTATTTTTAGGAAGGAAATATAATTCTCAAATGGGATGTAGATAGGGCCAAGCCAGGAATTCATGCAAAGTTTTATTCCCTTGGAGTGGGCCATACTTAATCATAAGTTGCAAATAGGTAAATTAATTTTGCCTATCTAGGCTCGATGCGAGAAGCATTACCAATCTGTGTTAACGGATTCACCTCAAAGCTTGCTATTGAGGTATTTTCACCTTTTACAATATTAGTCTAGGTTCCATTCCTCCAAGTGTTATGTACATTATCTTTCTTGATTTTTTCCTTCTTGTCTTGCTTAATTTTCTTTTTTTTATTTCCAAATATTTTCCAGATTTGTATATTCTTGAGGTTAAGTGACTCTTGTTCCCAATGGATTGTATAAGGATCTTTGGATAAAAAATAATATGTGTGAATTCCATAAAGGTCACCAAAAATGTTAACTTTCCAAGTTCCCTTGCCAAGTTTGCCTTCCGTTTAAAATTTGTCTTGCAAAATTTTCCTTTTTATCAAGTGTTATTATCCACAAAATTATTTGAGGAAATTTCCTATGTACTGAAGTTTTCTTATGTATTTTGGGTTTCATGTTTCAGAGTCAAGATGCATTCTCGCATGTAAATTACTTCCTAAGACCTGAAACCTAAAATACATAGGAAATTAATAAAAATTAGAAGTCATAACTCAAATTGCAGTTTACATGATTTCGAGTTCGAAACTTGAATCATAATTCCCATGCAAATTGCAAGCCGACTTTTGAAACCTAACATTCAACCATTTCAGGTTTTAGAATCTGAGTATTAGTTTGGATATGAACCGTAAGTTGACTTCGAAACCTAACTTCTAACAATTCAAGACCGTTTCAGGTTTCAGAACCCGAATTGCACTTTTCATGTAAATTACTTGTCGAATTCAACCTCTTGAAATACAAAGGACTCATACCATTTTTGGTTTCAAATTCAAAACCGTAGTTTACACTCGATGTGCATGATGAATTTTGAAACATGACGCTATTTCAGTGCATTTAATGCCACCTACCCACACGTGTCACCTACATGGTAATTAATTTTCCCTTTTCTATTTAAGGATGAATTTTTACTTGTCTTTTCCACCTGACACTTTGTACATTGACTTGATGATGCTTCACCTACCTCTAACCATACTCCTTGCATGGTTTTTTGGGAAAAAATCACATTTTTATCTTCAAACACTTAATATTTAGGTAGTTTTTAATGTTTTAATGGTTTTTGCAAGGTTTTAAGGAATTATCTTTGGGTTTCCTTTTCCATCTAAATTACATAACATTATGGGTGCCCTTGGTGTTTTCATTTTTTTGTCATTTTTAGGGTTTTCCTTCTTGTGTCTTTAGATTAATGTTTCTATGTCTTTCCCTCCTTCACTAGTTGTGTTGTTGATGAATCTTAGGCTTCAAAGTCTCATTTTATTGAAAATTGAAGGAGGATATACCACTTTGAAACATTGTTTTTTAGAATTCCAAGCTTGCAAAAAGGGTCTCCAATTCCATTGTAGACAAAATCAAGTGTTCAATTTTGTAAAAGAAGATTCAAATTCCTCCATCAAAGGTCATAGGTTGAAAAACACCTCGCAAGTTGTTCCAATGCAATTTTGGGAGCCAAAGAATGCAAAATAAGGGTTGAATTCTTGGCAAAACATTAGGTCAAAACTAAGGCTAAATAACATGGTTCGATTTTCACTGGTGAGTTTCCAGGATTTCTTACTATATTTCAGGGGATGATTTCTACCTTTAAGTCTCAATGAGTTCTATAAGGTTTTCATAATTTCTCCCAGGGGAAAAAATCAAAATAATCATCCAAGGGAAAATAAATAATGAAATACGCTTTCCAGTGGGTGGGCCCCCTTCCAGTATCACATCAAATGTTGATAATATTAGGGATACTAACCTCGGACACACATTGATCCACCGAATTTTGGAGTAGAGTTAGAGATCCATCCAAAATTGCTTGGATAAAGAGTATTTATGACAATGGACTTACCCTAGCTACCAATTTTCCACCATTAATGTAATGTCTAAAATTTGTGCTCGTAAGTACAACACATTATGATAAAGACTCTTGAACGGTTAGAGAGACGATGCATAATAATTGTAATCATATTGAAAACTGATTATTTTTAAGATTTGTTAAAGATTCTTAATGTTAAGGGGTATGCCTCAAATTCTCAAGAAGCATGTTCCAAGATCCTTAACAAGATATACCTAGTAAAACCTAATCCTATATCATCTAGAGTTCCAAAGACAATTCAACACTCATAATTCATTCACAAAGTGAATGATATTATCACACCACCGAGAAAAATTATAGGGATGCCATCTTCTAATGACTTCAAAGAATGGATGTATCTATATATTTCTAATATACATAAAAATAAGATCTTATTCAATGGGAAGAACACATCAGTAATTCCATATATATGCAAAGGTCAGATTTCCTAACTTCAGGAAATTTTTATATGAATTCCTATCTTGTGTATATGACCATAGGGATGAGAAAGTATCTAGGTTTGTCACCCAAGGGAGAAAAAATCATCATAGATTTATGAATTTTATCCTCAACTCACAATGAAGGAAAGATAGAGTCACTTCAGGAGGGTTAGTGATGCTTTCTTCACTACCATCCTATGTGTTTTTGACAAGGATATTTATAATAGAAGGATATCGAGATAGTTCTCGGAACATGATCGGGACTTGGGAGGCATTTTCTTATAATTCCTAATGTTCACATATCTCAGGGTGGGAGGATTTTCAGTGTACTCTTAATAAATTTCCAAGGTTCCCCATAGATAAGTGGGGTTTGATGGAATTAGTTCAAAAATTTCTACACCTTCACAAAATCTAGGATGACATGCATAAGATGAGGTTTAAATTCCCAATACTTTTGGGTTGATACACATTGCGTCCTCTTATAAAGAAAATAATGTCAACGGAAAAATGGGTCGATGACATTGAAGACCTATCACCCATGGGTGATATTTGATTAATTGGACATGGTCGATAGAATTGGGCCAAATGGAATTCATACTATAAAAATTACACTATTGAAATTGTTGTGCAAGAAAGAGAATATCAAAGGTTGAATCTAGAGGAATTGGCTAAATATGGAATTACAGAGGTTCCTGAGGGCCTTTGAGATGATGGAGATATCATGGACCCTATTTTTGATCAAAGTAATGTGAGATAACAACCACTTCCATGGATTAATTGGTCACTCTAAGAGTTCAGCAATTTGAACGAGTGTGTAACTCATATTATTAAATAGACCCAACAATGGCTGATATCATTGGGAGTTACACCAAAATTGTTAGTGTAGCTTCTTGTTGCGAAACACAAGTATAACTACTTGTGGGCCACCCCACCTCTTAAAAAGGAAGGAATTACACTTCCAAACCCACTCCTAAGCCTCGCAATATCACCATTATCTGCAGAGGTCTGGTTCTTATTCCAAGCTTCCCTCCATAGAAGATGCTCCTTCCAAGGTTTCTTTTATAGAGCTTATTGATATTAGTGCTTCACCACCACACATAACTCAAGTTTTCCGACCACATTATTTTCCCCTTCTCCCTTCCTCCCCATTTTCAGCTCCTCCATCTCCTCCACCTCTCACTCTCTCTTTACCCACATCTTCCATTTCTTATCCTCCAATTTCTCCCACTCCCATCACCTTGTCCCCTACCATGGCCCATGTATTTTCTTCTCTTACCTCTCTCTCGCCTAGGGATGTTTTGGATCTGAATCCTCCCTAGAACTCCCCTTCTTCAATAGTTTCTTCCCATTTCTTCTTCCACCTCTCTTCCTACTTCATCCATTCCCATGTTAATCCTTTCCACTCTTTCCTCTCTTATCACCACCTCATTGTCACTCATTTTTTATTGTAAGAAGATACCTTGTATCAACTATCTAGTTTCCTATTGTGATGAAATTTCCCATGTCATCCTTTGAATAATTTTCTTCTTCTTCTTCTACTCCTGCATGGTTGAACATGCAAACTCCCAAGCAGAAGAAGAAAATTCCTATTGGAGATGATTTTGATCTCAACGTCTTGGATCTGAATCCCTGGAGAAAAGAAAAGAGGACAAGGGATATTTCTCACCTTTTTATAGATTAGACAGGGGAAAGGTTCATTGAGATAACAACTCCGGCTATAGACAAGTTAAAATAGAATATCAATGTAGTAGATTATCGGATTTCAAAGTTTTATCTTGGTAAGGCCACACATGAAGGTACAAAATAGGATGTGTAGGATGCCCTCATAAATCTTCTTGGAAAATTCGAGAAGGATAAGACACCAATGATGAGCTAAAGGGAAAAGTGTAACAATTGACAAAATCTTGCACAAGATCATGTAACCATCCAATTCAACTAATTTCATAGTATCTATAAGTTTTGGTGCAAGTTCCTTCTCTGCAGTTGAGAAAATTGGACAACAAGGTTGAGTAGTCGATGATTGGATTAAAAGATATATTCAAGATGAGGAACACGTGATAAAATATGCTCTCACTCTGTATAATGATCTCGACGTAGAGAAAGAAACAATTACTAAAATGTGCGGGATTCTTAGAAAAGAATGTGATAATTTGGAACTCACATTTTAATCTTGAAATGAGGTTCGAGCATCAAATTTGATATAATCCTTGGAGAAGGGATCATTGATGACTCCTCAAATTTGTTTGAATAAAAAGAATCCATGGATTTATGTACCAAGATGTTGTAGGAAGAACTAAAAAAGTTGAATGAGGGAAGGAATGAGGAAATTAAAGGCCTCAATGATATCACCAATGAGTTTGACATCATTCATAGTATGTTCCTTAATGAATATCTTGATGCACTTCTAGTAGATAAAATTATTGCCAATTTAAAGGGTTTATTTACTAAATATACTAAGGAAACAAAGTATTTTGGTCCTGAATTCATTCATAAGATGGTATCAAACCACAATTTCTTGATCCAACTCATGAAAACCATAAATTGGACCAAGAATTTACCTAGAAAATTTAACAAAACAAATAAATCCACTGAGGTCCTAAACCTCTATGCATGCAGACTTGATGATGAAGATGTATAAAAAGTCAACAAAAACTTTCTTGACTAGAGGCACAAGTTATATGGAGAAGAAGAAGAAATTGATACGAGAATGGGAAAAGGGTGGCACTATCCCTCGCTTATCTTGGATTTTATTTTCAAACTGTCTCTAAGCCACTATCACCATTTGAGTTGCACATTTGACCTAGTCAAACATGCACAACCACTTGACTATTTTTGTGGGAGACTATTTATTGAATGTAAATGCACCGTGTTTTTAGTATGTAATGATTAATAAGAGTGGCTATAATTTCTCAACCTTATTAATCTATAAATAAAAGGATGCATTATGTAGTAAAGGAATTTTTGATCATTTATGTAAGGATGCTTTTCCATTTTAGAGTACTTATTTAAATATTTAGCCTTAATACTATATACATAACTAATATTTTTCCTTCATCTTCTTTAATGTGTTATATATTCTAGTAGTTCATTTTATACTTGTGAATGTTTCTTTCCTAGTATGTGGTGATCTATTTTACCTTCACATTAAGCTATATTTTCTTTAGAAAAATTACAAGTTGTGATTAGTGATACTTATTTATTATAGTTATGGAATAAATAAAGTCCTTTATATTATTATTAAGTTTTATCTTTGTAAAATTTATTTTCTGGAGAAAAGTAATAGAAAGTTGTGCATATCATCGATTATTTTGTTAAAGTATTATGTGTTTGCAAAGATGATCTTATTATACATTAAAATATTGGTGTATCACCATTTTTCAAGTTTTTTCAATTATATCCCTCCTCTTTTCTCCAAATAATCAGATAATATAGTTTTTTTTCCAGCATTGTAGATTTTACAGACTAATCTTATATTAGATGAACATAGTTTAGAAGGAATCCAACCTTCTCTAGATGTTCATCCGAAGGAGACAAGGTTCCACACCTTGGGGATGTTCCCATATTGCACTAGATCTTCGACGATTCAAAGTCAGGTGATCTAAGTGACAATAATACATAGTTTATTGTTATACCCCTAATATAATACTAATCTTAGACCAACTCAATTCCCTAAACAAATAGATTGACTTCATAAAACAATATTGGATTGATTGATCATAACCTCCAAGATGTATTAACCCATAATTTCTCCATCTTGTTTTCTTTGTAACTAGTGATTGTATTTATAGATAAGATGATCGTACTTTATGACTATCATTTGTGTTATTTATCACCATTTTAATCATATTTAGATACTAATCCTTATTTTTCTTGTAGGTTTTTAATAATAGAGTTTATGGTTTTTAGTCACATGTCCAAGTTAAAAATTTCTAAACTACTAATCCTTTTGGCATATTTTGAAACACCATCAAAGAATTTAAATAGAAAAATTCCTAACATTTGTGTGTTTAATTTTTTTCACAATAGAACACATAAAACATTTTATAATGACATTTTTTTCTTTTGTATTTGGTTGACTGATCATAACATAAATTTTAAACTCTTTCTTTTGTTTTTATCCCCTTCCTCTTCTATACAACATATTATCTTCTCTTGTACCTTCTATTGATCTTGGGAATCATAAATAGTAAAATAACTTTATTTTTCATTTTATAAGGTTTGGTGAGGTGGGTGTGATATTCAACCATTAAAAAAACCTTATGTAATAACTTGGTATATAAATTCATTTAGGAGCTATTATTTTTGGATAAGACAAAATTTAATTTTTCATGGATATTGTGAAGAAAGACATACATTTTAATCAAACACCCATGCCTCATACAACACTCTTTGGGTTGGAACTATTGTTATTGGTTAAGCTCCATTGAATTGGGTGGAATGAAGGAAATGATGATTTGAATCTTCAAACTAAACAATCAAACAATAATTCCCATAAACATGGTATCAGGACTCACATATTAAAAGGTGTATATAAAAATCCCTAGTAATATTTTTTAACTTAGCATAAGAGCCAAATTTCCATAATCATGTAGTAGTGTGTTGGAAACACACAATTCTCCAAGATTACCCATTCGTATAATTTGATAACAATATCATGTAAATACATTCTAGTCATATATATACAATATCTTATTAGGCTACTACATGATTGTACTCCATGTTGAATAGATAGGTAGTGTTATTATTTGTTTTTCTTGTGATATAATTTTAAATCAAAATCTCTTCAAAACTAAAAAAATCAAGATCAACATTTATTTTGCAATAAAACCCATCGAGAAAAAATTAGCAATATGTAAACCTATCCTTTTACATATTCCACCCAACATTCTATTTCTCACGCCTTCCACCTATTGATTCCTAATTAATTATCTTCACCTCCATGATCAATCACACCCATATTTACTCCACTAACACCTCATTGAATACATCATGTTGATTGAGTCTAAACACTTAGGGGCTTGTGACAATGGAATCCTATTACATTAGTTGCAATGAACATATTAACCCCATGTTGTCATACCACACATGTCCAAAAAAATTCAAATCAACCACATTTTATAAATTTTATGGTGATAAGGATCCCCAAAAACACTTAGATTTATTTCACTTCACATTCCACTTCATTCAACATGATGTTCTACTTGTGGAATTTTTATTTTACTCATTCGACAAGTAATTTACTAGTATTTACAACTCCCAAAATATTCAATTTACACATTCACATAACTTTTTGATGTAATCCTAGCTTACTAATCCATCCAAATTATGCACAAAGCCACAATGACTAACCATTACACACTTTAAAAAGCTCATAGTGAGTCCATTCTTGAATTTGTCACATGTTGGTGCATGATAGTTCACCATATTTCATTTTCAATCATGTAATAAGAGATCATTGATTAATTTTAAAAAAATTTCCATGTCCCACATCTCATGTCACTTATAAATACACCTATTAAGCACTTTTAAGTAGGACATGCATATGGAATAGTTCCTCAAGGATTTTCATCTCGGAGCCCTATTGCATTTATATATGTTTTAGGTCCTCACCTACCTATCCCCCCACCACATTATCATGTTCACAATGTCATCAAATGTAAGCCTTATCCTCCACCTTTACTTTAATAATATGTGTATTCTACTCAAGCTTAGATAGTGTGACATAGAGGGTTTTACAAAAACACACATTTCTAGACCAATGAAGGGCACAAATGTTTTACAAAACCCCACTCCAAGTAGTTAAAATACCGTAAAATAGGTCTAAGGTTGTAAAACCAATCTGATAGAGCTATAAATTATGAATCTAGAAAATTTCCCGTCAAAGTATAAGAAATGATTCATCTTCAAGTATAGTACTCCTAGATTCTTTAGTTTGTGTACCCACATAACTCCTATATATCTTGTATAGCTAAAAATTTATCCTATTGCGTTTTTTAATCTTGTACCATATTTTTATCACTAGTTGCAAGTATTCATACATTATTTTGATATTGCATGATTAATGTTTGAAGTTATTTAATTATAATAAAACCTATAACAACACTTGCATAATTTTTATGTGTTGTGCATTTTAATAGAATAATAAAATCAAATAGGATGTAAACATGACCAAGAACTCATTACACACATCACTTAGATTCCATCTCAACACATGGGGAGTATTGTGCCTACACAAACCTATCACATACTTTGTAATGATCCTATTCACCCCATGGTACCATGTCACCCATATCCACTAGATTTTAAATTACCCATATTTGATACATTCTATAGTGAAAAGGACCACTAATAACACTTGCATTTATTTTTATTTAAATGTCACCTTATTCAACATGATGATGCACTATTCTTGCAATCCTTCCCATTTTCACTCGTTGGAGAATATCTTAAATGATATTTACACCTCCCACAACATATTATTTACACATTCAAAAACTTGCTGACATGTTACTATCTCACTTATCCATCCACATTATGCATAAATCTATACTAAATGAACTTAACACGCTTCATCAAGCTCATAACATGTCAATTCTTTAATTTTTTCACACTTTGGCATGTGATAATTCACCAAATTTAATTTTCACTCCCACAACTAGAGATCATTGATTAATTTTACAAAATTTAAATCCACCACATCTCACATCACTTATAAATCAAACCATTAAATACTTTTGATAAGGTCATCCATACAGAACAACACCTCAAGGATGTCCAACTTGGGTTTCTATTACCTTAGCACATGCTTCAATTCCTCCCCATCTATTCCCACAACACATTATTATATTCAAAATTTCATTGAAGTGGATCCACCTCCTCCACCTTCACTCTCACAGCCTCCACAATCTATTTAGGATTATTTCTTCGTCCAACTTCCTTGAAAATTCACTCCACTAATTTAGTCACTCACTTATATTCTAAAAAATGTTACTTGACATGAATATGATCACTCTCCATTCCATAATTCCCCCAAAATTATGGTGCACCTCCTATGAATGAAGTTTTTATCATCATACTATTGGTCATTCTAATGAATTATGTACCTTATATGACCTTGTAAACAAGGGTGAAATCATTACCAACCCTTTATCTCCTCCCACACTATCTTCTCACATGAATCCACTCACTTCACATAATCCTACTATTGGTACCCAAATAAGTATGCCTTGTTTTGGATATTTTTAGATTATTAAGTAGATTTTTTTGAATAAGATGGATCAATATGGGGCTAATTTTCATAATCTGATTGGGTAATGTGAAACTGGGATTTTGGGTATGCTTGGTAAGAATGAAAGGGTAATAAATAAATTTTACTCTAGATCCTAGAAGCATGATATCTCTGGAGATGGTTTAGGGGCATACTTTCCCCGATTCTCAAGACAATGCATGTGATTGGTCACTCTAAATAAGTTAAACTTCTGGGGTCCGATTCACTTGCACAAAGATTTGTCTAGGATCCAGCCTATTCACATGAAATCGATAAGAAATGAATCCTTGATGGTGCACAACTTATAAGGATGAGCAGAGTAGTTATGACCTTTTTCTCTGTTCCATGATATGAGTAGTTAAGCGCGATATATTGAAACATGAAATGGTAATTAAAATATCTTCTTTGAAGTTGTTATTATTGATAGAAAAGAGAAAACAAATAGTGTAAGAGGATGTATGAATGAATGATATTCACACATGCACATAATAAAAGTTTGAGGCAAACTTTACAGTAAAAAAATAAGGATTATATTTATGCAGCCCCAACCCTTAGCTATATAATATTGTTTGAAGAAATAATATAACTAAATACATATTGTAGGTGCAATTATATGGTGATATTAGGTTCATGTCTCCATCCGATCATGCATGCAGGGAACGACCTTCAGAAGCTGGTCTTAGAGTCTGATGAATTATTCATGGGCCTCGGTACCGAACACAAATTGAATGGCCCTTGCCAATCCCTTGGACATACCCTTTTCATGCAGTGTAATAATGCTCATTCTCGGTCTATTTAGGATGCCCACCATCTCCCTCCTCAACTCAGGTGTGTTTTCCCATTCAGGAAAAAATGAGTCCACTTCATAATTTGATTTGGGAGGTGGCCTCTGGTCGGGTGAGCCTCAAGAGTTGGTGTGATTCCACAAAATGAAATACTAGGAAGGGTATGAACCTTCTAAGAGGAGACCATCTCTAACCCAGCCATGGCTTGAACCTCTTTCATGGTAGACTACAAAGAAAATAACTTCTCCTTCAATCCACTAGCATGACTGCATGATGAGAGGCCTTCATCGTTGTTCCTTGAGTGTTGAGTAGTAGGCCTTCATCATGTGCAATTTACTATCATGAACATGAGGACAATAATGAGACCAATGATTTATCAAAGCCTCATATTTTAGCTAGAACTTTGGACACACCAAGTAAAAATGCAAAGTTTGGAAAATGGGGAAAGAGGGACACATTTTAGCCAAGAAATTTAAGAAGGATCATACCAGATAAAGCAATGGAGACAATGCTAAGGGTTAGCCCTAACATTTAGAATCCCGAAAACTGGTGGATTAAGGCCTTATTAGGCCCAGAGAGATGAAAACATTGCCCATATGGGCCAGTTCCTCCCCCGAGGGATTTGCACTCAGAAAAGATGAAGCCATTACCAGGAGTTTTGAAATAAAAAGGAAGGTGGCTCTGGAAAAATTACGTAAAAATCTAAACTTGATAGGTGACGAAGGAAAGGAATTAATGGACAACTTAAATAGGCATGGCGATGGCATTGACATGGAAAGAAAAATCATTCCATTATTAATGCCATATCAATTTTCAATTTCTTAATACATGTGAAATGTAAATGAAAATAATATTGTTTATGAGGAGCATGTCACTAGAGAAGAATTAAATACCCTCAAAATTTGAGAATGTCTCATCACATTAAATTTTCTGATCACATCATGACTTTACACATGTGGAAAATTTTAGTGATAAATGTGATATGACTTGGAAAATATTTGCCTATGTCATCAAATGACATACACATGATTCAATGGCATTTGCGCATCAGGATGCCATTTGATGATAATATTTTATGTTTTCATGGTGGTCCAAGGTAGTTAAAAAACAATGATAGTTAGTCTAGATGTCATAAGAATATGCTGTAAAACCCTAAGAAGATAACAATGTTTTTAGATAAATGTACGGAAGAGGGGTTTTGAGAAAGAAGGGAAAAAAATTCTTGGTAGAGGAGGACGAGAAAATTAACATGGAAGTCCTGGGGAAAGGAAAATTTTAGTGGGACGTCACAGTGACATAGCAAACCATGGAATGGGAAATTTTTGTGATGTAGGTTTTCTCTATACAAACTAGTTAGCAGGAATTTGTGTTAAGATGATTGCATATTGTACAGTCATTAACAGACTTTGAGAGCATTAATACATGTTTCCTTTGTCTTTTCCTATGTTTAATGGTTGTGTCTGATGAATATATCTGGAATCATGATATTTTATTTTCTTTCTTTGTATCAAGGTGATGTTGGGTGGGAATGAAGTGTATTTTGATTTAAAATTATTTGTGGGTCATGAATGTGCTCAGAATTTGAACATATCCCGTGCTCGCTCAGATCTCATCCAGGAAAGGTGTAAACATATGTTGTTTTTAAGGGGGTACCTAAAACCCTTTTTCTTAGACCTGTAAAAATATCCCTGCGAATTAAGTAGAATTTGGGGGTATAATTGGTAATTATTTAGGGGTTCCTTGATCTAGACTATTCGAGCATGAATCTCACATACTTTGGATATTTCCTTAGGTGTACTTGAGTGGATTGAAAGAAGTTTAAAAATTGATTTTCCTAGATATTTCCTCGCATACAATTGTTCACTTGATTCACCACCTTTCTTTGCTTACATTCACATTGAGATATAGACAGAACTTAGTTGAGCCTTTGTTTCTCATGTTTTTTTATCATTTTTCCCTCTTGGCTCTTCTACCTTTCATTTCTTTTCCTTGTTTTAGGATCTTCCCTCACCCCCATTTAAAAGTAGTATAAATCTATAATAAAAACCATGGCTCAGTTGGTAGGCTTAAGAGTACTTTGATCATATCGACCGACCTGCCCCAAGAACACATTATAATTTCAAACAACTATATTGCTTCTTTGTATCCAACTTGAAGTCCCTTGTTAACTTGATCATCGATTTTGGGACATAGAATTTCAGGTCAAAATTTCAATTGACCTCCATGGTCTACATCAGGTCCTTGGGTGTTTGTAGCATTTCGTGACCACTCCATCGAGTGAGCATTACATTCGGGGCTATACCTAGCCCTAACTTTCCCTACTTGGTGTTTCTAGAGTACCGATCCCATTCTCGTGCCCTAACCTCCATACATTCACGACCACACTCTTGGGTCCTCTCACCCTAACTTGGGCACAATCAAAATTAGAAGGGACCATAACCACACCCTTTTTGGGCTCCTCCCCATCGCCTCCCTTCGGGAAGTGTGGGTGGGTGATCGAGATGGAGATCTCACCTCGTCTACAAAATGATGAAACTCGTGGGTCTCCCCCATCACCTTACCTTACCTATCTCCTCGAGACCCCTCTCTCCTCCGGGGTACATTTTCGAGAGCCAACACCTTTCTCGTGCCATTGCCTGGGAATGATATTGTTCTGGTTTTACATATGATATTTTGATCTGACATCATTTTCTTGAGTCTCACGATGTTTGTAAATGTGCCTTGATTCATTCATGCTTTGCTTTTTGTGATGTCATGTGGTTCATTTTTCTAGAGGTTTTACTCTAGTGGCAACTTTGTTTTCCTTTTGGTTGTAGTAGACCAGTGGTCTTTTCCGTATTGACAAGATTTGATTGAATATATTTTTGTTTCAGTTTTGTGTGGTGATTGTCAATGTGCCATCTGATTTCTACATGGTGATGGTGTGTTTATAAGAATCAGTTTCTTGTGAAATTTCCCATGGGTATTTGTGAGGGTGATAAGGGTCTTTGTCATTTTTAAAAGCTCCTTTTAAGCCACATTCATTCAATCCTTTGAATTTTATGAAAATATATGGATATGCTCATCGATCCCACATGGGATCAGGTTCAAACTACACGTATTTCAAGGATATTGTAATACCTCCGTGGAGCATCATCTTTCAATATTTGAGGAGTGACGCATGAATACCATATGAGGTATGAGGATGTTCTTACGATGTTATTTATGCAAACATTGTAAGGATATGTTAGGGACTTGTTTAACTCTCTACCTTAGATTTCTTTTTCGTTCATGAGAAGAAATGGTGGCCTTATTTATTGAGCATTTCAATAATGATATTGCTTTATTATTTTATGAATGTGATGAAAATTCCCTATATCTAGATGAAGGAAGAAGGTTCATGAGTTTCAGGAATGAACAAAACAATATGGTAGGACATGTGTAAGTTATTGAGATGTTGATGAATGATAGTATCAGTCATGATGATCAAGGTGATTATTCTTCTGTCTGGTGTAATGAGTGCTTTTTGCCCCATACTCCTTGTTTTGGAGACAATGTGGCTGACCTAGATAGAAAAAGAATAAGAAATGAGGAAAATAATCTATTACATGGTTCCTTGAAGAAGTATGGCATGATGTCTTCTACTAAGTTCATACTTTCCCGTACAACTAGTGAGTTTTAGGATTTTCTCTCTTGGGTATGCATGGGGTTAACTAGAGATCTAGATGCATTTTTTTTTCAGATGTAAGTGGAATTTCTTTTGATTGTGATATTGTATTCATGATGAATGGAATGATTTCTAAATACAATGGAGAAGTCCCCTCAATGGAAGATAAATGCATATTGCTTGATACAATTGTAAAACATGAGAGACATCTGATACTACTTTCTGAGTTTCTAAATGGATAGCAAAAGGATCTAAGTGATGATAAGTTGGATTTCTCACACTATTCTAAGGATGTTGTCATGACCTTGATTAAAAAGGAGAGTAACTTACACACAAATGATATGATATCAGTCAATGAAGGCTATAAGGTTAGTAATTTGCTTTTAATCACAGAGGATGCTCATACTTGAGGTGTCTACAAGGTTTAGTACCAATCCCCCACATGTTGGGACAAGTGCAATAGAGACAAGCTTCTTTTCTTCATTAGAAGGTATGGTAGATGCAGACATGTCTCTATGTGTTGATTGTTATATTGACATATATGTTGGGTTTAAGAAGATTTAAATGATTAGGGACTTTTCTACTTTAGAGAAGGAGAGGTTCATTGAACAACTTGGGAAAACATGTAGATCATTGTTTCGATGTATTTTATGGTGTTCTATGGAGAGGAAGTTATGTATGACCAAGGAATCCCTGGAGGGTAGAGCATAATTTTGAATTTGAATGAGGACTTAGGTTCTTTCCTGCACAATGAGGGGTTCTTAGATGATGACCATCATTTATTGATTGGTGTTTCAGTTGAATGGATCTTGATCATTACTTTTGAAGGATGGTATGGTAAATTATGTGTGTGGATGAGACATAGATGTATTGTATGGGATTCTGGTGGATTGCTATAGATTTTTTGGCTAGGTCCTTAGACCCCGGTGGCTCACTTGTATAGTGTATAGCATTTTGCTTTGTTTTTGGTGGCTTTCGGTTGGTGTTTCTTTGTTGTTCTATTTCTATCTCATTAGTGACTTACGATTTTGGAAATTATCTTTTGATTCCATTTCCTAATGGATATGTGATTGATCTTTAGATTCTAGTGTGCTTTAGACAACCGTAGGGGGAGTTCATCCCCAAGGAGCCGAGGTTGGTACCCAAATAAGTCTACCTTATTTTTGGATATTTTTGGATTATTATGTAGATTTTTTTGAACAAGATGGATCGGTATGGGGATAATTTTCATAAGATGCTTGGGTAATGTGAAATTGAGATTTCAGGTATTCTTGGTAAGAATGAAAGGTTAATAACTGTATTTTACCCCTGAGCCTAGTAATTTGATATCTTCATAAATTGTTTAGTGGGAAACCTTTCTCATGGTTCCCAAGATGATGCCTCTCGATTGGTCACTCTTAATAACTTACACTTTAGGGTTTGGTTCACTTGTGCAAAGATTATTCTAGGAGCCAGCCTATTCACGTGGAATCAATAAGAAATGAAGCCTTTACAAGACACAACTTATAAGGATGAGCATAGTAGTTATAACCTTTCTCTCTGTTTCATGATATGAGTGGTTAAGTGCGATATATTGAAACATGAAATGGTAATTAAAATATTTTATTTGAAGTTGTTCTTATTGATAGAAAAGAGAAAACATAAAGTGTAAGAGGATGTTTGAATGAATGATAGTCACACATGCACATAAGGAAAGTTTGAGGAAAAGTTTACAAGAACAAAATGGGGATTCTATTTATGGGCCCCAACCCTTCGCTATATAATATTGTTCAAACAAAATAATACAAATAAATACATATTGTAGGTTTATTTGTATGGTGGTAGTAAGTTTAGGTCTCCATCCCATCAGGCATGCAAGAAATTCCCTTCAGAAGTTGGTCTCGGAGCTTGATGAAGTCTTCATGGGCCTCAACATCAAACAAAAATTAAATGACCCCTGCCAGTCTCTTGGACATCTCCTTTTCATACAACATAGAAATAATCATTCTTGGCCCATTTAGGATTTCCTCCAACTCCCTCCTCCACTCAAGTGTGTTTTCCCATTCAGGAAAAGTGAGTCAAATTCAATAATTTTTTTTGGGAGGCTGGCCTTTGGTCAGGAAAGCCTCGGGAGTGGGTGTGGCTCTACTAGCTGAAATACTAAGAAGGTCACAAACCTTCTGAGAGGAGACCATATGAAACCAAACCATGGCTTGAACCTCTTCCACAACATAATATGAAGAAACTAACCGCTCCTCCAATGGTTGGCATAATCACTGACGATGATGGCATTCATTGTTGTTCCCTAGGTGTTGAGCATAAACCTGGAGTGTTGTCCCCTAAAGGGGGTGTATTCGGCCTTCATCATGTGCCAATGATTATCATGAACATGAGGGAAGTGACGAGACATATTATTTCTCAAGGCCTCATATTTTAGCTAGAAATATGGATGCACCATTATAAATATAGAGTTTGGAAAATGGGGAAAGAGGGACACATTTCAGCCAGGATGATTCATGAAGGATAGTACTAGGTGGGCTAATGGAGACAATCCTGAGGGTTAGCCCTAGCATTTGAAACGATGAAAACCTTGTGGATTAGGGCTTCATTAGGTCCAGAGAGCTAAAAACACTCGGCCCATATGGGAATGTTCCTCCCTGAGGGATTTGCACTCAGAAAAGATGAAGCCATTACCAAGAGTTTTGAAATAAAAAGGAAGGTGGCTTTGGAAAAATTACAGAAAATTTAAACTAGATAGGTGATGAAGGGAAGGAATTGATGGACCACTTAAATAGGCATGGTAGTGGTATTGATGTGGAAAGAAAAATCATTCCATTATTAATGCCATATCAATTTTCAATTTCTTGGTACATGTGAAATTTAAATGAAAATAATATTGTTTATGAGGAGCGTGTCACCAGAGAAGAATTAACTACCCGAAAAATTTGAGAATGTCTCATCACATTAAACTTTCTAGCCACATCATGACTTACACATGTGGAAAATTTTAGTGATAAATGTGATATGACTTGGAAAATATTTGCATATGTCATCAAATGACGTACACATGATACAATGGCATTTGGTGCAACGGGTGGCCATTTGATGATAATATTTTATGTTTTCATGGTGGTCCAATGTAGTTAAAAATGATAGTTAGTATGGATGTCAAAGGAATATGTTCAAAACGCTAAGAAGATAATCTATTTTTTTATAAATGTAGGGAAGAGGGGTTTTGAGAGAAATAAGGGAAAAAAATTCTTGGCCGAGGAGGATGGAAAATTAGCATGGAAGTCTTGGGGAAAGGAAAATTTCAGGTGGGACATGATAAAGGGCATAGTAAACCATGGAACGGGAACTTGTCGTGATGAAGGTTTTATTTGTGTAAACCAGTTAGCAAGAATTTTTGTTAAGATGATTGCATATTGTACAATCATTAACATAATTTGAGAGCATTAATACATGTTTCCCTTGTCTTTTCCTATGTTTAATGGTTGTGTCTGATGAATATATCTGGAATCATGATATTTTCTTTTCTTTCTTTGTCTCAAGGTGATGTTGGGTGGGAATGAAGTGTATTTTGATTTAAAATTCTTTATGGGTCATGATTGTGCTCAAAATTTGAACATATCCCGTGCTCACTCAGATCTCGTCTAGGAAAGGTGTAAGCATCTTTTTTTTGGGGTACCTAAAAACCCTTTTTCTTAGACCTGTAAAAATATCCCTACGAAATGAGTAGAATTTGGGGGTATAATTGGTAATTTCTTGGGGTCCCTTGATCTAGACCATTCGAGCATGATTTCACATACTTTGTGATCTTGCCTTAGGTGTACTGAGTTGGATTATAAGGAGTTTAAAAATTGATTTTCCCAGAGCTTTCCTTGCATGCAATTGTTTGTTAGATTCACCAACTTTCTTCACTTACATCCACATTGAGATGTAGACAAACCTCAGTTAAGCCTTTGTTTCTCATGTTTTTCATCATTTTTTCCCTCTTGGATCTTCCCCCTTCCATTTCTTTTCCTCGTTGTAGGATCTCCCCTCACCCCGTTTAAAACTAATATAACTCTATAATAAAAACCATGACCCATTTGGTGGGCTTAAGAGTACTTTGATCATATTAGACCGACCCGCCCCAAGAACACATTATAAGCTCAACACAACTATATTGTTCTTTTATCTAACTTGAATTCCCTTGTTGTTAACTTGATCATCACTTTTGGGACATAGAATTTTGGGTCAGAATTTCAATTTTTGTCTGTGGTCCACATCGGTTCCGTAGGTGTTTGTAGCATTTCGTGACCACTCCATCAAGTGAGCTTTACATTCAATGGCTACACCCGGCCCTGATTTTCCCTACTTGGTGTTTCTAGAGTACCGATATGACTTTGTGCCCTAACCTTAATAATTTCATGACTACACTCTCGGGTCCTCTCACCATGACTTGGGCCTAGTTAAAAAAGTGGGGACCATAGCCACAACACTTTTTTTGGGTGCCTCCCCATCACCTCCCTTTAGGAAGGGTGGGTGGGAAACTAAAGGGAGACATCATCCCCAACTATAAAATGATAAACCCCATGGGTCTCCCCTCATTATCCTACCTCTACGCCTTAGATACCCCTCTCCCCTTTGGGGAGTGCATTTTAGGAGCCAACAATGCTTTACGGTGCCATTTTCGGAGAATGATAACATTCCTGTTAACATTTGAGTTTTGATCGACATTATTTTGTTGAGTCTCATGATGTTTGGAAATGTACATTGATTCATGATTTTATTTTTGTGATGTCTTGTTGTTTATTTTTTATAGGTTTTACTCTAGTGGTGACTCCATTGTCTTTTTGGTTATAGTAGACTAGTGGTCTTTTCCATATTGACAAGATTTGATTGAATATATATTTTTTCAATTTTTTTGTGGTGATTGCCAATGTGCCATATGATTTCTACATGGTGATGGTTTTTTTATAAGAATCAGTTTCTTATAAAATGTCCCATGGGTATCTGTGAGGGTGATGAGGGTCTTTGTCCTTTTAAAGCTCCTTTCGTGCCACACTCATTCAAGCCTTTGAATTTTGAGAAAATATATGGATACACTCACTAGATCCCACCTGGGATCAGGTTCAAACTACCCATATTTCAAGGATATTGTAATACCCCTATGGAGAAACACCTTTCCATATTTGAGGGAGTGATGCATGAATACCAGGTGAGATATGAGGATGTTTTTATGAGGTTATTTACGTAAACACTGCAAGGAGATGCTAGGGACTGGTTTAATTCTCTGCCTCAAAGTTCTATTCATTCATGGGTAAAAATGGTGGCTTTATTTACTGAGAATTTTAGTAACAATCCTACTTTGTTCTTTCATGAATGTGATGAAAATTCTCTATATATAGATGAAGAAAGAAGGTTCATAAGTTTCAGGAATGAAGAAAAATATATGGTAGGATAGGGGCCAATTATTGAGGTGTTGATGGATGATTGTGTCAGTCATGATGATCAGATTGACTATTCTTGTGTCTGGTGTAACGAGTGATTTTTTCCCCAAACTCCTTGTGTTGGAGACAATGTGTCCAACCTGGACAAAAAGACTAAGAAATGAGGAAAAGGATCTATTACATGGATCCTTGAAGAAGTATGACATGATGTCTTCTATTGACCTCATACTTGCCCGTACAACTAGTGAGTTTTGGGATATTCTCTTTGGGGTATGCAAGGAGTTAACTAGAGATCTAGATGCATTTGTTTCAGATGTAAGTGACATTTATTTTGATTGTGATATTGTCCTGATGATGAATGGAATGATTTCCAAATACAATGGAGATTTCCCTCGATGGAAGACAAATGCATGTTGCTTGATACAATAGTAAAACATGAGAGACATCTCAAACTACTGCATGAGTTTCCAAATGGCCACCAAAGGATCTGAGTGATGATAAGTTGGATTTCTTGCATTGTTATGAGGATGTTGTCATGACCTTGATTAAAAAGGAGAGTCACTTGCACAACAATGATACAAGATATCGATCAACGAAGGTCATAAGGTTAGTAATTTTCTTTTAATCACAGAGGATGCTGATATTGAGGTGTCTCGAAGGGTTAATTACTAGCCCCCACATGTTTAGACAAGTGAAACAAAGATAAGCATCTTTTCTTCAATGATAGGTATGGCATATGCGAGACATGTCTATGTGTGTTGATCATTATATGGACATATATGTTGGGTTTAAGAAGAGTTGGATGGATGGGGACTTGTCTACTTTGGAGAAGGATAATTTCATTGAGAACCTTGGGGACCACATGCAAATCATTGATTCAATGTATGTTATGGTGTGTTGTGGAGAGGAAGTTACATATGAACAAGGTATCCCCGAGAGTAGTTCAGAATTGTGAATTTGAATGAGGACTTGGGTTCTTTTTAACGCAATTAGGGTTCTTAGATGATGATCATGTTAGGAAATATTTAATTAGTGCTCCATTAGTAAATAATAATTACATGAAGTAATTATTATGTTGTAAGTATGTGTTAGTAAATTGTTATTAGTTTTTATATAAAACAACAATAACAATTATATTTGGTTAGTGTGTTAGAAACAACTCACGTAAGTTAGTGAGTTGTTATAGCTACTTCCTATTATTTAGGAAGTATATTTCCTATATATTTGTATGTTCCCGAATAATGAAATATCAAGAAGAAATATATGATTTGTGTGTTTATTCCTGTGTGTATCAGCACCTGCTCTATCTGCACCTGCTCCTTTCATTTGGTATCAGAGCGATTACTGATCATTCTATGATGGAGAGATAACTGGTTGAGTTTGAGAATTAGTTAGACTTCATTTGGTATTCCTATTTTATTGTTTCTCGGGAACACCGTATTCTTTTAGAATGTAGATATGTGGGTGCAGTTGCAACCAGTGTGAATACTTTCTGATATCATTAGATCTATTCGTATGCCAACGCCATTTAAATTTGACAGCTTCTTGCTTTGGACAGAAGAGTTTTTCACTGACATAAAATTTGGATCTTATTTGGCATGACTGCGTTAGAGGCCATGTGCAGTCCATGCGCCAGGCTTGAATCTTGGAGATGTTCATAACAATTATCTTGGAGATGCGCCAGGATTAATGCATTATAACACAACGTAATTTTCTGGGAAAGGAAAATTAGTGCAAGGGTTTGGTGTTTTACATCAACTTCGTTGCTCTTAAGTTTTATTGGAGTCTCAGCGCATCTGTCCCGGGTCTGATCTATTCTCGGGCTGTCACCTATGTGCAAAAGCTACTTTTATATTTTCCAGTCGTTCAACATTGGATCCGTGTATTTGGTGTAATTTGAAGTTGTATCTGAGCTTGCACTGCATTAATTCCATCATCCGCATGGATAAGATAGAATCTTGATCAAAATCCGTGGGGATCATTTACCTTGCCATTTGCATATTTGACCAGACAGCAATATTAAAGAAAGGGATGTGTAAACATTTTACACTGGCGAACAAGAGATATCACCAGCTGACAAGGAAATGGTTAGAGAAAATTTCATTCAATTCGTAGTTGGTGTTCCTCCTTTGCTGACTGTGCAGTTTGTTGAATGCCTCAAACATAACCTGCAAGATCAACAAGTGTATGCGGCTTTATATGTACTGAAGATTCTTTCAAAAAAGTATGAGTTCAAGTATGAGGATGAGCAAATTATGGTTTATCTAATCATTGAATATTCTGTAGCGGTTCACCCCCATCTCACCGTATTTCTCCACATCTCTCCTCCTTGATATGTTGCGTTTATTCCGTCATACAAGCATTACCACATCGACTGTCCATAGACCAGGTCAATATTTCAATTCCATTTTCTTTAGCACCGTTCATGAGTCTAGTATGACTTTATTTCCCATAGGTTGTTTAGCTTGTGTCTAAATGTATTTAGTTTCTTTATTGTAAATGGTATGTGTTTGGCATTTAGTAAAAATTGTCCAATAATAAATCGTCTATCTCTTATTGTTATTATCAAAATGCATTGTGTCTAGTGTTAGAATATTATGGTCATTTATGTGTCTAGGTTTTAGGTTATATAGTTTCAGATATTCAATAAGTTCTCTTTTAATAAGTTTGTCAAATTTATTATTTGTGTCAATATTGTAGTGATGTCGAATAGCGAAAAGCTATATTTATTTATTTAAATTGTTTGTTATTAGTTAGAGTAGTTTGGTCATCTTAAGTACAATAGTGTCAAAGTCGAAATAAAGTGTATTGTCAGTCAATGCCATTGTAAAAAAAATGTCGTCGTCAAAAGTCCAAAAAAATAAAAATTGTAAAAACATAAAAATTGTTGCCTGCATTTCAACTGGACGCACTATCGGTGGAATCCGACGTCCTTTGATATGCATTTGAGCTCCATGATCAAATCCAGCTGATCTAGCAGCATGAAACCGGAGGCAGGAGGCATTGGAGGTTGGAGGTCATTCAGCGACCTCTCGTCAGTCGCCAACGACGGGCCGCACAGATGATTTGGTGGCATTTGTTTTCAGTTGTGTGTTTGCTTCAGTTTGCAGTGATCTTGTTTTCAATAAGTGGAAATTTCACATTGAGGGGGGGAACATCATTCCAATGTTCCATTTCTAGTATGTCAGCTTTTTCTATGTATGTATGAGCAACAGATGTCAGCAGAATTTCCTATGTTATTCCCTACAGTGAAATGTGATGAGGGCCGATGATAGTACTTGGCATATCATGATGTGGTTGTAGGTAAACCACTTGAAAACCTTCATTTGTGGTTTGTGGTAAACCAATAGCAAAACCACCATTCTTGGTTGTTGGTAATCCATTTGCAAAACCATCACTTTGTGGTTTGTGGTAAACCAATTGCAAAACCACCATTCTCGGTTTGTGGTCAACCGTTTGCAAAACCATCCCTGAGGTTTGTGATCATCCTGTGAAAATCACCAGATCATGAGCAGGTGCAAGTATAAGGCAGGTTTTCCCCATGTTCGCACTAAGGGGGGGAATGTTAGGAAATATTTAATTAGTGCTCCATTAGTAAACAATAATTACGTGAAGTAATTATCATGTTGTAAGTATGTGTTAGTAAATTGTTATTAGTTGTTATATAAAACAACAATAACAATTATATTTGGTTAGTGTGTTAGAAACAACTCACGTAAGTTAGTGAGTTGTTATAGCTACTTCCTATTATTTAGGAAGTATATTTCCTATATATTTGTATGTTCCCGAATAATGAAAGATCAAGAAGAAATATATTATTTGTGTGTTTATTCCTGTGTGTATCAACACCTGCTCTATCTGCACCTACTCCTTTCAGATCATCAATTATTGATTGATGTTTTAGTTGGAGGGATCTTGATTGTTACTTTTAAAGGATGGTGTGGTAATTTATGTGTGTGAATAAGACATGAGCATATTGTATGGGATCCTGGTGGACTATGATAGATTTTTTTGCTAGGTCCTTGGACCTCAAAGGGGCCCAATTGTACAATATATATTGATTTCCTTTGTTTTTCTTGTGGCTTTCGGTTGGTGTTTGTTTGTTGTTCTATTTCTCTCTCATTAGTGACTTCCGGTTTTGGAAATTATCTATTGAATCTATTTCCCAATGGATAGGTGACTGATATTCTGATTTTGGTGTGCTTTAGAAACCCATAGGGAGTCCATCCCTGAGTAGGAGCCGATGTTGGTACCCAAATAAGTCTGCCTTGTTTTTGGCTATTTTTGGATTATTAAGTAGATTTGTTTGAACAAGATGGATCAGTATGGGGCTAATTTTCATAAGATGATTGGGTAATGTGAAACTAGGATTTTGGGTATGCTTAGTAAGAACACAAGGGTAATAATTTTATTTTACCCCGAGCCTGGAAGCTTGATATCTCTAGAGATGGTTTAGGGGGAAGCCTTTCCCCAGTTCCTAAGATGATGCCTCTGATTGGTCACTCGAATAAGTTACACTTTGGGGTCTAGTTTTCTTATGCATATATTTGTCCCAAACTCAACCTATTCATGTGAAATCCATAAGAAATGAAGCCTTGATGGTGCATAACTTATAAGGATGAGTAGAGTAGTTATGACCTTTTATCTGTTCCATGATATGAGAAGTTAATTGTGATATATTGAAACATGAAATGGTAATTAAAATATATTCTTTGAATGTGTTATTATTGATATAAAAGAGAAAATAAAAAGTGTAAGAGGATGTATGAATGAATGATACTCACACATGAAAATTAGGAAAGTTCGAGGCCAAGTTTACAGTAACAATATGGGGATTCTATTTATGGATCCCCAAACCTTCTCTATATAATATTGTTTGAACAAAACAATACCACTAAATACATATTGTAGTTGCATTTTTATGGTTACAGTAGGTTCAAGTCTCTATCCCATTAGGCATGTAGGGAATGCCCTTCAGAAGTTGGTCTCAATGCCTGATGAAGTCTTCATGGGCCTCGACACCAAACACAAATTGAATGGCCCCTACCATGCCCGTGGACATCCCCTTTTCACACAATGTAACAATGATCATTCTTGGCCCATTTAAGATGTCCCTAACTCCCTCCTCCACTCAGGTGTGTTTTCCCATTCGGAAAACTGAGTCCACTTTGGTAATTTGATTTGGGAGGCCAGCCTCTGGTCAGGTGATCCTCAGGAGTGGGCATGACTCCACCAGCTAAAATACTAGGAAGGTCATGAACCATCTGAGAGGAGATCATATACAACCCAACCACGAATTTAACCTCTTCCATGAAAGACTCCAAAGTAGCTAACCACTCCTCCAATCTACTGGCATGACCACCTGATGATGGGCCTTCATCATTGTTCCCTGGGTGTTGAGTAGAAAAGCTGAGCATTTTCCCCGAGAAGGGAGGGAGTTTAGTAGGCCTCCATCATGTGCAATTGATTATCATGAACATAGGGCGGTGATGAGACCAGATTATTTCTCAAGGCCTTAGATTTTAATTAGAACTATGGATGCACTAAGTAAAAATTTAGAGTTTGGAAAATGGGGAAAGAGGGACACATTTCATCCAGGTGATTCATGAACGATAGTACGGGGAGGGCTAATGGAGATAATCCTAAGAGTTATCCCTAGTGTTTGGAATGCTGAAAACTTGGCAAATTAGAGCCTCATTAGGCCCAGAGAGCTAAAAAAATTGTCCCATATAGGAAATTTCCTCCCCCAAGGGATTTTCACTTAGAAAAGATGAAGCCAATACCATGAGTTTTGAAAAAAATTGGCTCTGAAAAAATTATAAAAAATCTAAACTCGATAAGTGATGAAGGGAAGGAATTGATGGGCCACTTAAATAGGTATGGCGGTGGCATTGACTTGGCAAGAAAAATCATTCTGTTATTTATTCCATATCAATTTTTGATTTTTTGTTACATGTGAAATGCAAATTAAAATAATATTGTTTATGAGGAGCGTCTCACCGGAGAAGAATTAACTACCCTCAAAATTTGATAATGTCTCATCACATTAACTTTTTGGCCACATCATGACTTTACACATGTGGAAAATTTTAGTGATAAATGTGATATGACTTGGAAAATATCTGCCTATGTCATCAAATGACGTACACATGATACAATGGCATTTGGCGCAACGGGTGGTCGTTTGATGATAATAGTTTAAGTTTTCATGGCATCCAAAGGAAGTTAAAAACAACTATAATAGTTTGGATGTCGAGAGGAATATGATTTGAAACCCTAAGAAGATAAGAATTTTTTTGATATATGTAGGGAAGAGGGGTTTTGAGAGAAAGAAGGGAAAATTTTTCTTAGTAGAGGAGGATGGATAATTGGTGGGGAAGTCTTGGGGGGAAAGGAAAATTTTAGTGGGATGTTGTAATGACATAGCGAACCATGGAATGAGAACTGGTCGTGATGAAGGTTTTCTCTGTGTAAACTAGTTAGCAAGAATTTGTGTTAAGATGATTTCATATTATACAATCATTAACATACTTAGAGAGCATTAATACATGTTTCCCTTGTCTTTTCCTATGTTTAATGGTTGTGTCTAATGAATATATCTAGAATCATGATATTTTATTTTCTTTCTTTGTCTCAAGGTGATGTTGGGTGGGAATGAAGTGTATTTTTCTTTAAAATTATTTGTGGGTCATGACTGTGCTTAGACTTTGAACATATTCCGTACTTGGTCAGATCTCATCTAGGAAAGGTGTATGCATCTGTTGTTTTTTGGGGGTACCTAAAAACCCTTTTTTCTTAGACCTATAAAAATATCCCTAGAAAATGAGTAGAATTTGGGGTATAATTGGTAATTTCTTAGCGGTCCTTTGATCTAGACCATTCAATAACAATTTCACATACTTTGTGATCTTGCCTTAGGTGTACTAAGATGGATTGTAAGAAGTTTAAAAATTGATTTTCCCGAAGCTTCCCTCTCATGCAATTGTTTGTTGGATTCACCAAATTTCTTCACTTACATCCACATTCAAATGTAGATAGACCTCATATGAGCCTTTGTTTCTCATGTTTTTCATCATTTTTCCCTCTTGGCTCTTCCCCCTTCCATTTCTTTTCCTCATTATAGGATCTCCCCTCACCCCCATTTAAAATTAATATAACTATGTAATAAAAACCATGACCCATTTGGTGGGCTTAAGATTACTTTGATCATATCATACCAACCCACCCCAAGAAATCATTATAAGCTCGACATAATTATACTACTCCTATATCCTACTTAAAATCCCTTGTTGGTAACTTGATCATCACTTTTGGGACATATAATTTTGGGTAAGAATTTTAATTTCCCTCCATGGTCTCTGCATCGGGTCCTTGGGTGTTTGTAGTGTTTTGTGACCACTCCATTGAGTGAGCGTTACATTTAGTGGCTACACCTAGCCTTGATTTTCCTACTTTGTGTTTCCAGAGTACCAATCTGACTCCATGCCCTAACCTCTGTACTTTCATGACCGTAATCTTGGGTCCACTCACCCCGACTTGGTAAAATTCAAAAGTAGAAAGGACCACAACCACACCCTTTATCTGGGTGCCTCCCCATCACCTCCCTTTGGGAAGGGTGGGTGGGTGACCGGAGGGAGACCTCACCCATGGATACAAAATAACAAACCTCGCGGATCTTCCCTTGTCACCTTGCCTCTCTGCCTTGAGACCCATCTCCCCTCGGGGGTACATTTTCCAGAGCCAACAACTACTACTAAAATTTATTCTCCATGTGTTATGTCTCCATCATCCAAGTTTTTGTCTCCTGCTACCCTAAAATCATCACCTTATGCCTCATCATATACATCATAATAATCACTTTCTCCATTATTTTTCACTTTCAATTTGAACATGGCCACATAATTTTTGAATTTTTCATCATCCCATATATATTACTTCTCTACATTGTAACCACCTCCATCATCTATCTTATCATATGATCATGTTTTTAGTTCCACTTCATCTACTTCATCACTCACTTTAAGTGTTTATAAATCTCTTATCATACATCTAATCATCACATATATATTGCAATCTTCCTCATATATCATATGAATAATTTCTTCTCCCATCTTAAAGCCCTATTTTTCATGTATCTTACTACCTCCATCACCAATAATTTAGGTGACCTTCTTGCTTCCTTCTCCCCGTTACATGTTATACTATCGATTGTGTTCCCTTACAATCTTGCATATTTTTCCCACAAATCATATCTAGTCATTATCATGTCTCTTCCTCAAAATTCAATTACATTTTCTATCATTGCTTAATCTATTTTTAAGCATTACTCTATTCTCACCTCATTTCCTCCATCATAAATCATTTAGGCACATTTATATCTACTATCTCCTCTACGTTCTCTAGCATCAATCCTCATTACACAACCACTTATTCTCACACTTATTCCTTACATGTATCTTCCACAAAACAATATAAGTTCACACCAATACAACTTTTGTACACATGATTTTACACTTGGTGTTATATGCTACACTCATCATTATCTTTAACATAACCATCCATTTGTTACACCCATTCATTACAAGACCACATAACTTGCTAGATAACACTTGTCGTATAAATATATTTTTCTCCACTCCTCATTAACCTGACACCATCACTAGTATAATGCTTTATATCACTCCATATCCCACCAAGGATCTATTCTCATGTCCATATCAAACCCCTACTAGCACACATGTAAAAAATTGTATCTATATTGCTTTCTTTGTCTCTATATTCACATTATCCAATCATTTCCGTCCTCTCTCTTCTACTTAGAAACATTTCTTCACTCTTCATCCATATCATTCAATCCAATTTTTTTCCTCATCTACCTCCTTCTCCTATACATCATGTCCCTCATTCACATGGTCCCCCATGGAAAAGGGTAATTTAACTTGTCTTTACTTCCATGTTCTTAGGTCATTGCATAGATAATATTCTCTTCATTCATGCTAAGTTTGAAATAAATCATCATTCTTTACACATCATGCACTATCATCATTGACATACACAAAAACACGTATAAAATACAAAAAAAGCCTCACATAATTCAAAATCACAAAAACAATGTATCCACAACATGCAATAAACAAAAATTTCTCATATATTTTCTTCCATAAATAGTTTCCATTAATTCATATTTCATTTCAATTCTTTTTCACTACTACATAATTCAATTACAGTTCTCACATTCCACATCATGGTTTATTTCACCTTTTTGGTAAACTCTTTATTATCTTGTCATCATTTTTTTAATTCAATAGTCTCTACTGTCATTTCTTGAACTTGGTATCTCATTACTTGGTGAATTAAAAATGATTATTCTCCTAGAGATACACATATTATTACATAACAAAAATTATGAGGCCTTAGGGAATTATCTATTAACACTCACCAATGTCATCTTCACAATCACTTCCACTCCCTCCATAAATCCAATAGTGACTCTAAATCCCTTGTACAACAAATTCAAATCCTAATATCATGTCAAAAAAATTCTAAAGCAAAGTAAAAATTCTAAAAAAAAAAAAATACGTAAATCTCTTTAGGGGTGTTTGCATTATCTCTATCGGGATATAGATTCCTATATTGTAGTAGAGAAATTATGTGACTAAAATCAAATGTATCTCAATTGGGGATATAGATGCCTAGATGACACTATATTAATGCATGTATTAAAACTATCTTCCATACCACTAATGACCAATCAAATGTTCCACCGATACACATAAATTATAATATGTTTTTCAAGAACTATTTTATGTGTATTAAATTTAAGCAATAGTTAAATTTCACACAAACATATAAGATATAAATAAGATACACAGCTCATATTTCGCTAGGTTGTGTTTATAATTTGTACAAGATCGAATTTTATCTCACTCATTGTCTCATCAATTGTGCTTCTTGAATCATCATGTGTTAACCAAAAACCTTCTTTCAAACCATAACCATACACTACACACCCATTATATTCTATGATTTCAAACATGTCACTTTCTTACTTGCATTCCATTACACATTGATTGAACATCCATGGGATTTCATTTCATTCTACACAATTTTTATATAACTACCCATTTTAATGCTATTTAAATTATAATCGAATCTCTTACCACTCTTGGGATAGGTCAACACTACTCTTAGAATTTATAACTTGCATCCACTCTCATACATGTCACTCATCAATTTTCTACCCACATATGGCTGGGGAAACACTATCCTCACTTCCAATCATCATTTCTTTTTCCAAGGTTCATTTTCTAGCATTTATTGACCACCACTTTTCATCCCACATTATGCTTTGGTGTAGCTTACAAATCCACACATTATCACTTGATGGTGGATATTACACAAAACCCTTATGATTAATCTTCCAACACTCAATTATAAAATATCATAGTAAATTGACTAAATTATCTCTACCTACAAAAATCAATCTATCAATCCCTCCATAGGATTTATCCAAGTGGGCTATCCATTGTATTTATAGGTTCATGTCTATCTATTAAAACATCTAAGTCCACAGTGTAACAACCATTACCGCAAGGTTAGACAACTGCCATATCATCTTCGGTTCTTTGCTACATCTTTCCTACTAAAGCACACAACCAAAAAGGGTCGAAATGTAGAGATCAGAAACACACCTTGTAAATAAGGTCCCCAAGATACAAATATAAAAATAATATAAAACCACAATAATCCCTAACAATAAAAATGCTCCCATAAAAACAATGAATTATTAACATCTATTTAATTTATGTTAATAAAATAATATATCAATATTATCACCTAACAAAATCCTACTCTTCACCCCATCAAAATCACTATCCACATCACATGTCACATCGATCCTCCACTACTAGACATATCTCCCACCATAAAATAAATTAATATGATTTATCCTCCATGACCCCCATAGTTAAATAAAATAATATGTTTAATTTCTCCATTATTCTCCATATCCCCCGCCAAAAATAATAATAATATGATTTATCCTCCATGCCCTCCACCATTGAATAAAATAATATGATGAAATCCTTCATTATCCTCTGTCTCCCACTATTGAATAAAACAATATGAGTAAAGACTCCATTATCCTCTATGTCCCCGTTAATTAATAAAATAACGGCGTCAATTATCCACTATCCCCCACTTTCAAAGTTCCTACACTATTTATCATTATTCCTTCACTATTCATCACTATTCATATCCAAAGTAATCCTATAAATAGTTCCTAATCCCCCAATATGAATATATATAATTTCACGAGGATACCATTATTATGCCCATGGTTCCATAGATTTCCATCCAAATTACTTAAGCCCATAATATAGTATTTTACTTCCTTTCTTGCATTTTGTTTTGGTGTTATAGGTTATTAGAGAGGAAAATATGGATCTCACCCATGTATGATTTTTGACTAGGAAAAATTCAAATTATCTAGCACATAATAAAAAATCATCCACAAGTAAACCCTCCACCATGACTTGGTCCCTTCAGCCCTTAAATAAGTATACTATTTCATTTATCATTTGCATGTCTTACATGTTCTTATTTCAACCTTGAAAAGGATCTAGATTTGATTAAGGAAGTTTATTGGTCACAAATAAAATTAAACTTTCATGTAGTATGTGATTTTCATATTTAGAGATCTTAACCTACTTTATTCATTTCAATAACCTCATGAAGTCTCTCAACTATTCAATCGCAACATATAAGACCATTTTATCAATAATATGATTTCGAGTTGATTTATTTGATATCTCCACATTCTGCAAGGTGGCTCAATATCCCGAGAATAAACTTACTAGGATACCCTAGGACATTTGCAAAGATACATTCTACACACCAAATATCATTTCTAAATGTTAGAGGTTTTTTTATAGTTTAACGCTTTTATTTGGATCTTAGAACTAGGGGATTGAAGGGTTCCCACCCACTTACATCCATAACAAAAACACCCTTAACAACCTAACCAAGCCAAAAAAACCACAAAATCCTGCAGACCATGCGGAAATAGAAGGAACTCGACCATGAAAAAAAAACTCAGACGATAAAAACATTCATTTATCTAACTCGAAAGAATTCCAACTAAGAAGAAGAATGGCTAGGTCCCGCTTTGAACTCCAACCCCAAACAGTCACACCAAATCGAGAAATATGAAGAATAAAATTATAAGAAAACCCCTTATTTTTGTAGAATCGGGCCACTCCCTTGGTCTCAAGAACCACCGTAACCGAAAACTTCAGCAGGTCCAATTTATTGATCTTGTAACCTTTTAGATTCCTAGCAGAACACACCCCATACATGACCGACATGAATTTCATTAACTCTACATTCTTAACTAAAAGGATATCAATCATGCATTAAGAATCTGCTAAATCCTTCCCCTCCCTATCCATGACCAAGAACAATCGAACCCGACTGTATTATTCTAGCACTTCATCAAAATTGAAACGATGCTAAGATTTGATAAAATGGGACACAATATCTTTGACTTCCGCTACATTCTGCCTCACCAGAAGCAACCGAGAAACAAACCAATATGCCACCTCTAAATTAACCTTAGGCCTCGAGAGATATGTCCATATACTCTTCACTCAAGAACCCTTCTATGGCTTCATAGATGGACCCCGATTTAGCCTGAAATATAATGTGAATGCGAGCCCTTGAGATACCTCTGAATAAATCCATCTCATGCTTCTCACCCTTAAGAAAAA
The DNA here is from genome assembly GCA_018340775.1 of Taxus wallichiana var. yunnanensis. Lineage (NCBI taxonomy): Eukaryota > Viridiplantae > Streptophyta > Pinopsida > Cupressales > Taxaceae > Taxus > Taxus wallichiana. The sequence goes on along the minus strand of CM031239.1, from coordinate 147,039,539 downwards.
AACTTGGCAAAAGAAAGGGATAACTATCTTGGAAAATTGATCCCACAACATCACTTTCTACCACTAACAAACCTTCAAAATGATAGAAAAATAAAGCACCACCCAAACATTCACTTATGACCAACACTCCCTTTCGAGAAATGAAAACATTAAGCTCCTCCCACGTGTTCACATGCGTGGATATGAAAAGACCATCTCTCCTCATAATTCCTTGATTCAATAAATAATCGGCTGTGGAATTGGACTCCCTATAATTATGACTTTAAATCCATGAGGTAATTTGATTCATCCAATGAATTATATTATCAATAAAGAAATCCAAATTCCATGATGACACCGATTTACCTATACGAACATCGCAAATCATAACTTAATAATTACCTTTGATTACAAATGCCTCGTAACCAACACTAACTATGAGTTTGATCCCTTCAAACAAGACTTGAGCCTTTGCTTCATTGCTAAGTCCCATATTTTAAAGGAAAGGATCCCACAATCACTAAATCTCCCTCCTCATCTCTAATTAAGCACCCCACTCCTAATGTTCCCATATTACATTTCGATGCTAAATGTCGAGGTTATAATAGGGTATTTATTTATAAATAAATCATGAATTAAATATTCTAAACATACATAATATGAAGAAATATAATGTTTTTGATTCAAATATAAATAAGGGTTAGTGTCAAAAAGTTCATATTTATTCATAGGATTAAGGGTTAACAACAACTAGTATATTATGGTTATTAATAAAATATCTTTGTGTAGATAACATATAATATTATTAGCAATTTACAAAATGGAATATTAGAAAAAATTAATAAGAAGGTTAAAATTTAAGTAAGAGAGTGCACTTAGATGATTAAAAACTCAAAAGTAAGTGATTTTTTGAACTTACGAGTAAAAATGAGAAGGAACAACATCATATGGGATGTATAGGAGAACCATATGGATCAATACATAACAAAAGGTTTTGTATAATGATGTAATGACATTATGTAATTTTCATGCCATGCTAAATTATTTTTATGTGTTTTTATCTAAAATCTTAGGTGTTACACATGTAAAACCATATGTATGATAAGAAATAGATTCAAACCCTTACCATGGGTAGGATATGTTATAAAAATTCTAGTGTTTTGGTTGAAGTGTAGTTTGTACATCCCATACACTGGAAAATATTTCAATGAGTCCTTAAACACATGTAGTTCACCACATAACATGTGATATCTGTATGGATACAAATAGATTTGGAAATTTACTCAATTGATAATACAACAATGGCTTGGTGTTCTTAGCTTTAATTAGATTGGATTGGACGTAAATCTATAACTTGGTTTAGTGTTCTTAAAACCTTTTTAGGTGATTTAAAAAAATTAAATATTAATCAAAGGACAAAGGTCAAATTAATATAATAGCAACAAAGCGTGATCTACTATGTAAGAAACAAACAAGTGTGTATAATAGTGAGATAAGAATTAATTAACTTGTATTCAAATATTTGGGCTGATTATGGGATGGAAATGATGGATTTGTATCAAGTAATATTTTTCTAGAGAAGTGTAATATGAAACTACCTAAAACAAGATCACCTAGACATAGACATGACCTCCTGGGTGCTAGTGTCTTGGAAACATCTCTATATATGATGTTTTTCAGGGTTTGAAGATGTCTAATTCATTTGGATCTTTGTCACATCCAATTTTATGTAGGGTTTCATTATTGCACTTGATCCTATAAAACAAACCCAAGATACCTACGAAAGGCTTAAGAAAATATTATATAGAATAAATAATGCATATGCTTGAGTTAGACTAACCTTGGTGGTCACCGCAATCTAATTATCACCGAGTGTTACACTAAATTTCAAACTCTATGTGTGTGTGTGTGTTAATAATTTCTCCCTTAAAGTAATGTTTCCTTGTTCTAGTCACACCAATATAACATGCCACAACTATTTCCCCAAGATGAATTTGTGAGATGGAATTCAAAAATATCCCTCTTATGTAGTTAATAATGTAGCCCAAATGTAATCCTTAAATGTTGCTTTTTTACCAAGTAGTAGATAGTAAGTAATAGCCTAAACTATCTAACCCATAATAATAGTGAGTATTCCATGTATATATATATGATTCCCTTGTTTTAATTTTTTCATTAACAACATAAAAGGCTAACCCAAAGTGATAAGAAAGGTTTTAGAAAATACAAAAAGTAATGTGGCATTTCAAATTTGATAAAAAAGAGAGAAAATTAAAGAAGAACCCAAAGGGGATAATAGTGCATGGGTGCTCCTATCCCTAATGGGAATTAGTATCTAGGATGCTCAAAGAATTAAAAATACGAGAGTTGGGTCATATGTTGTCGAATATCCATAAGTAAAGTATTCATTTGAGAAAAGTAAATGATAAGAGTTTCAAAATGATAAATAAATGTAAAATCAAAACAAGTGTTATTAATGTCTAGTTTTCTTACTTAGGAATCATGCATATAATGACATACTTAGAGGCATGATGTACATAGAAAGTGTGTGATTTTGTGACTACATTTTCCCCACTTTATGTTGGTGAATGAATATTCAACATTGCATAAATTAGATAATGTTATGATCCACATGTGTGGATTTCACTAATGCCTCCGGGTTTTGGTATAAAGTCTCATTGCATTTGGTATATGAGAAACCACCCGGAGTTCAAGTCCCGACACGGTAGCTATGCTAGTATTGTAGTGTTCATTTGGATCTTGTATAGGGCAGGGTGTGGTCCCACTATACGGGCACAAATCTAGCCCCAGGTTTAGGCTACGAAAACATGGTGGGATGTTATGATCCTTAAGTGTGGATTTTACTAATGCCTCAAGGTTTTGGTGTAACAGTTCATTACAAATAAGAGGAGCGTACCTTATGGAGATTCAAATAGATTTATAACTAATAACATGCCAAATGAGGGTTGTACTTGATATTGTGCTAAATGGAAATTATAGTAGTGTATCATGGAATATAGAAGAGGATAAGGATCCTAGGGTGACCTCATGTGCATAGTAGAAATGATGCATGTGTTTATCCTTGGATATTACCTTTTCTAGAGAATATTGTGTTTGATTATTTTCCTTGTTCCATTTGTGTATTACCTTTTGTTGGAGTAAGGTAGGACTTGAAAAAGAAGACCAAAGTGTAGTCAATGCTCATGATAAATGAAATTGAACTTTAACTTAGTAAATGTGAAAATAGAAATGCGTAATGAAAGACAAGTGCATCAAGGATAGAATACACATGTATATCGTGAGAGAAGAGATAAATTTTTCATGTATGTTTTTTACCTTGGATATAATTGGAATAATACCAAGGATTTAGGCATCCTACCACCAAACTAAGGATTTAAGCATCCTGTTGCCAAAATGAGGATTTAAGCATCCTATCGTTAAACTAAGGATTGAAGTGTCATGTCCCTAAATTGAGGATTTAGATGTCTTGTCCCAAAGGGAATATTATTTGGAGAGATTTAGGATTTTTTGTTGGTCACAAAACTAATAGAAATCGCTTAATAGATTATTTTAAGAAAATAAAGGAATTATCTCCCTTGCCCACAGTATGTAACTAGCCATTGATTTTGTTCATGTTGTTCCTAATTATAACCTATAACTAAGTACATTTTATTGAATTTTTGAGAAACATGTCATTGGAAACCTATTAATCCTATAATTTACCTATTTTTTCTCCAGAAAGAACTACCTAGGTAAGACACTAACAACCATTGTTCTTGTTTATGTTGGGCACTTCTATCCTGAACTGATTTTAGGCCCAAGTCTGATTCTAGACTAGTTTTTAGATCTTATTTATTATGATCCTACTATGTACCTTTTTCGTCTAGTATTTGAACTTCTAGGAGGCTGAAATAATCACTTGACGATTTCCCCCACTCATTTGGGGGACGTGAGATGAACCAAGGAAAGTGTGTCCCAAAGAGGAAATATAAAACTGATGTGCACATTTGAAATAGAAATCCTTCAAGGGGAATAGGGAATATACAAAATCTAGCCAAAAGTGTTAGTCACAAATAATCATTTCATGATGTAGTACAAACTATCAAAACACGCACTAACATGGTAAAATACATTATGAGTAGCTATTTGAATACATGAGACACCACTTAGGATGTTGAAATAAACTCAAATCCTTCAAGGCTATAAAAAAATACACACAATCAAGCATAGGTAATAGCCCATAAACTATGAAAATCAAGACACAAACATAGACAAGATACAAGCAAATTAGATAACCATGGTTGGAAGTAGGTTTGTAAGAAAAATGCTACATATGAATCACCCATTAGCATGTTAGAAAAATTGATAGTATGCCAAAATTGTAACTAGGAATAAAAGTAGTAGAAATTTCAATGATCAAACATGAATATAGAGAAATAGGAAAGGTAGATTCCCCTAGGATCCTCCATGGGACTAGTAGAGAAAAATTATAAGAATCATACGTGTTTGATAACCTGTAAGTATCCTACATTCACCTCAAGAGTACCATGTGAACATGCATGTGTTTATGGAAAAAATGATAGATAATACTATGAATCAAAGTAACATGATAAGAAATGTGCAACATAGAATAGTATAAGCACACAAAAATACATCCAATCAAGATCTAGGCTAATGTTTTGGAATTTGTATAGCTATTAGAATGAAATTATATGAATAGGAGAGTAAAGTTACCCCTAGTGTATATGTGTAAGGTGATGTCCATACATGTAAGTTCACCCTCAATAGTCATGTTTGAATCTATAACAAGATCGCGTCATCAGTGTAACAAGGTTGGATAATATGCCCCCAATGTGTGACTTCCATGGTGATCTAAGTGATATCATCGAGAGATTCATCTAAATCTGAAATATAGCCAAAAGGAATTAGATTAGATGCATAATATGAAAAAATATTTTGGATTATCTTTGAAGAATCCTGTAAGACATAAGTTATACATGCCCATGACATATTATTCATTAGTAAAAGGTGTACCAGAGTGCTTATGTATATTCCATCATGATAAATTAGGAGTGTAATCAATGAATGAATCATTATGGATAGTAATTATCTTGGAAGCCACATGATAAGTGAGGATAATGTTATGTATGTCAATAGTACCACCAATGTAATCTAGCCAATATTTCCCAAGTGTAAGTGGAAAAGGTTGGGGGTCAAGTGCAACCCAAACCTGCATGTAAAAGACCCTTGTACCATAAGTTGCTAGGAGAAAGATATAGCCTTGATATTAATTATGTGGTTTGAGTAAGGGTATGATGTCGGTAGGAGTAAGGCCCAAGTAAATATGTTTTAAGAGAAATTAGTATCATAAGGTACATGCTTCCAATACTCATGATTAATGTATAATGTGTAAGTAAATCGATCAAAAGAGGTAAGTGGCATAGGAGAAGAACCAAAAATAGAAATAGGACCATGGTTAATAAGAGTAGGATTAATTGCAAGAGGTTGAATGGGTTCAAGTGTGTGTATGGTATTATTTTAAGGAACCATAGCTATGATAGTAGCCTATGTAGTCGTATATTTGACTTGATATTCACCAAGCCCAGTAGGAATATAATGGTGATGAAACAAAGATTCATAAAATTCCATGGGGTGAAATCCAAATTATAAAGAGTTTCATCTGTAAGCTTAATCTTGTCAACAACATCATCAGCATAATTATCAGTCTCAACATGTAATTATTGTTCAGAATTCTCTAGGAGTTTTGTAATAGATGTAAAAGGTGTAGGGGAATATACGGTGCGAGAGATGAGTTTAATAGTATGATTTTGAATGAAGGAATAAATGAGAGGTGGTGATATATGATTGGAATTTATGGGTTCCCTAATATCATATGTATCAAGAAAATGCGAGGGAATTGGTTGAGTTGGGGGAATAAATATAGAGGTATCAAAGTCTATGCAATAATATTTGAATGGTTTAGGATCAACAATAACAATATGTTCATATTCATCAAAGATAACCTTGAAATAATGATGGAACATAGAAGGGATATCTTGCATGTCATGGATATAATTTTAGGCAAGGAGGATATTAAATTTCAATGGGGAAACCATGATATATAAATAAGTAAAGAGATTACGAGTCCTACTTGCAATTCCAATTTGATAGTACCTATGCATGCACAAGTGGTAGTGTCATAGCCACAAACAACAAGAGTAGATTGTTCAATTACACTATGAGGAATATTGAGTTGGGATAGTAAGGATAGAGGACAAATATTCAATGTAGAACCATTATCAATGAGTACATGTTTAATTTGGAAACCTTGGATCCAAGCCATGATAAGGAGAGGAGGATAATCAACAAATGAATCATGTGGGATATCCTCATCAGTAAATGTAATATAATTTATAATGTGTTTAAAATATTCCATGAGATTGGAAAAGGAAATAAGAGAGTCATCACTTTGTATTTGAATAGTGTGTAATGTGGTTTCAAGAGTGTGAAAAAAATAAGGGGCCTTACGTAAGATATCAAAGAGAGATATCTTAGTGGGGGTATTATTTAATTTCTCAATGATATCATACTCTTTGGATGAAGTGGTAGGTTGAGGAAGTGATGCAATAAGAAGAGGAGGAAGAGAAGTAGGAAGATATAAATGTTTCTTATTCTGATGAGTGGTGATGACATTGATAGTGGGGTCTACAAAGGTGAAGTGAGGTGGATGTTGAGTAATGATAGGGATATACTTATCTTGGATGGCCTCTTGGGAATAGACATGAGTAGGGATAAAAGAGGAAGAAGAAAGGAAAGGGATCTGATGCATGATCATGGTAGGGGTTCACCAAATGATTTTAAAAAAATTAAATCTTAATCGATGAACGAGATCAAATTAATACAATGGTAACAAGAAGGATCTCATTAGCCAAAATGTTCCCATTGCACATTTTGTGGCTAACTCCCTTCATTCTTCCCTCTCTTGTGCCTCAGTCATAATTTTTTTGATTTTTAGGCACTCAAGACCATCTAGAAATGGAACCATTGGATAGATTTTTTTCAGCTTTCCAGAAAGGTAAAGTTTTCCTCCTAACTCCATGTATTTTTGAAGTTATGGCTCAGCGGAGATTTTGTGGGAAATTTTCCCTTGAAAAGCCCGAGCCAATAAGATGAGGCCACGTGTCCTCGGGAGGGTAGAAGGCGGAGGAAAACTTGGAATTTTTACCAAGTGTTTGGAAAAATTTCAGAAGGAATATTTCACCCCGAAGGCCCGCCGACGAATTGGATGCTGCCATGTGTCCAAGGGGAAGAAATTAGAAAATTTTCCTAAGGGTTGATACAAGCAAAATTTTCGACGCCAGGCCCGCATCCAATCACATTGTGCCACGTGTCTCTAGAGGAAAGGAGTGGTAGAGGGCAGAGGTAAAATAAAAAATTTGACTAAGTGTTGGCACCATGGAAAAATCTCCAGGAAAGGCCCGCACCCAATCACACTACGCCACGTGTCCTTAGGCCAAGGGAGTGGCAGAGGCGGAGGAAAGATTGGAAATTTGGCAAAAGTGAAGGGCGAGGAACAAAGTTAATTTTTTGCCCCAAGGTCCATGACGAATTGAAACCCACCACGTGTCTTCAATCGACAGAGTGTGGAGATTTTTGGGAAAAAATTTCCAAATGCAAAAAAAGTGGGAAAATTTCAAATTTTTGGCCCGCCAACCCGTTTTGGCCCTGTTTTGCCCTAAATTTTCAAACGACCATAACTTTCAATCCAGAGATTGGTTTTTCACGTTCTTTATATCAACGGAAACCTGGTGAAATTATGTACAAGATTCCAAGAACAATTTTGTATTTTAATTGAGTTTGGAGAGATAAAATTGAAAAACACCTCTGGCATATGGTAATGAACAAAATGACATTTCAACCACCATTTTTAATGCAGCATGGCTCGCATTCTCTCCCAGCATGGAGAAAAATGTCAGGGAATGGACCTATAAGGATACCCATGCTGTTTATTATGAATTTGGTTAGTGGTTGAAAGTTTTCTCACATTTTCCCGCATTTCTCTCTCCTGGGCTCGTTTTTGGCATTGTAAAAACCAGATTTTGGCTCATTTTTGAAGAGGTTGGACATTTTTATGTTTTGTAGGCTCCCTCCTTCACCTTAAAAAGTGATTTTGTGGAATATCAGACCTCTTCCAAGACTGTAACATGTTTTCTACCTCTCTGATGTTGTAATGCATGTATTTTTTATATTGGAAATGACAATGCAAGCTCTGTGAATGAGTTTCAATCCTCTGTTTGTGTTGTTTGCTTCATTTCTGACCTTTCATTACATTTTATCAGTTTGTGCATGATGTTTGTTGCATTTCTATGATCTGTGTCAATTTGTAGAAGTAAAAAATGCTAACCACTCCTTTGGTGCATCACCTTATTAGCATTAGTTTCAGTTTTTACATTCTCTATCTCTGTCCCCTTGGAATTTAGAGTAAGATTTTGAGTTTAAAACCTCTAGCAACTTGCAAGTAATACACCTGATTAGAGGAGTTGAGGAACCAACCTCTAACCTAGAGATTCTTTTCCCATTTTTACAAGTCCCACACTTGGGGAAGAGATTTAATGTTGTGCAATCACACTAGATGTCCAAAATGTCAAACTAGAAATTTGATCAACATCTAGGGGTGCTGCTGATTTGCACTAACAGTTTTGGCACACCCAATGGGACCTTAGAGGTCTTCATCTTCATTACAACAAAATTGATGTGCATTTGTTGCAAGTTTCTTGTTTAAAAGAGCCCTAAATTACACATCTAGTGACTCCAAGGAAGAAGAATCAACAAGTTTTAGTAGTGCAGACCTGAAAACTCATGAGAAGAATCACCACAAGGTCAAGATTTGGAGAAGAAGAGGTGCTATTTGAATATCTACAATTATCTCCAAGAAGAAGAAAAAGAGGGAGGAGAATTCAAAGGTCTCCATCTCCACCAAACAGGACTCTATCAATTCCTCCACCTGGTAGGCCTTTCATTCAATCAACAAGGGTTCTAAGGCCAATCGAATGGCACAAAACAAACCCTATGCCAATTTCACTAGCAAAGCAGCCCACTTGCTCTCAATGCATAAAATCCAATCCCGGTTTGCAATATTGAAGAACATTCCATACTTTACTGGAGAGAATCAGACCACTCTCGGTGATCATGTCAAGGATATTGCTAATATTTGTGCAATCCATGAGATTAATGAGATGCAAGTTGTTGTCAAACTGTTGGCATCTTCATTCAAAGGGAAGCTTTACAATGGTTCAGGAGTCTTGCCTTAGGTTCTATCCAAAATTGGAACCAGCTATGTATAGCCCTCCATGAGCAGTTTGGAGAAAAGGGAGATAACTTGTCCCTTTTGGAATAGTTGACAACCATCAAGAGAGCTCCCAATGAGTAGCTGACTGACTTCAACTTCAGGTTTCAAATGACTTGGGAGAGAATTCCAGTGGTAGTAAGGCCAACAGCAGAAGGTGCTTTTCTATATTACCTTAAAGCTCTAAATTATGATATTTCTATGTTAATTCAATCCATGGGAGGCACAACTATCCCTGTTGCTTATAACATTGCCATTAGAGCTGAAAATTGTTTGATTCAAGCTAGCAAGCTAGCTCCTAGGCCTCCAATGCCATTATATCCAAGTTTAGAGAGCCCAAGTACTAGTCAAGTGCCTATTTTAGCTCCTATTCCCACTCCTAGAAATCAGAATTCAAGTGAAGCTTCTACTTCATCTTCTAGTGCCTCAAATGAACTTCAAGAAGTCATGAAGCAATTGCAAAATTTAGGCAATGAGCTGGTTACACTCAAGAGGTAGCAAGCCCAAGGTTTTAGACCTTCTTTCCAGCCTCAAGCTTAGCCTAACAGTAGCCATACCAGCCTCAAAGACCACCCAATCCAGTTGTAAATCAAAATCAAGCAAGACCTCCTACTAATAGACCATTTCAGCCCTATAATCCCAATGCTACATCTGCCTCTAAAGCAATAGTGCCAGTGCAAAACAACATAGCTCAAGAGTATGATTGGTGTTTCCCATGCAATGAACCTCACAACTAGTCTATGTGCTTCAACGGTGCCTTGAATCAAGCATTAATGGTGACAACTACTGGTGTGGAGGGTGAAGGGAGTCAAGGAAATAACCAACAACAAGAAACATTCCAGCAACAATCAACTCCAAATGATACCACACTTGTAAACTGGTAGGCAAAAGATTTTTGTGGCATGAATCAAACAATCTCCCAAAGTGTTGCAGCCAACACAAGGTCAAAAAGGAGAAATTTGGGTGAAGAACAACCATTGGCTCTAAGTAATCCACAACCTTCTACCACTCCACAAATTATTGGCAAACAAAATGCAGTTCCAAACACGCAAGGACTACCTAAAACAGCTCCTAGGCCAACTCAAATGCCAGTTGTTGCTGCCCATGTGCAAGGAATGAATGTGCAGGCCAAGGGATAATAGAGAGATGCTTCATCTCCATTCAACATCATTGATCAGATGAAGAAGACAAATGTAAACATATCAATGTGGGAATCACTATCCATCCCGAGCCAAAGAGATTTGCTATAAGTTGCCATGAAGGATTGGTCAACTTCAAATCAGTAGGTCCAAATGCAAGAGAAGGTACTCACAAATGCTTCCCAGCCTGAGAGGAATCATGGAGGACAGCAAGGTAAAATGTTGAAGCCCCCTCCATTCTATGTTTCGTTGATCATTGAAACCAATTAGTAAACAATTGCATGATTGATTCCGAGGCAAGTAGTTCAGTAATGCCCAAGCAAAAAGTGGATCAGTTGGGGCTTCAATATGAAGTCATATTCAAAGGGGTAGTGCAATTGGATGGGACAACAGTAACAAAAGTTGGAGTGATTAAAAATTTGAGTCTTACTTTGCATGCATGCCCCAACGTTTTTGTTTTGCAAGATGTCTCGGTAATAGACTTTCCACCACTCTTTGCCCTATGTTTGTTAAGGGATTTCATAGCTAAGATTGGAGGTTATTTATCTGCTGATTAGTCACACATGTTTTTCAGAATATGATATGGAACTAAAACCACAATCAGGTCTGAGCCTATTGCAAACTTTCACATTGAGCATCACACTCCAAGCCAAATCAATACCAATTGTTCAAGTTTTGATCAAGAGAATTATCCAAGCACTGATGAAGCTGACACCAAGGTTGGAAGCATCCTAGATTTGACTCTTGATGAATGGGCAAACAAGGTGCATGCTTTTGATCCTTATCAAGAAATAGAAGAATTTGAGTTAGGAGTCTATTGCACGCATGAAGAAAATCAGCCTATCCCTAGCATCACCAAGCCGGACCAAAAGGATGACAATGAGGTATGGGAGTTGTTTTTGATGGATTAAGGAGTAGCTACACAAGGTGCAAGAGGGGGAGCCATGCTTGTTTCACCCCAAGGAGTTAAGTATTATTCAACTTTTAGATTTTAGTTTGCATGCTCTAATAAAAAGCTGCTGAATATGAAGCTTTGATAAGAGGATTACATTGGTCAATCAAGAGAGGAATAAAGAACTTGCAAGTCTTTGGTGACAAAGTGAGTTGATTGTCAACCAAGTTAAGGGGCAACATGCTTTGCCAAGAATGATCTGCTCAAGTGCTACAAAAAAATAGGGTGTGGGACCTCATTGAATATTTTGAGGGTTTTAGCATCAAATCCATTCCTAGAAAAGAGAACCAAGCTGCCGACAAAACTTGCAGGAATTGGAGCAGACTTTGATGTTGTTGAAAACATAAAAAAAGACAAGGTACAACAAACCATTCATGTGATTGTAAGGCCTTCAGTGCTAGACAACAGTGTGAGTTGGAAAGTGTTTGAAAGTGATCAACAAATCATCCATTTCTTACAAGAAGAGGCTGAGTTCTCGGCTAAAAATCAGGAAAAGTTGGAACAACAATATGGTGACCAAGTGGTACAATCAAAACCAACAAACTCATCAAGTTATCCAATTTTCACCCCGGGTAATGTTGATAACATGCATTAGAATACTCAAGTCCCGTGCAAATAGATTGATTCAAGGAAAAAATCATGTTTCTAGGGTCCCCTGATTTTTTTCTAACTCTCCGTCCAAGAAGAAAAGAAAAGTTCTAAAAAAGGTGAAAAAGTTACAAAAACAAGCTTAGGCTAGAAAAATCATGAAAATTGGCTAAGTCCTAGTCCTCAGCAAAGCTTGGGACAGTTGGGACGTCGGGCGTGAACCAAAAAGGTGAAGCGGCTGCAAAGAGGGACAAGGAAGCCCACTTGTCGATGGGTGGTTCGGAAGAATTTGTCCCAGGCATGCAGGGCAAAGGGGGACAAAAAGTCGCGGTGGACGTGGGGAGCCGAAGGAGCCGAGAGCCAATCAAATTACGCCACGTGTCATCGGCCGAAAGAGGGACAGAGAAGCCCATTTCGGGTGGATCGGAAGTTTTTGTCCCAGACAGTTTGGGACATCTGGGACAAAAGGACACGGTGGACGTGAAAAGCCGGCAGGCCCGCAGACGAATCAGGAAACGCCACGTGTCATAAGGGAAAAGTCCAAAATTTTAAAGGGCAAGGTTTGAAGTGTTGGCAAAAGCTAATAAAAAGAGGACACGTGTCCTAATGAGAAGAAGAGTGTAGAGCTCGGGAGGAATTAGAAAATTTGGCAAAATTTTTGGCCAAAAACTAAAAGGTGAAGGATAACCTGCGCCCTGTCCTCCAACCAGATCATGCCACGTGTCACAAGTGGCGGGGGCGCGGGGGGAAAATGAATTTTTTTCTAAAAGTTTAAAAAGTCAAAAATTTCAAGGAAAACCCACAGGCAAGGGAAGGAGAGAGAATTTCTCATCCAATCGGTGCCCGACACGTGTCGTCCCTTTGTGGCGGAGAGCGGAAAAAATTTCAAAACCCATTTTTGCTCTGGATTGTGCCCTAAATCTTCGATTGCCATATCTTTCGATCCAGAGCTCGGATTTGCACGTTCTTTATATCATTGGAAAGCTTGTAAAATTATCTACATGATTCCGGGGTCAATCTTGAGTTTTGGTTCAGTCTCAAGAGAGAAAGTTAAGAAACAGATCTGACACGTGTTCATGGCCGAAGTGACATTTTAGCAACCAATTTAATGCAAAATGGGTCGCATTCTCCTCCAATCTGGTCAAAAATGGCAGGGTATGGGTTTGTAAGGTTCCCATGCCATTTTAATGAATTTGTAGTCAATGAGGAATGGGCTCCCATGTTTTGTCATTTTTTCTCTCTCTGAGGCTCGACCCATGCAATGAAAAATCCAGATTTGGCTCATTTTCTAGGGTGGAACATTTTTTGGCATAACAAACTTCTTCTTTCACCTCCAGCAAGTGATTGTTTTTAAGAACCAGACCTTTCAAAGATTGTAACAGTTTTTTACCTCTCTGAGGTTGTAATGTAGTGGTTTTTACATTGGAAATGATAATGCAAGCTTTGTGAATGAGTTTCAATCCTTTGTTTGTGTTATTTGCTTCATTTCAGATCCTAAATTATATCTTATCAGCCTGTGTATGTTTTATGCTGCAATCTTTGGTTTGTGTCTATTTGCATGACAAAAATATTCACCACTCCTTTTGAGGGTTTTGGCATCACCATCTTTAGTTAGTTTCAATTTTTGCACTTCTATCCCTGTCTCCTTGTAATTTAGAGTAGGATTAGGATCTGAACCTCTGTAGTTGTGCAAGCATTAGATCTAATTAGAGGAGTTTGAGGAACCAGCCTCTAATCTGGAGATTCCTCTCTCGAAAATGATCACAAGTCGCACACTTGGAGAGAGGTTTCCATGTTGTGCAATCACAATCATGCTAGAGTGATCAACCTAGAAGCCCGATCAACATCCAGGTGCCAAGTGGTGATTTGCAACAACAACTACCAAAGGGACTTATTACTTTGGAGTCCATTTTCAATCCTAATGATCAGTTTAGGAAGGAGAAAGCAAACATCCAAGTCAAGGGGGAAGATTCAAAGTGTCCATCTTGGTGGAAGAAGGCAAATCACTCCAAGTTGGTAAAAGTGACAACCGAGTGAGAAAGGTATGAGTTCATACAACTTTGTCAAGAATTCCCTGATGTGTTTACTTAGAGCTATGAAGATTTGAAAGGTTTTAATCCTGAGTTAGCTCAACACACCATTGAATTGGATCTAAGTACTAAACCTATCAGGGGAAGAAATAAAGGCCACAATCCACACATGGAGCCTCTCATGAGAAAAGAATTGAATAAGTTGATAGAGTCAAGTATCATATTCCCTATCAAGCATTCTAGTTGGGTGGCCAACTTGGTTCCGATTAGAAAGAAGAGTGGGGAAATTAGATTATGTGTTGACTTCAGAGATAGTTGAATAGAGCATCTCTCAAGGATCATTATCCACTTCCTTTTATGGAGCAGATTTTACAAGTTGTTGCTGCTTTGAGAGGTTTTCATTACTTGATGGCTATTCAGGGTATAATCAGATTATGGTGAAAGAAGAGGATCAGTTCATGACAACCTTTACAACCAAATGGGGAACTTATGCATACAAGAAAATACCATTTGGGCTATCCAACTCTAGAGCTACTTTCTAAAGAGAAATGGACATGGCATTCAAGGATTTGATTAACAACATGGTGTTGATATATCTTGATGATATCACTGTTTTTTCAAAAAATGCAGCAGACCATCTCTTTCATTTGAGACAAGTGTTCCAAAGGTGCAGAAGATTTGGGGTATCCTTGAATCCTAAAAAGTGTATTTTTCTAGCCCATGAAGGAAAGCTCCTTGGCCACATTATCTCCAAAGAAGGATTAGCAATTGATCCAGAAAGAGTTGAAGCCATAAGAGCACTACCATTTCCAAGCCACAAGAAGGCCCTTCAAAGTTTCTTGGGAGGATAAATTTTGTTCGGAGGTTTGTCCCAAATTTTGTAGCCCTAGTCAAGCCTATCACCAAGATGTTAAATAAAAGCATAGCTTTCAAATGGACAATAGAAGGCAAGGAAAGTTTTGGAGCAATCAAAGAAGCCATCTCTCAAGCCCCAACTCTCATTAACTGGATTTCTCCAAGGATTTCATCCTCTATGCATTTGGGGGTGATGATACTATTTCTACAATTTTGGTACAGCAGAACAAAGACAATGATGAGCAGCCAATTGCTTTCTTCAGCCAAATCCTGGAAGACTATGAGGTGAGGTATTCTTTCATTGAGAAGCATGTTCTTGCAGTAATCAGGAGCTTAAAGAAATTCAAGCATCTAGTTTCAAACAACAAGGTTCAATTGCTGGTTTCTCATGTGGGAGTTAAGGACTTCCTCCTCAACAAAGACCTGAATGAAAAAAGAGCAGGTTGGATTACTCATGTCATGGAGTATGACATTGAGATCAAAGTCACCAAGTTAGTCAGAGGAAAAGGGTTGTGTGAGCATCTGGTCTTGAATAAACAAAAGGAAGCATGCAATGAGAAAGAGGTTGTTTTGGCATTGCAAGACAACCAAGAGCAAGGAAACACTCAAAAGGAAAGTGATGGTGTCCTCACTCCTTGCTAGACCCAAGACATAATGCACTTCCTAAGCATAGGTCTATGCCCTCCAGAGATGAACAAGACCAAAAGAAGATACTTTAGATTGTAGGCTTTCCCATATACCCTTGTTGATGGTGTTTTGTTCAAAAGGGATGTGAATGGAGTGCTGCTGAGATGCATTGGTAAAAATCAGATTCACAAGGTGTTGGAAGAGTTCCACGGTGGATTAGTTGGTGGTCATTTTGTACCAAGAGTGACAGCCCTAAAGATCATGAGGGATGGCTATTATTGGTCCAAAATTTTCAAGTGATTGTTATGCATGGATCAAGAGGTGCGAGAATTGTGCATTCTTCACGGGTAAGGAGAGGCTAGCTGCCCTTCCATTACATCCTATTTCAATTGACCAGCCATTCATGTAATGGGGTTTGGACTTCATTGGAGTCATTAATCCAAATTCAAGCCAAGGACACAAATGGATTCTAACAGCAACATATTACTTCACCAAGTGGACTGAAGCAGTAGCACTCAAGGAAGCAAATGAATCTAGCATCCTGGACTTCTATGAGGGAATAACAACCAGATTTGGCATACTTGCTACAATAATATCAGATAATGCATTGGCATTCATTGGGTCCAAGGTAACTGAATGGGATGTCAAGAATGGGATCTACCTAAGCACTTCATCAAATTATTACCCTTAGGGTAATGGCCAAGCTGAATCTACAAACAAGAACTTGTTAAGGATCATTAGGAGGAATCTTGATGAAAATCAGAGTTCTTGGCATACTAAGTTGAAATCAACCTTATGGGCTAATAGGATAACTCCCAAGAGATCTACAGGTAACTCTCCATTCAATCTTGTTTATGGAAGAGAGGAAATTTTGCCCATGTCACTTGAGTTGCCAACATTGGAACTCATGAAACAGTTGGAGTTGTTGGAGTTTGAGCCCATGGAGGTTAGATATGCAGAATTGATGGAGCTCCAAGAAATTAGAAATCAGGCGTCCCAAGCAATGGAGAAGGATCAAGCTTTGATAAAGAAGACCTTTGATAGAAAGGCCAAGGATAGATCTTTCCAAGTTGGAGATCTAGTGTTAAAATGGGATGCAGAAAAAGAAAAACCGGGAAGGCATTCAAAATTTGATGCCATTTGGAGTGGCCCATACATGGTCACAAAGTGTAAGGACAACAATGCTTTCCAATTGTCTTCATTGGATGGTGAAGAATTGTAGATTCCAGTCAATGGAATCCATCTAAAGCATTGCTACTAAAGAAATTCTCCACCTTGTACATATTAGCTTAGGTTTTCATTCCTCCAAGTGCTTATGCACATTGTTTTGTTGTAGATTAGCTTTGCTTTCCCTAAGTGCTTTGGCACAAGCTTGCTATTCCAAGAAATGTGTTTTGTAGGCCTTGCTCCAATCAGATGGTGTTTCATCCTCCATCTTCCTCCTTGTAGTGCTCTAATCAGTTGGGGTACCAAGTAGAGAATTTAATGACTCCATGCCCAATGGATTGTTTTAGGAAACTGTAACTTCATCCAGCAGGTAGATGACCCCTCGAGTCACCAAAATTGTTATCCAAAATGTTCCCCTTGCACATTTTGTGGCTAACTCCCTTCATTCTTCCCTCTCTTGTGCCTCAATCATAATTTTTTTCTTTTTCAGGCACTCAAGACCTTCTGGAAATGGCACCATTGGATAGAGTTTTTAGCTTTCCGAAAGGGTAAAGTTTTCCTCCTAACTCCATGTATTTTTGAAGTTATGGCTTGGTAGATATTTTGTGGGAAATTTTCCCCTGAAAAGCCCAAGCCAATAAGATGAGGCCACGTGTCCTCGGGAGGGCGGAAGGTGGAGGAAAACTTGGAATTTTTACCAAGTTTTTGGAAAATTTTTAGAAGGAATATTTCACCCCGAAGGCCCACCGATGAATTGGATGTTGCCACGTGTCCAAGGGGAAGAAATTAGAAAAATTTCCTAAGGGTTGATACAAGCAAAATTTTCGACGCCATGCCCGCATCCAATCACATTGTGCCACGTGTCTCTAGAGGAAAGGAGTGGTGGAGGGTGGAGGTAAAATAAAAAATTTGACTAAGTGTTGGTGCCATGGAAAAATCTCTAGGAAAGGCCCGTGTCCAATCACACTACGCCATGTGTCCTTAGGCCAAGGGAGTGGCGGAGGGCGGAGGAAAGATTGGAAATTTGGAAAAAGTGATCGGTGAGGGCGCAAAGTTAATTTTTTTGCCCCAAGGTCCGTGACGAATGGAAACCCACCATGTGTCTTCAACCGGCAGAGCATAGAGATTTTTGATAAAATTTTCCCAAATGCAAAAAAGTGGGAAAATTTCAAATTTTTGGCCCGCCAACCCGTTTTGGGCCCTGTTTTGCCCTTAATTTTCAAACGACCATAAATTTTGATCCAGAGCTTGTTTTTCACGTTCTTTATATCAACAGAAAGATGGTGAAATTCTCTATAAGATTACAGGATCAATTTTGTATTTTGATGGAGTTTGGAGAGAGAAAATTGAAAAACACCTCTGGCACGTGGTAATGAACAAAAATGACATTTCAACCACCATTTTTAATGCAGCATGGCTCACATTCTCTCCTAGCATGGTGAAAAATGTCAGGGAATGGACCTGTAAGGATACCCATGCTATTTATTATGAATTTGGTTGGTGGTTGAAAGTTTTCTCACATTTTCCCATGTTTCTCTCTCCTAGGCTCATTTTTGGCATTGTAAAAACCAATTTTGGCTTATTTTTAAAAGGTTGGACATTTTTTATATTTTGCAATCTCCCTCCTTCACCTTGAAAAGTGATTTTGTGGAATATCAGACCTCTTCCAAGACTGTAACATGTTTTTGCCTCTCGATGTTGTAATGCATGTATTTTTGATATTGGAAATGACAATGCAAGCTTTGTGAATGAGTTTAAATCCTATGTTGTATTGTTTGCTTCATTTCTGACCTTTCATTACATTTTATTAGTTTGTGCATGATTTTTTTGCATTTCTATGATCTATGTCAATTTGCAGAAGTAAAAAATGCTAACCACTCCTTTGGTGCATCACCTTATTAGCATTAGTTTTAGTTTTTTGCATTCTCTATCTCTGTCCCCTTGGAATTTAGAGTAAGATTTTGAGTTTAAAACCTCTGCAACTTGCAATTAATACACTGATCGAGAGGAGTTGAGGAACCATCCTCTAACCTAGAGATTATTTTCCCATTTTTACAAGTCCCACACTCGGGGAAGACATTCAATGTTGTGCAATCACACTAGATGTCCAAAATGTCAAACTAGAAATCTGATCAACATCCAGGAGTGCTGCTGATTTGTACTAATAGGATCTATAATGAAAAAAACAAACAAGTGTTTACAATAGTGAGATAAGAGTGACTTAGCTTGTATTTAGAGATCTGGGATGATTCTAGGATAGAAAATGATTGGAACAATATGGATTTGGAATGGGTAAGCTTCATCTAGAGACTTGTAATTTGAAACTATTTTAGAAATGACCTCCCATATATGGATAAAACAACTTGGGAACTATTGTACTAGAAAACCCTCTAGATCTAATATTTTTGAGAGTCTAAGGATGTTTGTTTGTTTTTATTATTTTTACATTCACTTCCTTGTAGGGTTTCAATGTTGCACTGAACCTATAAAACAAATGCTAGCTACCTATATAAGGCTAAAGAAAACATTGTATGGAATAAATAATGCATATTCTTGAGTTAGATTGACCTCTTTAGTCACCCTAATCTGATTATCACTTTGAGTGTTGTAGTACATTTTAGACTCTATGTAGTTTTAGTGTGTGTTTGATTGAATTGTGTCCATTAAGGCAAGGTTTCCCTTGTTCCAGTCATACAAAGATAACATGATATAACTATTTTCCCACCAATACGAACATGTGAGATAAAATTCAAAAATAGTTCCTCCAATGTAGTGAATAGTATAGCTCAAATACAATCCTGAATGTTTCTTTTTTCCCAAGTAATAGATTGTAAGTAATAGCCCAAGTTATCCAAAACCTAATAATAGTGAGTAATTCATGTATATGTATGATTCCCTTGTTTTAATTTCATCACTAACAATAAAAAAACAACCCAAAGTGGTAAGAAAGGTTTTAGAAAAGATAACAAGTAATGTGACATTTCAAATTTGAGAAAATGAGGGAAATTGACATAAAGCTCCCAAAAGGGATAGTAGCACTTAGGTGTTACTGTACCTAATGGGAATTAGTGTATAATATGCTTGGAGGATAAGAAATAAAATATAGAGAAGGTTCACATGTTGTCCAATAACTACAAGTAAAGTATTCATTTCATAAAAGTAAATGATAATAGTATCGAAAGGATAAAACAATGTAAAAGAATTTTTTTTGCTAATGTATAGTTTTTTACTTACGAGTCATGCATATAATGACATGCTCGAGACATGATGTATATACAAAGTGCATGAATTCATGCATATAATAGGGGATGTTTCTATAGTGTGTTACTACTTTTTAGTAATTTAGGAGAGTTTGGAGTGATTTAGAAATTATATTTACAATAGATGCTCTTGAAAGTGTCGGGTGAGAAAATGAGTGCATTAAAATTTACTTTATAGGGGTTCATGGGTATAATTTCACATTAATGCCAATCCATGAGAAAAGTACAGACCCATAAGAAGATATTGAATTGAGAAGTTACTATTGGGTGGATTGGGATAAAGCTGTTAGCTTTGAACTGTTAGATGGCTTGATCCCTACAAGATAGTGCTAAGATTTCATAAAGTTATAGGAATGATGTATGCGAGGAGAAAAGTATTGTGGGATATAAGTACTTATGTGAGTGACCGAGATTTATCAATAATGAAAAAAATCATGTGATAGGAATAAGGATATGCAATTGATGTTGGAATATGAAAAAATCATGATTTAAGGATAAAGAGAACGCGTTGTTATTCTCAAATGATAAATTACCAAATTTAGGTCTCTAGATCTCCCCTTTAGTATGAAATGAAATTACATTCTTAAAGGAAATAATACCTTAGTGTGTAAACACACATTGTCTTTGCTCATGATTCTCAAATTGATTAAGTGTTGGTACGATCTCCATAGTGAAACTTGTAACACATAGTGTAGTCAATGTCCATAGAAATATTTAAATCAGTAAATTAGATTTGAAAATTCAATTTCAACATTGTAAATTGAAATATAGAAAATTTTCAAATTAAACAAAATAAGGAGTACACCTATTTATTTTTCCAAATTAGAAGATCTTTTAGTGTGTCTAGTAGGTTGGTACCTACAAACATTTGTAAAATAATTAATTTTGTGACTGGATTTGGATAGTATCTCCAAGTAGTCTTTTCTCTATGGTTTTCTCCCAAAAGGGTTTCCACATAAATCATGTGTTGTGCAATTGTTATATCTTATGTGATTATTGTTGTTCAGATTTTGATGTTTAAGTAAGTGTAAATCAGACTATAATTGATTTAATCCCCTCTCATTATAAGCGTGTTTTCAATAGTATATAATATTCAACATTAGATCATGTGGAGGGATACTATGGGTGAATATCATTGAGATCATGTTCTGTAAGATCGTGAATGGTAGAAACCATGACACAAAGAGAAAACAAACAAGAAATAAATCACGAGAGGAATTTAAACATTCAAGTAAATAATTAATGTTAGCTATGTTATTCACAAAGGATGCCCAAGAGGCCACAAGAAAATGACACAATAGTGTTACACATTGAAAAGTATGATAAAATAAAATTGAAGCATGAAACAAGAGACAAAAATGTCTCAAATAATCATGGAAAAAGGAAAATGACACATGCATGAAAATGAACATACAATAAAATAAAAAGTGAATACAATAAAAGATAGCATTCCGAAGGCATATATATCAAAGGAAGATAGTGCTACATGAGACACATGTGTTATATGTTTTAGTATTAACATTAACAAATAACACAATATAAAAACTTGAGCATAATGAGGAAGTGAAAGTAATTATAATGAAACAAAAATAGATAAGTAATGTATATGATGCCCAAAAATTAGTAAGTTCATTGGGAATAGGAATAGACCACAACCCTTCATCATGTAGAATCTTGTATGCATCTTGCATCAATCTCAATATACCTTGTGTATGAAAATTTGTAAAGAGTATATAGAGATTATGGTATCCATTAAAACATATGACAAACAACATATGTAAAGTGAAAATCTAGAAAATTAATACATTTGTAGGTCATGATTTTGTATTTAGAAAATATTTGCGCTTTTTATGTTTATTTGAATGTTTTTTATAATCTTAGAATATTTGTAATAAAATTAAAATGAACCCTAATTTTTTTTATTAGGGTGAGGATATAAACTTATATTAGTAGGAGGGTCATACCTCAAATCTTCATGATGCACACTAGGATTAGGATGTAGGAAAAAATGGCTTGAATAATTTAGTAGATGACATTTTTAAGGTTCACATGATCTAAATCAATGCTTACTTGTATTGACCTCAATAGGGGATGAGATAAAAAAACTTACACTTAAGAAGTGTTTGAGCATAATAATTATTTGTGCAAAAATACTAGGAAGAAACAAGAAAGATACAAGTAGGATAATTTCCACTAAATGAAGAGGTAATTAAATGTATCCCATAGATATGTAAGAAATCAACAAGCGAGTAATGAAAATTGCTATAATATTCTTGTGTATTGATGATTGAGTGATAAATGTGATAGAAATTCATCATCCAAAGGATTACATACTATCATGGAGTGGTAGGGGAGAAATGACCGATCATCCCTTTACATAAATCAATCACGAGTTGAATGTAAAAATGTAAACATTTGAAAACTATGGTACAATTGAAATGAGTGATTATTCTATTGAAATAAGATCCTCATTAGGTATATCTTACATAGTACTCCCAAGTTGAGAAAAATTTCTAGGAAATAATGTCTTATATGTATCACAATAAAAATTATTTGAATTTATAACTAGCCTCCATAATGGGAGAGGATATTATAACCTTGACCTTAGAATGATAAATTCAGTATGTCTTGGGGCCTATAGAAATAATTTAAGAATTATCATCATCAATAGTATCATAATTTAAGTTGTAAAAAGATTATCAAATATATCATCTCAATTATTATGATTATAAGAAGAATTAGTTACAATAATATCTTTCTTTTCTAAATGAAATAGTAATGATAGATAGTGGATGATCTTGAAATCCTTCTTCGAGTTCCCCAAAATTTCACATATGTATTGTCTAACTACTTTATAGCTATGCATTAGCTTCACGTGTTCAAACCATTTCAGCTTAGTGTTAAGAAAACATGGGTTAGTGTTTGCATTAGTAGGTGACAAATAATATTTATATAGGTTATTATATGGTGAATTATATTATAATATATTAATGTAAGTGATTTATCATAACAAATAACGTAGAGATATTATGAGTGATTAGTGGGTTGTTAGGAGATATTCTAGGAATGAATAAGTTGGTATGTTATTACCTATATTCTAGGGGAGTGGAAATAGGAGATCTCATTTTTATATGAATCTCATTGTTGAATTTAATTTTTATCTAGCGTATTCTCTTCTTTAAATATGGGGTAAAACCCACATTTGGCATCATAGTTGGGTTTGAAAGGGGCCTCTCTAGTTTTTACACTCCACCAATGCCTTTGTCTATTAGGTATACTTAGAGAATGAGTGAGAGGATACCACAGACCTCACAGTGAACCCATTACCTTTGTCCATGTTCATCCATCTATTGTAGATCTAAAATGTTCAAGCAATGGATATACGAACAATACCTCAAGGATGTCCAACTTGGGTTCCCTATTACCTTAGCGCATGCTTCAATTCCTCCCCATCTATTCCCACACCACATTATTATATTCAAAATTTCATCGAAGTGGATCCACCCCACCTTCACTCTCACAGTCTCCACAATCTATTTAGGATTATTTCTTCATCCAACTTCCTTGAAAATTCACTCCACTAATTGAGTCACTCACTTATATTCTAAATGAAATAGTAATGATAGATAGTGGATGATTTTGAAATCCTTCTTTCGGTTCCCCAAAATTTCACATATGTATTGTCTAACTACTCTATAGACATGCATTAACTTCATGTGTTCAAACCATTTCAGCTTAGTGTTAAGAAAACATGGGTTAGTGTTCACATTAGTAGGTGATAAATAATATTTATATAGGTTATTATATTGTGAATTATATTATAATATATTAATATAAGTGATTTATCATAACAAATAACATAGAGATATTGTGAGTGATTAGTGGGTTGTTATGAGATATTATAGGATTGAATAAGTTAGTATGTTATTACCTATATTCTAGGGAGTGGAAATATGAGATCTCATTTTTATATGAATTTCACATTATTAAATAAATGTTGAATTTAATTTTTATCAAGCATATGCTCTTCTTTAAATATAGGGTCAAACCTACTTGCTTCAACAATAGATCAACGGTTTCACCTACTTGCTACAACATCAGAACAACAGATCCACACTCAATTGACAAGAATCAGAAAGAGCGTGAAGAGGGAGAAGTAACGCCTGTCAAAGAAGATGAGGAACTAACTTCTGGATTCACAAAGGTCATTTCAAAAAGAAAAAGAGAATGAAAGGATTTGAAATGATCCCAGAATCACTTTACAGTGATAAGAAAAAGAAAATGGACAACTGGGATACCTCAACATCCAGAACTACTAGATCTTCTGCAAGAAGACTAGTAGATTTTGGAGGTAGTTCTAAAAGAGGAAGGCCCTCAAAAAAGGCTCTTAGATCTAAGAGAATGAGAGAGAGACATTGCAGATGGCATTCAACGTCAATTGAGCCATCAGGAAATCCCAACTCCCAATCCTTCCAAATGAAGATTATTTCTTGGAACATCCGAGGTCTAAATGGAAACTCCAAGCAGAGAATCATCAAGGAGTTACGTGATTCTAGTAGTCCTAGTATTTTGATTTTGCAGGAAACTAAGATGAAAGCTAAGATCCTTGAAACTAATAAAAAGAGTTTTTGGGAAAACTCTGAAATGGTGGCGGTGGACTCTCAGGGAGCCTCTGGAGGTCTAGCTACTCTTTGGGATAAAAGGCACTGTACTGGTATGGTTCTTAATGCTAGCACTAATCATCTTGCTATCAAATTTCTTGCTATTGAGAACAATGGTGAATGGATCCTTTCTAACATCTATGCCCCTAATACGGTTAGTGGGAGACGAAAACTTTGGACTGATCTTAAGATCTTTAGAAACCAATATAGTACAGCTAACTGGCTTATTATGGGTGATTTTAACTCTCCTCTAAACCCAGGTGAAAAATATGGAGGAATCTCCAGCTTTTCTACAGGTATGGAGGATTTTGCTGATTTTATTGCTGAGCTTAATCTCTTAGATGTGGATCTCCATGGGAATAAATACACTTGGAATAATAGAAGGTTGGGAAAAGATCTTATCCAGGTTAGATTGGATAGAGCCCTGATTTCTGCTAGCTGGATTCTCAGTCAAGACTTCCACCTCTCTTCCTTGCCCAGAATTGGATCGGACCACAATCTGATTGCTTTAAATCTTCTCAATTGGACTAAACCCATCAGAAGCTCATTCAAATTTGAAAAGATGTGGATGGAGCATGACAACATCTACGAAAAAATTAAAGAATGGTGGGTTTGGAATGGTGAAGGCACTGCTCAATTTAGATTGATTCAAAAGCTCAAAAATGTTAAAAAGCAAGTTAAAATATGGAATAAAAGTGTTTTTGGCAATGTGTTTGATAATAAAAAGAAGTTAAAACAAAATCTCCAGGATTTGGAAATCAAAATGGATACAATGGGGAGATCCGTTGAAGACCAAACTAATGAAAAGAATATTCTTTCAGAGTTGCATACGATTTGCAGCAGAGAAGAATCCTTATGGAGACTTAAATCTAGAGCTATCTGGCTTAAAGAAGGAGATAGGAATACGAATTTTTTCATATGACCACTTTGAAGCACAGAGCTTGTAATAGGATCATGGAAGTGGCTAAAAGTAACGGAAATATTATAAAATATCCCAATAGCATCAAGGAAGAAGCTCTAAATTTCTATAAAAAACTTCTTAATGAGAGGAATATCATCAATGTTGAGGCTAATTCTTTTATGTTGGAGGCTATTCCCCAAGATAAAATTGAGGAGCAGAGATTTAAAAATATCACCAAAGTTGTCATGCTTGAAGAGCTGCAAAAAGTTGTGTTTACTTTAGAAGGTGACAAGGCTCCAGGCTGGATGGTTTCTCCATTAATTTTTTCCAGAAATTTTGGGAAATTTGTTCGAGAGGATCTTCTCAGAGTGGTGAATGAATTCTACAGAACTGGAAATCTTTTGAAAGAGCTGAATAACACCCACATTGTGCTGGCCCCAAAAAAATGGATGCTAAAGACTTCAAAGACTTTAGACCCATCAGCCTTGTGAATGCTATCTATAGAATTTTTACCAAAATTATTGCTACCAGGCTTCAACTCATTATGAATGATTTAATCTCAAGGTAGCAGAGTGGATTCATTAAAGGCAGGATTATCCAAGATGGAGTGATTATGGTTCATGAGACCATACATTCTATGGAGAATAATAAAAAAGCAAATATGGTGCTTAAGCTTGATATGAATAAAGCCTTTGACAAGGTTTCTTGGGTTTTTCTTGACAAAGTCTTAACTAAATTTGGTTTTCCGGACAAATTCAAAAAAATTATTAAGGCTTGTATCTCTACGGTCAGATTTTCTAGTGGTGGTTAATGGTGAGCCAGTGGGTTTTTTCACTAGCAGCAGAGGTCTAAGGCAAGGGGACCCCATCTCCCCCCTGCTCTTCATTCTTATGGCTGACAGTCTTAGTAGAACAATTGGTAAAGTAGTCAATGATGGTATTTTGAAAGGCTCAAAACCCACTTCCATCAGCCAAGTTGTTTCCCATCAACAATTTGTGGATGATACAATCCTCCTTCTATTGGCTTCCGTCATTGAAGCTAAGGCTACCAAGGCTATTCTGCAGCTCTATGAATCTGCTTCTAGGCAAGAGATCAATTATGATAAAAGCTCCATTTTCTTCTTCAACACTCCTGAAGAAAGACAACTTAAAATTGCTAAAATTTTGGGCTGTAAAATAAGTGCGCTTCCAGCCACTTACTTGGGTCTTCCTCTCGGCACTAAAAAAGTCTCTAACAAGGTGTGGGATGATTTATTGAGAGATTTTAAAAAAAATGGCTGGATGGAAAGGAGCCATTTTATCTAGTGTTGGTAAGTGCCTGCTCATAAAAAGTACTCTTCAAAATCTACCCATTTATATCATGTCACTTTACAAGATCCCCTCTTCCTTCAGAGAAAATTTTGAGAGGATTCAAAAAAATTCTTATGGCAGGGCATGGAGGAGAAATTTAAATTTCACTTATTTACTTGGGATAAGGTTTGTACTCCGAAGTCTATAGGAGGACTGGGTATAAAAGACATCAAGAAAATGAATGAGGCTCTCATTGTGAAAATGGGCTGGAGAATGCTTTCAGAGAAACAACCCTGGATAGATTTAATTAAGGCTAAATACCTAAATCAGCAAATTGTCTTTTCTTTCCTGCAAGATGAGCACCTTCCCTATGGTTCCATTTTTTGGAACAATCTAGTAAAGAGCAGAAATTTCATTAAACAGGGCAGTAAATGGAAAGTGGGAGATGGTTGTGATATAAATTTCTGGGATGATAACTGGTTTAATGACAATCTTTTGGACAGATTTGGGATGGTCAAAGACAGTCTTGTAAACAAGTATGGTACTAAAATCAAGGATTATATTGAGAGAAATGGCAATAGAAAGAAATGGAAAAAAATTTCTGTGGAGAGAGATGATCTGATCCAAAATATTTCCTCCCTTCAAGATCAGTTAGATCTTATTCCCTTAAGTCAGCTGGATATTAAGGATGAATTGGTCTGGAATAATTCTATTGATGGGGACTACTCTGTCAAAATTGGGTATAATACTTTCTTCAACAATAGTCAAACTGAGTTCAAATGGAGTAGGATTTGGATGGCTGAGTTAACTCCTAAAATAAATTTCTTCCTTTGGCTAGCTCTCAGAGGCAGGATTCTTACCACTGACAACCTGATGAGAAAAGGTTTCATAATGCCTAATAGATGTCATCTATGTAAAAAAGACTCTGAGGATATCAGTCATTTGTTTATCCATTGTGATTATGCTACCAGAATATGGAGTTTTTCCCTCTCTAAATTTGAAGCTTTCTGGGTGGTTCTGAAGGATTTCAATCAGCTATGGACTCAATGGAGCCCACCCTATAAACATTGTGTTGTCAGAAGGATCTGGAAGCTGGTTATTCCTCATATTATTTAGAGGATATGGAAAGATAGAAATGATATTATCTTTAGAAATAAAAATCAAAATTATAAGCTCAGTATTGGTAAAATTTCTAATGATATTAAAGAGAATATTGCTAGATTTAAACCCCCCAAGAACAAGAGTTATCTAGAAAATGAAGAACATGTCTTATCCCACTGGCAGATAGGAGCTGACAATAGCCATAGAAATTCCGGTAATAGTATTGATAGATCTTTGATTTAATGGCATCCTCCTGATTTTAACTGGTATAAGTTGAACTTTGATGGGGCCTCTAAGGGTAACCCTGGGATTGTGGCTGGGGGAGGAGTGATCCAGGATCATAAAGACAGTCTGATTGCTGTGTATGCTAGAAAAATGGTAATTCAAACCAATCATTTTGCCGAAGTGTTATCTGCTTTATGGGGCCTGAGAATTTCTCAGACTCATAATATCCAAAACCTCATTCTTGAAGGGGACTCACTTAATATCATTAATCATCTTAATCAATGCTCACCTCCAAGTTGGAACATCAAGGATTTCATCTTGGAATCCATAAGTATTTGCCAAACCTTCAATAACATTCAGATCATGCATACTTACCGGGAGGGTAATAAGGTGGCAGATGCATTGGCTAATTATGGCATAAATGTTAACCACATTGTTTGGGATAATAATAACATTCCTGAACAGCCGCAAAAAGAAGCATTCAAGCGTATATTTATGAGCATGCAAATTCAAGATATGGGATATGAGCATTGGGAGTGGATTTGTATTAATAAAACTCCCACACGTGCTGACTTTAAAACAACACTCATACAAATCTTGATGGACAATCAAGATTATATGAAGTACAATGGGAACTTCAAGTGGATTTATATGGAGATGAAAGACGTGCATGCAGGCAATATAGAGCTCTCAATAGCTTGTATACAAGGCTTTACGGATTCCCAAGTCAGAAATAAAGATAATGATGATCTGGAGTGGGATTTTAAAAGGACTGTAGTTCCCACATGTAGATTTTCATAGGTTCATAACAGCAGTCACTCAGACATTCATGGGAAAAGCAACGACTATTCTAATCATCACTCTCACCATGTGGATAATAATAGTGAAAGGCGGTCGATATTTGCACTCTTAAGGATTCTGAAATTTCTATTTGCAAGCAGTTAAGCACAGTGATAATGGGAGGAGCCCCTTGCCAGATTGAGCCTAGCGTGGATCCGGAATGGAAGAATAATGAGGAACTTTGGAATCTTCTCAGCCAGGGAGGCATCACCAACTTTATTGAGAAGATTCAGGGCCATGACCAAAGTATTTTGATTCATTTTGTGAAGGATTGGAAGGATTGAATTGTGGATTATGGAGGGTAGAAGATTTTGATCAATGAGGAGTTAATTGCTGAAGCAACTAGCCTTGGCATGGAGGGGTACCACTTTTTTAATAAAAGGGTTGACAGAGATGCTGAGGAGAGGAAATTTGTTGAGGGTAATGAGAAGCTGGTCTTTGTCACGATGGGCCTTCAGTTAGTTCGATCCCTTCGCCTTTTGATGAGGTTACCCGTATGATGGTGCGTTTCATTTCTTTGGAGGGGAGGTTCGTCACTGTGCCCTCTAAGCATCTTGTGTTCCTCAATCACTTCTGCAGGAGTTACACGGTATGTTTCCCCACTATCTGATTAACTCTCTTAAGCACTCCATTTTGTCAAAAGCATGCACGTGCGGTTCCATTGCACCAGGGTCTCATTTTATTGCTACATAAACTGTGTCTTCTTAGGTCTCCCGTATCCCTTCCTCCCCAGCTCTGCTTCCTCCTCAAAGACCGTGGCCGCCACCCCCATTTCTCCATCTTCTCGTCCCCACCACCACTCTGTCACACCTCTACCAGCTTTCTCAGCTCCATCTTCCATTCCCCCCACCTTTGCTCCCACCCCCTTTTCTTCCACTTCACCGGACCTATTACTGTGTCATCTAGAAGACTAAACCTTGGTACCCCTGTTGTGGGGAAGGTCCCTCAGAGATTGAAATTTCCCATAACCTCCTACATATTAGTAGTGCTATTTCTTAGGAAGAACACATTGAGAGCTTCGTAAAAGGCTCAAGCCTTAGAAGCTGACATGAAGTTGTTGAAGGAAGAGGTTAAAAACTTGGCAAAGTAAAAAGGTAAGAGGAAGAAGGAGGAGGAGGTGGTTATTGATAATAATCAGGTTGAAGATATATACAAGAAGATGAACTCCTTAGACACCCATTTAGGGAAGGCCAAGACTCACCATGATTATAATATGGCCATTTTTAATGCAATTGAAGAGTTTATTAAACAACATGTCTCATGAACATCTCTACTCTCAGCGGAGTTCGCAACCCTTTGGGGCATAGATAAGGAAAGCAAAAGGACCATTGAACAACTGGATGTTACTGACTCTGCCCACATGATGACATTGGCTATGTTCACCTCTTGGTAGAATATCAAATCCAGCATCGACAAAGCTGCCAAGAAGTAATTGTGGGTGCTTTTTCTGCACTTCTTTGTAATTATTGCTATTTTTTACTTCTTTCCTGCAATGTTCGTACTGGTTTTGTTTTGTTGGGATAGCTGCTCTTGGGCTACTTTGGGTTTCTTTATCCCATTTGGATCTTGATCATTTTTTTCTGTTCTCATTCCTATTCTCGCTTCTAGGCCCTCTTTTATTCTCATAGGGTATAGTCCCTTTCAAAAACTATTTGCCAAAAATTAAAAAAATATGGGGTAAAACCCACATTTGGTATCAGAGTTGGTTT
Source organism: Taxus wallichiana var. yunnanensis (assembly GCA_018340775.1). Lineage (NCBI taxonomy): Eukaryota > Viridiplantae > Streptophyta > Pinopsida > Cupressales > Taxaceae > Taxus > Taxus wallichiana. Next base: position 147,008,870 of record CM031239.1, on the reverse strand, counting down.
TGAAAGGGGCCTCTCTAGTTTTTTCACTCCACCCATGCCTTTGTTTGTTAGGTAGACTTAGAGAACAGGTGAGAGGATACCATGGACCTCACAACAAACCTATTACCTTTTTCTATGTTCATCCATCTGATTGTAGATCCAAAATGTTCAAGCACTGGATATGCAGAGCGGACCTCATGCAAACCCCATTGTTGGTTCGTTCACCCTTCTTGCACTCTATCAGTGGTGTAGCAGAGTGGACCTCATGTGAACCCCTTTGACATACATCTTTCACTTGCATCGTCTTATTCTTTCCATTTCATTCACTCTTTCAACAATTTTTCAATCCATTTTTTTCAATGTGTTCATATTCAAAAAAATTAGGATTTTTAAAAAATATTATATGGGTTTGCAATCAAATATGTATATGGAAGATTGACATTAGATCTTGTAGAAATGTATCTTGTGTCATGGGGCTAGCTACACAGCGGATTTCACTAGCCAATGTACGGCACTGAGACACTACTTTTTTCACTCACCTTAGAGGATCAAGCTACTCCAGCAGTCCTAGACTACACCTTCAATCCACCTTCATCCACCTCCCATTCCCAATGCATCTCCAACTTATGCACAAGTGAACCCTTCCAACACCTTTCATAGCTGCCCATACAACTACTCCAGAAGACCACTCACCGAATACCATGGCTGCCCATACAACCACCAGAGCTCTTAATATGCCTTCTTAGTTCACCTGAGGGAATGCAAAACTCATGCCTCCATGACTCATCACTCGACCTAACTCTCTCGACGCCACCGCCGGCTCACCGTTGAACACCCAACTATTATACACAATGCTACTAAGGAACATCACATACACCTTTCTGTTTTCATCCATGATTCTACTTAAGTTTCCATGTCAATCACCTACACGTGTATCGGGGGGAAGTCCTCCTCGTGAGTCCTTCCCGAGTGTGAGCCTCTACTCACCCCGACCTGCTGACCATTCTGTCACCCCAAGTCCACAACACCAAAGATCCCTACGGGGAGCACTACAAGCTCACCATCTTTGTAGACCACATCACATGCGGGTGAGGTACTCTTCTTCCCTCGGCTTGATCTAACCTCTGATCTCACCCCGATGTCATGGCCACTGACATCGCCGTGCCTACTCTTTGAGACACCCATCCGCGTCCAGACCGCATTGACTCCTACTCGAGTCTTCTGCCTTAGTTATTAGCTCACCACACTGCAACCATATCCATGATGTCCTTAACTCAGCCCACCATGTCACGCATCACCATGTGAACCATCCTCTGTCCACTTCAATGAGTCTCAACCACTACTTCTACACCCACTCTGCATCCACACTTCCGCTACGCCTCCGATACATCTATGTGAGCACTCAACTCATCTACGCTGTTTAACCTCTGCAAGGTTGAGGAGCTCGCCACACTTGGCTCACTCGTGTCGAGTTACTTCTCCTCTGTTTCAACCTCCGAATCCTAGTCTCACTCCATCACGCCTCTTGGCTGCTTCCCACATGAACTCTACTTCTAAGGACGTTGCCACCTCAAAGGTCTCCCCAAGTCCACTGTCACTTAACTCTAGAGTCCCACTGCTGATCCATGATGCACATCTCTACATGGACATACTCTGTAAGGGTAGAGTATATCTCCAAGGTCTCCTGAACACCCCATCCTCTGAATGTCCAAGTGCACCAAGTGTTCCACGCTCCACTTGGTGTGGGTGTGAGTTCACCACGTTGGTCTTAATGTCTACCATGCTCATCTGGCTCATTAGGCTTGCGCTACACTCTCAATGCAAGGCCTCTATCATGTAAGGTCTTCATGCTCAAACCAACTTGCTTTGCCTCTACATTGCTCTCATGAGTTTCCTAACTCACTCTGTGTACATTGGGTAAGTTCTTCACTCCAAGACACCTTGCACTGTTCCTAAGTGCAACCAAATTTGCTCACCAACCCACCTCGGCTAACCTTGATTCTGAGACATCCTTGGGCTCACAACATGGTCCTTTCAATCCCCCATGCACAACTCTTTCTCACTAGCCAGCCCTCAAGAGTTGCATTGGTGCGCCACCGGGAACTTCCGGGAGGTCACCCATTTTATGCCTACGCGCTTAACTCGCCCAACTCACCCAAATCTTCTGTAGGCCAATGCATGTGAGGTCATCAACCCCAACACATGCAGGCCAACCATTTGCCTCGGCCGGGAGTCCCTCTGGCTCCCTGGATAGCGCCTCGTGCACTACCCTAGTCGGATGGTGTCTGCCCATCTTGGGGGAGGCGGTCGCTCTATGAGCATGGAGACACGCCCCCTTATATTCTCCCCCACTCAAAGTGGCGACACCCACGACACCGTTGCTAGACTTCACAATCCTGCACAAAGGATACCAGTGTTCGCAACACTGGGACAAAATGTAAATGCACTACTCACATGCAAATACACAAGGAACACATCGGTCCACTGACATAACACAACTTAGTCTCTTCAACATCTTACTGCTAACTCCCTGTGCTCAGGACAAAAAGTGCCAAATCACTCAACACTTCTGCTACTGTAGCTCTCTACAACTAAACTACACTTCACCAAACATCCAACACAATGTCTGATGGGATACCCCTTCTGCAATTCCTACAAACTCTTAGGAATTTTGCATGATGTACAAGCTACCCTGCTAAGCTCTGAGCCCTTCTTGCACAACATTCACTACATAACTGGAGAACCGCCAAAAACCTCCACACTAATTAACAAACCATTGTAAGGTTTGACTACCACTGGAACTGGTCACACCATGCTTCCATCCGTAACATGAAATTCTCCACCTAATCTGGGGGCCTACATCACCACAATGCTGCCCTTGTTCAACACTTCCACCAACACCATACCACCACTATGCCTCTGATGTTGATCTTCCGAAAACTCTTCACCAAGAATACCTCATTTCACTGCAACTTGACTGATCTACTCACCACTGTTTTCAACCAACTAGTACTTCTGAAAATGCAACACTTGCTTTACTCCAGAAACGTAGCCACTACCACTGTTGCCAACCTAAAATTATGAGAGGTTTCACAAAATCACCCCACTGATTCTGCCAAGGGAGAGCCACTTTTTCCACTTCATGGCTCGAGTACCAACTTGATATCACTTCACAAACAAAATTCAGTCATTCCTAATGCACAAGTTTTGTCAACAACTTCTGGGGAGTCGTTGCGCTACTTAGTGCTTATGCACCTACCAAGTTTTCAAGTTACTCTACCTCTACACCTAAACTCTACCAAGTGTTATCCCTTCACTCTTCGCTGCTTGGAGTTAGTTCTACACCAACCTTCACATGAACTATCCACCTCAGTGATGTTACCCAGCCCACACTGCATGCATCCTTTCCACCTCCTCCACATCTAAGTTCTGATCAACACTAGCCTTCTTCTCCCACAAATTCTCTAGCAACCTGCACTGACTTACTTACATTGCACAAGTGCCAACTCTTGACACCTACATGGGTATAAAACACCCTTATCACTAAACACCATGCCGAACACGTCGCAACTACATGACTCCTTCCTCATCAACCCACTGGTCTACCTCTAAGAAAGTTTACTAGCTTCATTAATTCCACCGTGACATCAATACGACTCAACCTAGCCCCGATACTCCACTTGGATCACTTTGATCGACACTACCCTCTAGCCCGCACTGATCCTACTTCTTACATGGAACATAACTACTCCTCTTGATCCAATTTTGTTGGTGTCCCACCTTTTGATTGCCAATCTTCATAAGACTCAACTTCTGATCCAATTCATACAACAACCAACTCCCGCAAACATGCATGACTTTGCACAGCTGCACATTACGTTGGGTACTTCAATCTGATGCTACTTCACAAGCACACACCAGTCTACTTCTACTCAGCCCAACCGCGTTGGTGTCCCACCCATTTGATCACCAACGATGTTGATTGCATTGGCTCCCTAGTCTACCAACTCATTCTTCAATCAACATCCCACACACCTAAAGTTGAGAGCTCTTTTACCAACTACTCACACTAGTTTACACTCTGTTCCCAACTCTAGCTCCGATGTTCGTTGTCGCTCTATGTACCAGATAGAGCATCACCTCAAATGCTTCAATACTAGCTATCACGCTAAGTATCAAAGGGAGAAATCCACATCCAAAATCTCTAATACCAGCTGTCACGTTATGTATCAAGCACAACATTAACACACCAACTTTGATACTAGCTGTCACGGGGCTAGCTACGCAACGGATTTCACTAGCCAACGTGTGGCACTGAGACACTACTTTTTTCGCTCACCTTAGAGGATAAAGCTACTCCAAAAGTCCTAGACTATGCCTTCAATCCACCTTCATCCACCTCCCATTCCCAATGCATCTCCAACTTATGCACAAGTGAACCCTTCCAACACCTTTCACAAACTTCCCATACAATTGCTCCTAAAACCACTCACCGAATGCCACGGCTGCCCATACAATTGCCAGGGAGCTCTTAATATGCCTTCTTAGTTCACCTGAGGGAATGCACAACTCATACCTCCATAACTCATCACTGACCCAACTCTCTCTATGCCGCCGCACGCACTCACTATCAAACACCCAACTATTCTGCACAATGCCGCTAAGGAACATCACATGCACCTTTCTATCATCCATCCATGAGTCTAGCCTAAGTTTCCGTGCTAGTCACCTATGTGTGCACCAATGGGGGAAGTCCTCCTCGTGAGTCCTTCCCGGGTGTGAGCCTCTACTCACCCTAACCTGCTGACTGTTCTGTCACCCAAGTCCACAACACCAAAGATCCCTACGAAGCACTGCAAGCTCACCATCTTTGTAGACCGCATCACATGCGGGTGAGGTACTCTTCTTCCCTTGACTCGATCCAACCTCTGATCTCACCCCGATGCCATGGCCACTGACATCGCCGTGCCTACTCTTTGAGACACCCATCCACGTCCAGACCGCATTGACTCCTACTCGAGTCTTCTGCCTTAGTTGTCAGCTCACCACACTGCAATTGTATCCATGATGTCCTTGACTCAACCCACCATGTCACGCATCACCATGTGAACCATCCTCTGTCCACTTCAATGAGTCTCAGCCACTACTTTTACACCCACTCCACATCCACGATTTTGCTATGCCTCCGATACATCTATGTGAGCACTCAACTCATCTACGTTGTTTAACCTTTGCAAGGTTGAGGAGCTTGCCACACTTGGCTCGCTCGTGTCTAAGTTACTTCTCCTCTATTTCGACCTTTGGATCCCAATCTCACTCCATCACGCCTCTTGGCTGCTTCCCACATGAACTTTTCTTCTAAGGACATTTCCACCTCAAAGGTCTCCCCAAGTCCACTTTGTCACTTAACTCTAGAGTCCCACTGTTGATCCATGATGCACATCTCTACATGGACATACTCCATAAGGGTAGAGTATATCTCCAAGGTCTCCTGAACACCCCATCCTCTCTGAATGTCCAAGTGCACCAAGTGTTCCATGATCCACTTGGTGTGGGTGTGAGTTCACCACATTGGTCTTAATGTATGCCATGCTCATCCGGCTCATTAGACTTGCTGCTGCTCTCAACGTAAGGCCTCTATTGTGCAAGGTCTTCATGCTCAAACCAACTCACTCTGCCTCTACATTTCTATCATGAGTTGCCTAACTCGCTCCGTGTACATTGGGTAAGTTCTTTGCTCCAAGACACCCAGCACTATTCCTAAGTGCAACCAACTTTTCTCACCAACTCTCCTCGGCTAACCTTGATTCTGAGACATCCTTGGGCTCATAGCATGGTCCTTTCAATCCCCCATGCACAAATCTTTCTCACTAGCCAGCCCTCAAGAGTTGCATTGGTGTGCCACCAGGAACTTCCTGGGAGGTCACCCATTTTATGCCTGCGTGCTTAACTCACCCAACTCACCCAGATCTTCTGTAGGCCAACGCATGTGAGGTCATCAACCCCAATGCATGCGAGGCCAACTGTTTGCCTCGGCAGGAGTCCCTCTGGCTCCCTGGATAGTGCCTCGTGCACTACCCTAGTTGGATGGTGTCTGCCCATCCTAGGGGAGGCGGTCACTCTATGAGCATGGATACATGCCCCCTTATATCTCGGATCTTAATCAAACTAAATCTTGACCCTTTCATCGATCTATCCATGATATTTATCATAGCCTCAAATAATGAATTATACCCAAGAATTCTACAACTACACAAAGGAAACATCAAATGACACGAAAATATTCAATGTATCTAGAGGCTTAGATGGAGCGATCTAACATTTAATTATTTTTCATGAAGATCCCCAACTGCATGTAAATTATCCCTGACTCGGTAGTTATTTCAATGATCTTTGTAAATTATTTCATCTAATGAGTTATCTCTCTCATAATGGCACGACATTCAACAAATTATGATATCCTCTACTCAAAACTTGGTTTTTAGAACCAAAGTGCTTCACTGAATCATAGAAGCATGAGATTCATCTTGGCTTACTCTCAACCCTTCACACAGTCTACATTTAAATCAAATGGTTCAATAAATTCATGTTCTTCACCAATGAGATTTGTCTCATTGTGCGAGTGTAGGCATTGGATTTCTCTCACAAATCATGATCTTATATTGGCATTGCAATCCTCTAGTGATGTAGATCTCGTACTCCTAAAAATGGGTCCTCTATGCTAAAATATTCCCCCATACGGTGCATGCAAGAAACAAATTCTAAAACAATAAACATTGCCTCGAAAAGTTAACCCTAAATCGGTAAGACACTATGCAAAACAAGAATGTATTTTTTTAGAAAATATGGAAGGTTACAATATGAATTATTTTTAATTTTTAATTTTTTTTGAAGAAGGGGTTTATATAAAAAGGGATATTTTCAAAATTTTGTAAAGAGGGTATTTATGAATGCATTGTCAAAACCGACATCCATAAAGGGTTTTTAATTGAGAGGGTTAATTTACACAAGGGTAGTCTCTAAAGAATGAACCTAGATGACAACGACAATAGAGCATTATAATTCCTCTCCCGTGTTTGCACTAAAGGAGAATGTTAGGAAAACATGGGTTAGTGCTCACATTAGTAGGTGAGAAATATTATTTGTATAGGTTAGTATATGGTGAATTATATTATAATATATTAATGTAAGTGATTTGTTATAACAAATCACGTAGAGATATTGTGAGTGGTTAGTGGGTTGTTAGGAGAGATTCTAGGATTGAATAAGTTAGTAAGTTGTTACCTATATTCTAGGGGAGTGGTTATACGAGATCTCATTTTTATATGTATCTCGTATTATTGAATAAATGTTGAATTGAATTTTATTGAGTGTATGTTCTTCTTCAAATATGGGGTAAAACCCATAGTTAGCTTACTCCTTTTGCACCAATTTAGGTCTAATTTTATCTTGTTTAATTGATCCATAAACTATATTAGACCCCCTACTATCAAATAGTCTTTAAAAATGGATACTTATTAAAATTCTAAATTTCTTGATTTAAATGAATTGATAATTGATTAAAAATGATTTAGAATTGTTTAGGAGGTTTTAAAACCAAAAACATCAATTCCACACTTAAACTCTTCTAATTTGTCATTTTACAATTTTTCATAATTTACCTTTGTTTATCATTAATCCATCCACAACTAAATTAAAATGGATAAAGAACAAAAAAGTGAAAGAAATAATAACAAAGATCTTGATAACATAGTTTACCAATTTGGCCACATATCCGAGATAACTTATAACACTAGTTGATCATTAATAAAGAAATTTGCAAGTACAAGGGATAAAAATTACAAAAATTATGGATCGTAAACCTACAAAACTATTCTTATCAGACTTTTGAAATACTATGATCTTGATCAAAAATGTTTTCCACCTTCCCGTAGCATTTTCACATTCATTTTCCAATGTTCTACATAAAAATTGGTAAAAAAGATTCATGAAAATGTAAAATTAATACAAATGGGAAAAATTCAAAGTTAAGGCTGATTGTATGAAAATTATAAAAAAATCTCTAGTTTTTTTAAAAGCCTAAAAATGCCTCTAAATGGGTGAAAATAAAAATATAAAAACTTCCCTTATGGACTTTATATAGTCCTACAAAATTGCTCTTCAAATACAACATGCCTCCTTACATATTTTTTCCAAGGGCATGACATAGTGGTTAGGCATCTTATATTTTTGCTTGAGGTCGGGGTTCAAATCCCCTTAGGCACATTGACTCCTTCCTATAACCTTTGACTTTCCCGTTTAGTCCCACATGGGGTCGTTTATATTGGATAAGGTGGTTTAAAAGGAAAGTTATGGCATTGTTTTTATGGCTTTGGGGTTTCTTTTGGTGGCTTAGACAATGCTCCTGGTTATATAAAATGTGCATAGGCTATGTTTAGTTTTGTGTGGTACACATGTGGAGTGCTATGGAAAGTATGCGGAATGATGTGTTGGCAATGTGCCATATTTTGTTGGTAATGTGATAGTGTTGAGGTGACAATGTGAGTTGGAAAGGCATGCTTAGTTTAATAAAATGTAGCAAATTAGTCCCACTTACATGGTGGGCTGGGAAATATGGCATTTAAATAATAAGTTAACTCCAAGATAATATAAAGAATGGGAGGCAAAGGAACCTGTTGAAGCTAAAATTTTCACCCTACCCCCGAGTCATAGACAACCTAATATTTTTAGGAAACATGGGACTGTCTCCAAGTTTCCAGACTTGCAAACTAAGATAGACCTTCAAAGAAGGCCATATTCATCTGCTTATTCCTACTACTAAACTACTCCTAGGAAGGGAAATACAACTACCTAATACTAATCTATGATTCCAAGAGACTAGGGAGAAAGGAAGGTGCATAAAAATGAAAATCCTAAACTATGAGAGATGATAACACCAAAAATAAGGGGAAAGAAACTTTTAAAAGAGAGAAATGGAACAAAACAATGATGGCATGTGAAGAAATAAAAGCCACAGTCTAGAGAAACATATAAACTCCCATTTTCACACAATGCACAATATAAATAAATCTTGTAATATGAAGAAACATACATAGCATACCTACAAGTAAATGAAGAGGAAAGGAAATGCAATAAATCACTAGCTAAGGAAGAATAAAGCCACAAAACAAGTAATTTTATTACTTCAAGATGATGCACATATCATTACAATGAAGGAAGAAGGTGTGAATTCATTACAGATTACAATCTAAGGCCTGTAACTCAAGAACACTTGTGCAACACTTTTCAATGATGCCTTTGCATTCTCAAAGTATCCAACCCTTTACAATGAGCATTACTCCACTATTTATAGAAGAAGAAGGAGAGAAGAGGAGGAGAAGAAGAGGGAAAATTAGATTTATTCTTCCAATCACCAAGAGTAAACATTAAATGTATGTAAATCCTCCTTTAAAGATAATATATGCACCTCCCCATATTTTTTTGTAGAATAAGGAAGGAGGCCAAATTAGATCAAATCTAGGTGGTTGAGCTAATTGAATCAGGCATTGATGACCCAATTGATGTTTCCTATTTTACACCTATTAGACTCGTTAAAATCTGATTTTGAATGGTCCAAAGTGTGGCCCATGTCAACATATTTCTAACAAGACCAAAAGTGCATAGATCCGATGTTTGTAATGGGAGCTATGGTGGTTTGAAGATTGCAGTGTAAGTTGAAAACACAATGAGATGTGGTGAGATCTAGTTGATCCAAGGATTGGATGACTATTTTTGTGTATTAATGGCCAAACTATTTTTCTCTTTTCTTCCAATTAATATCCACCAATATCTAAATATCATGATTCCAAATTGAAGGGATCAAGGAGATCTTTCCAACGAGACCGATTTTGCATGATTTGGAGCTCTAGAGTGAAAGTTATGGTCATTTGAATTTTTACATATTTAGAAGCACAAGAATGTGACACATGGTAGAATTTGATTAGCTTAAGGATTTCCCCACATATGTGTGCATTTCTCTTTCCTTTTCCACATGTTGATCCTTTATTAGTTTGGATTTTGAGCCTCATGAAATCTCCATTAAGCATTACTAAGCATAAAATAATGAGAAATCTCAATACACATATTAATGTCATCCTTTTATTTTACTTGTCTAAAAACCACAAAATGTGAGCAAATGAGAAAGCTCCATATATGACATGTGTCATTATATCTCACTTTTGTGCTTACTTTCTATTGATTTGCGCGCTTCACATCACAACTTCTATTTTGGGCAGACTTACAATTGGCTCCACAAAAATGTTGCCACATATAGTGCCTCGACCCTCGACCATCCATACCCAAAGACCTTTTCAACTTAGTTTATTACGTGGAATTAATGTATGTAAAATGCATCTGCGTCAAAGTTTACTAAAATGATGGCATGTTTCCTATCGTTGGTCGTTGATCTTGCACCACTTGTTATTTTTGTGCTTTGCCATGTTTCTTTTGACCTTCGATGACCTGTTCACCCCGTCATGGGCCCAAAATATTATGGAATGTGCCTATGCTCCATTTTTCCATAATTCTATAGAAACCGCACAACACAAAAATTAGGAAACCCATGAGAAAACTAGGATATTGTTTTGCAGCTTCTTGACTTAGTTGCATTTCAATTTATTTCATTTCCTCAAATTACCTTATAATACTACTCCTTCACATCGTGACTTCTAATTGGAGGATCGCATCCTTTGTTCCATGGGTTAAGAGAAGCCGTGGAACACTAATTTCCTACACTTTGTGATAAACCGAATCGGTCTCTCACGCTTTTCTTAGGGTAAAATGGCTAAGTCCATTTATAAATGAGCTATCCAAATTAACTTGTGGGGTAAATTTGGGAGAACATAACCCATTCTCAATTTTTTTTTGTTTAACTCGACTAAGGGCCCCTGAGCTTAGCAAATAATGGGGCCCATTTTTCTAAACATGAGCATCAAATAATGGAAGAGAAAATAATAAAAATAAAAAAATTATTTTACACCATTTTTTCCACTTGTTGCAAGCTAATTGGTCCACTTGTCAAGTTCTCATGATTCCACGTCATCTCGGACACTGTGTGTTGGTTTTCAATAGTTGATCCAGAATCTCAATGTGTGATAAGTTTTTCATGCGATCTCCATTTTCTAAAATCCATATACTGTTGGAAATCTCTCGATGGGATCTTTTATATTGTAATGGTTTATAAATAATTAGAGAACTTTGACCACCCAAAACATCCACTAGAACACACCTCCCTAATAAGAACCTTTTGGTCCTCAAAACCCAAGTCAACTACCTCGAATCTACTAAATGGTTCTCTGCATTCCACCAACATACATAAACTAGAATATAACATAGTGGTTAAAAATATTACACAATATTTAAAATAATTATAAAAATGTAATAAAAAAATAAATTCTTTCTCAACAAGTGTCTAATTGAATCCTTATGATTCCATGAATATTACAAAATGCCAAAATCAAATGAAATGAAAACGAAATGCTAACAATAGGAGGGTGTCCAAATGACCACCTGTAAAAATTGTCAACTCTGCAAAATATCATTGAAATCGATCAATATGAAATAGATGACTAAATGCCAAATGTAGGTGTGTTTCCATTGATCCTGTGAAACTGCAAAGTACTATCAAGTAGATCGGTATGGAGTAGAAAACCAAATTCCAAACATAGGAGAGTGTTTACTAACCCTATATAACTATAAATCATGAAAAATATTATTGTAATATATCACTTAAAAATATCATGGAAATGATTCAAAAATTAAACTACACAATTCCTATAAAGAGGTGAGAGTTAGACTAAATCCCTAAAACCTCACAATGAAGAAAAAATACCTATCCAATGTGAAATCGAGGATAAAACCAAATAAATTTACAAATGTCATGTTCTCAACAAGTGAAACTACCAATTAGTGTAAAAGATTGCCAAATGCAACTGAAAACCAATTTGTTAGTTTAAATAACATACACCCTAATTATAACCATATGTGATAGTTATAAATAAATCCCCAAAAATAAGGGACTTAAAACATGTGCAAATTTCATGTGTGGATACAATAAGTTTGTAAATTAATTACAATTACAAATGATGCCTAAATGGGTCTTATAAGAATCCATATTTTACACACTAAAAACAAAAAAACAAAAATCCAATATTATACATACTAAACATGTCCAATGAATATGTATATTCTACTATCTAAATCACAATGGAATTTGTCAACAATAAATATGATAAGATAAATTTGAGCATGTTAAATATGTCACTCAACTCTTCCCTATAGGTGAATCAAAAATTTAGATTCAAAACCAAAATCATATGGGAAAATATTGTTTCTACATATAAAAGGAATCCCAAAAAGTATGCTTTAAAAAACATGAATGTTAATCAATGATGTCAGTTATGCATAAATATATCCATCAAATAAATTTCCCTCTAAATCAAAATTGAATGGAATCATCTATGGAATATCAATTAATAGATCCTGAGTTGATTCAATAACTATTGGTGAATTAATAACTTCATTCATTTTAACTTTATCAATAGTTGTATGAACCATCCATTTCTTACCACTTGATGGATGAAGTTTCCAACATGTTTCAACCACGTGTCTACTCATATTACAATGGGCGAGGTTACCTATTTTCCATTTCTTTATTCAACATGAGGAGATTGGTGTTTATCACCTGCCTTATTATTCACAAAAGGAAAAACCTTCTTTAAAAAAATCTCTTCCAACAATAAGCAACAAAATGATTACTTAACCCACAAAATGTGCAAGGAAAAACATGCAACATATTTTATATATCAAAGCCAAATTGTTCAAATGGAAAGAGTGCATTAGAAGTTTTAGGATCCAAATTCCCATCAATGTTATTTTTAGTGTAAGTAAGAGGAGGTAGAATCTCAATACCTCTTCTTCATGTTTTCTTACATTGATCTTTATTCCTCTATATGGAGGAATCCTGCAATGCTAGTGGCATAGAAACTTGGCTATTAGAAGCTTTTCTTCTTTCAGAAATTATGGAACTTTATCCAATATCCACTTTCTAATTAGGGTAACCCAATCCTGCATTATGAGGTCGATCCTCTAACCGTATTGGGTTAATAATACCTTAGCCATTATTACGAAGGAATATTCCATCAAATTCCATTTTAAATAATGTTTTAGATCCAATTCCCTTAGTTCATTATTCAAAATGACCAAAATTAATATATGAATCTAAAGGGAAGGAAGTACTATATGGTGAATAAATTATAGTGCATTCATTTGTCATTGTACCTATATACAAAGTAAAATGTAAATCCTTCATTTAAACACCGCTCTACATTCATTCCAAGATCTCATCCTTGTCCTAGTAAATCATATTTCAAGCGTTTAATCTGATCTTCCAAAGAGTAAAACTTAGATCTCAAGAAATTATTATCTTCTTGGATGTGGTATTTATATGCTTCGATCTCATCAAGATTCACTTATTTCAAAGCTTTACCCATGATTTCATGTTCCTTACAAACAACTTGTATACCCAAAAATTACACACTACAAATGGAATATCAAACAAGGCCAAATTTATGCACAAACTGAATGAAAACCAATATGAAACTGATATCAAATCCACACAATCAGAAGATAATCCAACATACTAACTACTTTGATACCAAACTTGATCCATAAACTATAGTATACCCATACTATTAAATAGTATTTAAAAATAGATACTTATTAAAATTATTAATTTCCTAATTGAAATGAATTAAGAAACAATTCAAAACTAATTTAGAATTGATTAGGAGCTTTTAGAAACCAAAAACATCAATTCCACACTTAAACTCTTCCAATTTTTCATTTTATGATTTTTTATAATTGTTATTATTTATCATTAATCCATCCACAACTGAATTAAAACTGATAAAAAAGAAAAACTAAAAAAATAATAACAAAGAGCTTGAAAATGGAGTTCACTAATATGGCTACATCTCTAGGATAGCTTATAACTCCATTCGATCCATTAATATAAAATTTTACAAGTATAATGAATAAAACTTACAAATAATTGTTGACATGATTCTTCATCAATTTTGAAGGCAATACGAAGAGTAAAGAAAACCCCACAAGATAAAGGAAGAAGAAACAGATAAAAATAAAAATCCACCAAACACAATAGAAATCCACCGAAGTCTATTCGAGCCGTAAAATGAAGAAAACCGAAAAAAAGTGTGGCTGAAGCCAACAAATTCATGATAAAAAAAGTGTCTTTTGGCTGATTTTGTAAAAAAATATTTATTGTACTTAATCACAAATGGATATGTGTGATGTGTGGAATGTAGAAGGATATATAGAGTATGTAATAGAAAAGAAGAGAAATTAAAGTATACGAGGAATGCATGAGAAGTGTGTAAGAGACTAATGTAATATTTCTTGAGATATGAATAAAGATTGATGGTTGATGTAATGTGTATAATTTGTTATGTTATATTATATTCTTTCTGTTCATCTATTTGAATTTATATTATCTTTTCCTAACACATCCTTAATGAAAGGGAAAATTTATTAACCCTCACACTATTGTTGAGGATTGATGTCAAAAATAATCATGGATTGTAAACTTGTAAAAATATGCTTATCATACTTTTGAAATACTTTGATATTGATTAACAATGTCTTCCACCTTCTTGTAGCATTTGCACATTCATTTTCCCATGTTCTACATCAAAAGTGGCCAAAAATTGTCATAATAATGTCAAATTAACACCAATCATAAAAATTCAAAGTCTTGGTTGATCACCTAAGAATTTGAAAAAAATCTCTAGTTCTATTAAAATCCTGAAAATACATCTAAATGGGTAAAAATAGCAATATAAAAAAACTGCCCCTTATGGACTTTACATAGTCCTACAAAAAGTGCTCTTTAAATACAAAATATCAAGGGTATTATATAGTGGTCATGTGTGTTATCCTTTTACTTGAGGTCAGGGGTTTGAATCCCTTAATGCATTGACTCCTCCCTATATGCTTTTAATTTCATGTTTAGTCCCACATGGGGCACTTTACATGGGATAAGATAGTTTAAAAGGAATGATGTGGCATTGTTTTAATGAAATTGGGGCTGATTTTGGTGGCTTAGAAAATGTGATTAGTTATATAGAATGTGCATATGCTAGTTTTTTTAATGTTTAGTGTACATGTGGAGTGCTATAGTAAGTATGTGGAATGGTGTGTTGGCGTGTGGCATAATGTGTTAGCAATGTGACAAGATCGAGGTTGCAATGTGAGTTGACAAGGCATGCAAAATTTAATAAAATGTAGAAAATAAGTCCCACATGCATGGTGGGCTATGAAATATGTTATTTGATTACTAAGTTTTTTCTAAGCTAATATGAAGAAAGGATACAAAGTCACCCCTTCTAAAAAAGTGTGTTGAACTTGGTTGGTGACCCCTAACTAGATAATAGTGGGGTCCATTTGTCTAAACAAAATCATCGAATACCGGAGGAGAAAATTAAACGGTCCCCAAAAAATTATTTCACCCCATTTTGTCAATTTTTACAAGAATATTGGAACACTTGGTGATTTTGCATGAGTTCACATCATCTTAGACCTATGTGTTCATTTTTCAATAGTTGAGCCATAATTTTAGTGTGCAATAACTTTTGCATGTGATCTTTGTTTTCCACAATCCATATAATGTTGGAAAGATCTCAATGGGGTATTACATATTGTAATAGTTTAGGGATAATTAGAGAACTTATGACCACCAAAAACATCCAATAGATCATCAATGGATATTATTTCCTTTACTTTTTTCACAATAGTATGATGTACGGATTGTACTCGGATAAACTCTTCTACATTATGTATTGCTTTCATATCCCCTTTATGAGAAGATGGATTTCACACTATGGATACAATTGTATTATTAATTGTTACATTATGCTTGTTTGATATATATGTGTTAGCTTTAGATACCCATTTAAATTGAGGATATTGAGATGAATGTACATGATATAATCCTCTTTAAGGAATACTACTCATAGGAGACTAAGAAATTAGTGGTTATTAGAACATTTAATATTAAGTGTTCATGTTATTAAACTATAGTTTATAATTAAATAAATTAGAATATATAATATTTTAATTTATTTAATATAAACTACGTGTTTATAAAGTTATTGGTTATTAATCAATTATTATTATTTTCAGTGTACTTCGTGAGAAGTCACACCCATTTGGTTTATTTATATTGACCCATGGGGTCAATTGAAAACATATCAATGCTATTTTGAATTTACAAGATAAATTCACAAGAGGAGAGAAGTAGGGGAGTTTTAATGGAATGGTTTCTCATATATAGAAAATATTTTCTGTTGTTTCTTACCCTTCGGGGTTTTCCACGTTAAACTCTAGCATTTGTGTTATTTTAATTTATTGCAATAGTTGTAATGTTTATTTATAATATTATTTAATTAATATTAATCTTGGTTAATAAATTAACCCCTCAGACCTCACATGGTACCAAGTGAGTTCAAATGTTTTAATTAATTTAATTAAACATCGCAACGGTTTGGTTGGTTGGGTGGTTCAAAATAAATACCCCTCCCTCCATTTTTTCCAACCCCTCTTTTTCACTCAAGGAAGTTTTCACAGTGTGAAACATAATTCCAAAGTTACCTTGAAGTTGTAAACTCTCTCTCTTAAGCTCGAAAACTCATATGTAACATTTGAATTAGTTTAATCTTTGGTTGGATGATTATTTGTGCAGGGAATTTTTTAAATTCCCGAGGTAAAAACTAAGCCTCCTAGAATGGAGACAACCCTCTAGGAAAATATTTTCCTAATTTTTTATGGTTAGCCAACTTTTGTTTGGCCTCCTAACATTATAAAATGTTTTAATCATAACCCATGAACCCCCTCCTAATTGTAAGTTTGTATTTATTTATAAAACCTTATAATATTTTTTTGATAAAAAAATTCTATATCCTATATAATCATGACCTACATATATTTAATTAGATTACCACTTAGAATTTTTAAAACCTATTAAGTAGACCATCCTCTATGTATGTATGATTTAAAACCTATGAAATAACATTCCTATCCATAACATGTTTTATTTTTAAAAATGCATATAACATGCTTTACAACACATCCTTAAGTTCATTCCCTCCATTCATGGTCAGGCCTCCATGTGCAACATCCAAAAGAAAACAAATTTCCTTGCCTCCTTCAACTTGTTCAAACACTTAAACCATTTAACCTTTTTTTAAATTGTGAAGTATTTTATCCCACATAGGGGAAGTGAAGGAATTTTTAAAGATTTAAATGCAAAAGAAGTAGTAGATGTTGTTGTGGCTTAGGCCACTTTATAAATGATTTTTAAAAGAATTTCATGAGATCGATGTTGGCTTACCACCCGAATCATCGGCTGTTATGCTTGGATATGGTTTGCTTATTGAGCTTGGTGTTTGATATTTCATGTGCATTGATGAGTTGGTAAATGATCTATGTTATGCGATGAGATAGATTTGAGTTGGCTTGCTGAGGTGAGTTTATTGTTAATTCAGTCATACAAGTTGGAATGTAATATGGGAGCTCATTCATAGGAGAGATTATCTAGCTCACCAAAGACTCGGTTGAGTTGCACATATATAAATTAGGAGCTTACTATCCACAAACTTTTATATACTATATTATATTTTTTCATCAAAATATTTTTTTAAAGAAAAATTTAAATTATTTTTAATATTTAATTATAATGATTCCTTATTTTTGCTTTGAAACTAAGAAGTAATTACATTGTTTTTACGATAACTAGGTAAATATTTGTTTCAAAAATAATTTTTTTCGTTAACATTTCAATTAAATATGTGAATTTTATCATCAAATTAATATATTATAGGTGAGAATTTTTGACAAGTCAATTTTGCGATGGAAGATGTAAAGATACTGAAATTTTACTCACATATTCACTTGAAAAATGATAGGGGACTTCCTAAAACTCCTTTACAAGAACCTAGTTTTTTCTCCTCATTTGAATTGTTTGAAAACATAAAAATGGGGTCTAATCACTTTACCATTGAAAAAATGTAGATGTTGAATGGATAAAATTATAGCATCTAGAAAATAAGATTGAAGGAAGAATACATGGTATAAAATCTATGAATCTGTCATGAATGGTATAGAGAAGGCTCTAAATGATAGTCACGAGACAAAAATATATCTGCATATCAACCAAAGGTACGGAAGTAATGTTCATCATGTTACGAAGCATGCATGATGAATTCCTACTTCACATTGGAAATCAATAAAGTCTGAGTGAAGCTTGGACACAACTAGAATCAATGCATGAAGGTACGTATTTATCAAAAATTATAAAATTGATTCTTGAGTTAATGATGACTCTCATGAAGGGAGATGAAAAAGTAGTTAATTTTCTAGAAAAATTAAAGACATTAAATATCAATTAGATGGATGTAATAATAATTTGATTCATGATAAACTATTGTATTTTATTATTCAAATGAACATCCATGAAAGGTTTAGGAATTTCATTTCAATTCTAAATTCTAAATATAAAATTGAACAAGACATTCTTAACCTTTCTACTCTGAGTGTTCTCTTCATCCAAGAAGAATAGGTCATGTAAAATTTTGATTCAAAGGAGAATGCCCCAAAAACACTTCTTGCATAGAAATATGAGAAACAACCTTCTATATTTAACAAGAATAAAAATCAAGCTTTAAAACCTCTAGAAAAGAAAATAAATCTTGGAAGTTAAGAGCCAATTTTGATGGGAGTCATTATCACTATGGGAAATTTGGTCACAATAAGGAATATTGTTGATCCAAAAAATGGATCAGGAATATCCCAATTCTATATAATCTTTATATTTGATACTTTTGTCTTTAGGATCTCAACTCATTACATCTTCACAAGATGGTCTAGTCAGGATGAGGGTGATCCAGACACCTTTGAATGATGTTCTGAGACATTAATGTTCTATTTCAGGGATTCTTCAAATTTTGATCATATAACCACCCCGACAGTTATGTAACCACTGATATGTGCAGAGCAATAATTGCATAACCACCACGGTGGTCATGTAATCACCTCGGTGGTTACGTAACCAATCGTCTACAAAAAGAGGAAATCATGTGTGATACGGTTCCAGAATATTTCAAAATTCTTGTATTTATAGATGCTCATCTCAAGGATCTATAAATACATGCATTTTGAAATATTCTAGAAGTATTTTGGATGAAATCAAAGTGTGAGAAAATTTAGAGAGTTATTTTCTTTTATTTTTTATTTATGGTGAAGATTTCTTATTATTTTGAGAGATTGATGGAAATTAGATACAATTAGGAGTTTCATCTTTCTTGAAGGCCAAATTGGAAGTAAAATGTATCATTTTAAGACTACATAGTAAAGGGGAGATAATTTTCTCACACACTGGAGTTTTTCCCACATCGTGTTTCTATAGAATAAATATTGTCTTATTCTTGTATCTTCCCCTTTCAATTTTTAGATTAATTATGGTTGATATTACATACTTAACTGGTTTAACAAAGAAATCATAAGTTTTATTCATATTCACGAGCATAGTGATATATTTATTGTTAAGTTAGGTGGTTTACGGATCATATTGGTATCATAGTAATTAATATTTCAAGTATGTTGTGTGGTTAAGTTATTAGTAGTTAATGTTTCATGGAGTTGGGAGCAAGTGAGGGTTGCGATAGTATAGTTTTGGAACATTATATGGAAGGTCTCTTAACATGCAATAAATATTGTAATGTATCACCACCTCTGCAGGTAGAATAAAACAAAAGTAATCGGTATCAAATTTGGTGCTTGGACAAACATTTTTGAGGTTACTCCTAACAAAAAATTGGGTTCACAGTCTCCTACAACTTTTCAGAATCAATCTTTATTCAAAAGCACAAAGGACAAGGAGGGTGTGACCCACATCCATGTGCCTAATGGATGTCTACATCGTGCAATGGGGAAAAAAATCTTTCCCTTATTGGTAAGCTCTTGGGTACTAGACCCAACATTGATGTCATCAGAAAATGGGCCATGCATCATTGGAAACAAAAGCATATTTGTCTATTACAACCATGTCTAAAGGTTTTTTCCTTGCTAGATTCAATCTACGCATGATCTTGAAGCAATATTATTGGGTGGACCTTGGTGTCTAGGCAACATGGGGATTTTTATAAAAGATGGTACCTAGTATTTAACCCTAATACTGAAAATATTCACACTATTCTTGTTTGGTGTAGGCTTCCTAGACTACCCCTGCATTACTGGGATGATAATATCTTGCTTCATATTGTAAGGTCGATCATATCTCTAGTTGGTTTAGATGGGCCTACTAAAAATAGATCCAAACTAGCCTTTGCTAGATTTTGCATATATTTTGAAATGGAGAAAGAACCGCTTTGATTTCATAATCCTTTAATTGAAGTTTGGAACATGGAAACAAGTGATAGAATATGAAAATTTTCATTTAAGATGCAAAAAATTCCATAAGTTAGGACATTTCACCAGGAAATGTCCTATGGAAAAGAGGCAAAAGAATGAGAGATCTGGAGATCTATTCAGGGAGAAGGAAAAGAAGCCTGAGGAAAAAGAAAAATAAGTGGATCAAAGGTTTCAGTGGAAAATATCTCCTAGGGGGAAAAAAAGAAGGGAAAAAATCACCTCAACCAAAGAATCTACAAACTCAGCATCAAAATGATAAGGAGATAGATAAAAATATCTCTAATCCACCAGATCTGAAATATAAAAATAAAAAAGGATAAGGTGACCTCTAGTCTGTAGAAAGATTTGGAGACCAAAAACTCCCTCAGTAAAAAGGGGGAGATGATCTGAAGGAAAAAAGACAAGGCAAAAGATATGGATCTTCAAAGGCCTGTAAAGCTGAACATAGAAGTGGATGAAGATAAAAAAGGTTTTATATTAACCTAATCGTATCAGATCATGAGAGGATGGAGGATTCAACTAGTGATCAACATAATATTTCTTCTCAAGATTTACATAAGGAATAAATGCATAGCACGAACTTCACAACATCAGAATGACAAGATAAAAAATATCATTCCAAAATGGAGGGCTTATTAGAATCCATATTAGAAGACCTAAATGAAGATGAATAATACGAGGAAATGGATGATTACATGAATGAGGAAAATCCTCTTTGATCTCTCGGTGATTGAAAATATTTCATCCAACGCCAAATCAGTAACTTCACACAGTAAAGGATTCAAACTGTGGAAAGGAGGAAGGGGAGATTACCCCAGCCTCATTAAATATTCTCACTGACTATGAAAATGATTTGAATAATGGCTTCATTGAAGTTAAAAAAAGTGGAGAATGAAAGGATTTGAAGAGGTTCCTGAAGCTTTATACAGTGATAAAAAGAAGAAAATTGGGAATTGGGAAGCCTCTACATCAAGGATCACTAGATCATCTACTAAGAGGGTGGCAGATATTGGAGCAAATAGTAAAAAAGGTAGACCTTCAAAAAAGGAACTAAGAAAGAAAGAGATTGAGAAAGAGATTACAGATGGGACTCAAAGTCAATTGGGCCATCCAAAAACTGCTTCCCCAAATTTTTTTAGATGAATATTTTATCTTGGAATGTCAGAGGACTAAATGGAGGTCCTAAACAAAGGATTCTTAAAGAGATTAGAAGATCCAACAGACCTAACATTCTATTAGTGCAAGAAACTAAAATGAAGAAAAAACATTGAAGGAATACAAAAAGAATTTTTGGGAGAATTATGATTTTTCTGCTGTTGACTCACAAGGAGCTTCTGGAGGTGTTGCAATTTTCTAGGACAACAAATTCCTAAATGGTAATGTGATTCTAGCTTCTCATAATCATTTAGCTGTTAAATTTCATGTTGTTGAAAATGAATCAATCTGGATCCTTTCCAACATATATGCCCCAAACACTGCTTTGTGAAAAAAAAATTATGGGAAGAGTTAAAAATCTTTAGAAATAGTTTTAAGGATTATAATTGGTTGGTCATGGGTGATTTTAACACCCCTTTAAACCCTAGGGAAAAATATGGGGGTAACTCTAGATTCTTTAGTTAGTATGGGTGAATTTCCTAAGTTGGTTTCTTCTCTTAACCTCATGGATATTGAACTTCATGGAAATCAATTTACTTGGTCTAACAGGAGAATTGGTGAGAGTCTGATACATGTTAGATTAGACAGAGCTCTTATCTCTACTAATTAGATTTTGAGTCAGGATTTTCACCTCTCTTTGTTACCTAGGATTGGCTCAGATCATAATCCCATTTCTCTTAATCTTTACAACTGGGCTAAGCCTTTGCATAGCTCTTTCAAATTCAAAAAAATGTGGCTAGAGCATGATGACATCTTAGACAGGATCAAATATTGGTGGCATTGGGATGGAGAAGGTACAACACAATTTAGATTAATTCAAAAACTGAAAAATGTAAAGCAACAAGTTAAAACCTAGAACAAAGAGGTTTTTGGCAATATCTTTGAACAAAAAAAGAGCTAAAACAACAGCTTGAAGAGATTGAACTGAGAATCTCAATGAAAGGTATGAATTATGATGATCAGCAGCTAGAAAAGAAATTACTCTCTGATTTTCATAACATAAATAGTAGAGAAGAAACCTTTTGGAGAATGAAATCTTGAGCTATATGGCTGAAAGCTGGTGATAGGAACACAAAATTATTTCATATGACCACCCTTAAACATAGGGCCTGCAATAGAATCACTGAGGTATCCAAAGGTAATGGTATGGTTACCAAAGATCAAAATGACATAAAAGCAGAAGCTCTTAAATTTTATGAGATTTTTTGATGGAAAGTAATGTCTAGTAATGAAGAAGCGACTTCTTTCCTTCTTGACTCAATCCCAAGTAATAATCTCCCTGAAGAGAGATTCACAAATCTTACAAAAGTTGTTTCTATTGAGGAACTGAAGAAGGAAGTTTTTACACTTGAAGGTGAAAAGGCACCAGGGCCTGATGGTTTTTCTAGTGAATTTCTTTCAAAAATGTTGGGACATATGCTCGAAAGATCTGCTAAAAGTTGTAAATGAATTCTATAGAACTAGAAATCTTATAAAGGAACTGAATAATACTCACATTGTGCTTGCCCCAAAGAAATTGGATGCTAAATACTTCAAGGATTTCGACCTATCAGCCTGGTTAATGTTGTTTACAGAATTTTTACCAAAATTATAGCTACTAGATTACAACCTTTGCTAGCTGATCTTATCTCTAAACAACAAAGTGGCTTCATAAAAGGAAGGATAATTCAGGATGGGGTAATCATGGTTCATGAAACTATTCACTCCATGGATAAAAGAAAAAAAAATAAGGTATGGCAATAAAATTAGACATGCATAAGTCCTTTGATAGAGTATCTTGGAAATTTTTAGATAAAGTCCTATCAAAATTTGGTTTCCAGAGTAAATTTAGAAAAATCATTCAGGCATGCATTTCCACTTGAAGATTTTCTATAGTTGTGAATGGTACACTGGTGGGATTCTTTACCATCATTAGAGGGATAAGATATGGGGATCCCATATCCCCTTACTTTTTATAATTATAGCTGAAAATTTTAGTAGATCCATAACTAAGGTCTGTAAATAATGGCATGTTAAAAGGATTCAAAACAACCTCCACCAATCATACAACTTCACATCAACAATTTTCTGATGACACAATCCTGCTTCTGATGGCTTCTATTCTAGAGGAAAAATCTATAAATACTATCCTTAGATTCTATGAAGCAGCTTCTAGCTAGAAAGTCAACTTTGATAAAATCTCGGTGTATTTTTTCAATACTCCTAATGATAGGAAAAAAATAATTGCACTCATTTTGGGATGTAAAATAAGCTCCTTACCCACTACCTATTTAGGATTACCATTGGGCACTAATAGAGTCTCTAATACTATTTGGAATGCCCTGTTAGATATATTTCACAGAAATTGGTTAGATGGAAAGGGGTTATTCTCTCTAGTGTTGGAAAATGTTTATTAATCAAAAGTACACTTCAAAACTTACCCATATATATCATGTCAATGTACAACATTCCAACAACAATTGTGGACAACATTGAGAGAATCCAAAATCACTTTCTATGGCATGGGACTGAAGAAATATTTAGATACCATTTAGTGGCTTGGGATCAAGTTTGTATACCAAAAAAGATTGGTGGACTGGGAATTAAGGATATCAAAAAGATGAATGTTGCTCTTATTGCCAAACTTGGATGGAGACTTCTTAAGGAAAAGAAACCTTGGACTGAACTTATTAGGATTAAATACTTGGCACAAAAAAATGTGAATTCATTCCTTTTTGAACAAAAACTTCCCACTGGTTCCATTTTCTGGAACAACCTGCTTCAAATCAAACATATTCTTGTCAAAGGGTGTAGATGGAAAGTGGGAAATGGTCAGGATATTCTTTTTTGGAAAGACAATTGGACTGATTTCAAGATGAGTGATAAATTTTGTTCCCTCAAAGATAGTCTATGTGAGAAATATGGTAGTAAAGTAAAATATTACATTGAAGAGGCTGGTAATAAGAGAGATTGGAAACAACTTAAATTTGATAACCTACAACTTGATATATCCTATTTGTTGTTCTTTCTCTCATTCCTCTTGGTAAAAATGATAATAAAGATGAGATCCTTTGGGTTGATTCCTTTGATGGAGACTATACTTTGTTAAATCGGGATACAATGCTTTTTTATAGTAATCAAACTGTATAAAATTGGAGTAAAATATGGATGCCTGAGTTAACTCCTAAAGTTAATTTTTTTGTGGCTTGTGTTAAAAGGAAGATTCTTACTAATGATAATCTAATTAAAAAGGGTTTCATTATGCCCAACAAATGTTGTATGTGCAAAAAAGAGGTTAAAGACATCAAACATCTTTTCTTGCATTGTGATTATGTTGCAAAGATTTGGAGTCTTATCTTTACAAATTTCAATATTCACTGGATTCTTCCTAACACCTTCTTGTAGACTTGGGCGCAATGGGATACACCTTATAGAAATATCATGATAAGAATGTTATGGAATTTTGTTCTACCTCATACCATATGGAGATTGTGGAAAACCAAAAATGATATAATTTTTAAGAACAACAGATAGGTATGCAATAAGATATTTAAGGAAATTGCTATTGTTGTCAAGGATAACATTGAAAGGTTTAGGCCTCCTAAAAATAAACCTTATCCAAAGGTAGAAGAACATATTATTGCTTCCTAGAAGATTGACATTGGTAATCTTCATAGGGTGATTCTAATAGAATTGATCAATCAACAAGACATTGTACTCAATCTCCAAATTTATGGTACAAGCTGAATTTTGATGGAGCTTCCAAAGGAAATCCTAGGGCATTAGGAGGAGGTGGAATAATCAGGGATCACAGAGGTTGTCTTCTTGTTGCTTTGGCAGGTAAAATGGGCCACCAAAAAACCACTATTCTGAATCCCTAACAACATTATGGGGGATAAGGCTTGTTAGGGATTGCAACATTTCCAATATTATAATTAAAGGGGACTCTTTGAACATAATAAACCTCCTAAATCAAGTTAAACCCCCTAGTTGGACTATTAGGGACTTCATTTATGAAGCTATTGAGATTTGTAAATCCTTTGCAAACTTTAAAATCATACACACCTACCATGAAGGAAACAAAGTGGCGGATAGTATGGCTAACTATGGTGTTAGTAATAACATGCAAAATTGGTTTAATGATGACATTATTCCTAGCATGGTACACAATGAAATTATTAAGGATAAATATGATATATAAAATCTCCCTGCCGATTTGAAAGTGATTATCTCTTTTACACACAGGGTAATTAATATCAATTCTATTTTACATGCTTTTGGGTATGTGAAGAAGTTGTTGAGAAGTGGCTTTGGAGAAGAGGCATTGCAGTTCAAAACAACAGAAAAAAACAAAAAAATGGGTGGACCTCCATGCAAAATGGAACCCATATTCAACCTAGATTGGAAGGATGATGTGATTTTATGGAATTATTTACAAATGGGTGGGGTCTCCAACCTAATTGAGAAAATTTAGGGTCACGATCAAGACATCTCTGTTAAATTTGCAGTTGGATGGAAATAGAGGATGGTTGAGTATGGGGAGATCAGCGTCAAAATTACTGAAGAACTTATTGTGGAGGTTACGGGTCTGAGCCTAGATGGGGCTAGATTTTTCAGTAAAAGGGTTGACAAGAATGCTGAAGCCAAGAAATTCCTTGTAGAAGGGGAAAATATTGAATTTTTGTGGTAGGTGTAAAAGTGGCCTCCATTCTTGAACCCTTCGATGAAATTGCAAGGATGATTGTCAGGTATGTAACTTTGGAAGGAAGATATGTGACGGTTCCTCTTAAACATCTAGTTTTCCTAAATCACTTTAGAAGGAATTTACAAGTTAGTTTTCCACATTATCTTTTAAATTCCTTAGAGAATTCTATCCTTGAGTTTCAAAACCACACCCATGCCACCCCCCTCCATCAAGGTCTCATTCTATTGCTGCATCGTCATTGTCTTTCCTAGCTTCGTACAATCCCAACTTCCCCGCCCCCTTGCCCCTGACTCCACTACCCCCACCACTGCTCTTGAGTGTAGAAAAATTAGAACCAAAAATCCTCTTTACCCCATCACCCAACCCCTCCCCTCCCAAAGGGTCCTTCACAGCAGTAAAGAGATTGAATCGGCAAAAAATTTGCTCCATATTAGCAACCCTACTGAATATTTTTCTAATGAAAAGGAGGAAGGACTTCTCAACAAAATTGTCAAGTTAGAAAAGGAAGTTAGCAACCTGAAAGAAGAGCTCAAACAGATGGGTAAGAGAGAAGGTAAAAGGAAGATGAATGATGACCCGGATACAAATAATGAGAAGACTTTGCAAATTTATAAAAAACTTAATTCTATGGACAATAGACTGGTTTGACAAAAGGAATGACTTTACTATTTCTGTACTCAAGGATATATACAAATTCATGGAGCAACATTTCAAAAGTGTTTGCATTCTTAGTGACATTCCTGTTACCATCCTGGGAGTCGATTCATCAAGGACCCGATTTTCTCACAATTGGATAAAAAGGACCCCTCCCATGTCATGGCCCTGGCATTATTCACCTCTCTTCAGAAGATAAAAACTAAGATTGATAAAGCAGTAAAGCAATGTGAATTGTTACTACTTTCAGATTCCTATTTTGATGTTGTATAGTTACTATGTTCAGGCTGCTTTGTTGCAGATTTGACTCTTTTTGCTCCCTCTTTATAGTTTTTGTTCAAGATATAGTTGGTTCTCATGGTTATCTTGGATTTTGATAATTTTTTGATGGTTTTAATATTCTTTCTATCTTTTGAGCCTTCTTGTATTATGACTTAGTCCATTTAGTACTTTGGTATACTTTTTGATGCACTATTTGGCTTATGAGGTTTTTGTAACAGGGTATATTCCCTTCAAAACTATTTACCCCTAATAAAATAAAACTTATTTTGAGATTGCAGTTAGATGCCCCTTGCCTAAAAGGGAAAATAAAGAGGTGAAGGTAGCCTTATTCCTTTCAAAGCGATATTTCTATAAGGAAGTGGAAGCGATGAATTCGGGAGATTTCTTGAAGAGATGATGCAGAGGATATAAATGAAGAGAGTTTTTGCAAGTTGGAGGTTAATGTGGTAAGTATTTCTAAATATTTTCGTAGTATATCATTTTATATTGGAAAGTTGGATCCCATCATGGGACTACTCATGGAGAAACTTAGTGTTTCACATGAGACACTTTGGAAGAACGTGAAGAAGAGGTTCACGAAGAAGAACCATCCCATGCCATTCCCATGCCTCCTCTATTCAAAGTAGAGGCCATGATGAAAATTGAGCCTTATGATGGAGACATGAATGCTCATAAGCTATACCATTGGCCGAGATCAAATTGAGGTGTATTTTAATTTGCATAAAATTAATGAAATTTAGAATATTTACTTTTCTCGTATAAAATTAACAAAACATGTTGTAACTTGGTGTGAAATTTATGTCTAGACATTGGTTGTTAAAAATATTCCTCCAACTACTAAGTGGTATATTTTTAAGAAGCTAATCCAAAAGAAGTTTGATCATATTTCTTATGAGGAAGATAGGTCCATGTATTGCGGTATCTCAGCGAAAACAAGGCCAAACTATGTAGGAGTATACCAGTGAGTTCTAGAAGAAATCTATTTAGATGGGAAAAGATGTAGCAGACCATGACCTATTGATGAAGTATATCAGGGAACTCCATAGCCATTTGAGGAGACCCATCCTCTTGGCCAAGCCTTGTAGATGTAGATGAAGCTTGTACGAAAGCTCACTATTTGGAGATGGACAAGAAAATGAGTTCATCTTCCTCTCATCATGATTCAAACAAACAAGGTGACACCAAGCATAAGGAAAAAGGAAAAGGAAAGGGTAAAAAATGCTACTTATATTTTGAATAAGGATACTAAAATTCATTATGGGAAATGTGATGTTGACACTCATTCTAAGGAGAAATGTTGGAAGCTCCACTCGAAATTACATCCCTTCAAGAACAAGAAGAATAAGAATAAGGCCATGGCTTCCCTCTAGGGAGAGGAATTATTTTTCAGTGAAGAGGTGGATGAGACTATGTGTTGTGCATATTTTCGTAGAGAGGTATGTTTGGGTAGTAAAATTTTTCTCACGAAAATGAATTAATGAATCTTTTTCATTTAAATATTCAAGTGAAGAAAAATAAGGTGGATGCTCTTTTTGATACATGCTCTCAAGATAATTTAATTAGTAAATAGTGAGTGGATAAGTTGAAGTTAGAAATTTGCAATCACCCAAGCCCATATTCTATAGGTTGGGTAAATAAAGGTGTAGATATCAAGGTAACAAAGTAGTTTAAGATCACTTTTGGTATTGAAAAAAGTTTATTGATGAGGTCATTGGATGTTGTCCCCCTTGATGTGCATGGTGTAGTTTTTAGCATCTCATATTTGTATATTAGGATTATATCTTCATAAGGAGATTTAATTAGTACCACCACTTGGTAAAGGATGGTAATAGATACGTCATTTCACCATATTCAAGAGATTCAAAGATATATTTGGTAAGTGCCAATGAATCCTAAAAGCTCATTAATGCTAGTGGTAAATTTGCATTGCTTATGTTGAGGGATATGTCAGATGATGAGGTTGTTACATCTAAAACCATTGGTAGAATGTTTTCTAACAAAGAGAAGGAACAAATAGTAGAGTTGTTTCAACATTTCTGATAATTCTTTCAAGAACCTATAGGGTTTCCCCCAGTCAAGATAATTGAGCACAAGGTCCACTTGCTACCCGATAGTCCGCTTCCAAACTTGGGATTGTATAGGCAATCTTTGAAAGATGCCAATGAGGTAAAATAATAGTTACAGTCTTTGATTAAACAAGGTATAATCCATCCTATCACTTCTCCATGTGGTTCTCCTATTGTGTTAGTACCTAAGAAGGTTCATGGAGAATGTTTATTGATTATAGGGATTTAAAAAAAAATAACCATTAAGAATTGGTAGCCTCTTCCTTGCATTGATGATTTATTAGATCAATTACAACATGCTAAATATTTTACTAAGCTTTATTTGAATTCCGGGTATCATCAAGTGTGTATTAATGAAGAGGACATCTGGAAAATAATGTTCAAGACCAGGAAATGGTTATATAAATGGTTATATAAATGGTTGGTATTACCGTTTGGGCTATGTAATACACCAACTACATTTATGAGGTTGATGAATGAGGTAATGAGGCCATTTATTGATTAATTTTTTATTATGTACTTGGATGAAATTTTGGTTTTTAGTAGAACTTATGAAGAGCATATTGATCATTTGCATCAAGTTTTACAAGTACTTAAGGAGAACCAACTTGTGTTGAATGAAAATAAATGTGATTTTGCACAATAATCATTTGTCTTTTTGGGACATGTGATTGGAGATGGGGATTTAAGGATTGATCCATCTAAGATAAAGGCCATTTTAAACTTACCTATACCATCAATTTTGATAGATACTAGGTGTTTTGTTGGAGCGATTCAAGTACTTATGGAAGTTTATTAAGAACTTCTCTTCCATAACAACACCACTACATTCCATGACGGTAGGGGTTAAGACATTTGATTGGGGTAAAAAAATAACTTTCTTTTGATTAATTTAAATATAAAATCAGTCATGCTCCATTTTTGGCTTTACATAACCTACAATTGTCCTTCCAAGTGGAAAATTATGCTAGTGACTATGCTATGGGGGATGTCCTACTTCAGGGAGGTGGTATGTTATCACTTTGAATTTTTTCGCGGTGCAATTTTGAATTATTGTACTTATGAAAAGGAATTGTATGATCTTGTTCATTCAATCAATAATTGGAAACATTATTTGATGCATAAGGAAACTATCATTCATATGGATCATCAACCTCTTCAATATCTGTAGGCTAAAAGTAAACTACAACAAGATAGACATTATAAATGGATGGGTTTCTTATAGCACTTTCATTTGGTTATTAAATATAAGAAATGTCTGACTAAAAAATTAGATGACATATTATCTATACCTCCTTTGATTTTAGTTATGGGCACGTTAACTCTTCTTGAGCCTTTTCTATGTGAAGCATATCAAGAAGGCTATGATCAAGATTCAGATTTTGCATAGATATTTAAGAAAAACCTCTAAGTAAGGGATTTGCACCTAGAGGGGAATACTATTTATAGGACAATTTTCTCTACAAGAATGGGAAACTTTATGTTCCTAGGAAGGAAAGAGTGCAGATGATGAGAGAAGCACACACTTCTATTGTAGTTTCTCACTTTTGTGTGACAAAGACTATAACACACTTATAGAGGTATGTGCATTGGCCAAACATACAAGATGAAGCTGATAAATTCATCAGGGGTCGTGTTTTATGCATTACAAGAAATCCTAACAATAGGAAGTTGGGGTTATATATGTTGTTACCAGCTCCTTCTCGACCATGGGAAATTATATCCATGGATTTTTTAGGTAGTTTTCCTACCACCAAAAAAGGTCATGATTGTGTGTGTGTGTGTGTGTGTGTGTGTGTGTGTGTGTGTGTGTGTGTGTGATTGTAGATAGATTTAGAAAATGTGTATTCTTATTCTTTATAGAAAGAAAACTAAGGCCAATTATGCAACTGATTTATTTTTTTGCTAAAGTGTGGGTTCAATTTTGTTTTCCTAGTTCTATTATGTCAGACAAGGACTCACGGTTTGTAGGGAAGTGTTGGTCCACTTTGTGGGAAAATATAGATACCAAGCTAAAGAAGTCTACTACCTTTCATCCACATCAATATGGGAAAACATAGGTGGTGAATTATACCTTGGTTTATATCTTGAAAGGGTATAACATGAAACATCTAAGGACCTAGGATGAGAACTTGGTGTATATCAAACATTCTTATAATACGCCAGTTCATGCTTCAACTAGTAAAAATCCTTTTGAAACATGTTTTGGTTATTTTCATAAAAGTGATCTTGATGTTGTTTTAAGATTACCATGCAGAGAAAATGGGAAAGTGGAGTAGGAGCTCCATAAATTTGAGAAGTTTATTGAGATAAGGTATGGTTGTATTTGCTCCTAGATAGGTTACAAGGAAAAGCTAAGAAACTCAAACCTCATCATTATGGACTATTTGAAATCCTATAACAAGTGGGTAAGAATGTGTTTGGCTTGGCTTTTCCTCCTTATATGAAGATTTATTCACTTGTGAATGTTGAAAACTTACGTCTTTTTTATTCCTCTATGTTGGATGATGAAGAAGAAATGGTATTGCTTTCCGTCTATTGAGGATCTTGCTCGGATGGTCAGATGGAATTGATAGAGGATGTGGTTTTAGAGTGGAAGGAAAGGAAAACATAGAGAGTAGTGTAAGATTGGTGGTTGATTGGATTCAAAGGACGATACATACCAAGGCCAAGTGGTATTGTAGAGAAGATTTGGGGAAGAAATATGATCACCTCATCAGTCCTTAAAGCTTTTAGGGACTTCAAATCCCCAAATTGGGGAGGTATGATCCAAAAAATGCATCAGGAATAGCCAAATTATATGTATTCTCTATATTTGATACTTGCTCTTCAAGATCTTAGGTCATTACGTCTTCACAAGATGGTCTAGTCAAGATAAGGGTGATATGTACACCTTCGAATGCCGTTATGGGAAATTAATGTTTTATTTTAGTTATTTTTCAGTTCTCGGTCATGCAACCATCCTGATGGTTATGTAACCACCTATTTTTGTAGAGTGATAGTTACGCAACCACCCCGATGGTTGTGTAACCCTTGGTCTACAAAAAGTGGTGGTCTTGTGTGATACGGTTCCAGAACTTAGGAACTCAACAATTGTAAATTTTTGGGCTTCCCAATTGATTTGTTTCACCTCTCTATGCATCCTTGAGCTAAGAATATACAAATACAAATATTTTGAAATATTACAGAAATGTTTTGGGTGAAATTAAATTGTGAGCAAAGTTGGAGAGTTGCTTTATTTTCTTGTTTGTTCACGGTGAAGAGTTCTTATTGTCTTGAGAGATTGAGGTTAAGTAGATACAGTTAGAAGGAGTTTCTTCTTTCTTGAAGGCCAAATTGGTAGTAATTTGTATCATTTTGAGATTACATAGTGAAGGGGAGCTAATTTTCTCACCCACTAGAGTTTTTCCCACCTCGGGTTTCTCTAGGATAAATCTTGTCTCGTTCTTGTCTCTTCTCCTTTCAATTTACAGCTTAATTGTGGTTGATATTACACACTTAACTAGTTTAACAAATAACTCATAAGTTTCATTCATATTCATGAGCATAGTGATTTGTTTATTGTTAAGTTAGGAAATTTACATATCAATTGTAGGGTAAAAAAACTAAATTTTAAATAAAAAGGGAATAAACCAAATCAAAATCAAAACAAGAATGAAGAGAATAATCATAAATATAATGTAGTTACCTTGTAAATTGCATTAGTCACTACCAAAGAAAATGAATAGATATTAGATAGTGGTGCATCTAGGCACATGTTGTATAAATATAATATTCTAATTGATATCAAAGAATATAATGATCAAATCTATCTAGGTGATCATTCTATTCTCGATATTCAAGGTCAAGGAAAAGTAAATGTTTTTAATGGTTTTATAAATGATTTTTTCTATTACAAACAAATTTACTTTATTTTTCACAACTAACTTAGAATAATTATAGTGTAATTTTGTTAAAATATAAATGGTTTATAAATGAGCTTTCTTTTTATTCATTTTTATCAACTAAAAATAAGATTAATGATCTATTATGGCATGAAAATTTGGGTCATGTTAACTTTAGAAGCATGTATGAAATGTTTTGGCATAATATCATTGTTGGTCTAAAACCTATCTCTCATTCCCGAAAATCTTGTGAAGGGTGCTTACATGATAAGTAGTTAACAAAACCCTTCACATCATGAAGAAAAATCATAATCTCTAGAACTTGTCAACAATAATGTTAGAGGACCTTTAAAAATTATATCCCTAAATGGTTCAAAGTATACTTTTACTTTATTATTTATTATTCTTGCATTATTTTTTCGTTCTTTATTAACAAATAATCGGATGTGTTATCTAAATTTAAAGTCTAAGTTAAAATCAGTTTTATAAAAAAATTAAAGGCTTTAAGTAGATAATGAAGATATATATGTTGATAAAAAAATTCTAAACTCTAAATTAGTATGTGATTACTAAAAATAGTATTATATGCATATCAAATGACACTTGGGGATGCCTTTGTGTTTGTATTGAGACGTCCAATACGATTAGCATCTAATATATTTTCAATATTGAAATGTTGAAATTGTTGTTTCAAAAATTCAACATATTGATAATATGACATGGTTAGTTTTTAAAGCATATTGTCATTTAATTTTTATATAACTTGTTTTGTAACCTATTAATGTAAGATTTATAAATGGTTAAAAGTGAAATCAATAATGATTTATATTATGCTTATTATGATAATGCATGTTTATATGAATATTGTGATTCTAACCATGCTAGTGTTGTGTTAGATAGAAAATATACAACTAGATATGTGTTCAAGTTTGGTACAGTTCCATTACTTGGAGCAAGTAAAAGAAACTAACATATTTATCTCTTCTACGAGGTACATTATAGAAGTGTGATGGAAAAAGTGAAATAAGCCATTTGGCTAATGAGAATGTTGGAAGAGATTCACATGTAAGTTAAATTATGTACTCCTCTTTTGTGTGATAATCATATTTATATTGATATTGCCAATAATCCATTTTAACAATAGATATTCATATGATTTTCATGTGAGAGAAGGTTCTTTGCGGTGTATAGCTATCTAGTATTATTCGATCAAGATCAAGTTGCATGAGATATGTTTAAGCGGCTGTGTGTGTTGTAAATTTTTGTAAGTTTTGTGTAATGATTGACATTTTAGAGTCTCCATTAAGGTGGAATGTACATTCCAATTCCACCTCCTAAAGGTTGGTTGCGTGTTTATTATTTCTCCTCTATACTTCTTCTCTAATGTATAGCATTGTAAAATATATGTTTATGATCTTAGTAAACTTATAACTTTAAGTTTACTTTATAATCCATTGGTGTTGCATCTATTGTAAAGGAGGTCCTTATTTTATAAAATGATCTTCGAGATGCCGGTGTACATTTTTCCATGAGAAATGATCATATGTAGTCTCACAAATCATGCATAACTTAAATCATAACTTCTAGTTTATGGATTCCAAATTATTTTGTACCAAAAGGTAAGTTTAACATGATGAGGTGTATAAATCAATCAAAAGTGATATGCTATCCTAAACCTTAACTATGGTTTATGTATTTGTAAATCCTGTTTTATAAACATGTAACTTTGGCATATGTTCCCCACTTAATATTAAGGGGGAGTGTTAGAACATCTAATATTAAGTATTAATGTTATTAAACTATAGTTTATAATTAAATAAATTAGAAGATATAATATTTTAATTTATTTAATATAAACTACATGTTTATAAAGTTAATTGGTTAATAATCAATTATTATTGTTTTCGTTGTAATTTGTGTGTAGTCACACCCATTCGGTTAATTTATATTGATCCATAGGGTCAATTAAAAACATATCAACAGGGTAAATTCACTAGAGGAGAGAAGTTAGGGGAGGAGTTATACTTTGGATTGGTTTTCATATATGGAAATTATTTTATGTGGTTTTTACCTTTTATGCTTTCCACATTAAACTTTGGTGTTTGTGTTATTTTAATTTATTGCAATAGTTATACATGTTTTTAATATTATTTAATTAATATTAATCTTGGTTAATAAATTAACCCCGGTACCTCACAAAGGCTACCCCAAAGGTTTATTATGGGAGATCCCACGATCCGAAGAGTGATGTGTCAAAGGAGGAGAAAAAAATATAGTGTGCATTGAAACAAATAATACCCTTATTCTCAAATTGTTGTATCTTACATTTTAAAGTATCAAAATAATTTTCACAATACCTATTGATTCCATGATAATCAAACAATGGATGGTATTTAATCTTATAAAGAATATGAAGGGGCTAATAATTATAAGGTAGAAAATATTAAGTTCTTATTAAGTAGAACATATAAAATATCATGTGGTTGGTCATTGATCTTGTTGAACCATAAAGGTGATTTATGTGAAGGGATATATTGATTTTTATTTAAAACCATGGTCAAAATGAACCTTGTTGAGGCCTATGATTCGCATGGAGATATGATTGACATGCACATGTAGGGTATTCCTTGGATATGTAATATCATCCTTGAGTGATTTGATCTTGATACTCATTACATGAATATGTATTTGTAAATCATGTTTCAAATTTTTCATAGATTCCATGATAACCTTATAAGAAATGTCATTTCCATGAGCATTATTTCAGGTAGGATCCATAAGACATTTTCTAAAAGGGTATTTTTAATTTCTATCCTTGATAAATTGATTCAAACATGATACAACCATAAATAATAATTAAAGTAATAATTTCACATAGGATAGTGCCAAAAATTGTAGGATTTAATATGCACAATAAAAAAACCAAAGTGAGTAAGATATGTAAGCCCAAAAGTGATTTGAAAAAGGTGATTTTTTTAAATCAATAAAATGACTAATTCTAAAAAATAGAAGATGAATTTTATGAAACCAAAAGATGTTTTTGGGGACCTCAATGTGATGGAAAAAACTTCCAAGATATTTGAAAATAACTATTTTTTTGCTAGTGTTATGTAAAATAAATATTTTCAAAATTTCAAAAATTGTCCTAAAAATAGAAAAAATGAAGAAAGGTTAGTGTACAATATGTCAAAATTAAGAAAAAAATCAAAAGGATTAGAAAATATAGTTGGGTTCACTAAATGATTCAAACATAAAATAAATAAATAAGAATGTGATGGATTAACATGTGCTCATTTATCCAAGGTTCTAAGGGTTAACAACAAGTAGCATGTTTAGATTAATTAATAAATATTAATGCACAAATAATAATATAATTTGATTAGCAATTTGCAAGATAGAATATATAGAAATAATTTCTTAAAAACAATTGTATTCACTTAGTTGATTATAGACTCAGAATTTGATCAAATAGTGTTGTGTTATTATACATATGAAACTAATTTTTAAATTATTCATCTCTGAAATTGGAGTACAAAAGTAATTAGAGTAGGTATGGAATTTTCAAGTATGCATAGAAACATTGAGTGGTTTATTACTCTAAAAATGTTTCCATAAGGTGATGTAATAGAACTCTGTAGCTTTTTGTGCATGTACAAACCTAATAATTATGATTCACTCTAAAACCATATGTTTTGTACAAATACAAACCCTCATGAGAAGGAAATACATTCAAATCCTAAACACAAGTAGGATAACATAAAAAGGTTAGTGGTTGGGTTGAAGTGAAATCTATACACTCCCCAAATTATAAATTCTCTAAATAAGTCACAATATTTACGTACTTATTTGGATAACATGTGATATCTATATGGATGCAACTAATTTGGCAACATGAACACATGAAAATGGGGAAAAATGGATTGAATTGCTTACATTGACTTGGCTTGTGAAGTTTATATATTGGAAAGTGTGACTTTATAACCTAGTTGAGTGTGCTTTAGATCTATGTAGGGTCTGATTACAGAGTTTGCTACTACTTTGAAAGTATTTAGGAGAGATTAGAGTTCTTTTGGAATTGATTTTGTAAGTATGATTTTACAACTACTAGGTGAGGCATATGTGCAAGTTATACTTATATAGTATATTGAAAGTAAAGTTTCGCATTAAGAATTTAAAATAAGATATAAATTGACCTATAAAAATATCAAATTGAAAAATTTACCATCATGTGGATGGGATTGAAAATATCAGCTTTAGACCCAATTATTGGAAGGTTTGGTCCCATACAAGCAATTTTGAGATTTTGTAAAAATTTGGGAATGATGCCTAGGATGAATAAACTACCATGGACTGATGTATTTATTTTATGAGTGAATAAGTATTGTAAATAGAGAATAAATTCATGAATAAGGATATGGATAGGTAACCCAAGATTGGAATGTGCACACACTCATTCTTTAGGTGTAAATCCAAAGTTATCATTACGAAATTTTGGTATCTACATTTATGTGATTATTTGAATATTGTTGTACTTTTGGAACATTTTTTGTAAAATAAATATTTATTATATAACATTGTTAAGAGGGTGAGGATCCAAGTGTATATGAGTAGGAGGTAAGGCCTCGATTTTACATGATGCACACTACAAGTAGAAGGTATTGTGTCAAGTTGATGTTTTAAGACATGCTTATGAGCTTTGTTATTTCACTAGGAAACCTAAGGGAATGTCTCGAGGAGTAGATCCTCTAGATGTAGCATTATGAATGTATATATAAGTGGGTAATTTCATAACAAAGGGATTAGTAAAATGAGTCTCATATGGGGTACCCTCAATTATAACAACTTGATTTCCATAAATAAATTTAACACATTTATGTATCATATAAGTTAGAGATTTCGGTTGTTGAAGCTAAAAACATCATAGAATCATGTAACATTAACTAAGGGAAGAAATAACCATGAAAGGTATGGAAATAGTAGCATGTTCCATATAAGGGGGAGAGAAATGTGTCAAAATATGTCTTAGTAAATCTAAAGATGCAAGGAATCTAAATATGAAAATATTGTGTTTAGATCCAATATCATTCAAGATACTATGGATATGACATATAATGAAAAAATACCAAATGTAAAGTGCATGAGAACATGATTCAAAGTAATACTAGTATCGTTAAATGTAATGCCAATTCTAAGAGGAATAACAAAAGTAACTATATTAATAAATAAATCATGTAAAAGATCATATGTATCTTGAGGATATTAATATCTATAAGGATGATAGATCTCTAATATGGCTTTAAATTTTTGAAATTTTATTATTAGGAATCAAATCATTGAATATATTGATCTTAGAATGATCAATGAAAGGATTGGATTTCTTAGTAGGAGATTAAAATTCAATTGCATTAGAATCAATGAGATCTGAGATGGCGTGATGAAGCTTGAATAATTTATAGTAGAGTTTCCAATACATATATGGAAATCATAATAGGCATGAAAATAAAAAGTGTTACAACAAGTATTGTTTTTATTAATCTTAATAATAGGATGTAGAGATAAATGGTTACACTCTAATATATCTTATAAGATAACATGTGGCAAGGAGGGAAACCATGTGAATTTACTACGATGAGCAACTTGTCACCAATGCTTTGTGGGTTGAGATAAAGAATTAATAGTAAATTTAGAATTAGTATGTTGTCATTATATTTTCCTTAGTAATTAAGATGTATTAGTAACATTAAATGCATGCTTAATCTTGTTCAATGTAAGGATATTGATATATCATTATTTTAAAGTGTGCCTTAACTCATCAAAACATCATAATTTATCAAATATGATAGATTCTTGTAAAAGAAAAAGGAGACTTTTAGTAAATAAATCTTGAAACTCATTATCTACAAGGAATTGTTTTTATGTCATAAGCATATTTTTAAAGCGTAAAACATAACTACTTATTGGTTCATAAGAGCCTTGTTGTATATTATCCATTTGAGAATAATTAACACTATCACCAATAGTAATTAAAAAATGTGCAAGTAATTAATTAGAAATAGAAGTAAAATATTATATAAAATGTATAAATTATAAAACCATTGTAGAACATAGTATTTGAGACTCCTATAAAAAATAAGCATAGTATAGGAAATTTACATGAAAGGAGATAATATGTTTCTCATGATCAATTTGAAACTCATATATATAAAGCTTAGGTGATATAAACCCACATGATAATGGATAAAATGATATTTTAGTTGTAAGTGGATTGTTAAGAAATTGAGTAGAATATATAATATTAGAATTCCTAGAGGCACCTTGATGTGATTGTAAAACTTGGGATTATAAATTGTGATCGATATGCTCAAGGTTATGGGTTATGTATGAAAAAGAGACGTAGGTATAATAGTAGCCATAATAATAGAATTTACAACATTTTAAAATGGAATATGGTGTGCACCCATACGCATAGAAAAAAATCGATGTGGAAATAATGGATGTAGAAATAAGAGAAGAAACAATAGTGAATTCAAGAACATTAAAGTTAGGTAAGTGATGTTCTTCATCCCTAGCTATATAGAAAATTGAATTAATATATTTAGAGTTTTTCTTTAAAATATAGTGAAATCACAAGTGGGTTCAACAAATGATTTAACCCTAAATGAATAAATATGGGTTTATGTTAATGTGTTTTTATTTTTCATAATATTTAGGGTTAGAAAAGTAATATAAAAGATGAAATATTATAAATGATTGCTAATAATATGAAAAAATAATAAATAGAGTGCACTTATCTGATTAAAAATGTAGGAAATTAATATGAAAGTGCGAATTTATAACAAGGTTGAATGTGATGAGCAGACAAGAATAGGGTATTATCCTAGAGTTTGATAATTCTTTTTAGTATCTAAGAGAGATTGGAGTACTTTAGCAATTATATTTGCAATATGTTCTCTTGAAAGTTCCAAGTAAGTAAATGAATGCATTGCAAATTATTTTATAGGGGTTTTTAGGTATTATGCCCAACATATGAGGAAATTACTAACACATAAAATATATAAATTTAAGAAAGTTATTGTTAGGTCATTGGGGATAAAACCATTAGCTTTGGATCAAACTATTGGATGATTATGTCCTATATTAATGGTCCTTTAATGTAGGTTCTAGGATTTTTAAAACTCGAGAATGATTATTGGGAGAAATAATCTACTTTTAATTGATGCACGTAGTTATGTGAGTGATTGAGTAGATGGAATAAGGAAGAAAATCGTGAAATAGGACTAAGGCTATGCAATTGAGCTTGAAATGTGTGCACAAGTCATGATATATGAATAGACACAATGTTTTCATTCCCAATTTATAAGTTGAAAAAACTAGGTGTCTAGATTTTGATACCTCTTTATATTATTTTCTAGGTAGGTATGGTGGGTGCCCCACAACCCAAAATTACTTAACCATTTTAGGTCCCTAAGTAAAGAAGAAGAAGAAAGAATCCCTATTGAGTTATACATCAATGATCACAATATTTGATGCATTATGATGATTCTATAGACACAAAGGATATTATCCTAGAATAAATATCTAGATCAAATCCACAAATGAAAATTTCATCCAAACACAAAAAATTCACCCTAATAAATTTTTCTGAGATAAGATTATTTTTCCAACTTACATAATTACAATCCCACATTTAAAACAAATATCAATGATAACCTACACTCATTTCAAATAAAATATAAAATAAATATCATTACATATCAATATGAAATTGGTGTAATTCTCTCTAACCCTAATTTTTACACTCCTACTTATATCATCTATTCTAGTTAAATTTACCATATTTTATCCAAACAAGATTTATGGTATGAATATTTGTTGTTATTTATTGTAATATGATCTCATCTCATAATTACACATTTTTTTGATTATTTAATTAGATTAAACTCATTTTTTTAGAAATTGGTAAAGGGTAGGTTTTTAACAAGGGACCTACCCTATTATATAAAAACTAAAAGGGTCTCAAACCCAAATATGATAATGAGAGGAAAACATAATAATAAATTTTAAATCAAAAAGAGCATCAACAAAAGAAAAACAACCAAGAAACAACACAAATACAATGAAAAATAATAGAAGCCATATAATAGTGGAGAATTATAATTATGAATTTTGGAGGAAGCCTCCTTCTCTTTAGCCACAATCTTGTTTAAATCTTGTAGTATCTTGTCCACATGATCTCCCAAATTGCCTTTACCCAATATTTTCCCACTGACATAAGATTTTCTCTTTGGAAAAATATTGTTGAGTAAGAAGAAGAGTGCTGAACATGTTGGCTTGTATGATGTTACTATCCATTTTCTTTTTTTTTTTGAAAGAGGATAAATGATTCAATTTTTGAAAGAGGGGATTATAGTCATCCTCAAACTTATTCATTATGAAATTCATGATTTACTACTAACATTCACCTATA
Source organism: Taxus wallichiana var. yunnanensis (assembly GCA_018340775.1). Taxonomy (NCBI): domain Eukaryota; kingdom Viridiplantae; phylum Streptophyta; class Pinopsida; order Cupressales; family Taxaceae; genus Taxus; species Taxus wallichiana. The sequence continues at coordinate 146,967,179 of CM031239.1, read as the reverse complement.
TTATTTTGTCCTTGATTTTGAGGCCTTTTATGTTATCCTTCATGACCATAACTTCTTTTCTTATCCATTCAATCACATCCTTATGTAAGTCCATCTCATTATATATAACATTATATTTTCTACCCTAATTAAGTTTTTCCATTTCTTTTCCCATAGATAGAGGGATATGAGTAGTAATATCTCTATCATTACTAATTTAGGGCTATCTTTTCTCATTAATTTCCCCAATTAGATTAAACTCATTTTTTTCATTACACTTGCATACAATTTTTATGGGGAGTGGGTAGTATATAGGCCCATGAAGACCATATAAATATTAGATGCATACCCATATAAAAAGTGGGACCAACTAAATAGATATGATCTACAGAGGTGAGGGCCTCTAATATATAATTAGATGGGGCCATCTATTTAGGGGAATTGTTAGAGACATTCCAAAACCAACCATTCAAATATATGTGTAGAAATGAACATGGAAATATATAGATAGATAAGGGCATACTATATACATGGATGAGGATAACCATACACATATAGGTCATAAAATATGATTAATATGAATAAAGGGACATATTTGAGAGAAACTGTTAGTGCAAAATCACAGCACCCCTGGACGCACATCAGGCTTCTAGGTTGATGTTCAGGCATCCAGTGTGATTGCACAACATGGAAACCTCTCTCCAAGCGTGGGACTTGTGAAACCGAGAGAGGAATCTCTAGAGAAGGCTGGTTCCCGCTCTCTAAACTACCGCCACAAGCTATTCCAGGTGCGAGGCAAGCTAATCTAATCCTAATCTAACCATGCCAAGGAGACAGAGAGAGAGAGAAGGAAAAACAGCAAAAGCCTACACTAAAACGGTGATACACCAGAGAAGGAGGATGTTGGACATCTATCAAAACTGCCATGGGACAAAGAGAGGTGAGCAATGGGGAGGATGGACAGATGCATCACAGGCCCAAGGATAGATTTCACACAGAAAATGTCCCAAAACTCCATGAACACAGCTCCAGACCTGCAATGAACATTCAAACATGCACAAATACCTGCAATGAAGAGAGGCAAGAAGAGAACAAGCAAAAACGAGGAAGGATGGACAGATGCATCACAAAACACGTTTTGTTGCTCCAGAAGTTTACACAGAACATCATTCCATTAGTAAAAGGCAAAAATGCCATTACAGAGCAAGGGAGGAGGTTTGAACTCCATTTTCAACCCTAGAGAAGAAAATAAGGGAGGGCCGAGCAGAAAGAATGAACAACTTTTTTAAAATGAGCCAAATCTGGCTTTTACATTGCATGGGTCGAGCCCAGGGGACAGAAAACATGGGAAAACGTGTAAGCCCATTCCTCATTGAATGCCAACGCATTAAAACGGCATAAGATACCTTACCAACCCATACCCTGCCATCTTTGACCGATTTGGAGGAGAATGCGACACATTCTGCATTAATTTGGCCGCTGAAATGTCACTTCTGGCCGTGCACACGTGTCAGAGCCATTTCTTGATTTTCTCTCTTCAGACTACACCAAAACTCAAGGTTGATCCTAGAATCATGTAGAGCATCTCAACATCTTTCCATTGATATAAAGAACGTGGAAATCTGAGCTCTGGATCAAAAGATATGGCGATCTGAAGATTTAGGGCACGGAACAGACCAAGACAGATTTCGAAATATTTTCCCGCGCTTCGCCACCTAGACGACACGTGGCAGGCTCTGATTGGTCATGAAATTCTCTCTCCTCTACCTTTCGGTGGGCTGTCTTTTGAATTTTCCTTGTGGGCCCTAGCTGGGACACGTGGCACTATCCCATTGGTTCGGATCGGTGCTCGAAAACTCGCCCCTTGACTTTTTGACTTTTCTCTTTGTGGCACGTGGCGATTTCTCATTGGTCCTCGGCCCCTTCGGCTCCTTCACGTACTTCGCCTCCATTTGTCCCGGATGTCCCATTTGATTTTGGGCCCTTTGTGCTCATTTCGGCCGGTTTGGCCGGTTCGGGTATTTTTGGCCCGCTTGTCCCACTTTGTTTTGGACTGACCTGACTCTTTTCGGCCGGTTCGGCCGATTCGCGCCTTTGCGGCCCAGATGTCCCAATCACTTTTTGACTGCCTGTGCTCATTTCGGCCGATCCGGCCGGTTCGGGTCTTTCTGTCCCAAACGTCCTGAGCAACACTTAGCCAATTTTTCTTCTTTTTCCTGGATCAACTTATTTGCCTTTCTGCAACCTTTTTGCATTTTCTCAGAGCTTGCTCTTTTCCTCTCAGACAGGGGACTTGAATATTCTGATGCATGTTATCAAAATTACCCTGGGGGGGTAAATTTTGGATAACAGTTTGGCGACTCAGTGGGGTCATCTGCCTGCTAGATGAATGATCAGTAGCCTGAAGCATCCATTGGGCATGGAGTCATAAGCAAGCCTGAAAACTGATCTGAACTTGAAAATCTCCCCTCTGAGCCACTTGGAAACCCACCGGGCATGTAGTTGTTCTCACCAAAACCACTGAAATGAACTGTGCCAGAGCAAAACCAGCCACACCAAAACTATGTACAGAACTGAAAATCATACATGTCCCAAATGGAACATGCAGAGTGTGCATGAGCACTTCTTCTACTGAAAGCAAATCTACCTACTCTACTCTAGCTGGAAGCAAAGGCAAGCTAAACAAACCCTGCAACAAGTTGTGAGAAATAGCTTCCTTTCTTCAAAATTGGCAGCCATGCAATTGATTTGGCACTGATCATGGCTGTTTGGATGGATGGAAAATCAACAAGAAGCTAGTCTTCTATCCAAATCATCAAGGTATCAACTGAAAAATCCAATACCTCTTTTAGTTGCTCTGCATTTGGATTGGAGAGGTATGGCAGCTGATCCTTGGTACTTTGTAGCTCATCCTCATGCTCAGAAGCAAGCATGACTGGTTGTGGCTTCTCCTTTGGCTCCAATGAAGCCAAATACCTGATTGGGCAAGGTCTGATCAGTTTAATATGCCCATAGCTCTGATTTTCAACTCCAAGAATGGAGTCTTCTTGTAGACCCACCTGAATGGATGATGTGGAAGAAATGGTGAAATTCTTCTGTCCTTTCTCTTCCTCCAATGAAGAACAGGGAAGATTAGAATCTTCCAATTTTGATTCCAAAGGGCTGCTATAAGATGCAGGCTGCTGCAAATGAAAGTTCTCCTTCATGGCAGCAGGCTCTTGTGTTTGGAATGTGGATGATGAAAGAGAGAATGGTGAAAACTCAACCGGCTCTTCTCCATCAAAACAGTCCTCCAAATCTGACAGGTAAACTGCCTCATTGTTGTCCCACTGTTCGTGTTCAACTTCCTCCATGGTGTCCTCTTGATCTGCAACTTGACCACCATGGTTTCCTTCACTCTCCAATATTGAGTTTGAGAGATCAAACTCCTTTTCAGTAATAGAACTTGAGAGAGATGAAGTGGAAAGAAGAACTGAAGGTTCTTCTGTATCCTGCTTTGTGCTCAAAGCCCTTGGATCTGCACTTTTCTCCTCCACAGCTAGAATGTGCTCCTCTTCTTTTGGATTTGGAGCAGCTTCTCCTTCCTCTACTACTTGAAAAGAATCTTGCTCTTGATAAAACTCTTCCTCTAGCATGAAGTTTGTCAAGTCAAACTCTTCAATCTGCTGCTCTAGAGGACAAGTTGGGACTACAAGATCTTCTTCAAAGCTTTCTTCCTCCATGGCTGATTGTGCAAAATGAGTTGGATCAGCACCACGTTCTGAGAAAACTGATTGCTGATCGGCTTCTTCCTTTTGCTCTTCTTCTGCTGCAACAAATTCAGTCATGACCACCATTTGTTCAACCTTAGCCTCTTCTGTAGGCTTAACCATCAAGGGGATCTTTGTCATCCCAAATTTGAGAGCCCAACTCTTCAGACTTTGAATTTCTTCATCTTTGTTTGGCCTCTCTTTTTGCTGTTGTTTTCCTTGACTGGCATTCTGATTTTCATCCTCCCAACATGGATTTGGGAATGCAAGAGGAGGGATAGGTTGAAATTCAACTGACTTGACATTTTTTTGTGGTGGTGGAGGAGCTGAAACCTCTTGTTTCTTTGGAGGAGGGGGGGTTTCTATTAGCTCTTGTGGAGGGGATGACTGTTTGGAAGGGAAAAGGAAAGAAGAATCGAGATGTGGTGGAAGACTGAGAGATGGGGAAATGGATTCAACACTTGGGACAGCAGATGGAGAGTTTAAGTGAGATGGTGCTGCTTGAGTAATGGAAAGAGAAAAACCAGATGATGGTGTAGAACTTACCCATTGACAAGGTTGTTCAACAACAAGTCTGTAGGCCTCTATCTCTGCTGTCCATTGTGCAAGTTGGGGCAGCATCTTTATCATGAAGTCCAGCTTCTCCTGAGGGCTGTAATGCCTTGGAAAAGGTCCCACCCACGGACAGGGTGCTCCATAACCAATTCCAAATGCTTTCATTTGTGCCTGAGCCCTGGACTGCACTATGTTTACCTCCATCTTTTGGATTTTCTCCAACAGACCAGCATCTTGGATCTGATGGTCTTCATTGTATGCACACTCTTGCTCTTGGAAAGCTCCATAGCCACACTGACTTTGGCACTGCTGCTCATATGGGTATGCATACTGATCTTGAATCTGCTCAAAATGCTGATTTGGAGGATTTGTAAAAAGTGTTGGAGGTGGAATATACTGCTGTTGTTGATATGAATTCCATGATGGAAATGAAGTCATGATTGCACAACTTCATAGAATGAAAGAATGATGGAAGAGATGGAAGGAAGAATGGAAATGAATGGAAAGGAAGGTCTGCAACCTCAGAGAAATGGGTTGTTGATCAGATGGAGTCGCCAGATGTGTTTGTAAGTGCCTCCAAAGGCTGAAATCTTCACAGGAACACACCAACCTGCAAAAGATGAAGTGAAAGACCTCTAAGGTCCCACCGATCATGCCAAAACTTGTTAGCCAATTTTCTTCTTTTTCTGGATCAACTTATTTGCCTTTCTGCAACCTTTTTGCATTTTCTCGAGCTTGCTCTTTTCCTCTTAGACAGGGGACTTGAATATTCGATGCATGTTATCAAAATTACCCCAGGGGGTAAATTTTGGATAACGAAACCACATGAGCCTATGAAATATAAATCAAATATTTAACCCTTGAAATATATCAACACCTTGCATAACATGCTATAAATCACATAATTCTTGTGATTTTTAAAACTAAATATACATATTATATATGTAAAAATAACTATTTTTTTATAATAGGTAAAATAGGGTTAAGAGGGGCCAACCCCTTACAAGTCAGAGCTCTAAAAAGAGTAGATAAGACATTACATAACATACAAACAGATACATATATATCGACTATTACATCTGAGGTCCTCCATGAGCATATAGACCATATTAAAAAATAACAAAAAAGAGTAATAACAGTAGTGATTAGACAAAAGAATAACTAAAAAGGTTAAATAACGAGAATAATATAATAACGATTACCTGAAAAACATCACTTTTTGGCCTTTTTCAGACCATTTAACACTTTTTCCCATTCCTTTGACAGAGACTCAATATTGACATCCAACGAAGCTAGGTCACATCCAACAACATCCCATTTTCTTTTCTTTTGATTGATATGCTCATCCATGAACTTGTAAGCAATGGCTAAGCGGCCAAGGGTTTGGACATCTTTAGAGTGGATTTCATAGTAACAACACTCCATTCCATATAGCTATGTAAAATATCTCTGATGTGATCCACCTCATTAGAGAGGTTGCTATAGTTGGCTTTCATGATTTCAAGCTCGCCCCCATTACTAATTTTTGCCACATCTTCAACCTGCATTTTCATTTTGTGTCAGTAATTAAAGAGGAACTAAACAAAAATATTTTTAGTCTCATGTCACCCTTCAGTTCTTCAATATCCATCACCATCTTGGTAAGATGATTATCCCCTTTCTCAGGACCCACTTGACCTAACGCTTCAACTGTTGCTCCAATTGGGCATTCACAAGAACCTGATTCCCCTGCATGCTTGATTCACCTTTGGTTTTGACAGATAAACTAGGAAAATTATTTGACTTTAGCTCTCTAATATTCTGAGTGACATCAATTTCCACTACATACTTATCATCCCCCGAAGCATCTCCTTCCTGAGAATTTGATTCTTCACTAGAATCCTCTGAGTCTGAGTCTAAGTCTTCTTCCTCGGCATAACCATCAAGGTATTTAGTGAGGGAACTCATGTTATCAATTTCAAGTGTAGATATTTTAACTAGGGCCAGGATTAAACCTTGGTGAAGGGGGACAATGACTTTTTTGTTTTTAAATTGGGCAATCGAAGCACTTAGAGAGTGAAACAAGAAATAAAGGAAGCTAAAACTATGACCATGATGAAAATAATTAAGCATATGCAAATGATAGGAATAGAAACACTTGTGATAAATTTCTAGGGTAAGAAAGCTGAATAAGGGTTAAAACCACATTGTCAAAAGGCCAGGGTAAAGTAGAGCGAAGAAAACTGAAAAAATGAGTGGTAAGTTTTTCATTACCTTCCAAGAATAGCTTCACTCATTTGAAGATTACTTTTTAGGCTTGTAAACATCCCTTCCAGCAGTAAGTAAACCCATTACTTTATCAAAATACTCCTCAATAATCTTAATGTGCACACCTTTCAGTCTATAAATGCCCCTTTTCGGTCTTCTTCCAGGATGTGACAAAGTCCTTACTCAGATTTTCATAATGACCTTAATATTTTTAGAAAAGGAGAGAAACCCTTTCTCTCGAACACTTCCATGGCTTTGGGCTTAACCCCATCCAAGTCATATGTCTCGATTCTTGCAAGATCACTCCCATTTGAAAATAAGAGCACCGATCTGTAGAAAATACCAAATTTTGATTACTCAAAATGAAATGAACAATCCTAGCAATGCTGATGTTACAAGCATAGAAGGAAATAATGACTTGAAGGTAACATGAGCATATCCAAGCCCAGAACTTCGCATCATCCCAACATAAATTCACATGATTCTTACATCTCTTAAACATTATTTCCTTGTCATACCATGATGTGTCATTATTACCCGGTGGTAACATGTCCATGTTGATATTTTTAGAGGTGTTCTCACACCTTAGTGTCTATATCTTCTTCATCATTGATTAATGTTATACCCTGAAAATTAACCCCCTTATTGGCAACATAATCAACAACAATATTTGTCTCTCTATAGATATGTTTAAAGGTAATTTCTTCAAACAAGTTAGAAAGTTCCTTTATACTAGTTATAGAGTTTTGATAGATGTAGAAGTAGTACCTTTACTAGTAATCTTCATTAATAATGTTCAACAAGTCTTCTTCAACTTCTAAGCTAACAAATATGTGTTGTAAAGCTATAGAGACACCCTAATAAGTAGTAATCTCTTCAGCAATGTGATTTGATTGAATTCCAAGATTACAATGATACCCAAGAATTAATATACCTTCAAAATCACGAAATACCCCTCCATAACTAGATTTATCGAGGTTTCCTTTGGAGGCACCATTGAAATTTAGCTTTATCTAGTCCTTTCTAGGTTTTCCCAACCTTGAAGCCGAGGATTATGTATAGGAAGGTTAGTTTGAGGAGGACTTAAACCCAAATTCTTAGATAATTTACTCTCAATTTGAAGAATTGTTTTCTTATGTGGGGCTATGGTAGAGAAGTTTTCATTGATAGTGTTAAAAAAAAGAGTCCAAAATTTCTTTTATGATTCCTTCTTCCCTTTAAAAATCAGCCTATTTCTCTCTTTCCAAATTTCCGAAGCGGTGCATTATAGAAAAGGTCCAAATATGTTTAAGTCCTTGACTCCTAAAAGGGATAAACCATTGGGACCATAGTTGTTTAATGGAGCATGTGAAAATCTACTTGATTTTAAATAGGTTAAGAATGGTGTTTCTAATTGATACCAAAAGAGGGCAATGGAGGAAAAGATGAAAAGAGTCTTTAGTATATTTTCACACAGAACACACCTATTCACCATATGAAAATTTCTCTTATTAAGATTTCTCACAGTAAGGATTTTATCAATGAGAACCAACCACCAAAACATAATGATCTTGGGAGTAACTTATTTGACCCACACACTTTCCCATTTGAAGTTGTCAAGATCAACTTCCTCTAAGAAAAAGGCATTGTAGGCACTTCTAACCAAGAAGATTCCACTATCCTCTCTAGACCAATATAAGCTATCATATTCTAAACTCTCTTTATTAACAATAACTCCTCTTAATTTATTGTTAGTATAATTGATCTCAATGATGTTATGTCTAACCAAATCAATTAACTATTTAGGGTTCCATCCTGTTAGGATGATATATGGTGGTGGGGTAACTATAGAGATTTTAATATCTATATGTAGTTTTGTTCCAATAGGTTGATAAATATTAGGATGATTAGTTCAAGTTGACATTGATTCCTCTTATTTATTTTTAGACACCTATTTCTTGGTCATACCCATCACACTCTCATTCAAAAATCTAAAAAACCCTATCTTATTAGCCTAAATCATGAATTACCCTCGTAAAATCACATTTATCTTCTCAGAAAAACCTATCTACCTATCCTATTTACTCACCCTAAACCTCCCTAACCATCTACCACCCATCATAACCCATGTTTATCCTAACATGATATCCCTCTAAACCTTATTAACCTCTTCCTTACCTATTCCACTCACACCCAACCCTAAAAACCTCATTTAGAAGTGGTTAAAACCAATTCCAACCCATTTTCATGCATTTATCACATCACCAATGACTCTAGAAGAATCACCATTATAAATTGATAACCAAAATCATTTTTTTGTGATATTAATTCACTTTTAGCAAAGATTTGTTGCATTCACCATCAAGACAACACAAATATGAGCATCCAGGACATAGTTAGTAGCTCAATCAAGCCCCATGAACATTTACAAACCTATGTAAGGTTCCCTTGATCTCTGTCCTTTCATTTCTACTATCAAGGTATGTATCTTCATCTTAATTATATCCCAAGTTATTTACGCATCATATATTATTATGTCCAAATCATAAAATTCATCTCTTTTTATCTAATTAGCTTACTATCAAAGAAATAATAGTTCATCGATAATTGCGGTAATTTTGTCTGAATCACCAACAATTATACTTGAATCACACATGATTCTTGTCATTCTATAATTATACCACATTTACATACTTTCAATCATTTTATATTTTGCTAAAATGTCTGTTCCAAGATGTGTCTCCCTATATATGAGAGTGTTAGGTGAGTCACACCCCATTACAAGTATCTATAATATCCAATCATGCGGTAAACCTTCGTATGGGAGAAATTAGACATCACACATGAACTTATTCTATATTTCATCACTTTTAATCCCGAGATTGAAGACATCAAAGACCAAATTGAAGTGGTATGTGAAATACATGATACATTAAAACAAACCTGATTTGAGTACTTCTTGGTCTTCAAGATCATTGTAGCCCTTGCCTTGGTCACCTATCAAGAAGAACATGATCTCTCCATCCCTCTTGAATTCTAATCATATTTTCATTTCATATCATATCACTTGATTGTAAACATGAGTTGACATCCCTTAAGGAATCCCATTGGTTCTTGGGATCATCCATTGTTGAGCAACTCATTTAATTATTATCTAATATTTTCCTTGTTTAGTTGTCATTGCATATAGGTCCTCTCACTCGGTGGAAGGATTATTCCACATTTTTCATGTACCCACTCACCTCAACATTGCATTTTTCGGCATAGGTATCATTAAACCCTACTAATTTTAGAGTTTTTGGTATTTCATTATAATATTAATAAACCAAAATTCACCTAAAAATCTTAGAACATGTGGTAGGAACATTAGTCCCCTTTTGATTAGATTCCATATCTTCTTGTTTCATTTTCTTTTCAAATTCTCTAACCTTTCAGCTTGGAGTTCCTTTGCTTTCACTTCTTCAAAAATGTGTAACATAAGTAAAATAAAAAAGGAAATAATGAACACATGTATGCCTTTTTCTTTCATTCTTTCTTTCAACATTGCATTTTGTTTGGCTTGTTTTCATCAAAGTAAACATTTCCTTTTGGATCTTAAAACAAACTTTCATATCTTCTTTCTCACATAGTCTAATTAGGAGTTAAATGAATTGCATTCACAAAACTCCCTTCACACATAACCAAACCATGTATCACATAAAATTCACATTTAAATAATCCTTCCCAGGAGGACCTACTTGGATTTCATCACCAAGAGGAAAATATGAATATGTGTTCTAGGCAGTATAAAAATATGGTGGGCGGTATATCGGCTAAGATCTAATACCATTATTGTTGCGGGACCATGAAGTGAGGGGTAGGCCCCAATATCATGCCTTGTATCAAAACTAAAAAAGAATTGGGCCTCATGTACCTTTGGATATATCAAGGAATATGACCTTAAAATCACCTGAAATAAGCTTTAGCTAACCTTTCCTTAGTCCCCTTTCCACCATTTTCTTATTTCACACTTTTCTTATATTAATGAAGATAATCACATTCTTTGTATTTCTTGCTTTCAGTTTTTTTAAATAATCATTTTTCTTTTTATTTGTTGATTATTTGATTAATACATGGTTTTAACTATAAAAAAATATCTTTTTCAAAACACTAACGATATGACAACCCCTCTTCAACAATCCTGGACTCTCTCCAGTCCCATATTAGAAATATTCCAATCATAATAGATCAATTTTGATGACCTTTATAGATTGATCTAGAACCCAAGTATTGTCCTAGTAGTTAATCAAATACAACAAAGATTCCAAATCCACTAGCCCATGGTTCTTTAACAATGGTGACATAATATTTACATAAATTCTAAACTATAACCCACTACCTTTCCTCTTGAGGTGTCCTCCTCCGATGTCTAGACATCAACATCGCATTACTACTATCACCTTCAATCCTTCCCAACTCATTGACCATGATCATGATATCCTCATCCAAAAATTCAACCCATATTCCACTTCTATTGAATTGGAACATCAGTCCCTACTTCATTCTCTCCTATCACTAGTTTCAACCTCAACACCATTTCATCACAAAACATAACTAGTCAACAACTACCTCAACCACTAGATTCCTCATCTAGTCCACAGATTACACATATCCATACCATTACCTCACCACCTATGTCCACTCATGTGACCTCTATAAATATCCCCTCATAAGTTATATCAACTACTATCCCTCTCACTACTAGTCCCTTGATCACATCACAAATAGTTTGGTCATAACAACCTATGTTTGTTATTTAGAGCTTAGTTATGTCCATACCCACATCCACGCCACTCATCAATACAAGTGCCATTGCCACTACCTATCCACTTTCACAACCAACATCTACTACACTATCTTACTAAGTAACACACTTTATTATCAATATATACCACATTCGACACAATATTTCATCCACACATCTATTCCTCCTCCTTATCAATATGTTCAATCCTCTTCACAACCATTGATCTCTCAACAAACTCACAACATCCAAGGGATCCTCCCTCCTTTTCAACACTACACTCCACCCTACCAACCATTCAACACACGTCTCTATAATCAACCTAGCTTGTTGTATTCAAGCATTCAACAACCTTCTCAAAATGATCCCTTGCAAGTACTAATGAATAGAATTGAAAGCCTTAAAACTACCACTATAGGTGCCGAGAGAAACCTTTCATATGGACATATTTTCAAATAACACATCCACCCATCAATACCTTTTAAGGCCTATACCCCACACTGCTGGTAACTACCAAAACTCCTTAAATTGTACAGTAAGGATGACCCTTAACAACACATTAATGCCTTTTGTCATGAATGTTATGTCATCTCTCATGAAAAGGATCTCATGTTGAGGACATTTCTTATTCCCTTAGGAGGGCCCACCATTGATTGGTACACCACCATCCCACAATATTCCTATTATCTTTCATACAACTTACACAATTGTTCTTAGATAGTTTCTCCATTAACATTGCTTGTAAGATCCACATCACTGATCTATACACTATTAAATAATTTGAAGATGAGTCTGTTGTAGATTGCAATATGGCAGGGGATTATCAATCAATTATCCTTCTCTCTTCCACAAATTGAGTTGGTTGAATTATTTTCTCAATCCTACATCAAACACATATCATCAACCCTATAAATCCAATCCTTTTAGAAATTCAACGAAGCCTTTACCATGGCCCGAAAACTAGAGCTTCATGCCCTTAAATATGGTAAGTTTAAACTCGGGTCTAAGAAACCAAAACATGAGTCTTCATTTAAAACTTCTTCTAGCAATGATAAATCTAAAGGATCGAAAAATGCGGTTGATGTAAAATTTGTGTCCAAAGGTCATTCAAACTCCAAATGAACCCAATATCAATGTAACTACACACTTATAAGGGATTCTTATGACATTGTATTTGAAACAATCATAGTTTCTTCTTGATTAAACTCCCTCCCATCCACTCTGTTGACATATCCACATCTAAACCTTCATGGTATCAAGATAGATTATTATAAGTACCATCACGTCTGAGGCCATGACATCGAAAGGTGTTGTTCATTTAGAAATGTCTTTCATGATATCATTAACTGAGGTGACTTGTAACTTGACAATCAATGCACCTTAAAATTAAAAATTAGATGTGTTAAAACAACCTTTCCCTAATCATCCCTCGTCTAGTACTCAATCCCATCATAACTCCATAAAATTCCACCATACTATTAAATTGTCAAAGATATCCCACTTATAGCCTTAGTGCCCAGTTTTCTATGACATAGACACTAGCCAAATCATCGACATTTATAGTATTATCACTTTGCAAAGACCACAAGTCCACCGAAATCATAACACATATAATATATCATGTCCCCTTCAATCTCCCCCACCATGCCTCTAAGATCCCTAGAAAAGAAACATATCATGGAAATTTTAAAAATATATTTCAAAGACCACATCACCCAACACCACATCAATAATTTCAATAATCCCACTAGACAATCCAAAAATCATTCATCCAGAAAAATAGAAATTATACCACAAGATTGTCAAACAACCTTATCATGAAATACGTAACCCTCACCTTCCATCTTAGGGCCTCATCCCTCATCTAAGTTCATGATTACCATTACAAAATCTATGAACTTCGATGATAGGATAGGATATTATACTATAATCCTTGAAAATATTATCCAATCATCTATCATAACATTACCCCCTACTAAGTTATTGGATTTTTGATGGTGGAAGTTGTCTTGGTATGATAATGAAGCGTTCCCTACATACAATTGGAAACTCGGGACACTTCATTAAGGACTATAAATCCTTCCATGATATAATTCAAATCCTTGCTTTGGTAAAATACTTCTTCTTACGGATCCAAAACATTCATATGTAATCAAACCTAGCCATCAAATCAAACCAACCCATCAAATCCTTAAATCCACTACTTCCAAACCATCACCCAACACCACTTCCAAATATAACAAGAGTGAGACTTCCTCCAAAAATCCCACTCCATTAGATATATTTTGTTCGTATAACCATAAGAGTACATATATAAGACTCAAAGGCCCAAAATCAAAACAGACCCAAATTATCTATCTCCCTTGTTCCCCCTGAGTCACCAAACCTGTTGTCTTTCAAGGATAAGGTGTCTATCCTTACCTCCCCACACACCCAGTCTACCACTCCACATAAAACACCGACATTAAAAAGCTACACCAAACTCCTATTAAGATGTATCTCTATGAGCTTGCTAAAAATTATGTGTAACTCTGAAAAACAATAATTGAGGCTCTTCAATCCATCTCGGTAGCATCGGATAAACCCCAACCATTCTCCAACCTTGTTGGTACTCTCAAAATATCTAGTAATATTTTATTTGATGATTATGAAATATCATCCTTACAACCTAAAGAACATGATCTTCCCCTATTCGTTACCACCTAAATCAATGATATTCTTTTCAAAAGAGTTATAATTGACAAAGACACCAATATGAACATAAAATCATCTCATTCCTTAAAAAAATTAGCTACATAGCACCATCGTTTCCCAGTCACCTACCATGTTACATGCCTTTAATGACACCATCACCCCTACATTAGGCATGGTCATTTTACCCATCAAAGTAGGCATTAAAAGTCTCCATGATCTCTTCTATCTCATAGAAGGAGAGTTACAGTATAACATATTATTAAGATGTCCTTGGATACACGCTATGCGTTATATCCCATCAACATTACATCGCTATATAAATTATGAACATGAAGGTAAAAAATTTACTATTCCCACCAATCTAAATCCTTTCAAATCTTAGCACATGACTTACAGGCCCAATGATGTGGTACATCTACTAAAAAATTCTACATCCTCATACCAATCTTCAACAATATATTTCATAACCACATATAAGATACCAGATGATAACTCCTTAAAATATGTTATGCAATGCATCTCACTGGGGGAGTACTATCTTCTAGCCCTCAACTCACTCCCTATGCCTAAAATATATGGGAGACCTGATAAATAACCTCTCTATGAGCCTAATATTTGAGATATCATTCCCTTTGGTCCCCCATTCTTATTAAAATCATTTGTATATAACAACATCAACCACACTTCATCTCATCTTGACACTCACCACACGCTAAACCATTATCCTTGTATTTCTCATTCCTAGATAGGAATTAGTTTTTAGAGACTTACCTTTACCTATCAATGTAGAAAGGATTTTTGGGTCATTATGAACAAGGTCCGTACAACCTCCCCTTTGAAAATATGAGAAAACCTCACAAAAATATGGTCTCATCTTCAAGCTCTTATCTTCGAGTCATCATCATCCACAACAGAACCCTTGACACCCTCATCATCATCATCAGATCCACTCTCCAATGATGACAACACCATATCCATTCCTCCTAACTTTTTAAATCAATACTATCTCACTTGGATCACTGACTTATCAAGCCCATGAAAAATTAAAAATATTCCTCTCTCGTTACCACATATGATAAAGGAGGACTCCCCTGTTATCAAAATTATACATTGTCATGACAATGATACCATCCTAACTTATATGGAGTATGATGATCACCATCTTCCAAAGTCCATACCCCCTGACACATCCAAACTCCTTAACAAATCAACCATCGATGTTAATATTGGCACACCTCAAGAACCACACATTGTTAAGATTGGTCAAGCCTTAAACCCATGTGAACTCTAAGAATTCACCACCTTCTTATCCAAACAAAATCAATACTTCCTATGGTCCTATAATGACATGTAATTTATAGACCCTAAATTCATCATCCATAACATCATTATGGTCCCAAGTGCTAAACATGTGAAGTAAAAACATCATAAAATGTATCCTTGCATTACGATGCTAGTCAAAGAAGAAATCCAACGTCTTCTTTAAATTAATTTCATATTACCCATTGATTATTTGCAATGGGTTTCTAACATCATACCAATCACCAAATCTAATGAAAAATTGTGCATCTATATGGACTTCCAAGACCTTAACCTCACTTTCCTTAAAGATAATTTTACTCTACCTAATATTGACTAGCTCATTGTTCTTACAATAGGCTATGAGATTCTATCCCTCAGGATGGATTCTCTGGTTACAATCAAATCCTTATCACACCTGAAGATCAAAATAAGAAATCCTTCATCAACACATGGGGAAATTTATGCTATAGAGTAATTCCTTTTGGTCTGAAAAATGCAGGAGCCCCATATCAATACCGCATGACCTACATCTTCCATGATATTATTCTTAAAACTGTATGCAGGACTATGTCGATGATCTCTTAGGTAAATATAAACACTTTGAAGTGACTATCTCATTATTCTAGATGCCATCTTTGCATGTATATTACAATTTTTTTCAACTTAATCCCAAAAAGTGTGTCTTTGGAGTTCTCATAGGAAAAATCCTTAGATTTATCATATCTATCAGGGGTATTGAAGTTGATCCAACCAAATTCAAATCTATCATTGAAATTCCTTGCCATCCAATCTTAAGAATCTTCATAGTCTTTATGGAAAATCCAATCCATTCTTCGGTTCATTTCTTAATTATTAGACTCATTTATCAACCTTTCCATCATCTTCTTAGAAAGGAAATCCACTTTAAGTGGGATGATAATTTTAAATAGGACTTTGATGCTCTAAAAATACCTCCTATCACCACCCATGCTCATGCCTCCACGCGAGGGGGAGTTGTTCTATCTTTACATATCCATGAAATACCATGCCTTGGGATACATGCTTACATATAGAGATGAAAAAGGTAAAGAACATGTTATACTTTGAAACTTCCAAGATTTGTCACTATATCCTCAATCACAAAACTTACATCATCAAAAAATTTAGTCCACTCAAAACAATGCATTCTAAACCATATAATAATGATTGCATTACTAGATGACTCATAATTATGATTGAATTTTACCTAAAATTCATCCCTCGATGTCAATTAAGGAGAAATTAATTGATAACTATCTTATTAAAGCTCCCCTACCTACCAATCGACTACCTTGCAAACACTTCCCTAATGAGTTAATTAACACCCTCAATCATAATAACATTGCACTTAAAATGACCCTGTTCAATGATGGGTTCAAATGCTTGACAAGGGGGAAGAATCGAGATAGTCTTACTTCCCCCTTGGGACACTCTTATATTTTTATTATTCAAAATTAATTTTGAATGTACTAACAACATGGAAGAATACAAATCTCTTATCATGAGAATTTAAACCACTTGTCTTTCTAGGTGTACAAATTATTGACATCTATGATGATTCATAACTTTTCATTAATCAAATCAAAGGAATCTATCAATGTAAAAATGAGATCCTTCATAAATATAAAACCATTGTTGAAGACTTACTACAACTCTTTGACCATTATGAAATTCAAACCACCCCTCGATCATCTAACAAATTTGCAGACATGATGGCTTCTCTTGCTTCTCTCATTCCTCTATCACTAGAAGATTCCAAATTATTCATCATTGTACATAAACTTGATCAACCATCTTACACCAATACCAATCTTCCTACTCTCAATCATATATAAGATGATTCATCAGGAATATGGTGCACACAAACCTATGAGAACCTATCTAATAGAAAAATACCTCCCGATCTTTCCAAAAATGGTAAATTATCTTTCCAACAATGCACATCTCATTACATCATCGTAGGAGGTATCTTATACAAAACGAGATTTTATGGTCTCCTCCTTGGATGTATAAAAAATTCAGAGGCTCATATAGAAATCCAAGATGTCCATAATGACATATGAAATGTAAAATTCAATGGCTTGGTTATTGTTAAATGCATCCTACGCATGTGCTACTACTAGCCTAAACTTCATCGATATTATTGTGACTACGTTAAAAAGTGTATCAAATTTCAACAAAATTCCAACCTTACGTATGTTCCTAGCTATGTTATTCAACTATTCCAAGCCATCTGGCCTTTTTATCAATGGGGGCTTGACCTTATCAGCCTTATCAATCCTCACTCATCAAAATGACATGATTATATCATCATAACAGATGAATTCCTTAAAAAATAGGTAGAATTTATCCCCCTCATCTCTACTAAAGCTGATGAAATTATTGACTTCATCCATCATCACATTATCTATTTTTGGAATTCCTCACAAACTCATCATAGATAATGGTAAATAATTCAAAAATAAAAAGTAAAAAAATTAACAATGCTTATAACATCAAACTCATATTTTCTTCTCCTTATTATGCACAAGAAAATGGTAAAGTAAAATCCTATAATAAAACAATCAAAAAAATCCTAGTGAAGATAGTAAATCAAATTGGAAGGGATTTGCATCTCAAAATTCCCTTAACCTTGTGGTCTTATTGAAATAGATTTTGAAATAGTAGTGCCCCACACTTTTTTTTTGAAAAAAATAAAGATAAAATAATAATAATACATACAAAATTTGATATAAAATAACATAAAACTATGAGGTGGGTCGAAATAAAGAAGCTCTAAAATGAAAAAATTGTTGTTAGGGTTTTTTTCATGCTTTTGGCTTTTGGAAGGGGTGAAATTGGGGAGGGTGGCGGCATGGGAGACTTCAACCTGGTTCAACATCCTTCCAGCCACGCCAGACTGTTCAAACGTGGGCACTTTTCTTGTTGCAATGCGTGAGGGACAGGGAAATCTTCACCAGATGTTGCTATTACTAAAATTTTTTTGGAGGCGCCGCTTCTTTGTTTGAGCAAATAAAAATGAGACAGTGCTCATGGTGCACAATTTTTGCAGCATTCAGATGGCATGGGTTTCCTCAAGGGACAGCCACACTGTTTCACCACGCAGCAAACGGGTCTCCAACTTGTTCAGTTCTCTTTTGCCAACAATTTCTCAGCCTGTGTCAAAAAACCCGCGCCCAGACTGGTGTGACTCCTTCCAGCGCATGGAAGATAAGTTTTTTTGGTCAGATGTGTTAGTTGCAAGTGCCTTGGTAGATACATATGCCAAAATGTGGAAGCTTGCAAACTATTTGACTAAATGCAAGGAAGAAATGCGGTCCAGGGACTGCAATGATAGTGGGATATGCAAAAAATGGGTCTGTTAAAAAAAAGGCGCTGAACTGTTTATTGGAATGCCTTAAATAAATGTGGTCTCATAGAATGCTATGATTTGTAGGATGTGCAAAAAAATGATTTTGTTGAAAAGGCCTTGGAAACTTTCAAGAAAATGTAAAACCATATTCCAACCTTAGTTGTATTCTCCTTGTGTGTGTGCCTAAATGGGAGCTTTAAATCAGTATATGGACTGGTAGAAGTGCATACAAAATGTGGAAATAAACACAAGGCATGAGAGCTGTTTGACTAAAATGCCTGATAAAAATGTGGCCTGCTAGAAAGGAACGTGGTATTATAGACTGAATACATACAGTTTTGCTCAGAATAGTTTGTTAGTTCTGTATGTAAGTTGTGGATGTACAAACAAGTTGGTGCTCATAAGGATCGGTTGAGCTTGGATTCATTCATGGAGATATGTGTGCTCATAACCTACTATGGTGGGTGAAAGCCAAATTTCATAACCTTTGCAAGCATCCTAACTCCTTGTGCCGAGATGTGAATTTTGGAGCAAGATTGTCGTGTGGTGGACTTGTTGTTTGTATGTGTTCTAACTAGCTTGGGGCACCTCATACACTACATCATCGATTAACAGGATTTGTATGAAGTGGGTATGTTAAAAAGATTAGAAAATTTCAAGCAACCACTTATACTTGTTGGAAAAATTCAAGTGATCGGGAAGTTGGTGTGACATGGTGGAGGTTAGATCCAGGCTCATGAACCGGTTGGCGAAGTGCCCGAGCAAGATGTTGAACCAAAGCCTATGGCTTCGACCGACTTCGTTCTCCAGGCATGGTCCTTCTTCCCTTACCTCTCATAATTCTTGTGTTTTAGTTCTCTTTTGCAACTAAATAGAATTTTAAATTATTAGGATTCTTAAATGCAGTTAAATGTCTCTTCAACTCATTGCAAAACAATAAAGTGTCGTGTCGCAACTCTCGAAGCCATTATAACTCACCTACTTTAAAACATGAACTATCACCCTCGCTTCGAGATGATTTAGAAATCTCTTACCCTTCTTGACCGCTCCAATATCGTTTTGTTGACCAGACAAATTTGACTCTCCACTGATTAAGTTGACCTTCTCCTTGCTTAAAATAGTTAAATTTTGCATTTTTCGGAGACTCACTAAGTACCCTTCGCAACTCTGGAAACGAGATGTGAAGTTTCATTCGTGTACCTTGGTATATAAGGAGTCACCTTGATTTTTTGTTTGACCTGAAATGATCATATGAAATCCTTTTAATGCTCTTCTAGGAGCCCGGCTACATCGGTTTACAACAGTAGAGAGTTGTTAAAACTAGGAAGTTGGCTTTCGTTTGGGACCACCAATTGAAACCCGGAAAGAGAAATCACGTTCCGTCTTCGCTAACCTCTAGCGTTTATACTAGAAAACTGCATGGAACTTTCAGTATAGGAAAGAGAACCTTTCGAGATAGTTTGGCGAAGCCGTTTTGTAGGCCTCCGGTCACAGTTTGACGAGGTCAAACTGGTCCAATTTTGTCTTGTCGCTCCAGAAAACTTGTCGCCGTTTGAACATGGTTTTCTAGTTCTCCGTCCGTCGACTCTGACGAATTCTCCTTATATAGGGGAACTAGTAGGAAGAGTCTCGTTGTGTGCACATCTGTCAAATGTCGTTTTGGACACGGTTTTCTGGGCCACTCGAGCTAACTTTTGTCTCTTTACAACTGGGTGAACTACGACCAGTGGCCCTGGAAAACTAGCTGCCAAATGCAAACCGTGCGCTCTTTTTCAATTCCGTCAGTTGCTATGAATTCTTGGTATATCTGGGGACATGTAGAAAGTTAATCATGGAGTGTGTGCTCATCAGAAGATAACCTTTGGAAGCAGTTTCTTAGCCTCCGAGCCCTTTTTGAACATTTTGTAGCTAGTGAGAAAATGTAAGAATAGAAAGTTGCGGGACCTCGTAAGGTTGCCAAATCACCCTGAAAACGTTTAAACACACTTAAATAACTATTTAAAACACTATAATGAAACTTGTTGTGTGTATTAGAACTTTTGGCAAAATGATGTTTTCTCTCTCTTCCCTTCTCTTTCTCTCTCCCTGGTTTATAAAATGAAGAAAAATGAAATGCAATGGATACATGTTCTAGACTTATTTTATTTCGATTTCAAATTGTAATTATTGTCAGATGTAAATGGGAAACTGAAGAATGAAAATTATGATTGATTAGGGTGGATGCCATGCCAGCGAATTTTCGCTAATATCTTGCTCACGTGGGTTTTGCAGGATGGAAGAATGACATCTAAAAGGTGATGTGTAATTTAATTATTACTACTGTAATTTCTATAGGTCATTGTAAAATGAATAACTATCAAATGTAGTCTTTTGCTACAGAAAATCTATAATTGAGATTTGTTAACATGCATGATATGCTAGTTTAGGGATACTTAGGAAATGTGCATCTGATCACCGGTTCAGTTTGATTCTTAGTTGCGTATGGCAAAAAAAAAAAAAAAAAAAAAAGGGGGTTTGATTTATATAAAGTAAATTTGAAATTGAAGTTAATATACTGTGATACCTTCTCAGTATTTAATAAATGATTAAATTAATTATTGGGTTACCTTCTTACATTGCAAACACAATAAAGAGTTTTAATGGGAACACTCAACCCTTAATAAAATATTCGTGCATACTTGCCTGCATGTGTGACCCTTTGTACCATATAAGAAATTTAAGACCGTAGAACGAACTTAAACTTTACACTTGATGAGACCTCCTAGTTTAGGTAAATAAAACCCCTAGCTGGAGTTTACCGTCATAGTCATTAGGTTTAGTGACATTGTCGTGAACCCATATTTTAGGAATGACATGGTCCAACCTTATCCAGAGTATGCGGTTTCCTTCTAGTTTTGGTAATCGTGAGAAGAATGTCCTCTCTTCAGGTCCGACACCAGGCTGAGTGTTGAAGACCACCTTAGAAGTCACCTTATGAGTCCTTGTTCGAAGGAACGACTAAGCGGTGCAACCCTGGATTCTATCAAAATAACACCTTGGTATGTCCTTGAATGTGGTTTAGTATAATTTTGTCCACCTGCCTTAAACTCTTATATAGTTGAGGCGTAGATCATTGAGTGCATAATGGAAGAAACCAAACCTCAGCTGATTAGGAGGTGTCACTTGTGGTTCGTGTATGGTTTACAATTCTTCCGACCATATACCCCTTCAAGATGGTAGTCAAATACTTCTGTAACTCCTGATTACACAACAATGCTATGAACGAGACCATAGTGCGATGTATAAGCATATCCTAAGATGAGAACGAGATTGGAGATTAGGATTGAGGTCACTCATGAAGTCCTTAAAACTTAATTAAACATAATCATGTGTTGCAAAGAATATAAGTTACCTTGGTGCGACCAAACTTTGAGAAAACAAAGGATGTATATATATATAAATCTTATAGGAATTCAATAAGTTTTCAAATTATAATAACAATGGTAGGGAAATAAATATAGTGTGAATCGAGAAATATTTTTTGGTGAAAAGCTTCCCTGTATCTAAATCTCCATCAAATCCTTTGATTGCATTTTGGACATCAAGTCTCTTTCGCTTGAGTTGTAAGGGTAAAACTGTAGACATCTAATAAATGTTGGAGAAGAATATTTTTTTACATAATAATAAGATAATTAAGTACTTTGTATGCAATTTGATTTATGCCAAATATGTATGTCAGTTATGGAAATTTATATAAAGTATAAGAAGCCAACTTGAGAAGGTCGAATTGTATTTTCAACCATGGAATAAACTTAAGAAAATGTAGGTGGACAAACGAGAAAATTTATCCTTGCTCGTAATGTCCTTGGAATGTTAACTTTAACCAAAAATACATTTAAGGAAATGATGTGTTGTGGGTTTACCATTCCTGAAGCCATGTTCTTGTGGTTGTGTCTTTACTAGTAACCTTCCATTGGGAAAAGTGTAGCGTCAGCATGCCTACGTCGTTTTTGTGTGTCTATGTGAGTTGATGATTTTTGTGATTGTCGTATGCGAGTCAAGTTCTAGACTTGAAGCCCATGTTGTGTTGTGTGTAGTGAGTAATGTAAGTCAAAAAAAAAAATTATCCTGGTATTTTACTGTTGTATTTGTGTGTGTAAAGTGTGGGCACTACAGAAATTCTATAGGTGTTACACCCTTCTCATTAGTCTATGACACCAAAGTTATTCTTCCTCTTGAAGTAAAAATCCTATCACTACATGTGTCCCTCAAAGATTTCATCTTTGACAAGGATTATCATCAAGAGCATCTATCACAACTAGAATTATTAGATGAACATTGTCTAGCTACACTTTAACATATCAATTTATATCAAGAACACATCAAATGTGCCTATAACAAACACCTTAAATAATGTGACTTCAATGTTGATGATTTTGTTCTCAAAGAAAACCAACACGTCACTAACATGGAAAAGAGAAAATGTGGAATTTTTCTCCAAACTAGATTGGACCATACACTATCACTCATAAATATGGATCCAAGTCTTTTCATTTATCTTCCCTTGATGGTAAACCTGAAAAGTATCCTCTCAACGCACTACACTTGTGGTCGTTCTATTGTTAACCTATCAAATTATGAGACCTTAGTCAAACTATGATCTCCTCTTATTAGCTCACACACCCTATTACTCCCATAATGATATGGAATCACGTGTTATTTCATTATCATACCTCTCAAACACTTAAAATGGGCACCACAACTTTTCTCATAACATATTCCTCATGGAAAAGTTCCTTTCTCATGGCTAGGGAACCCTGCTATTATTACTAAACCATCCTTATATCTCATCCCGATCAAAATAATATGTGCGCGCGCGCATGCATGCTACAAGACGCGCGCTGCACGTGTAGCTCACACACTTATCTTATCCCCTTCTAATGGTTACCTAGGATACCCTCATCTCAAAAGTCACAAATATCTATGGGATGTATTTAATTAAAATATAGATTGATCCTTTAAATGACATATAGTAAAAATTAAATCATATCAAATAAAGTCATAGACCACTTCCTTAAAGGATATATACCATAAAAATAAATTAATATATATGGTAGAACACTCCTAGAATAATTTCTACCTAATCAAATTACATATCCAGAAAATGACTTCCCACATCGATCACTCATCCTATTAAAAAAATGGCTTCCTAAATCGATCATCCCTAATATTAAGAAAAAGAACATCATATCAAGAAATATTCCCACATCTATCAACATTTTCATCAAATGCCATCTTCTCACATCGATTAGCTTGTTCAAATACAAAGAGTTGGGTCGAGCCTAGGAGCCGTCATACGAACCCATTTTCCCATGCTCACTACATACACACTTTATCTATGTCAAAAGGATGAATATGA
This sequence comes from Taxus wallichiana var. yunnanensis, assembly GCA_018340775.1. NCBI lineage: Eukaryota > Viridiplantae > Streptophyta > Pinopsida > Cupressales > Taxaceae > Taxus > Taxus wallichiana. Next base: position 146,943,123 of record CM031239.1, on the reverse strand, counting down.
TGACCCCATCTCTATCTATGATCCTAGTATGACTAACCATTGTAATTTGTACATTAACATCTAGTATAGGGCCATATGTGTAGTATCATACATTTAAAATTAGTTTACCATCACACAATATGTATATCCAAGACAATAAAAATGTAAACATTTCATGTTATGCTCTTACCCATATATAATGCGTGAATCATACAACAAGATCATCACTTTTCATGACAACATTAAAATCATATTATAACATAGACATTTACAATATAAATCATACATTATAAATATTTCCATAACACATCATATCTTAACAAAATCACTATTCAAATCATCATCAAACACATCTATATCCATCACATTGCATAAAAATCACAAAATATAACTCAAAATGACAAAATCATATATATAAAAATGTTTGTACATCATCATGGGTCTCAAAAAACCCATGTATCAAAAATATATATCATCCAAAAATAGCTTCAAAAGAGCCTCATACATCAAAACCATATCTATACATCTACTAAGTAAACTAGATGTCCATCAAGTGAACACTCCCACTACTCCCTGGAGTAGCACACGGGCCTCTATCTAGTTCTCTTCTAGGACCTCCATCTAAACCTTGTTGTGGCTATATAACACTCGAAACAATACCCAATAGTGTTGCCTATATCCGTGTAAGATACAATGTGTAGCAAGGCTTATATGGTAACCTCCATCATACTATCTCATCATATTAACCAAGATCCTTGCACAACAAATGGTAGTTGACTAAATCCATACTACCAGTGACCACATCTTACCACTAGTGTGATATCTTACCACATGTAGCTTACCCCCTAGGATAAAATTACCTATCAATCCATAGGCCTTTCACAATAATGATTATCCAGTTGATACCCATCTTTTTTACCTTGACATGTATAAGTTATGCATGTATAGTGGTGACTTGATAACTCAACCCATCTCTCTTAGCTATCAATGTAGCTTTATTAACCTCTTAAAAATCCACTTTATCCTCCAAAATCATCACCCTATCCTCCTCATATCCACCCTCAACATCACCACCACCATCTGGATGTTCCACCTCTACATGGGATCACACTCGCCTCTTAACTCCTTCAAAATTTCCCTTACACCATGCAACAAAGTCCTTAGTCACATCGAAATAATCATACCCTATCAATACTCCCTATGCATCTAAGCTCACACTAACCCCCTCATCATATGCAATATCCACTTCCTTTTTAATATATGGAAATGGCATATCTATCTTTGCATCATCCCTCTTGTAGGCCACTACTACCTCCGACACATCCTGTACCAAACCAAATTTCCATATGAAATGGCCAAATATGATCAAATACCTCTCACCCTCACTCTTCCCCCACAACCACCTATCCTGTTGCATAGCTACCAACTTCCTCTCTATATCGGGTTATATTGGGAAACTATTATAAGGCCTCCAAATAACATCTCCACCTTGTAAACTCGGTTAGGAGCTTCATTTAGTATTCCTCCCCCAACGGGCCTTGTAGATACACAATATGATATCCACCTCATAAAACCTAATGTATATGAAAAATACACCCACCTAATCCATGGTGAGCTACTGTAATGTGCTTGTATGCCCAATACTCTATCAAAAAATACATCTACTCCAAACCTCTCGCCTCATGCTCTAGGACCACAATTCCTGTACACTTGTGCCATCCTACAAAGAACTCAATTTGTTTTATACTTTATCTAACCAAAAAAATCACACCATTATATATGTATCTAGGCCTAATGTCTTTATATATACATAACTTGTATAAAAGATAATAAGTTCCCACTTGCTCTTCTCGTGTGCTATACTACTAAGTAAGAATGTGTAATATGGTGAAATATCAATGAAGGATACCCATTCACCCAAAACATATGTTTTTAAATTTAATGATTATTTTATGTAAAGGAGTGAAATATTCATACCCCTTGTAAAATGATTAGAACTATGTCAATTAAGCCTAATATTATGCCAAAAACAGGTATCCATGATGAAAAATTAGAAACCAAATACAAATATAGTGTAACTTTTCCTATGGTAGGATCAAGAATGTTTTTAAGGTCATTCCCTTTTTGTACGATCTTGACCAATGTATTTTCTACAAAATTTTGATATCTATACAACTATTTGTGATCACTTTTCCCAATGAAAACTTATTTTGAAATTGGAATTCTACATGTAAGTGTATAATATACCTTGATACATTCCATCTATTTTGAGTCACAGTTTATAAAGAATTTAAGCATGTGTATCCAAATAATAGAGGTGTTCTCATGCACTATATGTCGGAGAAGATATAGTAGAATGTAGATTGTAGAATGCTATAGTGGTGGACACATTTGAGAACCCATTCCTATAGAATAAGTTATGAATGGTGTCAACCAGGGTGCACAAATATATAAATAAAATATATAAATAAAATTATCAATAGTGGTAATAGATACAATAATAACATTAGTATTAATAACATGTGTAATATAAATAATGTAGTGAAAAAAAGAAATCAAGTGAGAAAACTCGAGGCAATAAAATTTAAAATGGAGTCACATAAAAGTATAGATCCATAAACATGGGACACCTATAGTGTCACAAGATAATTAATAAAATTAAGATTCATACAATAGAAACAATGTCACACAAAAAAGGAATAGAGCCATAAACATGGGACACTTATGGTTTCACAAGACAAGAAAGGAATTGAGGCTGTATAAAGTGGATTAAAAAGTAGTAAGAACATATAACAATAAAATATGTGGTAGAAAATAGTAATGTCAAACAATGATAAGATTAATACAAGTAGTAATAAAGTACATGAAGTGATAAATGTCAATGTTATACAAGACACGTGTTAGTCCCATTAGTTTGAAAAATGACATTTACACTATATATCTAATAAAGGATAATGAGGATGTAGGAGGAAATATAATTTATAATAATAAAGCATGTATAGTGTTGAGTGATTCTCCTAAGAGAAGTAAAGTAAGGACCCAAATTAGCTCTCATTGGTGTGTAATGATCTAAATTTCCTAAGCCACTCTCAATATACCTCATGACGCATGTGTATAAAGAATAGAAAGGATATGATATAAATAAAATAATAATGATAAAAAAACATAGGTAATGTAAATTGAAAACAACTCAAGCTATGTATATAGGTCATGGTTTTTATTTTACAAATATATGAATGCTTTTTATTATTGAATATATCTATGTATAAGGAGATGGGTATCACAAGAAATTCTTGAGAAGATTCGGATCGGGGGAAAGACGAACCCAAAATGGTGGAGGTATAGGCCTTATATATGTATAAAAGGTAGAGGATTTATAACATGGTATAAATCTATAGAGGGATAGACCCATTAGAAATACTATGCATAGAAGGATTTGAGAAGTGTGATCATGTTAATAAGATTACTATGTTCGAAGTGATTACAAATGATTAATATTAATTTTAATCTATGTGTGAAACCCCTTATGATTGAATAATTAGTATATATCATGTGATGATTAGGGATGTAATTAATAGTATTAGCAAACATATTGGTAAATTAACCTTACCAAATTTTGCAGGGGAATATATAGTGATAGGAAACCAATTCTTGTAAAATAAGGAAGGTATATCCACATATGCCCATGATTATTAGAATATTTATTATACATCATATGCATTGATAGAATATCAACACAAAACTACTATACATAAGCATGCATCATAGACTTATGCAACTAGAACTAGTAAGGGAAAATCCCAATTTACACTATATATCTTGAGATCTTGGAAAAAAATTAGTTGACATGAGTAGGAATTTTATATTGATCAATACAAAAATCCATGTGTCCATCAAGGATAAGTAATGGATCATCACTATCAAAGAGAGAAATATAAACTTCATGCAAAGGATACTTGGTATATCAAATTGGTCATCATCTTAACTATCAGAATCCCAATTATTGACTCATCTATCATATTTTGAAAGAAAAATCCATATTGGTAACTTGGTACTATCATTAATATTTTTCTTCATATTACGTCCATTGGGAATGGAAATTATAGTGAAAAATGATTTTTACAAGATAACTTAGGATTAATATGATAGTTTCCTATGTTTATAGAGATGCATATCATCATCATCATCATTAATCATATTTAGAGCATCCCATCCATGTGTAGTAGGTGTCACCTTACTAGTAACTAGCACATGAATAATATCATTTGTATGTGTACTAGAATTCTTATCAAAATCGATATCATCATTTAGAACATAATTTGTCTCATTTTGGAGGAGTAGCTATATCTACATAATCCATTTTTGTGTTCCCCCTAATTGGGATTTTGTATGTTCTAAGTTATTTGAGGCCATGTGTAATATTTCATGATTAATTAGTATTGTTGTCATTTTTGTTTTCATAATAGTAGGGATTACATGCTCGTCCTCTTTGTGAGTAGAAGAATATTTTTGTATATTCAAAGGTGTGTCATTTAGTATCATAGTATGTTCGTTATAGATAGTTGTTAGATATTTTAGTACACATTGATACTTTAGGACTTTAGATGATTGTATAGAAAAATGTCATGTATTAAAGGAAATAATTCCATTACAATCAAATTATCGTATTCTTGTTATAAAACACATAAAGCACATGATGTTTGTTAATTTAATGACAATTTTAAAATAATTGACCTTAAAATTTTAAAGTTAAGAGTGGGGGTAGTAATGATTGGGTAAAAATGTAATTTAATAACTTATCAAAGTAAATCATACAATATATCACGTTGTTTATAATTATTATAAAATAAACGAGGTTCCTTCTATTGTAGTTTCCTTAGCATTTGATATTGATCATATGGAACAAACAAATTATTTCCATTGTGTAGGAATTTTACTTAACTTGTATGATAAAATTTATCATGCATTATATTTTATAACATTTATTTTCACTATCCTTAGAACTATATTGATCATGATGCATAGAGAGATTATTAACATGGGCATTAGAATAATCCTTTAGATACACTATGTTATCCTTGAGGGATTTTATTTCATTACTCATAACTTTAAATTGGCCTTGAAAATCATGTTGTAATGAATGAGTAGACTCTAATATATATTTGGAAACTATAAAAAGGAATGTAATTTTTGGAAACCAAGAGTTATTATAATTAATTAACTTCCAACATTAATGTTATAATATCATAATATAGTATTGGTTCTTTTAGTTAGTGATTAAAATTTTCTACAAGATTCAAAACATAAGGAGGAAGATGTACTTATCTATAAATGGATATAAAAGAGAGATTGGATGCATATATTATAGAATATGGGATTCAATAAACTAAAGATGCTTCATTTCCAAATTTATCATTGACAACTCTCATGGTGCAAGACCATAAAATTTAGTCAAGATATAGGATCTGGTCTTGAACCTATGGTACATTTTTGTACCCTCATTAAATGAGATATTTTAACTTTCTAGGTCCTTTTATGGTTTATAAATTTTCTTCGTTGTCAAAACATAGTTTTTCATAAAATTTAGATACCATATATAATCAACTAAATAACACCCTAAACATAAGTTAAAGACCCTATAATAATGTTAGTGTTTGGTTTTAAGTAAAATCCATGTACCTCATACATTAGCATTACTCCTAAGATGTCTCAAACCACATGTAGTTCTCTACCTAACATGTAACATTTATATGAATGCATCTAGTTGGAAACTTGAACCTCTTTAAACATGCTTGATATGATTGTGCTCTTGCTAATAGTTTGAAGTAAGGAACTTGATGTGTGTGGAATTGAGGGAAGCTAAACTCTTTGATGTGGTTATGTGATTAAAAAATTTAGTAGTGCTTGCACTAATAGATGTGCATAATATTTGGGAAGATTTAGGGAGCCTTGAGTTCCTTTTATGTGTGTGTTAATATAGTTCCATGTGAGTAAATGAGGTGATGCTAACTTTCTTATATAGGGTTCTAGCGGAAATTTATCATGATAAGGCCAACTGAGGAAGATGAAAAGACCTAAAATTATATTGCATCAAAAATAGAGTTGGAGGATGTTTTTGTGTAGGACCAGATTATACAACCTGACCAATCTATATGATTTTGGATAGGGATGTAGTCAATAAAATATGGAAGTTTCACAATAAAAGAAGAGTTTATGCACTAATATTATGTATTCATATTCATAACATTTTGACACATTAGTGTGTGGGAATAAAAAAATTAGAAAAGATATGCCATGATGTATGAGTATTAGTAGAATATTGGTATGTGTCTTAGCTAATAAGCATGGTTAGAATTAGTAGTGTCAAAGGGTAAATTTATAAATTTGAGTGTATACACATAACACAATGCTTAATGTAACCCATAAACCATGTCACAAAATAATGAATCACTATTTATGGATCAAATGTATTACACAATGATCTTCATACTACCTATAAGTTATAAATTATAATAATATAGTTTAATAGTTGATCACATTATATTTGGGATTCCATTAGGACATCACCCGTAACATAATGTTACAAAATAGTAATAATATATCACTAAAAATACACAATTTTACATGAACTGAAGTGATGCAAGAGAATCCTCCCTAATATGTACATAGGGCTTGTAAGCATCAATTTTGGCTTGTTTTTAGGGTCATGAGGTCAATAGGAGTCTTCTAGGAAGGTTAGTTTGGTCCAAGTCCTTTACAATTTTGAAATTTTGCTTTTCCCTCCAAAAGTGCAAAATTTCAAATTTGAAGGATTTTTGGCTTGAATTAGGAATATTAAGGTACTTTCTTATTCATTCATGGTTTCTCATTCTTGAGATATTATCTCTAAAGGAATAGAAATCATATTGCAAATATTTAGTGATCTTATACTTCTTAAACCTTGGGAAAGCTCATTTTTGTAAAGGGGTAGTATCCATGTGACTTGCTCATGAGATTATGGTAGTCAATTATGAACATAAACTCTACGAAAGGGAGATAAAATTAGGTTTTGTAACTATTTTTATCCATAATTCGAATGATCAAGTGATGTGAAGAAAGGAGAAATCCAAGGTTGAAGAAGGATTTTTTATTTTTGCAAACAAACTAGGAATGGTTTATTTTCTGATTTATGAAGTTGTGAAACTTGAATTATATGTATTTGATTAATGAATATCTGGTAAGAAATATTCATTTCCATTCATTCACATGTTTACTATTTTCTAGTATTGGTTGAAGAGCTGCTTTTAAGTATGTGACAGAGCATTTAAATGTATATTATGAGAATCTCATCAATAGGGACCTTTAAGGATGATAAGAAGTTTATAACACTATTATCAATATTTCATGCACATGTTTGTGCAATGTTTTCATTGTTTTTAGGGATACCTTTAAAAATTGAGACAAAGTGCATGAAGAGTATCATTAAAGCCAAAAGAAAAGTTTTAAATGAGTTTGTAAGAAGACAATTAGAAGGAAGGAACTTTGAATTGATATGGTAAGGTATTCATTTTTATCAAGTTCGATAGACTTTGAAAATGGTAAAGAATACCTAGTTATGATTCGATCCTTCTAAATGCTAAGGTACCCCGTTCTTGGGAAAAATAGTTAAAGATTGAAAAATTTGTCTAGATATGTGGGAAGAAGGGCCTTCCAGTTAAGTCCACGAGGATATAGAAGAATTAAGTAAACCTTTGATAAGAGAATTGAGTCATGGTGAAAGGAAGCGGATGGATTGAGGAAGTATTACCCTTCTTGGGTTTCTATGCACAAACCCTCACTCACCCAGTTTGTAAATAACTTAATTAGAAGATATATAAAAGTGGTTAGGCCCCTAAATTTGTAAGATATAATTTTGAGGTAATAAGGAAAATAACTTGACTAAATTTAACTCTAAAAATCTCATTCCCCTGTAATTCGTAACACTGTTGATACAAACTAGTAAGGAGGGTTAAAAACCTAAGGTTTAGTGTAATTCTATGGTTCCCAGAGGCTTACAGTGAATAAGACCATACAATTTACCATAAGGCATCTTGATGGTGATTAGAAGGTGATTTTTCAATTTTTTAATCCTCAATAAGTTCTCAAAAAAATTATATTTAGTGACAATCTATACTCGGACCAATAAGAGAAAGATAGAGACCTAATAAAGGGTCTAAAATACGATATTTGATAATTTTTTTCTAATATGGACCTAATGAAACATTTAACACATATTCAAAACTAAAATGGGTATCTAGAAGTATCATTATATTCTTTATTGAGTCTCTAAAACAAAAGAAAAAGGAGAAAAATAGTGATGGAAGGATTGGTAGGAGCTTAAGCAAAGTAGGAGAGTGAGAGAATAGAAAAGGAGATGAACCCTAAAATTGAACTCACACCTTAAGCTCCATAAAGTTTATTATAATGTGTAAACATTTTGTTTTGGGTTTTCTTAGATACCTCTAATCATGAAACCACCAATGAAATTCCCTTAAGAAGCTCTTTAAGACAATTTCGACAAAATTTAAGGTAATTTGATGATTCCTTCCTTATTGATTCAAGTTTAAGGTTAAATTATCCTTGATTAAGAATTTTTAGCAAGAATCAGGAGTTTTTGGAAAAAATACATGACTAAGGACAATTTGACACTTAAAGGAAATATTTTAGCCTAAGTAAATGTAAGTTCTTGACTTGAAAAGTATTGTTTTGGAGTGATTTGATGATTCTAACCTTGGTAATTGTTTGTAGTTGATCTATGCTTTGCATAATTTGGTATTAAAGTAGTAAAATAGATTTGAAAAAGTTGAGGGAAAGTTTGATACCGTGGAGGAAAGGAAAGAGAAGATAAGATGGTGCAAGTAAGAGCAGAGGGAAGGCCATCTTTGGAAGAGAATATGGATAGGATGATGGATGTTTTGATGAGAAGGTTGAATGATATAGAGGAAAATTAGAGAGTAATGAGGATGGAGATGAGTCTCATGCAGAGGAGAGAGACAAGTAATAGAGTGCAGTTTACAGTTAAGTGTTACAAGTGTCAAAATATGCAGGACATATGGCTTATGAATGTAATGAGATGAATGCAAGAATGAAAGAGATGGACATAGCTATTGATCATAATTTTCAAGACAAAGGTGAATCTATTTTATGCGAAGAGTAATTTTGAAACCAAGTAAAATGATGAATGAAGTAACTCAAAGAAGATGTTTATTCAAAATTGTATGTAAAGCTAAAGGAAAATGTTGTAATGTGGTCATTGATAGCAGGGATTATAGAGATTATTGTTTCTTTTGAGATGGTATAAAATATAGGATTAAAAACCATAATGCATCCTAACACATATTAGGTATGATGGATGTAGAAAGGACATCATATTTTGGTTAGGGAATGGTGTAAGGTAGAGTTTCAAATTGGAATATACATAGATAAAGTGTTGTGTGATATGGTTCCTATGAATTTCTTACATGTGTTATTGGGAAAACCTTGACAATATGATAATAAAGTAGTGCATGATGGCAAGAATAATACCTACACTTTTGTATATAAAATGGATTAATCCATACAATTTTACCCATTAAGGGAGAACAAGAGCCATAATAAGGATTGGTCATGATGTTATCAACAAATAAATATTTGATACAGATAAAAGAAGCATGTAAAGAGACAATTATGAGTATTGTTATGCCTTATGTATCAGATTTGACAATTTGATTGGGTGATGTTAATGCGGTATGAAGCAAGAAGCATATTTTTAGTTTTTAGTAGAACAAGAAAGAAAGAGAATGTAGGATCTTGTGAGATATTTGAGAACAAATAGAATTAGCCACAACAAGTGGTAAAATAGAGGTATAAAATAAGTGGGAAAGAGGTTGACAAGGTCTTAGAGTAGGCCTTAGAGTTGTTTTTACATCCTTGTGGTGATAAACATGGTGTAGTGCACAAATAAGCACTCAAAGAGAAGGGTGAAGAGAGAGCTAATGCAAATGATATAGTGAAACAAGAGAAAAGTGAAAGCAAGAGTAGAGAATTACATAGTGAAGTTCTTGAGAAACCAAAATAAGGACAAGTGAATGAATAATCAATACATGAATATGAAAGAGGTGATGAGAAGAGTTATAAAGAGACAAGTATAGTGAAGATGATGAATAAGGAAGATATGAAAGAGGATGAGAAAGAATGAGTTATAAGGAAGAAAGAAGGGGCATGTAAGCTTCCAAATTTTGATGCTAACATTATCTTGAGCTTTGAATGTGTAGATACGAATGATATAAAATAAGGTGTAGCTCATTTTCTAAGAAACATGAAGAAGAAACAATCTCATTTACAAAGTAAAGATAGCAATAACAATGTCAAATGAGGATCTACAACTTACAAAGAGAAAGAAGACCAATAAGAGATATTAAGAGCACAAATTTCAAGCAAGGTACAATAAGGTATAGAGTATGATAAATCATAGAGACGGTCGGGTCTAAATTTTTAAAAAATAGACTTGCAAGGTCGTACAGAATAAAAAAATAAGTGATAATGGAAGGGTTCATTTTAAGAGACCTCTTGGAAATCAAAGGTGGAAAATACCTGTGAATATCCCCGAACCAGTTTTACTCAAAGGAGAATTTTTTGGGGTTTGTGTGCAAATGTTTCACCTGACAAAAAGGCTACGATGCGAGCAGAGATTTTATAACACACAAAAATAAATATTTTGTCGTGTATCTGCATCCTCCACCCTCTGTCATGCATTAACACCACCCTTATGTCACATATCTGCAGCCTTTGCCCTCCTGTCGTGCATCAACACCACCCTCCTATCACGTGTCTGTAGCCTCCGCCCTCCTATCATGTGTCAATGAACTCTCCTTGTCACACGTCATTGGAACTTTTTGTCATGCATCTGAGAATAATACTTGTCACCTAGCTACAAATTTGATGAATATCTATAAAACTACACTTTGTGTACTGGCCTCTGTTGCTTTACAAGTTTATTGTACTTGATAATAGATATGCCCCCAGGTGGTATGAGTGAAGTAGAAGTGTTCTACCTAGAAAATAATCTAGGATTATATAGGGGATATATTTCAAGCATAGGTGAAGCCGACCCCTAAAAAAATTAAACTGTAATTTTTAGGCGAACAGTCACTAACCCATGCCAGAAAAATTGCCTTTTCAAATTTTCCTAAAATGGAATATTCACCATATTACGAATATTCTCCACTAAAATTATCCCTGGATAATGGTGAACAAGGAGATGGATGTCAATCAATATTTTCTATCTAATCTCTTCTTGAATGAGGCATGTACATGTTTAATAACTAGTATGGAGGAAGAACCATCAAGAAAAGATGATTTTTTCAAGTCAAAACCAATATATTCCAACCTTGAAAGTGAGAAGAAAGGAAAAAAGGAGGATGGTTAAGGAATTCTAATATTCATAAATGAATTTCATTTCATATAAATAGGGAACATGTGGATATTCTCAAATATGAGCACAAAGAGACTCAGAATAGTCCTAAAACTAATTTTTTTGGGAAAAAACTTATCAATGCAAGGATGAACAAGTTGGTGAACAATGTGGAGGATTTATTAAATAAATGGGAAGCATGACATTTAATAAATACACCTCTCAAGAGGATCATCATCAGATGGAAGAAAAGGAAGAAGAAAGAAACAAGTTTGTAAACACCGGTCATGGGAAAAATTCTCTTTCCCAGGATTACGATGCAAGAGAACCCTCCCTAATATGTTAATAGGGCTTGTAAGCATCAATTTTGGCATGTTTATAGGGTCATGAGGTTAATAAGATTATTCTAGGAAGGTCATTTTGGTCAAATTCCTTTACATTTTGAAAAACTCCTTTTCTCTCAAAAAGTGCAAAATTTCAAATTTGAAGGATTTTTGGCTTTAATTAGGAAGATTAAGGTACTTTCTTGTTCAAGCATGATTTCCCATACTTGAGATAGGATCCCTAAAGTAATAGAAGTCATATTGTGAATACTTAGTGATCTTATACTTATTAAACCCTTGGGAAAGGTCCTTTTTGTAAAGGGGTAGTCTCCATGTGACTTGCTCTTGAGACCACGAAGTCGATTATGAATAGTAATTCAAGGCAAGGGAGATAAAATGAGTTTTTTTAACTGTTTGTACCCATAATTTGAATGATCAATTGATGTGAAGAAAAAATAACTCTAAGATCAAAGAAAGAAGAAAAATTATTTGTAAACAACTTAGGAATGGTTTATTTTCTAAGTTATGAAGTTGTGAAACTTGCATTACATGTATTTGATTGAGGAATATCTGGTAATAAATACTCATTTCCATTCATGTATATGTTTAAAATATTCAAGTATTGGTTTAAGACATTCTTTGAAGTATTTGGTGGGAATTTAAATGTATAGTCTCGAGAATCTCATAAATGAGGAACTTTAAGGATGATAAGAATTTTATAACATTGTTCTAAACATTGTGTGCATGTTTTTGTGGAGTTTTTCTCTTTTTTTTTTGGGAATTCCTTTAAAAATTGAGATAGAATGCATGAAGAGTATCATTAGAGCCAAGATATAAGTTTTAAATGAGTTTGCAAGAAAATAATTCGAAGGAAGGATATTTGAATTGATATGGTAACTTATTCATCTATTATAAAATACTAATAGAACTTAACAATGGTAAAGAAGAGATAGTTATGATTAAGAACCTTCTAAATGCTAAGGTACCATGTTCATAGGAAAAATAGTTAGAGATTGAACCATTTCTCTAGATACTTGGGAAGAAGAGACTTACTGTTAAGTCCATAGGCTATATAAGCATGAAGTAAAAATCTAATAAAAGAATTGAGTCACAAAGAAAAGAAGTAGATGGTTTGAGGAAGTTTTACCCTTCTTGGCTTTCTATGCATAAACCCTCACTCATAGTTTATAAATAGCTTAATTGGAAGATATCTAAAAGTGGTTAAGCCCATAAATTTGTAAGACATCATTATGAGGGAATACATAAGGGAAATTGAATAAATTTTACTCCAAACAAACTCTCATTCCCATGCGATTCATAATAGTGCTGATACAAACTAGTAATTAGGGTTAAAATCCTAGGGTTTTGTGTAACTCTATGGTTATAAGGCTTACACAGTGAATTAGACCCTAAAATTTAAAACAAGGCATATTGAAGGTGAGAAGAAGGTGATTTTTCAAGTTTTAATCCTCAATAAGTTCTCAAAAAATTGTATTTAGTGACAATATATACTCAGACTAGTAAGAGAAAGATAGAGACCTAATAAGGGGTCTGAAACAAAAGATTTGACAATTTTTTTTACTAGGAAGGAACTGCTAAAACTTTTAATAATAGATGTAAATCCAAAATGGGTATCTAGAAATATTAGTAGATCCTTTATTAAGTCTCTAGAACAAAAGATAAGGTATAAAAATAGTGTTGGAAAGACTGGTAAGAGCTTAAGCAAGATAAGAAAGTGAGAGAGTAGAAAAGAGTTCTAGAAAAGGAGTAGAACCCTCAAATTGAACCCACACCTTAAGCTCTCTAAATAATATTGGAAGATGTAAATATTTTTTTCGTGTTGTCTCGGATACCTCTAATCAAGAAACCACCAATGAAATGCCCTTAAGAAGCTCTTTAAGACATTTTGGACAAAATTGAAGGTAATTTGATGATTCCTTCCTTATTGATTCAAGTTGAAGGTTGAATTAGCATTGAATAAGAATTTTTAATAGGAATCACGAGTGTTGTTGGAAAAAATAGATTATTAAGGACAATTTGACTTTTAAAGGAAGCATTTTAGCCTAAGTAAATGTGAGTTCTTGACTTGATAATTATTGTTTTGGAGTGATTTGATGATTCTAACCTTAGCAGTTGTTTTTAGTTGATTCATATCTCCATCATGAAGCTCAATTTCTTTAATTATTTAAATAGATGTTATACCCTACAATATAAAAAATATATTCATGGAATTATAGGGAATTCATTAATACAATATAATAGTCATAAAAATAAAAAATGTAACTAAGTTCATTGTCAATGAACATCAATCCCAACTATCATCCATGAGGATTTATTTCAATGTAAAAATATTATACCACAACCAAAGGGTGGATCAAAATGGGCCCTCCTTGGATTAGGATGCTAGGAGTAATCTCACACAAGTTTGGCAGCCATGTCAATAACAAAGAAAATTATCTCTCTCTCTCTCTCTCTCTCTCTTGGAAGAACAATGGATTGGGGGTGAATCAGTCCTACAATTTTTTTATTTCATTAATCAAACCATACATTCATGAATTAGATTGTCCATACATCATTCATAACCATGTGTGCTTATTAAGATATGCAACATCAATCACAAGAGCATGAAACAAAGTACACAACACAAGAACACCATATGTAAGTGGGAAATTCTAATGGGGAGAAAACCCACTGAAAATTTTATGATATTACACACAACAAAGTAATTTATTGAATCACCAACTTCACAAGGAGCACCAACCCCTAGTTTAGTAGAGCACCAACCCTACAAGGAGCACCAACCCCTAATTTAGTGAAGCACCCACTCCAAAAGGAGGATACAACCCCCTAGTATGATTACCAAGAACAAAATAAATCACCTTAATATGTTTTATCTCAGATATTTATGCTGCCACAACTGATGGAGATCACTAATTCAACTCACAAACCCTAGGTCTTCAATCTTGCTCTATCTTCTTCCTTCTCACCTTGTATTGCTTCTAATATCTTGCACACATGATCTCAATAATTCCTCAACCTATCATGCATCTGATCAGATCTCAAACTCTTCCATCATACCTACAATTCACTCACCTATGGTTCACACTTTTCACCCATGCAAGACTAGCTCTCAAAATGAGCTAAAACATCACTTTTATATGTTTTTCTTCTCTCCAACCCAAAGGATGTCGGTAAATAATGAAAAATTCAACCCATAAACCTTCATTAAATTCAAATAAAATCATTACAATAATCAAATATGACCCAACTATGCCCTCTGGCTAAAAACCTTATCACATGTGCCAAAAATGGCTCAAAACCCCATGGGCACAAAGATAAAAATTACTTTACTTAAAAACCATACATATTCATGACCCATAAACCCTTACACATGATTAAAATAAAATTTAACATTCATACATGGTCACAATTTATCTCAACTAATCAAATTATTTCATTTAATGGGCCCAATGCTCTTTGTATTTCTCAAAATTGTTGTTTCCTACACCCTTCAACACCATGGAAACTTCATTATGTCACCAAATCACTTATACTCAACCAAAATACTCCATGTGAAAAAGTTTTTTATTTTAAATAACCTATATAACACTCATAGGAAATTTATAATCCTTGAATCAACCACCTTCTCAAACCACAGCCACTTTTGTCTTCACCAAATCAACTTACCAAAAATGTTGTTTCCAAAGGTTAGCTCATAAAAACATTTATATGAACATTAAATACATATAAATGGATTCATTTGATTAAAAATTAATCTCTTTTAAAATTACAGGTGATATAAAGCATCACCCAATCCATATCATGCTTCAAATAACTTCAAACTTTCAGCAAAACACATTTTGTCCTACACTACCAAAAACCTTCCTATCCAAATAATGAACTAGAAATAGTATAAAATAAAATAATCATGAATTAAAAATTATATCAATATGAATAAATTTTAATTCTCTTTCCAACACATTTTTAATCATCTCAAAAATCCACCTGTAGCTCTGGATATGACTATTTTACTGAGCACTGCTTTTTAAGGCCTTAAAACTACCCTTTGACCAATCAACCTGAATGGACCTCAAGTAACTATGTACCTAAATTAACATGTCCTCAAATATCCATGGAAATTAATATAATCTCACATACATCACACAATGGAAATTTAGTTCATACCTCATTTGGAAAATTTCTCCTTAAATTGTAACTCTTGAGAAACTAGAATTTTCAAATGGGGACCACATATGGACAAATACTCAAACATAACTTTCTAGAAATATGGAAGAGTTTTCTACAACATAAAATCATAAATTTTTAAAAAGGAATCAAAACAGTTCTAATATACTCACTTTTATGCAAGTTACTCCTAGCTAGGGTTTAGCTAGGGTTTCAAACCACTTTACATTCTTAACAATCATTCATAAAAATGTGACAATAAAACCACCTAATTATTTTTTGAAATCTGAATAAATGATCGAATAATCTACCTTAAATATATCATGTCCCCATTCAAATCATATAATTCACAACCATCAGAAGGTCTAACTTTGCTTGAAAAATACATTGTAACTTACCCAGTTTCAACAAAACTTACATAACTTGAAAAATATAAAGAAGAATGACCTAAAATTTGGCCCAAATCACCATTAAAACATCCTATAACTTATAAAAGTCACCACATATCCCAAATGAATTTCAAACTCTCCATCCGATCTCATTTACATGTCTTAAACTATCTGTTTCTTACCTGTAGCTTCCTAAGGACCTCATAGAAGCATCAAACCATTTAATACTGACCTAAAACTCACCATAAACCTCAGTTACACTACCACTATGATACAATCATGCTCCAATAGGACTTATTAGGTTCAAATATCACTTTTTCATTTCATTCTATATGTTCCTAGGCTAGAAACAAGCCTAGAATGACCCGACTCAACCATGACACACCATGAATTGGCCATGCTAACACAATGCATCCCCGTGTATACTCATAACACATCATATGAACCATGTATAACCTCATATCAACCTTCAATCATCTTGGGATACCACAAATCATGATTGGACCGACTCAAACATGCTCCAGGACATTATGACAAATCAATAAACCACTTAATAAACATGCATGACATCTGAATGTAATCATATGGGGACTTATACAACATAATGAAACCTTTTTTCATAAATTTGGGTTGAAATAAATTAAAAAAATAACCCACTATGGATAACAATCTCCCTCTTTGTCATTGATGGAAACCATCAATCAAAAAAATTGATGGCAATCAATAAGACAAACACACTAACTGACCACAACTCCATGTTTTTATACTTCTCTCCCCTTTTACATCTATGAAAAAGGGTAAAATTACTCCACTATATGAAAATGACAACTCAAATCAATAAAGAATGAAAAAAATGCAAAAACTCACTTGTATGACCCAAAATCTCCCCCAGGGACTGCAATCTCCCTTCTTTATCTTATACAATAGAAAAAATGATCCATTGATCTTGATATGATCTCAAAATATCTCCCCCTCAACTGATAATCCTTCTTTTATCCTTCTATCATGTTATAAAATCTTCTTCTAGGTGTATTCATGCTCAAACTAACAAT
This sequence comes from Taxus wallichiana var. yunnanensis, assembly GCA_018340775.1. Lineage (NCBI taxonomy): Eukaryota > Viridiplantae > Streptophyta > Pinopsida > Cupressales > Taxaceae > Taxus > Taxus wallichiana. Next base: position 146,925,785 of record CM031239.1, on the reverse strand, counting down.
TTTTCCTCCAAAATTAGTATTTGCACACATTAGGGCTATGATCCATGAATGATAACTTTAGTATATCTAAAACAACCTTCACATAGCTCTAGAGGCCAAAATACACAATGCTACATAGCCTAATGGCTCCCTTGAACTTGAATTACCAAGAAATAACTAATAGTATAAAATTTTAACTCATACCTTGTTCACATTCCTTGTAGGAGGTCCAACATCTTTATCACTATCCTAAAATATTTTCTTAGTCATTTTGAATTCAAAAACATGCCATTTCACTGTTTTTTCAACCAATCTTACTCCACATGCTAGAGGTCTTACCAACACATTCTAAATACTTACTCGGGTTTTACTAAGCACTCATGACACTTAGATAGGTGTTTGAAATAGCTCCCCACCTCTCTGTCACCTTTCTCGACCTATGCATCTTATTCATACCCCATTTAGACCCATCATACTTCAAACTTCAATTACAAACAATTTTCAACGCATATATTGTGATCTTTGTCCCTTTCTTCATTCATCTTATGCACAATAGAGAATATCAACACTTTTGATCTACTTATGAGCTATTAATACCTTACTCATAGGTTAAACTCTAGTTGTACACCAAAGACTCACTCATAGAACTAACCATCCTTCTACAGCTAAAGTATTTTCACACATTTTGGACTTATATCTAGACAATTTTGTCACAAATTCACTATTAAATTGTACTTATCTTGATAATAGACTCATGACTTCTCTGTTTTTCAAGAATGAGCACATATTTTATGACTTTTGAGACTAATAGAATTTGACATTGCTTTAAGATGAAGGATCACACTAGGACTTATCAACATGATGTCTTCTAAGTCTAACTGATCATGCCAACACTCTTCATTCCTATACCTTATTCATAGTTTCTCTGATTTGAAAAACTTTGCAACATCTAAGAACATACCTTTTGTATCATTGCCAAAAAAATTCACTCTATTTTAGTACTTCTTAGTGTAAACCATCATAATGAACCCTTAAATACTTACTCAATCAAGGTTAGATTATTTCTTGAGTCTTCATGTAGAAAAAATCTTCTTCCTTTTAGATCAAGATATCTCGTGAACATGTGTCTTTGAATTTGATAGTCTAATATCTATCTTTTACCTTTAGAAACCTCTAATTCTCATATCATGTAACATCTTTCCTTTCTTCATCTTAAGATCCTAATGGTCATTTCACATATGTTTAACCAAAGTTTCCACTTCAATCTTGAATGTCAAAGAACTTAGTCATAATGATTTATTGCACTGTAACCCACATCTTCGATGACTTCCTTTTGTAGCATCTTAGGTCAAGAACTGTAGAAAAACATTTGTGGTATAATTTATTCCATACATTATTTCAAACTTGTGTAAGAACATATTCTAGAGGAAAGAATACATTCTCTTGAATGTGATACAATTGATTGCACTGAGAATCCTTCTAAACCCTTTAAGATGACAAGGCACTTGTAGAAGACAATTTCTTTCCAAATACTTACCATTTTACATGTACAATGAGCTTCCAATCTCATCATCCTTACAACATATAGTTTTCAATCATTCAAATCACCTTTATCCTTGATAAAACATTCTATTACTAGCTCAACACCTTTTAAGAACACAAAAACACCATGGATCAGTCTTGAACTAACACAAAATAAATTTCCTAAAGAACATATTAAATTAGTCCTTTCACGTGATCTTTTGAGCCTCTAGACATAGACCTAGAACTGATTTTATCCCTTTCTTGATATACCAAACACTAAACATCTTTTCCTTTATGCCTAAATATTTCCACAAAGGCCTAAATGGAATCATGAAGTTCATCTTTTAACCCTTATCACTTGATTAAAAACCATAAATTAGATGGTGAAACATATAAACCAAGCTCTCAAGCTTTACTCATGAATCAAGTTTCTCATGGAATTATCCAGATGCATTGAAACTAACCACATCCTTTTATCTAGTGGAATTTATATTCTTTAATCCTGAAGATACTCCCTTGAGCTTATCAATCATCCAATAGACATAAAAGTGCATACACAAGTATATTTCACATTAGATAATGACGTAATCATTCAAACCAATCTCATATGTGTAGAATAACCTATTTTAAGAACCATTATGATATCAAGAACCAAACATATCACATAGAATATCCTTTATACCTCTAGCTTCTTCTTTACACTATTCTAGAGAAAAAATTCAATCTTGTTGGAGAAACTTCTTGGAATCATTACACTATTCACTTGCAATGATTTCATACTAAGCACCATATGCATGCACTTACTGATCTTTGTAACATGCTTATAGCTTTGTCTTAACACTTGATCATAAACCAATGACAACCATCATTTAATATATTGATAACCCCTACATTAATGGATCCATTTGAACTTGACTGAAACAACATGATCGACCATGATGCAAAATTTCCTAACTGTATCATTTACATGACTCTCTAACAAGAAAGTACTTTGAATGTAAATAATCATGAAAGAATGAGTCACTCATAATGCAATATCTTCATATCTTCCAATGTTAAGACTTGAAACTTCTATTTTTCAAACATAAACTTGTTCTTGAGCATACATGATATCATTGACATCTTGTCATAGACCCGTGAAGACAAATTTTAATGACAATGGTCACTTGATCCTTCACAAAAATTCAACCTTATCTCCTCTAACCTATTTGAGTTTTTGAAGGCCTTAAAATTATTCAAATATATAGATAATTAATTATCTGTCTCAAAATGGACATTTAACCGACCTATAAGACCCTAACACCTTATTGCAAATTTCTTTACACTTTTTATACGAAATCATAGCCTTGAATTGAAATGCACTTAAGATCATCTTAACAAAGTGTGACAACAAAAATGCTTCTACTACAAACAATCTTAGACACAAATGGACTCTTAAATGATATTATAGGTTTGAAAACTTCAATGTACACACACAAAACAATGATATTGTTGTCATAACTTGTCATTAACCTTAAAAGGACTATATAAAATCCAAACTTAAGACTCTTATAAAAACTGAAGGGAACTCACACAAGATTATTCTTAGGACACCAAACTTGGGATCTTCATACATCTTGATAACAATATATCTCAAGATAGACCATACCTCATAATTTGCTAAAAAGTACTCATGACATGGATCAGACTAGCCCTCTTGACACATAGATCTCCAAGAAAAAAAAAGACTTATAAGCATGTAATACTTATCATAGACACAAAAACCCTTGAGGATACACACCTTGACCTCAAAATGGATAATAAAAAATCTTACATAGATTCTTACAAGTTTAAACCCTTTTAGACCATTCTCGGACCTTTAATGACAAGATTTAGATGTTTTATGTCAACCTTTTTGAAACATTCAGACCTTTAATGTAGATATTTTATTCAAGACACACCACCATGGACTGACATATCATGAAGACACAGACTCACACATTGACTCGAAAACGACATCATGAGACATTGCAGGATCGTGAACTCGGACCATATAAAGCAACATGATATTCATTAAGGATATAACATATTTTCACCGAGATTTGACCTTGAGAGACATTTAATGACCATGTACATACCATATACTCTTCTTTCTTGATGTCAATCATAATGCCTTCATGAGGTTTTTCTATCTTATTTATTCCACTTGTATTCAAACCTATGTCCACTTTGTTTGAACAATAATAGACACTCATATAATAGAACACCATACCCGACATGATAGAGGAGTATATTTTTGCCTTTAGGATCTCTTGAAAAGGATTTTTCCTCATTATCTTACTCAACCACACTAATTTTATTCTCATGTCTTGTCACATGAGCTAAATGGGATTCTTTGATCTCTTCATATAGCTTATTTTCATGAAAATATAATTATATCCTACATGAATTCCTTTAGTACCATCTCTTGGGTCATCCCCTACCTTTTTACCTTCAACATTTGGGAAATCTTTTTCTTTGATCTCTTCATGGATTAGCTTAATGTATAGGGCTTCTTGATTTGCATCTAACTCATCATCTATATATCTAGGATCTTTATCAAATTATTCTCTCTTCTTTTTGTAAACTCAAACATATCTGGAGCATCTTTATTCTCAACTTGTAGGGCATCCTTTTCTTCCTCTCTAGAGATGTTATCTTCTTCATTTCCATTTTTAGGGAATCTTATCTTGCAATCAACATATGAACCTATTTTTCCAACTTCATGAGACTTATCATCACATAAATTTGTAGGAGAAGGATTGCATACCTTATATATGGACTGCCATATGTCAAACCCTAGGGGTTTCAAGAAAACCCTCATTCTGATTAATGGATTCACTTGACCATCTTCCACTTTAGGGCCATCTTCTTCACATGAATTGCTCCTCAATTCTTCATAAATTTTAGGTCTAGATATTATTCCTCCATCTAGATCAAAATCCTCTTGACCTTTTCTCTTGTGGCTCTCAACTCCTTTCTTTCTTCTATAGCCATCTTGTGCTTCTAGGATCTCCTTCAAGTGGTGAAACTTGCTTCTCAAGGACCTTCTTTGATACCAATTATTGGAAGCACAATGGACTGAGGGGGATGAATCAATCCTATAAAAAAATTACTTCATTAATCAAACCATACATTCATGAATCATATTTTCCATATATCATTCATAACCATGTGTGTTTATTATGATATGCAACATCAATCACAAGAGCATGAAATAAATTACACAACACAAGAACACCATATGTAAGTGAAAAACCCTCATGGGGAAGAAAACCCACTGAAAATCTATTGATATTATACACAAAAAGTAATTTACTAAAACACCAACTTCACAAAGAGCACCAACCCTAAGTTTAGTAGAGCACCAGACCTAAAAAGAGCACCAACCCCTAATTTAGTGAAGCATCCACTCCACATGGAGGATACAACCCCCTAGGATTACCAAGCACTATCTCATCCATGTGAATATGTTTGATCTATAATATTTCTTCTTCCACAATTGATGAAGATCGTAAATTCAGCTCACAACCCCTAGGTATTCAATCTTACTCTATCTTCTTCCTTCTCGCTTTGTCTTACTTCTAATATCTTACACACATGATCTAAATAATTCCTAAACTGTTCATACATATGATAAGATCTAAAAATCTTCCCTCATACCTATAATTCACTCACCTATGGGTCACGGTTTTCACCCATTCAAGATTAGCTCTCAAAGTGAGCTAAAACATCACTTTTATATACTTTTATTCAAGGGAAAATTTTAAGGGTCCCTCCAAGAAAAATCCTAAGAAAATATTTGGTGAATTTGGGAAAATTAGATTTCGTAAGAATGGTGAATATCAAGACATCAAAAATCACTATCAAATCTTTGTTAGACGCGTAGCTTTTTATACGCTACCATCAAGAGGTATATTTTTATGCTACCAAAAGACACCATATAGTATGTCTGTCATCTGGTAGCATAAAAATGCTACCCGCTGAATATGCTATTGGTCATAAACATAAAAATGTTGTTTTCACTTTGGTAGCATTTTTTTGCTACCAGATGACAACATACTATATTGTTTCGACCAATAACATAAAATATGCTACCGAATGACTATATTCAAGTGAATTTTGTGAATTTATATTTTGTGGGAATGGAGAATTTACCCCTATAATTAAATTGTACCTAGAAAATTTTAGCTAACGGGTCCTATCTTGTACCTAAATATTCTCCAATTTCAAAATTTAAAAACCGAGAATATTCATGAATTAATGAATATTCGCTACTAAATTTTTCCCCGATTTTCTTCTCTCCAACTAAAAGGAAGTCCCTAACTCATGAAAAAATTGACCCATAAATATTCATTTCATTCAAATAAAATCATTATAACAGTCACATGTGACCAAGTAGTAGGTCATCCTGGCTAAAACCCTCATTACATGTGTCAAAATGGCTCAAACCCCCATGGGCACAAAGTTAAAAATTACCTTACATAAAACCATACATAGGCATGACCCATAAAAACTTAAATATGATTAAAATAACATTTAACACTCATATATGGTCTCAATTTATATCAACCAGTGAAATTATTTCATTTAATGGGGCCCGTGTTCTTTGTATTTCACAAAACTTTTGTTTCATACACCCTTCAGAACCATACAAACTTAATTATGCCACTAAATCATTTGAAATCAACCAACCTATGCCAAGTTACCACTTTTAGGAATTTCTAAAACATTTATAACACTTCTAAGTAAGTTATAAGCCTTGAATAAACAACTCCGCTCAAACCAGAGCTAGTTTTGTCTTTACCAAATCAACCTGCCAAAACATTTATTTCCAAAGGTTAGCTCATAAAAACATTTTTATGAACTTTCAAGACCTATAAATAGATTCATTAGATGCCACATTCATCCCTCTTCACATTATAGGTGATATCAATCATAACCTCATCCATTTCATGCTTAAAAAAATTCAAACTTTAAGCAAAACACATCTTATCCTGCATTGGAAAAAACCTTCCTATCCAATGAATGACCAAGAAACAATATCAAATAACATTATTATGAATAAAAATTATTTCAATCTAAACCCCTCTGAATTATCTTTCTAAAACAGTTTTATTCATCTCAAAAAATCCACTTGTAGCTCTAGATATGACCGTTTCTGAGTAATCTTGTTTTGTAAGGCCTCAAAACTACCCTTTGACCATCAACATGAATGGACCTCAATTGATCATGTGCCTGCATGAATTTTTAAAAAAAAATCCATGGACATTAATCATCTCACATACATCACACAATGGTAATTTATTTAATACCTCATTTGGAAAATTTCTCCTCAAATTGTAACTCTTCATAAACTAGCATTTTAGTGGCGCCCACATATGGCATGCTCAAACATACATTTATGGAAATGTGGATGAAAGGAATGATAAGAATATTTTTCCAAGCCGTGACCTTTGATGATAATATCACACCACATTATATTTGAAAAACAGAAGAGATAAAATATCGTAAATGGAAATCTATCATAATCCATAATGCTCAATACATTACAATATAATGACTTGAATTACTCAATAAAAATATGTACATATAGGAGGAGGGAAGTGAAACTACTACCTAAATCAATGGTGAATAACTCCCACTAACTGATCTTTGGTAGTTAAGTTAACTCTAGAAGACTAGTAAGCTAACTCCACATAACTAAGAAGCTAACTCAATACAACTAGTAAACTAACTCCACACAACTAGTACACCTAAGAAAGCTAACCCAACAAGTGTAGGCCTAACACAAGTGTAAGAATTATCCTAATAAATAAATAAAAAGATAAATAATAAACTACACTAATAGTGGAATATTCTTCTAAAACATCCAATCATAAATATTTCAAAAGGAATCAAAATAGTGTTGATATACTCACTTTTCTTCAAGCTTCTCTTAGCTAGGGTTTAGATGGGGTTTAAAACCAATTTTCCTTCTTAACGATCGTTCATAAAACATGATGATAAAACCACCTCTTTGTTTTTGTGAAAGATTCATAACTGACCTAATAAGATACCCCAAATATATTATGTACCCATGCAAAGAAACTTCAAACTTTCAACAAAACACATCCTAAGGTCTAACTTTTCTTGAAAAATACACTCATAACTTACCCAGTTTCAAAAAAACTTGCATAGTTTGAAAGATATTCAGCATAATGACCTAAAAATGGCATTAAGCACCATGAAAACATCCTATAACTTTTAAAACTCACCAAATATCCAAAATTCATCTCAAACTCTCCAGTCGATCTCATTTACATGTGTTAAACTACTTGTTTCTCACCTGTAGCTTACCATGGACCTCATAGAAACATAAAACCACTGAATACTGACATAAAAATCACCATAAACCTTAGGTGCACTATAACCATGTTTCTACCATGATATAATAGGATTGATTAGGTTCAAATCTCACTTCTCCACTTTATTCACCATGCTCCAGGGCTAGAAACAAGCCTCGAATGACTGACTCAACCATGACACACCATGAATTGACCATGTTGACACAATGTAAACCTATGTACACTCATAACACATCATACAAACCATGTATGACATCATATAAACCTTCACTCATCTTGGGAGACTACAAATCATGACTGGACCTACTCAAACATGCTTTAAGACACCATGAAAACTCAACAAACCACTTGATCAACATGCATGCCATCGTAATATCATCATATGGGGAATTATAGAACATTATGACACCCTTTTCCATTAATGGGGTTGAAATCAATGAAAAAATTAACCCACAATGGCCAACACTCTCCACATAATGCAAAATAGAACAATAATGTACACATTCAATCAACCACACATTTTTCTAGATATATCTAACCCATTTAATGGGAAAGAGAATAAAATATAAAAATATTCTAACATCTAAGGCCAAAAATGTTTGTTTTATTACGTATTTTACTATCAACCAAGCTAAAAATAACTACAACCTAAAACTAGTTAAACCCATGGGGAGAATGCTAATTTGCCTAATAAATGGAATTCCTTCTCAAAACTCCTAAAACCCAATGTCTTACAATTATTTCAAATACATTATCTAAAAATTCTTTAAAAATAAAATGGTGAGAAATCTCCCATACATCTTCCTTCCCATTTATCTCCACTGGTTTGTAATCACACACTTCATTTAACAATAGAAAAACATAGAGGATTTTCCAATGTCCTCAAAAATTCCCATGGGGAACTTAAGTCTATGTCTCATGAATTACTTCTCCACTTCCTCATTTTTCTCTAAGTGGTAACACCAAGTTCCTCCAAGAAAACATAGGAGTGAAACATTATGGTGGTAAACCATGCATAATGCCCTATATCAATCCAAGCATGAGATCCAAGATGGAATGGTGGCCTTGGGATGTTTGAATCCTCAAGTTCAACATAATGATGTATACATTTAGGATATATCTCCAAGGTAGTGGTTCATATATATATGTATGTATGTATGTATGTATGTATGTATGTAAATATGTATGTACATATGTATATATACATATGTGTGTGTGCGTGTACACACACACACACAAAGAGATATATGTATGTATTAAGAATTAAGTGGTTGGAATTGTTGATATGTATGTACATGGTTTAGTAATAATCTAATTTACTATAAATATTTGAGTGGGTCAAGTCTAATAACATTTATAATATTCAAGAAACTTTACTAAATTACTCAAATTATGAAAACAAACACAACATGAAGTGGTATGATCACAATGTGTTGATACAAGAGAGATATATGTAAGAGATATTGTAGTTATTAAAGTGGATTTTAGTTCTATGTAGGTTTCATATTATCATCATGCCTAGACTAGTGAATTTTATTTCCATTTATCATTTGCCTACTATATAAATGGTATCACCTGATATAATTAATGTAAATCAAATAACAATAAATAATTTAATGGTTATCATAATTTCAAAATCACAAGTAAATCTCATACCATTCCTCCAAGGCCCTCAAAATTAGATTGTTACTAAACCATGTACATACATATCAACATGTGTGTGTATACATATGTACATAACAATAGAAAAATCACATGATAATGCATCTTCTCCCATGATCATCTCATGAATAGAGCCAAACTATCTAGCTGAAATAGTAACATGCCTCTTGAAAATGGAGTAATTTATCATCAAACAATTAAAATCCAAAAGTGTTTCCCAATATGAAGTTGTTGAATAATTTATGTTAAATGTCTCAAAAGGTAGTATAGTATATCCTTCCCCCTTAATATGGAACAATTTTTGTGATAGAAATAAAAGGATGAGGTTGGTTCTCTGGGAAGAGTTGTTCATCTTCCCAAGTAGTAATTTTCTCACTCATTTGGTCCCATTAGACAAAAATTATATGCACACGTCTATTTTATAGTCTAATGTTGTAGTTTTCTATAACTTACACTAGGTCTAATTGCATTGTCTCCTATACTCCACATGGATATTTGAAAAATCTAAAACTTGGGAAGGCTTAGAGACATACTTTATAAACAAAGAGATATGAAACACACCATGAATATTAGAGAGAGAGGAGGGGGAGCCAACCTATAAGATACAAAGCTAATATTTCTCAATATTTTAAAATGTTCAGTAAACCTAGGAGCTAGCTTGGAGTAATTACCAATCCTAATAGACCTATTTTGAGGATGTGCCCTCAATAATACCCTACCACTATCTCAAATTCCTTATGATTTCTCTTTAGGTTAGCATTAAGTTGTTGTATATATGAGGATTACTTAAGCCTTTGTCTTATGAGATGATTTTTCTCAAAATATTATTTTAACATTGTCTATCCTTTGATGGATCTATTATAAATACCATCCCAACCGATAGGATTCCTATACCAAATCCCTTATAATGCTTTGAAAGGGGTCATATTTAGAGAAGAGAGACAATGTTGTTACATGAAAGTTCCACTAAGTGAAGATAATATGAGTCCCATTTTTATCTATACATAATATAATTTCTCTAAATATCCTTCAAAAATTAATTTAGTCTCTCATTATTCCCATTCATTTTTGTATGATAGGTGGAACTAACATTTAACTTGGAATCATTTGTAGTTGTCAATGTTTTCTATAACCAGAAATGAAAAGTGTATCTCTGTCGAGATGATTACCTTCATAATTACATGTAACTTGAAAACTTCCTTGTAAAACCTTTCATCTAATAATGGGGTATCATTCTTAATATTACCTAGAATAAAATCTAAAACCTTATTAATATTTTCCATAAAACAAGAATAGTGTAATGTTGATGATGTTTCAATAGAAATATTGATATAAAATCCATAGAAATGACATCTCATTTATCTTTATGGATTTCATGAGGATACATAATTCCTCCTGGATAGAATAATTCAATCTTAATTTATTGACATTCTAAATATTGAACAATAAAATTTCCTACTTCCTTAGACATTCTAGGCCAAAAATATGACCTTTACACATCTTGATTCATTTTAATAACTTAGCGGTGATAAAAATAAGGAATTTAATGAAATCCCTTCATGATTTTTTGTGTAATATTTCTGAAAATAAAACATAAGTTCTTCCTTTGTACTTTAGGATCCAATATTGGTTCACTTAGTATCCCATAAAACATGTTTCTATAGGATCGTGGACCAACTCCATACAACCTTATTGGTAGAAATCATATTGTTGTTACCACTCTAAAACTAAAGTTCTTAAATGATATCTAATTATAGAAATGAAAACAAGGTACAAATATTTTATGATTGCATCAACAACTCAGTTTTCTTTACCATTGATGTATGATATATCCATATAATGATCACTTAAAATTCTACCCATCTATATTTGTTCCCATTTAAATAATCATAAATATAAATATTATCTAAATGTTTTTATAATTTCTTATCTTATCTTGAATGGTTTTCCCATAATAAAACACCTCCACATTTTAAAACGATGCACAACCATAACTATCTCTAGATCATGAGGAAAATAATTCTTCTCGTGGTATTTCAATTTATTGGAATGATAGGATGGAAAGTTTCTGGTTTGATCCAAAATACTCCAAAACCATATAGGTAAGCATTATTTCAAACCTCAAATTCACCATTTGGGTTAGGAATGATCAATATTGGAGCTAAAGTTAACAATTCCTTGAGTTGTCAACATTTTTCCTCACACTTTAAGCTCCACTCAAAATTATTACCATTTCACTGAAGGGAGGTAATAGGGTTTTCAACCTTATAAAAATTGTTCAAAAAGCACCTATAAAACCAAATTAGTCCCATGAACATATGCACTTCATGTACATTTTTTAGGAGTGAATGATTTAATATTATTCGATGCATGCCAATTCCATTCCTTTATATGACATATCCTACATGGTGAACATATTATTGGAAGAAGGAACACTTGGATAAATTACCATATAACTTATGTTTTCTTATGTAATGAATCATTAAACCAAAACCTCTATGTGTTGGTGAAATATAAACATGAGGATCATATCATGCCACCATGTTTCTACAAATCCCAACCTCATGTTTGGTATACACCCGCACTACCATATGTGTGAGGTCTACTTCACGATATTTAGGCCCCCCATGGGCCTCAACTACATGGCATAACCAACTGAGTGGGATTCAAACATGGGTAGAGGATCTAATACCAAAATGAAACAAATTTTTACACCAAAACCTTGAGGCATTAGTGAAATCCACATAAAATAATCATATCATCCTACCACACTTATGTAGAGCCCAAAATTAGGCTAGATATTTTCTCACACTCCAATACATTCAATTAAAACTTCATTAATGTTTAGGTGCCCCATGAGCCTCAACTACATTGTGTAACCAACCGATTAGGATTCTAAAATGGGTGGCAGATTTGATACCAAATGTTAATATATATTAGATACAATAGTTTGTAAATATGAAGCGTATAATCAACATCAACACCATGCAAGAGATATTGGTTAGCCAAGATTCCCAAATATTCAATATATGCATAATAATACCCTTAAGGTAGGGAAACACCATACAATGCTCCTTAAGGAAGGAGTAATTCCATAATCTCCCAAGATGGGAATTCATGTCAAGGAAGACACCTCCAGTATACCTCTACCAAGTAAAAGAATCCATAAATACCTCATACAACATCTCATAATGATACACATATCCTTTATATAAGAATATATTACTCTTAATGAATGGGTAATACCTAATCCCAACGTAGGTCAACTCATTACCCCATATAACTAATTCATATGTGACCCCATATATTATAAACATATAATTAACTAAGGGGGAGGTGTGACGCATATTAGAATCTCCATAAACCCATATACATTATAATATCATATCCGAAGATACATAAAATTATGTCCTTCCTTGACATGGTTCATCCCCAAAACATGAGAATAATCCATATAGTGAGTGTTATTTAAATTATTGCACACTTATCACCATGATTGATCATCCAGCCACCCATATGATATATTAATGGGTGATACATCTCTAAAATTGGTTCCATAATCCCATGCACTACTTGGATTCAATCCTATCCATATTTTTTCCTCCTCGACATCCATGCATATCCATAATCATTATCCTTATGATTTCATGTCATAAAATTGTTTCTCCATTGATTCCATGTGTAGCCTTCGTGATTGCTACTCGATTCCCCTGCATGTATGTGTTGTGTGTGTATGTGTATTACTGCCCACATGTTCTAACATTCCTCCATGAATTTTTCCTCTCATGATAATATGATTGTCTATATGGTGTCACCTTAGTATCCTCAACCTTATCAATATTTTTCTTACCTTCATTTTTATTTTCCACCTTTTTGTTTGCTATTTATTTTTATATTTCATTGCTTTTTGCTTATGAATCATCCTTATTCCCTTCTTCACCATCTTTAAATTCATCCTTATGCTCCATCTTGACATTAATTTATTACTTCTTAAGTGATATCTTCCAAGGTGATCTTCTTTCTCTCATACCATATCTTCATGAATTTATTTTTCACGTCAATATTAATTTTTTCCAGGTCTTTAACCAAGGATATATAAAAACAATTTTTATATCATCCATATCTAAAGCATATAAATTTGAATTTAATTTTTTATTCATAAATAGCTTTAAATATTCAAAATTTTGAATTTTTTTACCATTCACTTGACCTTCCTTGATATTTTTTTCTTGAACATGTAGTTATTGAGAAATATACATATTGATGAAGTTATATTTGATGCTAGCGTTTATAGGAAAAATTATCTTTTTCCTTTGAATGCACCCTTCAAACTGAATTATTGAAGCTTCCCTCCTTAGAGATGCACTATCTAAACTCATATCTTGATCTAATATATATCCTTCTAAATCATGTGTAGCATCTTCAACATAAACATTTTCATCTTCGTTTTCAGATTTTTCTTATTCCTTACTATTATCCTTACAATCTACTTCCCTCCTCCTCTGATTCTTCTTGTGCGTCTCATCTATCTAAGAAAACTTTTTCCAATTCCTCGCAAGACTAATTATTCCTTTCCTTTTCTAATTCAAAAAACCAAATCATGCAAGCTCAATAATCCACCATTTCAAAATCCACATATTTAATGATGGAAAAAATATATTCTTAAATGTGTTCTACTATTCTCTAGCATCAAGTGTACCATCTCCACAAATTACTTCCATTACCATGATCCAAAAAAATATTTTTTTAATAATATTCCATTTTGATAAAAATTTGTCCTATCTGTTTTAGCTAGAGGTCGGGCAAAAATCGGAAAATATAAAACCCAAATCCCGATTATTATTTTGAGAGATTTTTAAAAATGTCAAAAAAATCTGAAAATTTTCCTAATATTATGACATATGGATCACAATTTAGGAAAACCATAAAACTACAATAAATCTCGTGAAATATATGAAAATTTGAGGATTATTTTATGAAATAAATAACCAACACCACCAAAACTTTCACTAAAAATCTTTTCAACATTTGGAAGATATAATCAAAGCATTTAAATTAGGGTTTAGCCCTAAAAATTAAATGTTTTTCAAAAAGAAAATCAAAAATATATGAGATTTTTAGGTTATAATCCTTGAATTACTTCTCCAATTAACATAAAAATTTCTAAAAAAATTCAATATCTAGATATAGGAGAATCATTGAAGTTAGGGTTTCATCCAATAAATTTCCCAGTTGATTCTTGGATACCAAATGTAATGAACTATTACACAAAAACCTCACGAAATTAGTGAATCCATATATCAAAATCACAACATCCCACCACACTTGTCCAAATACCGAACTTTGGTTGGTTCTATGCCCACACTTCCATACATGTGAGCCCCACTTTACCAAGGTTTAGGTACCTCATAGGCCCTAGTTACACAACATAACCAGCTAAGTGGGATTCGTATTGGCCATTATGTGTTTGTGTTATCATTGATGTTAAGTCCATTGATTGAAAATGGTGTCATGAGGTCTTATCGGTTTGTACGAGGTGTCATTAAATGTCAACCATGAAGGATGATTAGTAGTCTCCAAGTTTGGTGAAGTCTTATGAGGTCCTATTGCATGGTATAGTGATCTGATTCATATTTTGTGTTTTCCCAAGTTGATTGAAGGTTCTCATAAGGTATTTCATGGTCCTTGGGAAGAAAACAAGTGTGAATCGTGTAGGATAAGACAAGAAATTCTTAGTGGCTAGAGAGTTTGAGAGATATTTGGCATAGATGGTGAGTATGGAAAGTTAGAGGATGTTGTCATGATGATTCATGACAAGTTTTAGGTCAAAGGGAAGAAGACTTTGCAAGATAAATTAGTTTTGGAAAAACCAAGTATTTTAGAATGAGGATTTGAAGCAAAAGTTGAGCTTCTGATGCTCTTTGTGAGATGTGTTCTTTTCATGGATATTTATCTTTGGCATATATTTTCACGTCAGTTATCAATATTTTCAAAAAATAATGAGGTGGTTTGATGGTCATGTTTTTTATGAACGATTGTTAATAGTAAAAGTTGCTTTGAAATCCTAGCTAAAGCTAGCTAAAAGTGACTTGGAGAAAGAGAGGTATATTGAGTATATTTTGATTAATTTTTCAAAAGTGATGATTGGATGTTCTAGAGGACTCTTCCATGTTTCTATAAAGGTGTATTAGAGCATGTGACTATATGTGAGCCCCACTTGAAAATTATTGTTTCTAAAGAAGTTCAGTTTAAGGAAAAGTTGTTCAAAGAATGTGATAAATAAATTGATATTATTTTTATCCCTCGATATTTTATAAATTTCCATGATAGTTTTAGATCAAGGTTGATCATATAAATAGAAAAGTGTTCCCTCTTTATGAAGACTATTTTTGGGGCAATTTGGAGAAGTATGTGGTAAAAATATAATTATAGAAGCTACTGGGAGGATTTTGTGATGATATTTTTGTGATCATAGTTCAAATATTTTTACATTGGTATATCAAAAATGTGTTTTTGATATGGTACGAAGAATTTATGACCTGTTCTTTGAGGGTCAACTATGGGGATGCTTGGTCTATCGGGATCTCAAGTAGCTTCATGAGGTATGGTGATAATTTTGAGTTTTTCATGATTAGTGAAGGTTGATGAGTTATTGGAAATAATATATAAGATTTTATCATACTTTTTTTAAGCTTGGAAGTGATTTTTAGGTGATGGAACAAGTTGATCTCAAGCTTAGTTCTTGATTCCTAGAAGGTTAAAGGAGAAGTTATAGAGATGGACCTATTTGAAAGCCTTCCACTTTGAGTTGGAAATAAATGTAAGGTGTTATGTAAAGAGGGTTTGTATGGATTTTCATTGGTGTATGTCTTGTCTCATGATGATGAAGTTTTATGTTTCATCTAGCTTAATTTGTGAAGAAGAAGGATTTCTTTTTTTTTTTTCAAGAGAGGATTTATCAAGTTTGAAAGAATGAGGAAAATAAGGCATAAGATGGATGTTTTGATGATTTCTATCCATTGGAAAATGAATACAGATGCAATATGTTCTTATTTAAGGAATGTAGGTCTTGAAAGTGGCAAAAATTGAAAAACAATTCAGTTTGTTAAACTACTTTCTAGGCAGTTCAATTTGGTGAAGAGGAAAATATGTGTGGTTTTCACATATGGATGTTTCATGAGCTCTAGCATACATGCATGTGATCTAAATTTCATGAATATTCCATTGATTTGTTACATGCCATATTTTATATGTTTTGGTATATTATTGAGGTCCAAAGGTGAAGACATGGTCTTGGAAACAACTGTTTGGTGAAGGATATGAGCCTTCTTAAGTGCGTTTTGAATAATTTTATCGAGATAAAAATAATTAATGAAAATGGATGATTTTTATATGTTATATTTCACATGTATGAGTAATTTTTAAGCTTTAATAATCATGGTTTTTGTTTTTATTGTTTTAGCTCATGCAGGTGATGGAGTTTTGAATTAGTTTTGTGTGTGTTTGGTGTATTTGGGCATGACCGACCTAAATGGCCCAATATGAATGTTTTAATAAATGTATTTTTTTTTTTTTAAAGATTTGTTGTTCAAAATAAATGTTTAGGACCTACCTCCTTTTTTATGAAATGAAATGCATATAAAAGTGAGTTTAGAGTTTAATTTTGAACTAGTTCATTAAGAGCAAAAAATGTGACTTGCTTGAGAGTGTGAAGGGGATTCTAATGCATTAATTAAGATATGAGGATTATAGAAAATATCTTATAAATGTTAGAGAGAATGTATGCAAGTATTGAAGCCAAGATAAGCCATGAAATAAGAAGAAAGAGAGAGTTGAAGGAATGAAGGTTTGAAACAAGAGTGTGAGCTGAATTTGTGATCTCCATCAATTTTGGCAGCAAAAATTCCAGATATCTTCATCTTAAGATGGTGGAGTTTGTATTTTATCATCTTATGGTATTGTATCCTCCTTTTGGAGTTGGTGATTCACTAAATTATGGGTTGGTGCTCCTTGTAGGGTTGGTGATCTACTAAACTAGGGGTTGATGCTCCTTGTAAAGTTGGTGTTTCACTAAATTTATTTACTTTGTGTAATATAAGAAAAACTTTAGTGTTTTTCTTCCACTTTAGGGATTCTCAATTATATATGATGTTCATATGTCTTCTTCTTTCTTTCATGTTGTTTTGAATGCTTAATACACACGTAATGTGCATATATGGTTACGAATATTAAATAGATGGATGAAATTAAGAATGTATATGATGGTAAATGAATTGAATTTTTATTAGGAATGATTCACTTCCCTCTCAATCCATTGTGATTCTAAAAATAGTATCAAATAGGGTCCTTGAGAAGCAAGTTTAGGAACTTGAAGGAGATCATAATGAAGCACAAAAAATTTGTAAGTCTTAAGATATTGTGACTACTTTAATAACAAAGTATGATTTTACTGAGTTAGTTATTGATAGTCTTCAAGATTAGATCAATTTCATAGAGATAGAGCATGTTCAAGCCATCGAGGGTTTGGAATATCAAGTGGAGACTGTGTCTAAATACCTAAAGGATAAATAATACACTTGTTCTAGGTATGAAGAGAGGATGAAAAATTTGAATCTAATTTATAATATGATTCCAATAGGTTGAAGATGTATGGAAAGTTAGAGAATAGTTATAAAACTATTAATGGGATCTTAGAGAGCCAAAGAGTGTCTAGTGAAAAACATGTATAGGGTTCAAAGGAGAACATGTGAAGAATGATGGTGAAGCTGGACCGAGTTCTCAATTTGATGAGAAGGTGACCAAGAAGGATGATTTGAGAAGGTCTAACCCTATTAGACAACCTAATGCTATGAGGTATGGTTCTTCATTCAATGGATATTTCTACTCTTGTAATGATTTTGGTCATAGGGCTAGAGATTGCAAAATAATGTTCTATAGGAAATTTTAAAGTATCTTCAAGGGTGATTGCCACTCTTGTTGTGAATATGGTCACAAGGCCAAGGATTGTGGCTGGAATTTGAGTGTATATGAGCTAAGAGGAAAGAAAGATGGCATTTTTGTGTCACAAATTCCACAACCTAGGTCATATTACAAGATATTTTCACCAAATAGAATCTTCATGGTATACTAACATGTCTCAAGAATCTAAAAGGAAAGAAAATAAATAGTTCAAAAAGAAAATCAATCCTAAAAATGATGATGAGGTAGTCGGGTTTTTTCTTATGGTCAATAAGGATGTTGTTCAAGCCAAAGAGGTCAATAAAATTGATTCTCAGTCTGAAATGCACACCATGAAGCCTAATCCACTGATGTTTGTCAAAGAGGGTTCTAGTACCATCATGATGAAATATAAGTTCCTCAAGCCCAAATCAGGTATAGGAAATATGCTTGCTCTAGTTGAAGAAGATCAAATGTTTTTATCTGTAGTTCAAACTCCAATTCACAAGAAGTTGAAAATGTTAGGAGTGTGTGATACTTTAAGAGATATAAGGTATGTGAAGTGACATATCCATGTGTTTTGTGTTATTTTCATTATCAAGTGTCTGTGTTTTTAAAATATGCATAATCAAGGTCTAGGATATTGTCAAGTAGTGTATCAAAGGATGTTCTTTCAATCGAGTTTAAGGTCAATACTTTGCACAATAATCAAGTTTATAGGCTCTGTGAAGAACATCCTGAACATGTTAGTATGTGTGTGTTCCTATAAGTTTCTTGTCAAATTATTGTCTTAATCAAGTCAAGGGTTTGATTTCAAAGGTAGAATATAATTTTTTATTACTCAAAAGATGTGTCATGTCTATCACATGTCTTGATTTCTATCTATACCTATTGAGTATCATTTAAGCATGTAGGAGTGAAGTCAATGATAAAGAAGCATGATTTATTATTTTGACAAGAAATACAATATAAGATTTATATATGAGTCTCATGATTTTTATGGTCTTGTACCTAAGTTTTTGTTTCATATCAAGTATGTTGTGATTTCAAAAATATTATATATGTTTGTGTAATAGATCAATGATTCAAAACTATCAAGTATGTTCCATATCATGAGTGATTGTGTATTTCTCATTTTTAAGGTGTAAAATATTTTCTTTAAGAAGGTTGTTAGCATAGGCTCATTTAGAGAAGTTGAAGTATTCAAGATAAGGAAATACTACAGGGTTTCAATATCTATGAATAATGATGATAATACCTCTTAAAAGAAAATTTGTAAATTACCTCAAAGAGGTTCTAATAATAGTATGAAAATGTGTTCATTGTGTCTAGTAGTAGTGGTATATTCATTTAGAGGGGTTATGTCTAGGTATAGTATAAAGGGGTATGAAACAAGGATTGACAGATTTGACCAAGGCTTGAAGATCTATGAAAATCCTTATAGGTGTCAAGAAGTTGTGATTTCAGGATAAGATGGACTCAAAGAGGCCTGAATGCCAAGTGATAAGGTATAAAGATTGTGCTCTGAGTTTAACATCTAGATGACATAATTAGTTGATGATCCATATACTTTTGATAGAAGGCTTGAACAAAGTAGTGTGGAATAAGGATGGTCATTAACTAAGGATAATGGGAGAATTTTTAGTATGAGAACATGAAATATGATCAATATTAAAGGAATGAAGTTAATCTACAGAGGTCTTAACAGTTGTAAATAGTGTCTTAGTGTCTTATTTTATGGTTTAGTGTATGATGATCCTTGACAGATATTTGTAACAAGCATGAACAGTCTGAAATCTAGAAAGAACTCCTTTAAGAACCATCTACAAGGGCTAGTAGATGTGTAAAGTTGTTTGAAGACCTAGACAAATTAAGATCACTCTTGTGGTGTTGATAAATTGAGAAGGAAAGGAAGTTAAAAGTATGCAAAAGTATAAATCTTTAAGGATGTTAAGGTGGTTAGTTATTCATGTTCCATTATCCAAGTCCGATTTTGGTTGAATAAAGGGACTATAGAGGTACTTTCTAAGTGTATTTTGGATTGTCAAGAGCTCAAATGATGATTATCCATTCTAGAATCATATTTTAGAAGCCCTTAGTTTGATTTTTCATCTTGAATTTATGCGAAGGTTGTATTGAGGATCAAGATCAAATAAGTGTGATTGTAGCGTATAAATACTGGAAAAGAGAGAACCTACATGTCTAGGATTGTCATGAATTCTAGAAGCTTATAACAAAGTTCAAGATGGTATTAAGTTTGAAATTCCAAATTACTACAAGTATGTGTTCTAGCAGTTCAAGAACTAAAGATAGTGTCTCGGAGATTAAATACCAAAGCCAAGTTTTATATTCATTACAAAGTATGTTAAACCTATACATGAAGTTCTTGGAATTAGAAGGTAGATATAAAGAAAAATGAAGAGGACTACTTGAGTAAGGAGGAAGTGTAACCTTCGAGGGATTTTGAGGAACTACAATGGTATTCGAGGTTCATTGCACGGTATATAAAGCATGAAGAATCTATGTTATGAAGGAATAGTTTAAAACAAAATGTAGTTGATGAAGACTACAAAATGATTCTCTGAGTGTGCTCCAAAAGAGGTTGGTGGTAGCATTATATCTATATATAATTCAAGGTTACGGGAGTAAAGGTGAGTAAGTCAATGTTACAAGTTATTTGGAGGAGCATGGTTGTTGCTAAAGCTTGAAAAGTTTGTTAATAGATAAATAATAGTTTAAACTTGTATATTGAGTGTATGTGCACTTGCTATGATTTCTATGTTTACCTTTAAAATACACGAGTGGTTGGTAATCCTTCAAAGGAATGTAATGTGCTATTAATGATCATAATTTGTGTCTAATATTTGGCATTTCCTTATGCAAGGAAATATTTTTTTCAAAAATATTTTAGTACATAGTATTAACATGAAGGAATGTAAAACCTCAAAAATTAGGAAAATGTATTTGATGATTAATCCATTGAAGATTAAGCAAAGTAAGTCAAGAATGAAGATTTAGTTGGTTGAGGTATAATTGACTATATCTTTATCGATAAGGTCAAATGACACAAAATAAAACCTATGCATAGTCAAGGCAATGTAGAGTGAGGTACATAGTGCATTATCACAAGACCAAGTACATGAAGAAATAATAGAGCTCTAAGGTGAAAATGTCACTGACAATAACCAAGTACATGATGTATAGAAATTTTTTTAGGTCCCTAAAGCATGAGTAAATGATGAAAAGGAAGTTATCAAGGTTATCACGTCTAAATCTTGTAATTTGAGTACTATGACAACTATCTACTAGGTCTGTGAAAGAGCATGGTGAATCGTGAAGAAGTTTAATAGTTTATACTATTGTTAAATGGTCATTTTGCACTAAAATGTGTTGTTGCAGCGCTAGGATAGAATAAAATATTGATCAAGAAGCTAAGAAAAATTTCGATAAATCGATGTGTAGACTATAAAAAGAGAGAAAAAGTGTGAAGGTACAGGTTTGAGAAGAATTTCAGAGACAGGGGAGCTTGATTTACTTCTCTATTAGGTATATCACATGTCTAAAAGGAGTCAAGAAGCTTATAAGGTAGAATTAATAATGGTTTTATAATAATCCTCAAAGGTAAACAAGTTGTTGACTCAAACAAGTATGAGACCATACTAAGAAGGTAATACACACTAAAATATTAGTTCAGGGAAAAGGAGCTTGTGTTGCTTCATCTACATCACTTGAAGGCAAGGTAAGATATTGAAATCTTGTGTTTATAGTTAGAGGGAGGTAGTATCTTCCCAAGGGAGCCTCTTGGTGGTTTTTCATGAAATTGGGATACTCTTAAGGGAATGATAAGTTTTATCATTTTACTCTAAATATGTCATTTAGGGCTCCTAGTCCTAAAATTGGATATGTTAAGGTTGAAAGTGAAACTTGAGTTTTTGTGCTTTAACAAGACCTATAAAGAGATGTATGTCAAGGATGAAGTAAAAATAAGAGGATGTAATTTTAGGGGATCAGGTCCATGAATCTTCATTTTCTATTGTTGAGGTCACAAGAAAGAGTGTTCAGTCCCATGGGGAGCTATTTGAGTCAAGTAAGTCATTTTTGCATTGTTGTCATTATTTCTAGTCTTGTGTTGTCATATTTCCATGTCTAGTCATTATTGTATATTTTTTCATAAATGTAAAAGGGGGAGAGAAGCATCAGAACATAGAAATGAAGTCATTTAGTGTGTGTTTAATTAATGGTTTCCATAAATGTTTATGAATGTATTTTCCACCAATGACAAAGGGGGAGATTATTGGCCATTATGTGTTTGTGTTTTCATTGATTTCAAGTCCATTGATGGAAAAGGGTGTTATGAGGTCTTATGATTCTTGATTATGTGTTATTCAATGTCAAACATGAAGGTTGATTAGTAGTTTTCAAGTTTGGTGAAGTCCTATGAGGTCATAACATATAGTCTAGTGAGTTGAGTCATAGTTTGAGTTCTCCCAAGCTGATTGAAGGTTTTCATAAGGTATTTCATGGTCCTTGGGAAGAAAGTGAGTGATAATTAGGAGAGATAACATAGGTAAGTCTTAGTGGATAGATTTTTTAAATATATTTTGGCTAGATGGTGAGTATGAACAGTTATAGGATGTTTTCATGATGCTTCACGACAAGTTTTAGGTCAAATTGAATAATATTTTGTAAGATATATTAGTTTTGGAAAAATAAAGTTTTCTAGAATGAAGATTTGAAGAAAAATTGACCTTCTGATGATATTTGTGATTTGTGTGATTTACATGGGGACCTAAGATATTTGGCATAGTGTTTTGGGTCAGTTATGAATATTTCCCAAAACTAATGAGGTGGTTTAATGGTCACATTTTTATGAACGACCGTTAAGAAGAAAAGTTTCTTTGAAACTCTAGTTAAACCCTAGCTAAAAGTAACTTGGAGAAAAAGAGTTATATTGAGTTTGTTTTGGTTGATTTTTAAAAAGTGATGATTGAATGTTGTATAGTAATCTTCCATATTTCTAGAAAGTATTATTAGAGCATGTGACTGTATGTGGGCCCCACTTGAAAATTATTATTTTTGAAGAAGTTTAGTTCGAGGAAAAGTTATCCAAAGAAAGTTATATATAAATTGACAATTTTTTTAGCCCTATGTAGGTTTTCTATGTGTCCTAATAGTTCCAAATCATGGTTAAACCTATAAATTGAAAAGTGTTCCGTATTTATCAAGACTAGCTTTTGGGGCGAGTTTAGAGTAGTCTATGGTAAATATTGAATTTTAGAAGATACATGAGGAGTTAGGACTCCATTCAAGTTTTTAATCCTCTTTTATATTTATTTACATTGGTATGTCAAAAACAAAATCGATATGGTATGAAGAAGTTATGACCTATTGTTTAAGAGTCAAATCTAGAGGATGCTTGGTCTAGCAGGGTCTCAAGTAGCTTCATGAGTTAAGGTGATAGTTCTAAGTTTTTCATGTTTGGTGAAGGTTTCGAGTACTTATAAATCATGTATAAGAGTCTTACATACTGCTTTAAGCTTGGAAGTGAGTTTTTAGGTGATTGAGCAATTTTATCTCAAGCTTAGTTCTTGAGTCCTAGAAGGCTAGAGGAGAAGTTACAAAGGTAGACCTGTTTGAAGGCCTTCTAATTTGAGTTGGAAGGAAATGTAAGGTGTTATGAAAAAATTATTTATGTGGATTTAAATTTTTGTATTTTTTGTCTCATGATGATGAAGTTTGATGGTTCATCCATCTCAATTTGTGAAGAATAAAGATTACTTATATTCGGGACAAGATTACTTAGACTAAAAGAATGAGGTAAACGAGGCATGAGATGGATTTCTTGATGTTTGATATCATTTGGAGAGTGAAGAGGGATGAAATTTTATCCTATTTCAGTAATTTTGAGGTCTTTAAAGTGGCATAAATTTTGCAAACTAATTGATTTTGTAAAATGGCTTTCTAGAAAGCTCAATTTGGTTAAGAGGAATGTAGGTGTGGTTTGTACATATGGATGTTTCATGAGCTATAGAATGCATGGATGTGATTTAAAAGGTCACGAGGATTCCATTGAGTGGATAAATGCCATATTTTATTTGTTTTAGTGTGTGCTTGATGTCCAAAGGTGAAGATAAGGTCCTAGAAACATCTATTTGAAGGATATGAGCCTTCTTGAGTGATTTATGAATAATTTGATTGGTTAAAGATAATTAACAACTATGTATGATGTTGATATGTTATATTTCACATGTATGATGAATTTGGAAGCTTGAATAATCATGGTTTTGGTGTTTTTGGTTTTAGCTCATCCAGGTGATGGGGTTTTTGAGCTAGTTTTGTGCTTGTTTGGTGCATTTGGGCATGGCCTACCTACATGGATCTGATATGAATATTGTAATGAATTTATTGATATTTTATAAATATGTACTAGTAGAATTAATTTTTATAGTATTGACCTATTGTGTGTTTTTATTTTTATTTTTTTAGTGATGTCAAAGGTACAACATTAGTGCTGGTGGAATTATTGAGGTTTGAATATTTGTTTAATATTCAACATTACAACATTAGTGTTTGTAAAATAATTATTCATGTCAAAGGTTCAAGTTGCACATTAAGGTACAAGTTGAATAATTTATTATTTAACAATGTGGTAGGACCTACATGGATGCATTTTTTAATGAGCTACATTTAAAATGGAAGTTACTTAATGCATGTTAAATGTTTGAATTCAAAAAGGAGTTACATTTGCATTAGTGATGAGTTATGACATGAAGGAGTTACAAATTGATTTTAAAATCATGGATTTACAAATTTGAATTTAAAAAGAGAATATGTCTTTATGGGGTAGATTTTGTCATATGTGGAGCATTAAGGATGTGTAAGGGAAGTTGGTTATGTGTATTAATTGAAAAATGTAAATTCTGATTGACCTTGTAAGAGAATGTTGCTATTTGAAGAAAATATTCTATATTGTTGTAACCGCCAAGTGATGTGGCTTGCTTATGGCACATTTTTGATGTAGGAGATTTAAATATCAATATGGGTGTAAAAATTGGCCTATGGTATGGGCACATGGTTTTAGGAAACCACAAGTAGTTTTTTCTCCTTCTTTCTATATAAGCAATTCTTGTGTGCACATTATTATGTGTACGAGAGAGAGAGAATTTTGTATGAGTGTGATATGTATGTGAGATGATATTGTAAATCTCTTAAGTGAGTATGAGTATGTGAGAGAGAAATTAAAGAAGGAGAAATATTATTGATTTTATTATAGATTTTATGGAGTGTGTGCTTGGGATTGGTGATTAGTGTCTCCATAAGTTGATGCATTGAATCAAAGATTGCATAGTCAGTGGTGTTTTCATTTAAGGGATGAATTTTTGTTTGGCACAGGGATTGGTGTCTTCTATGAGTGGGTGCTCACACCTTGTAAAAACTATTTTATTTGATATGGATTTGGACAGTAGATCTAATCATTCTCTTTTTAGTGGATGTAGCCCACACTAGGTAAACCGCAGTATATATGGTGTTATATACATTTGATTTCTATAATTTCTCTCATTTTATTTTCATATTTGAATATCTTATTAAGTGTGGGAAAAATTAATAAGTTGGAGAATTTTTCAATTTTTTTAATACTTGATTCACCCCCTCTCAATATTCTTGCTTCTAAAAATTGGTATCGAGAGAAGGTTCCTTATGTATAGCTTAACATCTAGAAGGTAGATCAAAAGCATGATGATAGTTTAGGAATTATTCTCCACAAATAAAGCTCCATTCTTTAATGAATCAAGCTATTCTTTTTGGAGCATAAGGTTGCATACCTATTTGAATGCTCATGGACACAATATTTGGCAATCAATTGAGAATGGCTATATAGCACCAACAACTCCACTAGGAAATCAGGTTGGTAAGAGAGCATGTGTAAATAATTCTAAAGCTATGAATGTTATTTTGTGTGGTGTAGTAGATTTGGATTTTGTAAAGATTATGATTTGTAAATCTGCCAAAGAGATGTGTGGATAAGATCAATAGTTTATATGAAGGAGATTCAAAAGTAAATATGGAAAAAGCTTCAAACACATAAAATAAGTTTCAATTAGATGATGAACCCGATGAGGAATAAGAATCCCTATTAGTGAAAAATATGAAAACAGGATCCAACAAGTATAAAGGTAAACTTACTTTTAAATGTTTTAACTATGGTGAGATTGGACATTTTACATCTATGTGTCTACATGAAAAAAGTGAGAGTGATGATGAAGATCCTTTCAAAGAAAAGAAAGGGAAGCCTTTCTACAAAAATAATTTCAAGCAAGGGAAGTTTGAAAATAAGAACAACTGGAACCAATACAAGAAGAGTCTATACACTAGAGAAGATGATAGCTCAGACGAAGATTATTCAAAGGGTAACATTGAAGAGTTTTTTTTATGTCCCTTAAAGATGGAGAATTGGAAGATAAAGATACATTTGATGAAGAAGGTGAGGTAAAATTGCAAGAAGAACTCATATGTGCCTTGGGTGAGATAAAGAGACTCAAAAAGAAGACCCTGAAGCAAAAATACAACTTCAAGAGTATGAAGAAGCAAAGAAAAATTCACATGCTGAAAAATAATGTGAGAAGAATATTATTAATATAAATACCCAAGTTTAAGAGGCAAAAATAATAAAGGAAGTGATCGGAGAACAGATGAATTTGAAAGAAGAAGAATGCAAGAGATTACAAGAGAGATGGTCGCACTAATATAAGAAACTGAAAAGTTAAACAAGAGACTCAAGTTTGAAAAGATTTATGGGGTGTTGAGCAATATTCTGAGTGAATAGAGACCAAAAACATCCAAAGGTGGTCTTGGATTCAATGAATCAGAAAAATAAAGAGACCAAAGAACCAGTGAAGAAATCCAACTATGCAGATTTCCTAAAGGGATCCAATGAAGGAGAAAGCAACAAGAAACAATAAGAGCAACCTCCATAGAACAACAAAAAGAGAGCAAGTAGAAGAGGGTGACAATAAGAAGTTTTAGAAGTTCATCTTATTATAGGCAGCCCTGCATGATCATGTATTCTTTTTATGGTTATTGTTTTTCCTGTCACAATTATGGTCATAAGATGATGGACTGTAGATCAAGGTTTTAGAGTTGGAATTATAAATTTCATGATAGAAACTACAATTATTTTGTTGCATTGTCAAATTTGAATGAGCATGAGATTAGATGTTATGAATGCAATGAATTTGGTGACATAGCAAGATTTTTTAGGAGTAATATTATAGAAAGGCTAAAGAAAAAGAAAGAGGGAAATCAGATCATACAGAAAGCCAACGATAAGAAAGTGTGGCAAAAGAGAAAGGAAGGGGAAAAGGAAGAAGTTATTTTTGTGGAAACGTCCCTCCATGCACAAGATGAAGTATAACCTTAGTACATTGATAATGGATGTTCCAGACATATGACGGGTGATAGAAGTAAGTTCCAGAAGCTGAAAAAGGCTAGTGGAGGTACAATAAAGTTTAGAGATAATACTACAGCCAAGATCACAGGAAGAGGTAGCATAAAATTGAATGCTCAAGGTAAAGTTGAATTTTTTTATTTGTTGAAGGACTGAAACATAATCTTTTGAGTGTTAGTCAAATGTGTGATCAAGGTTATACACTCACGTTTTAGGCTGAGGGTTGTGAAATTAGAAAGAACAAGGAACAACCTATACATGCTAAGTGATGTGAAGGGAGAAAAGTGTTTCATGAGTCAGATTGATGAAAGTTGGTTGTGGCATAGGAGATTGGGTCACATTAATTTTGACAACATGGTGAAAATTAGCTCAAAACAAGCGATGGGAGATTTACCCAAGATCAAAAAACCACAAAATACTATCTACGAGATAGTGTCAACATGGGAAAAAAACAAGGGTTAGATTTAGGACAAATGAGTACTCTACCATGAATCCATTAGAGATAATTCATATTGATCTCTATAGGCCAACAAGAACACAAATCTTATAAGGTGATTCTTATTTTATGTTATTGATTGATGACTTTACTAGAATGACATGGGTTGCATTTTACTAAAGGAAAAATCAGAAGGTTTTGATCAATTCAAAATATTTAAAGCTTTGATTGAGAATGAGAAAAAATCTAGGATCAAGTGTTTGGGATCAGACAGAGGAGGTGATTTTATGTCTAACGAGTTTGATGAGTTTTGTAAAGAGCATGGAATCGGAAGAAAATTTTATATAAAGCAGAACACCACACCGAGAATGGTGTAATTGAACAAAAAAATAGAATAGTGCAAGAAATGGAAAAATAAAGCTAAATGAGTCCAAGTTATTAGATGATTTTTGAAGAGAGGAAATGTACACATCGGTGTATATTTTGAACAAAGCACGATTCAAGTAAACACATAAAAGACACCATACGAGCTATGGAAGGGAAGACTAGCTTCCGTGAAACACTTCAAACTGTTAGGAAGTAAGTGTTACATTAAGAAAGATCATGAAGATGAGTTCATAAAATTTAATTCCAGAGCATATGAGGGCATATTCCTTGGTTATTCCTCAATAATCAAGGCTTACAAGTGTTATAACAAGAGACAACAAAAATTAGTGGAAAGTATAAATGTTAAAGTTGACGATTGGAAGTTGAAGAAGATAACAACAAACTCAATGGTGTAGAAAGATAATGAAGAAATCAAATCTAATAAAGAGGATGAAGAAGAATAAGAAGAAGAAAAAGAAAAGGAAAAGGAATATGAATGAGAAGACACAAAGAAACCATCCAAAGTCGTTTAGTAGAATCATCCAACATATCAATTCATTGAAAAAAGGATAGTGGAGTGCAAATAGTGAAGAGACTAGCAAGTGCACCACAAGAGGTAAAATTTTCTTTATTGTCAAAAGTTGAACCGAGTAATTTTGATGAAGCTAGTAAGGATAAGTTTTGGATAAAAGTAATGGAAGAGGAACTTAATCAGCTAGAAAATAATGAAACATGGGAGTTAGTTCCGAGGCCAAAGGATAAAAACATTATTGGTAGCAAGTGGTTCTTTACAAACAAGATGAACAAAGAAGGAGAAGTTATTAGAAACAAGGCCAAATTAGTGTGTAAAAGCTACTCATAAGTTAAAGGCATTGATTTTGAGGAGACATTTACACTTGTTTCTTGCATGGAGGATGTAATGATGTTCTTAGAATTTTCTTGTTTCAAGAATGTTAAATTTTATCAAATGGATGTAAAATCAGCATTCTTTAATGGAAAATTAGAGGAAAAAGTTTATATAGAGCAACCAAAAGGTTTTATTCTATCGAAGATTTAGATTTTGTATACAAGTTAAAAAGGACCTTTATGACTTGAAACAAGCTCCTAGAGCTTCGTACCTATATTGACAAGTACTTGTAGGAATAATAATTAAAAAAGGAATTAGATAACAATTTGTACATCAAGATAGAAGGGGAACATCAGGTGATAGTTTTGGTTTATGTGGATGATATTATTTTTGGAAGCGATTGCGAGATTATGCAAAGAATTTGTTGAAGAGATGCGAGAAAGAGTTTGAGATGTCTATGCTTGGTGAGTTGTCTTATTTTCTTGATTTGCAAATTCAGCGGTCTAGTCAAAGATTTTTATTTCACAAACCAATTATATAAAGGGGATGTTGAAAAAATTTAAAATGGAAGATTACAATCCAGTTAGTCTACCCATGATTACAGGTTGCAAGTTGAGTAAGAATGATGAGTCTCTCGATGTTAATCAAAATTTGTATAGGTCCATGATAGGTAGTTTGTTATATACCACAACATCTAGACCAGATATTATGCAGGCTGTTGGATTAGTTGCACGGTTTCAGGTGGCACTAAAGGAAACTCATGTGGCAGCAGTGAAAATAATTTTCAAATATTTGAAAGGTATGTTGGATTATGGTTTATGGTATCCAAAGAGTGATGATTTCACTCTTACAACATTCATAGATGCAGATTGGGTAGGAAGTGTTGATGACAGGAAAAGTACAAGTGGGGGAGATTTTTATCTTGGTGACATATTAGTGTCATGGTTCAACAAGAAACATGCCTCAGTTTCATTGTCTATAGTAGAGGCAGAGTATATTATAGTAGTGGCATGTTGTACATAGGTGATTTAGATGAAGAAAATGTTGAAGGAAATGAAGGTAGAGTATGAGCATCCTATTTCCATTTTATGTGACAATACAAGTGCTATTAATATCTAAAAAATCCAGTCATGCATTCTAGGAAAAAACACATTCCCATTAAGTATCATTTATTGAGAGAGAAAGTTGCAGATCAACAAGTGAAATTGGAATATGTTGGGACTAAGGACCAGATTTATGATATATTTACAAATCCCCTACTTGAAGGAATCTTTTGAGTCACTCGGATAGAAGTTAGGAATGATTTATTTCACTCTTAATCATTGACTATCTCGGGGGAGTATGGATATAGGGGAGCTACACATTGTAGTATCTTTAACTCCGAGTACGAGTTGAGGTGACATGATTAGTTATCCCTTTATCATTTATGTAAAGGGTAAGAATTGCATAATGTGGGAGAGCCACGTAGAACAAGTATAATGCAATAATATATAAAGAGCTCATAAGCGAAAAGTTGGATTTTAGAGAAAACAAGTTTTCATGTCTAGTTTTAGAAGGGGTTTTCCATCAATTACAAAGGGGGAGTTTGTTGATTATTTTTTCATTGATGTCAAAGTTACAACATTAGTGTTGGTGTAATTATTGAGGTTTTAATATTTGTTTAATATTCAACATTACAATGTTAGAGTTCGTAAAATAATTATTCATATCAAAGGTTCAGGTTGTACATTAAGGTATAAGTGAATAATTTATTATTCAAAAATGTGAGAGGACCTACATGGACACATGGACACATTTTTCAATGAGGTACATTTAAAATGGAATTTACTTAATTCATGTTAAATGTTTGAATTCAAAACGGGAGTTACATTTGCATGGGTGATGAGTTATGACATGGAGGAGTTACAAATTGATTTTAAAATCATGGAGTTACAAATTTGAATTTAAAAAGAAATATATATTTATGGGGAATATTTTATCATATGTGGAGCATTAAGAACATGTAAGAGAAGTTGGTTATGTGTATTATTTGAAAAATATGAGTTGCATTTGACCTTGTAAGAGAATATTGCTATTTGGAGAAAATATTCAATATTTTTGTAACCATCAACTGATGTGGCTTGCTTATGGTGCATTTTTCCATGTAAGAGATTTAAATTACAATATGGGTGCCAAAATATTCCCATGGTATGGGTACATGGTTTTAGGAAACCACAAGTGGATTTTCCCCTCCTTGTTTCTATGTAAGCAAGTATTGTGTGTACATTTATATGTGTGCGAGAGAGAGATAATTTTGTTTGAGTGTGATATGTATGTGAGATGATATTGTAAATATATTAAGTGAGTTTGATTATTTGAGAGATAAAATAAATAAGGATAAATATTATTGATTTTTATTGTATATTTTCTTGAGTGGGTGCTTGATTGGGGATTGGTGTCTCCAAAATTTGGTTCTTTGACTCGAGAGATTGAAAATTCGGTGGTGTTTGCATTCAAGGGATAAATTGGTGTTCAGCTTGGAGATTAGTGTCTTCTATGAGTGGGTGCTCACACCTTGTAAACACTATTTTATTTCAGCTAGATTTGGATAGTAGATCTAAGAAGTCTCTACCACGCTATATCCGGTGTTATGTGCATTTGATTTTTGTGTGTGCTATCATTTTATTTTCAGATTTGAATATTTTATTAAGTGTGGGAAAAATTAATAATTTGGAGAAAATTTTAAAAATTTTGAATACGGAATCACTCCCTCTCAATATTCTCATGCTTCTAACATGTTTATGAAATGAAATGCATATAAAAGTGAGTTTAGAGTTCAAATTTGAACTAGTTCTTTGAGAAGAAAAAACATGACCTGCTTGAGCATGTGAATGAGATTATAACGAGTGATTTTAGAGACGATGATGGAAACATCTTATAAATGTTAAATAACATGTATGCAAGGATTGAAGCTAAGACAAGCCATGAAAGAAGAAGAAAGAGTGAGTTGAAGGAATGAGGTTTTAATAGAAGAGTGTTAGATGAATTTATGATATCCATTAGCTATGGAAGAAAAAAAAATTAGATATATTCATATTAATATGGTTGATTTGGTGTTTGATCATCTTAGAGGGATTTTATCCTCCTTGTGGAGTGGGTACTTCACTAAATTAAGGGTTTGTGCCCTTTTTAGGGTTGGCGCTCTACTAAACTAGGGGTTGGTGCTCCTTGTGAAGTTGGTGCTCCAATAAATTTCTTAGATTTATGTAATATAAGAATATTTTTAGTGGGTTTTACTTCCTATTAGGGTTTCCCACTTATATATGGTGTTCATGTGTCTTCTTCTTACTTTCATGTTGTTTGGAATGCTTAATACACACCTAATGTGCACATATTATTATGGATGTAAAATGTATGGATGAAATGATGAATGTATGTGATGGTAAATGAATTAAAAATTTTGTATGATTGATTACCCCCAGTCCATTTTGATTCTAATAATTCAAACATGGGTGGAGGATTTGATACCAAATGTTAAGATCTTTACATATAATAATTTTGAAATATGGATCATATAATCCATATCAACACAATGCAAGATATATTGGTGGGCCAAGATGCATAAATATTCAATATATGCATAATAATACCCTTAAGCTAGGGAAACACCATACAATGCTTCGTAAGTAAGGAGTAACTCAATAATCTCCCAATATGGAAATCAAATTCAATAGGGACACATCCAATATACCTCTATCAAGTAGAATACTCCACACATGCCTCACATGAAATATCATAATGATACTCATATCCTTTATATAGGACTATATTTCTCTAAAAGGATGTGGAATAGCTAATACAAATGTAGGTCAAATCATTACCACATATAACTAATTATTATGTGACCCCATATATTATAAACATATAATGAGTCGTTACACCAAAACTTGAGGCATTAATGAAATCCACACATGAGGATCATATAGTCCCACTATGCTTCCATAGAGCTATACCTAAGGTTGGGTCTAAGCCCACACTCTCATACATGTGAGCCCCATTTTACCAAAATTTAGGCACTCCACCCGATTACACAACATAACCAACGGAGTGTGATTTAAACATGGGTATAGGATCTGATACCAAAATATAACGAACCATTACACAAAAAACTTGAATCATTAATGAAATCTACACATGAGGATCATATCATCCCACCACACTTATACACATATCAATGTTAGGATAGGTTTGTACCCATGTTTTCATACATGTGATCCTCGCTTCACTGATGTTTAGGCACTCGATGAACTTGGATACATGGTATAACCAATCAAGTGGTATTTGAACACATGTGGAGTCTCTGATACTAAATTTAATGAACCATTACACCAAAACCTTAAGTCATTAGTGAATTCACACTCCATGATCATAACATCTAACCACACTTTCTTATATCTTAACATCAAGTTGGATTTGTGCCCACACTCCCATACATGTGATCCCTATTTCATTGACATTAGGTGCCCCATGGGCCCTAGATACATGGTGTAACAAACCATCAATTTGATACCAAATGTAACAAATTGTTACGCCAAAACCTTGAGGTGTTAGAGAAAACTACACATGTGGATCATATCATCTTAACATTTATAAGAACAAGTAAAAATAATGATCATGTTCTTGTTCATCCCTTGAATAAATTTATATGTTATCTAGGAACAAAACACAAAATAGTGCAATAAGTCCCAAAACACACTATTTAAATGTTCATGAAAGCTATAATGGCATTATCTAACACAAAATGTATAGTATAAAATTGTAGTGACCATAATGATTTCAAAAATCATTCTTGTTCACATATGCCTCCTTTATCCATAGTATGTGGTACCACGACCATAATTTAATCTTATAAAATATTGTAGAATATGTCATTTGATCAAATAAATAATCTATTATAGGAAATAAATATTGATTATTGATGTCCACCTTGTTCATAATGTGATAATCAACCCATAATCACAAAGCATCAACCTTCTTATTTGTAAATACCACCAAAGCATCCAAAGGTAAAACACTAGGCTTGATAAATCCTTACACCTTCAACCCTAGAATGTCATTCGTGTTTAACTAATATGGATATTTAGAATCAATATATACTCCATGAATGATTTCAATCTAGATATCAAACTCACAACTATGAGGCATCCCTAGGAATTACTTGGGAAAACATCCTTGAAATTAACATGAATGTGATATTCCTACATCATCTTATTTACCTCAATGTTTTATTCTTCCATATGTATAGAAAATAATTCACACCCTTTCTACATCACTTTCTTAAGATACATAAAAGATATATTCTTGGGATATTATCCATCTTTATAACAAAGAAAACCCCAATTTTATTGATCATCTAAACACTACACTTTCTTCATGAACTAGTCCAACTTCTCTTAATGGTTTTACAAGGAATGCATACCTAGAATTAGGCCATAAGACCTGAGGGAGACTATGTTCATATCACCCTTGGTTTTTAAAACTACCAATTTCAATTGTATTTGACTAAAAAAATTGTAACTAGATGTTTCTTTCCTAGTCCAAACTTTACTTCCCAATTTTCTCTCAAATTAGATAGTGCAACATTAAATTTTGTAGCTAAATTAAGAGAAATAAAAGTCTCAATTGCTAAATAATGTACTAGAACAAACAATTTAATAATTGGCTAAAATATCTTTAGGCTCAATAGGGGTGGAATGATTCTCATATTACTTATTTTATACAATTGTATAAGCCCAATGTTGAGATTGTTGATTGGATAAGTACTTTAGGGTGTTATAATTGAAATTTCCTTCCTTTTTCACATATCTAACACATTTTTTCCATAACTACCAGATTGACACATGATTTAGGCGTAATGATATAATTAAAAGAAGATGGAATCCTCTTAAATATATATGTCTTCTCTCTGAAAGTTTCAAAACTTGAAAATTGATGTATTTTGTGAACCCACCTTGAAAAATGATTTCTCTATCTTTGTAAAAGGTTTTTTTAATTTAATTTTCCTTAAGATATTTTAAGGATAAATTAGGAATTATTCTTAGAGTTATTATTTTGGAACTCCTTCCTAACTTCTATCCATGATATGTATTTTTCCTTATTCTTATAGGCTAAATCCAACATCTTAGGTTTATTTATATCCCTTTCATGCATCATAACCAACTTAATTCCCATTTATAATTTTTTACCTTAGTCTCCTCATTTTGCATGTAATCCAAATATGGAAGGAGGTTGGGTAACTTAGATATATTCTTAGAAAGAGTAAAATAATGAGATATTTATCCCTATATGAGATGGTGAAAGATACCATTTGAAAAATAATTATCAAAGGTTTCAAATTTGATATTGGTTATATCATATCCTTCTAGTACATAATGAATCTCACACAAAAGTGTAACATCTCCTTTTAACTAGAATATTTGATATGTGCATGAACATTAGAGGTTGTATCCTACAGCTTAACCATAATTTTTCATTCCAACAAGCCATAATTCTACCTTATACCTTACTTATTCTCTTTAATACTTAAGAGGAGAAATAGTATTCAAATCTTTAAAAAAATCCCTTGTATGAGTTAATTCTCCCTTGTATGAGTTAATTAAAAATGATATTGATTATGAAAGGGAGAAAAATTCCTCTCTTTCTATTCCTTGATATGATGTTCTTGGTGTTCTTGGTCATGAGGTGGAAAATATTATCTAAGAGAGTATCTTGTGCATCAGTATAAGACTACAAATATTCTATGGTTTGAATACATTTTTCAAGGGTAGGGGCATGGTTAGGATCTACAAGAGGAATCCCATCATTATTTAGGTAATTAATATTGATAAGAACATTTTATGGTGCCCTATTTTTATGAGGAATCCTTCATCATCTTCCCTATAACCCTTACTATTCCCACTTCTAT
Source organism: Taxus wallichiana var. yunnanensis (assembly GCA_018340775.1). NCBI lineage: Eukaryota > Viridiplantae > Streptophyta > Pinopsida > Cupressales > Taxaceae > Taxus > Taxus wallichiana. The sequence goes on along the minus strand of CM031239.1, from coordinate 146,889,281 downwards.
TTCTCATCATTTTCTAAAAATTTAAAGAATAAGAAAATGTTTTCATAAGCTTTAATTTTCATCTTTTATAGTTTATCCCAAATTTCCCTACAAATTTTACTTATCCCTAATACCACATGTAACATCCCCAAATTTCAAGACTAATATTTGTTAACAATATCATTATAAAAAAAAGAGAGAAAACATTATGGATAACACATTACTTTCTCATATTGACATGATATACAAGATTCACAATTTCATTGAAATTTAATTTACATATTAGCTAAATATCTAGCTTTCTCATTGTCATCATAACATAGAAATTCCTAAGCACAATTTTCTTTCACACACTAATCCTATCATCATTAATTTTCACGTTTTAAGCAATAAAAATGCCAATTTCTTACAAACAAAATAAAGTTCAATTTCATGAGCTCATATATTAAAGTTATGAACATTACAAGACTAACTTATTTATCAACTAATTCCTTCCCATTTTGTGACTCCCAACTACCAATTAAACATGATTTAAGTAGATACCTATCATAAATAATAAATCTATTAAGAACAAGTAACAACCATTTAAAAACTTACTAACAAGAGTTAGAATCATAGCCAAAACAAAAGCTTCCAAAAATAATGTTACACACCCAAGATACATCTAGCCCTCTCTTACTCAAAATTTCATGAAGAGGTGAACTCAATTGTATAGTCACATATTACCACTAAATATGACCTAATGGGATATATTTACAACACTTTTAGAAATTTGTTTTCATAGTACTCATGTAACTCTTGATAAAAAGCTCACTATTTGACCAAACATGAACTAGAAATATCCTATTTAATCAAGACCCAATTAATAAAAAGTATGATCACACCATAATGACTATTCAAAAATATATTATCCCCATACATAGTGGTAATATAATTCATTCTCACACTGGTACTATTGCATCTCTTTGCAATTGAGTATAAGACCTACCCCAATTCCCTTTTCTCAACATGTCAGTAATACATCTACACTTACATCTTATGCCATATAAAAATAGAGTAATTAATTGTAATAAATTCATCATGGAGTGATTAATATCATTAAAACTTAGTAGATTTCATAAATCCTTTGTGTTCCTTATCAACTTATACATGATGAAAACAACATAAGTTATCAAATGCACATTCCAATGACATAGAGTATGCCCATCTATGTTCAAAATGATCATCATATATAATATGTAACATACAATAATATTTAGATATATATCATTCCCACAACATTAAAAATTTCATCACCTTCTAATTCACAATATAGTCATGGTCAAATAGAGCCAACACTAATATCGTAGCTTAGAATTTATACTACCATATCTCATAAATAATAGTATAAAATAAAGTAATGAGAAGATAATTAAGTATCATGACATAGTTACTTCTAAAAATCCTTTAATTAATGGAACATTTCATAATTAAGATCAATTATATCATAGAGGAATAATTATTTCATTATGGAACCATGCTCCCATTTTTAACAAAAATTGCAACATACAATACAATCCTATTATGGACGATAAAATATGGTATGGAGAAAATGCACACTTTCCAATCATAATCCTTTCAAACCCACAATATTCCTAATTGGAACAATCACAATGTTCATAATTCTAACAAACTTGGTATTTACAATTCCAATAACAACAATGTTCATAATGGAAACAATCATAGTATTCATTATTCCAACAACCACAATCCATCTAGGACTAGTCTTGAGGCTAGTATGGATAGATTTGAAATACAATCCAATTTCCTAACCATGGAGTAACTCATAATATTAATTACATAAGACTACAAGGATCTCCATTCTTATATCACTAGGAATTGAAATCCACATTCTTGAAAAAATAGGAATCAAATACATATCTCAAGAGTTTATTCAATTAGTAACTTGAAACAAGACTCCCAAGAAACATTAGGAAGAAACATATAAACCCATATAAGTTTTATCATTATAACAACACAAGAAATACCCACAATTATTTTATAAGTGTATCTATTCATGATTAATAGTGAAACACGCCATCACCCTAGCCTCGATAAAGAAGGTAAAATAATTTTTACAACATTACAAGTTCAATGAACTAGGTACTATCACAGTTTACCAACTAGACAAATATGACCAAGAAAAATCTTCCTTTATCCTCACTTATCATCCTAGATGATGGATTCTACATTAAATTAGATCTCATTCCATACGATAGAAATGAATTATTAATGCCTCAATATAATTCCAAACATAACATAGATTGAAAAACTTTCATAATTATTAGGGTACTCCACATAATCACCTTTTTATTCCATTTTACATAACTAGGATGATAATACAGGTAAAAAAATATGTATCAAAATTCCACCTATGATTTCTACATACTTAAAAAAATCTACATACCACAAGAAAAATTTCATATGTATGCATGAATATATGATCTATTTAGATAAAGGGATGATAAAAAAAATCATCCTTTACATATTTATTTTTAATGAGACATACATTCACATCAATAGTAGTGTGTATAGCCTACAAATTTCCATATAACAACCATATTATAATGCTTAAAGTAATCCATAAACTATATCACAAGTAAGAACCATATGTATCAAACAATTTTTGCAAATTTGTCTCCATACTCCTTTCAAGGCATAAAATATAATAGTATAGCTTATAATTTGATCACATTACATTTGGGATGCCAATAGGTCATCACCCATAATTAATTATTACTAAAATAGTAATAACATAAAAACATATAACCAACAAGTACATAAGTTTCCATGAGGTGAGCCTTAATTCGCTCAATTTTCAAATAGAATTTAAACCCTAAAATATGAGTAATGAAGTAATGTCATTACATTTCCTTCATTAATAAAATATACTAATCATCAAAATAAATAATTGTGACTTATTTAATTATCAATAAAAAGGATTCCCATTAATGTAATAATAATACTTCACACCCAAATGGTTTATCAAAATGTTCTCTCCATAAAGTAGAATGTTAAGATTAGTCCTACCCTCCCCATCCTTCAATAAGATGCCAAGAGAAAGCTCACAAAATTATGATAGTTATACCAAACACCAAGAAACCTATCTCTCTCTCTCTCTCTCTCCATATATATATATATATATATATATATATATATATATCTCACTAATATACAAATATATTTAACCTAATAAAATGATACATCTATGGGAAATATAATACAATCTAAAAGAGAATGTAATCTAAGGCCGATAAATTTTTGGATTATCAACTTGTTTACTAGAAACCAAGCTATAACACACAACCACAACCTAAAAATGGTTGAACCCATGATGTGGAATGCATGCAGAGAATTTCCATATACATAATAGATAGAAGTTCTTCCCGTGAGACATAAAATCCAATCTTTTACAATTCATTCAAATGCATTAGCTCAAAATTATTAAAAACAAAATGGAGAGAAATCCCCATACCTTTTTCATGTTGTTTTTATAGTCTTGAAATCACACACTTATTTTCCCAATATCAAAACCTATATATTTTTCCAATACCACAAATATTATCACCATACAAAAATTCCTTTCCTCTCTTCCCTGTGAAGATGTTTTAAAATATTGTAAAACATATTTACTACAAATATCTAAGAAATGCCCATGGTGGAGCTGAATTCAATTTCTCCTACACTACTTCTTAACTTCCTCTATTTCCTTAATTTTATCTAATTTTTATCAATAAGTTTCTCCAAGAAAAATATGGAGTGACATTATGGTTGTAAACCATGCAAAATCCCTAAATGTAGCCAATTGTGGGCTCCAAGCTTAAATGATGGCCTTGGGATGGTTAACACACCATTAACCAAATAACTCCAAGGTGTTGGTTCATATATATATATATATATAATAATACAATCACTTAATTCTTGATATATATGTTTATATTCCTAAGGCATATAAAAAAATGTGTTATATATCAAGTAGTCAACCAAATAGTTTGTGAAACTTCAATAATAATATTTAGTAGGGAGCATTTCCTTTGGGTCAAGACAATAAATTTTAAATATATTAACATATGATGATGTGATTACAATGTATCCTTCCATTTATCTTTGTCATTTGATCATATTACAATAAATATGGAATCTTTTCAATTCCAACTAATTTTACAACATTCAAGCACACTCTACAATATTGATTACATTACAAAAATAAACACATCACAAAGTGGTAGGAATAAAATATGTTGATATAAGAGAGAGATAGAGAGAGAAATATGTAATATATTATCTTAGGTAGTTATCCAGGTGTAATGTAGCTTTGTGTGGGTTGTCTACTTTCATCTTGCTAGCTCAGTGTATTTGATATCCATTTATAATTTAGCTTCCAGATAAATGGGAATAAATTTATATGATTGATATAAATAAAATAAAAATTAATAATAGGATGGTCATCAAAATATTCAAATCATGATATACTTCCTTTTCTAGCTAAATAGTCGAGTCTCGTCACATGCTAATAAGGACTTAAAAATCATACTAGTACTAAAAAGGTTCATATATATATATATATATATATATATATATATATATATATATATATATATATATATATACATATATATATATATATATATATAAACATAAAAATCACATGATAATCCATAATATCCTATGATCACCTCATGAATAAATCTAAACTATCCAACTATAAAAGTAACATGCTCATCAAATTGAAGTAATTCATCATCAAAAATTATAATCCAAAAGTGTTTCCCAATAATAACTTGTTTCAAGTTATCAAAAATGTCTCAAAATGCACACTATTACACTCCTACTCCTTTTCTCTTAATTCTAACCATTTATTTCCTATTCTTCATACCACTTCCTCTTAGTAAAGCTAACTTCCCACATGATTATAGATTCCATGGAAGATACTTCAAATTATGGGTATCATTACTCAAGTCCAAGTGAACCTTAACCCACATTTTTCAAAACAAACATGTAATAGATGTTAAATAACTTTAGGTTATGTTTTTTTAATTAGCCACATTAGATATTAAAAATTATACAACCACATCCCAAGTGACAGGATTTAACTAAGGGTAAAAATTAACCACCTTTAAAATATGTAATATTATGTAGGGACCAATCATGAAAAAATATAATATTCACCTTTATAAATGTTATTAAAGCTTGCATCAACACTCATGTTAAATTTCCCTTAACCAAGATAATAAAATTTTAAATTTACAACAAAACCCTCCCAAAATATCATAATAATGACATTCGATGAATAAACATACCAAATTTACAACAAAAACCTCCAGGAGAAAAACAAGAATGACATCACACGCATTGAAAATAGTAATTAAGATGTTGTATAAATAAAATGGAAAATTTTTAAGTAAATGCCAAAATAAATGAAAACAACCAAGCTAATTTATCATCTCGACATCAATAATGTAAGAAAATTTAGAAGGAAATAGTTTAATAAATACATAACAAATTGATATTTTTTTATAGTTTGGAGGGTGAAATCAGGATAATATATCTACCTCATGTACCTATGTTTCTATCCTATGACTAATTTTAGTACAATATTTGAATAATAAAATACATAGTTGAATGATACTAAAACATCATATATCATATTTTTGGGATCCATGTTGTATCCATAAGAAATTTTGGCATCTTATTACTCATGTTGGTAATCAAAACATAATATGCTAGAATAGTTACAACAAAATGTCAGTATGGAAACAAAATATACATTTGAAACAAAATCTAATCCTAGGTTTAAATACATACAGTCCTTGATAATATGTCATAAAGTAGTAAATATTAAAAAATATTATAGGCATCCAAAAAAATTAAGTACTTAAGAAACACAATACAATAATTAATTTCAAATTGTGGAAAAATGTCATAAAAAATTATCCATCTTTGTATTTATACCAAAACTCTTCTCACATTGTCTAATTTTTCATATCATTAAATATATTGTGAAATATATTTGTAATTCTTCAAATGAAAGTGAACATGGAGTTTATAAGTGAAAGATATGAAAAATCATGTAATTGAGGTGCTATAAAAACATGAGCATTTTTTGAGGTGTTTTAGACACCATAAAGTTCTCTTTTGTTTTTTACAAAAATTCCATAAATTTATGTAATTTTATGATTAGTAAAAATATTCAATTCATGAATCAAGCTCTTATAGCTAAGGTGGGTTGGAGATTATATAGAGAAGAAGGAACCTAGACTAATATTTTGAAAGAGAAATATTTGCGGCACTTTGGTGGAACTTTGGTTCTTTTCTCTGAACAGGAGCTACCCATGGGATCAATTTTTGGAACAAAATTTGTTAGACAAGGTAACTCCTAGTTAAAGGGAGTAAATGGAACCTTGGGGATGGTACCAAGATAAAATTATGGGATGACCCATGGATCAATGGTAAGGCCCTCAAGACTGTAGAGCCATGGAGTAATCTTAGGTATTTATTTATGCTTTGGAGGTTAGGGAGTTGGTTTGCAATTATTGGAACAAAGAGAGAAAATGGGTTCAAATTCGGCCACCACCTAACTATTTGGGGGATTTACAACCCTTTTATGAACTTAATAATATCCTCAAGGATTTCCATATACCCCAAAATAGATCCCATGATGAATTGATATGGAGAAACATGGATTCTAAGGAGTATGAGGTGAAGTCAGGTTATTTTCTAAACTTTGAGGAAATGGAACCAAATAGTTTCTGGAAGAAGATATGGAATAAGAACCTAATACCAAAAATTAATATTTTCTTATAGGAAGTTGTACAAATAATTTCCTGGCTATAGATAGGTTAAGGAAGAGAAGGACTATCATCATTAACATGTATAGTCCGTGTAAATGCTAAGAAGATTTGATTCAATATCTTTTTCTAGGAATGCACCTTCTCCTTCCAAGTCTTCTTTGCTATTCTTAGGCTTTTAGGATAAACATGGTTCTTCCTAGGGATGTTTCCTTACTCCCAAGATCAATGGAGCTTCAATTTCCAACATGAATTGACTAGAGAGATCTGGAAATTGGCCCTGCCACACACTATTTGGGGCTTGTGAATTGAGATAAATAATCGATCTTCGAAAAAAAAAATCTTCAAGCCTAAATAAGGTTATTGAAAAAGTGGGACAAGCTATTTATGAAAATTCCCAAATCATCAAGATTAAATCATCTAAGATCTACCCATATTTGGAAATAATTATTCTTAGCAGCATAAATTTCAACCTCAAAATCCCCGAGACTAACAGGGACACCCAAAAAAATAGAGTTAAGTGGTCTAGACCTCTTGAAGGCTACTTTAACTCAATTTTAACGGGTCTTCTAATCGAGAGGAGGGGGTTCTTCCGGGGGAGGATTGGTTTGTGATCATTTTGGGAGATGTCTAATTGCATACACGGTCCCTCTAGGAAATAATTTCAATAATCATTTTGAAGCCGATCTATGCTATGGGGTATAAATTTGTGCATAGACCTGAACATAAAATCTATCATTGTTGAGGGTGAATCATTATGTGTTATCTATTCCATAAAGGATCAAAGAAACTGTGGGTGGATACTTATCAACATAATCAGGGAAGCCAATATGATGATGTAATCATTTGACAGAGTGGACATTCAACATACTTATAGATCAAGTAATAAACCTACTGATGCGTTTGCCAATCATGGCAACAACATGATAGATATGATGACATTGCACGGGAAACTCATACCTTGGAAAAATATTTTAAATCTGAAAAATGATGATACAAACTTGGAGGCATTGCAATGATGGTATTTAATCTTCTCATGCTCGACATCGTAAAAATATCCTCTAGTTTTTGGAAAGGACACACATTATGGTTATTTTCATTTTAATCAAAGTTGGCACTAGCGGCTCCATTTTAGCTATTCCCAAAGAAGTACAATGTTTTTAGTTCCATATGGGTAGTGATAGGGTTAGAAAAGAGCCAACATCATTCATCCACCTAAAAAATGGCTTAAACCTTTGGAGACTGCTACACGTAGTGGGTTTACCAAGCATATTTTGCATTTAAAAGTAATGATCCTCAACTCTTTGTGGAATTTGGTAACACTTTGGTTGAGGGGGGATTTAATACGAGGGGGGTTGAAATTATGGTTTCTAAGGAGTCCATAGCTAATATTATTGGGTTAACTATGGAGGGTATTAAAATATTTAAAGACAAAAATAGGAAAAAATAGGAATTAGTTACTTTTTTTGGCCCTACGAAACATATTATGTCATACAATTATGGTATTGCTCACAATTGCCTTCCTGGTCATTGGGACGATGTTTTCCTTGTGGTGATGAAGTATTTGACCCTAAAAGGAAAATTTAGAAATATTTTATCATATCACCTTTCTATTCTGAATTTTCTTTAAAGAGACCAAGTTATGAGCCTATTCTTTTTCCTTTTCAAGTCTCTCACTTCTTCCATTTCCAAATTTAAGAACAAGAAAATTGATGTCCCCTTCATCAAGGTCTGATTCTCCTTATGGTTCAAAATGGTAAACCCCTTATCCCTTCCCAAAGGTGTTTTCTAATGAGTCAGACCATGAAACCCTAGCATCGGCCATGAAACAACTTAAGAAAGAGAAAGGGAAAGATACCCCAGAGGGGATTTCGACATCCTCTGTAACCTAAAAAAATGTGTGTACATGAAAAGGGTGAGAGTAGTAGAGAGAGGGATTTGGTGGATTGGGAGGCTAGGTTAATGAGGGCTTAGTCAACTACTGATACTATCCTAATTGTTAACAATAATTTGGTTCATGAGGTTAAATATTGCCACCATAAAATTGAAGTCTATAACAAGAGAATTAGGGGTATGCATGCGGAGTTTTCACGCAAGATGAGAGGATATCTATCTTAAAAGATAAAGTGGCCAAATTCAAGAGCAGCAAATAGAGGATGAGGCTCATCCTTAGAAGATCTGTCACAAGACTCCAAGGACACAAAGACTTAAGACAATGTTGATACTGAGATGGAGGACACCTAGATGTAGGATACCCAGTTAAGCGAAAAGTTGAGAAAAATCCTAAACTAGCAATTATTAAGGTTGTTGGATCAAAGAATAGTGGACTGAGTGCTATAACTCGTAGTAAGGACCTTAGCACCAAGGATAAATAATGGCGGGCCTTTGGTTGTCCTTTTATGTGTTTTGTATTATTGTTTACTTTGCTAATATCTTGGGGTTTCTCTATTTTTAAAAAAATTAGACCGTGTGGGTCTGTCTTTGCTTTGGGGTTGATCCTCCCATTAAGATTTTTTGACTTGGCCTCCTTGGCATTTTTTTGGTTAGCTAGTATAACCTTGCTTCTTTCTTTGTAAAGGGTTTTTTGGTCCCTTCAAAACCAAACTTGTTTACCTTACCTAAAAGGAAACTTATTAGTAAACATTGATCCCTTAGAAGGATTTTGCATATATGATCCAACATTTAATGATTTTGAGGACACAAAGTGTAAAAAGTGTGCCTAATGTGTACTTAATGTGACATAGGATCCTAATTTTTACTTTTTAATTCGCATTAAAATTATCTCTAATGATATATTGCATACATTATATAGCTCATTGAAATATATTTGGAATTGTTTTAACAATATCTATAAAAACTGAATGTGAAATATATTTCAAAGTGTATATGTGTAGTGCTACTAGATCCATGGTCACATTTTGGAGGTATTATTTGAAATATATTTTACCTTTTCATATTTTGTAACATCCCCAATTTTTGTCCTAGTCACTATAAAATTGAAGTGGTTAACTTGTAATTTATTCAAGTATTGTATTCAGTGTTGGGAGCATCAATCGTATAATTTATAAATTCTTGGACCTATATTTAGGCATGATTCTATAATAATTATCTCTATTCATAGTCTGTATCTTCTATTATATTATGTTTCTTGGATTGGATATATAAACCCTTCTTGATGTAGTTGGCATTTCCATTATCATATCATTATTAATATTATTACATGAATGTTGGATTAAATATGGCTTATAAAACATTAATGGAATATTGGTGTGATCATTAAACCACTACAAGCCCTTAAATTTCATTTCGTAGTATTTTACATGGGAAATAATAACTCCTTGTAATAGGCATGTTTGGATTTTAAAACATCATGGCCACCTTACATGTAAATATGTGGAAAAAAATGGGGAATCATTATTATTGAATCATTAATTAGGAAGATAACTTTATGATGTAAATGATGAATATCATGGTATAATTTTTACTACTCAACACCCCTATTCTTAAAATGGTTTCTTTTTTAAAACAGGATCCTCTTTTCTATTAAATAGATGGTAACACTTGGGTATTTACCTTTTATCTTTAAAATATTTATTTTTCCCATATTATTTACTTTAATACCCTCATTTTTGAATTTTCTTAGCACTCATGTTAATTAGACTAATTTTTACACTCATTATTTATTTAGCACTCACACTTTGAAAACTTTGGTATTTTCACTTAATAATTTCGAGAGCCTACACTTGCTAATTTTCTAATCCTTAGACTCACACTTCAAACTTTTCTCACACTTAGAACTTATGTTTTACTAGAATTTTGGAAAACTTTAAGTTCTTTGACTTATTCAATTTTTCACACATTAATTTTTTTCTCAAGCTATCACTTTGGATTTCTTTGATATTCACACTATCTTTATATCATAGTTCCCAAAATTATTAACTCTTAATTTGAAAAGGATGATTTTATGAGTGTAATAGGATTCTTAGAATTATTATTTCAGGGGAAAACAAGTTGTGGAATGATTGCAAGAGTGAAGAAGGTGAGACTTGCTTGGCCTAATATGCTTAATCATGAGGTCTAGTCAACATAGGTGATGGTACGTAGAGGATAGAGATCCATGGTGGCTATAGGAACATGGTAGAATCATGGGTAATATGAAGAGAGTGTGTTAAGACAATCACACAGGTCTTAAAGGTTAATTGCAAGGTGAGAGTAGGGTTTGCAGGTGTTCATCTAGACCTAGTTTACATGCTTGGTGGCCTAGTAGAGTATAATCATGAGGTGTAGAAGTTTTTGGACCATGGTAGTATGCATAGGTATGACACATGTTGTATCAAAGGTGTTAGGTATTTTTGAAGAGTTTTTCATCCAAGGTATGGTGTCTTTCTACTTTTTCTATGTCTAAACTAGACCTATGTATAGGACCTAGCTATGAAATTCATAGTGGATGAGAAGATGTAGGGGTAAGTATGAGAAATTGAGAATTGGATAAGATTATAGAGGTTGTTTTAGTGTTGTGTGAAAAAATTCAAGTTGGTATGATGAAAAGTATGAAATTTATGATGTTTTTAGTCATATCGAGCTCAAAAAGGTGATTTTTCCGACTTAAAGTGAAATGTTTTTCATTGGTTGGCACATTTAAATTATGCATAGGAAATTTATAATTTAAAAAATGTTGAGGAATGGAGTTAATAATATCTCGAGTTTGAATGAAGTTAAATGAGGGTCTATACTTTATGAATGATTGTTAAGAAGGTATGTTAGTCAAAACCCTAGTTAAACCCTAGTTCATGAGTGATAGAATAAATATTCTTGTAATGAGAAAAAAAATCTTTATATCATAAAATTTTATGATTGGAGGATGGAAAAGACCCTCCCATATTTCATATGGTGGTGATTTTATGTCCTGAATATAGGTGGAGCTCACTCAAATATGTTTGTTTTAAGGAAATTTTGTTTTGACCTCATGTTTTCCATTTCACCTATGATTTAAATTGATTTCATGAGTAGTGTGGGATATATGATACATGTTTAAATTCATTTCATATCTTTATGGATTCATTTAAATGTCTTCATAGGTCAAAACATGAAGACTTATTTTTAGGCCTAGAAGCGCTTTTAGTAGTCATGATGAAAGAAGGATCCTGGACATGTATGACCTAATTTGATGAATCTAATGGATATTTTTGTTTTTTTACATCCAATATGATTTGTTTAAATTTTTTTTTGAGATCTTAAGGTCAAATTTTGTGGCATGGTTGAGATCACAAGTTGACCTACTTGACAAGGTTACATGGCAATTTGAGTTCCTTGGTGAAATTGGTCTAGAAGACCAATATCTTGGATTGGTTGATGATTTATATACATTGGAGATTTATTACTTATTAAAATTTATCATATTATATGAATTTATAGATATTTAAAGTGTCATCAAGGGGGTGAGAATATCAAGTTTGTAAAATTAGTTTTTGGGAAGCATATGTGGCTTGAAGGGAAAAGTTGTTCATATTTCTTTGAGGGATGATTCATGATGTATAACATGGTTTTAATTTTTCCTCAAGATATTTTATTTACAATGAGTGATTTCATTCCATGGCTGAGGTGATTGGTGAGATATTTTTCTTTATCTTTGAAGACTAGTTTGTTGAAGGTGCCTAGATTGAGTAGGAAACAATCCTACTTATTGGTGATATGAGATAAATAAATGATGTAGAGAATTTTGAGCTTGTGGAAGGTGTTTATAGGTTTTAATTGAATTTTTTTAAGGATTTGGAGGCATCATGAAGCTTATTTTTTTTCTTTGAGTCTATGGAGTGATCGATGAAGGAGGATCCATCCTTTCATTCCTAGTTTGTGTTTGTTAAGTGTCTTGGTGTATTGCCAACCTATATGGGTATTTTAAGTGAATTTATATGAGTTTGTAAGTTTTATTTTATGTTTTTATTACCTAATTTAATTTTTGGTACCAACCTATTAGTGTTTAGGATATGAATCATGTATTTAAGTAAGTTTTTGTTCATCTTTAACTAGCTATGAGACAAAGGAAAGTACAATCCTAGAGAGACTATGAAGGAGGTTTCATGGAATCAATATAAAGCTGAAATAAGGTATGAATCATTGAGGAGAGTTGATAATCTAGTGTGCAAGTTCAATAAACCTAATCATCCTTTGAAGAATAAATATTAAGAAAAGTAGGATATAATGTGTTTGAAGAGGGTTTGAGAGAGTGGAACTGAAATTATGATTACTATCAGTTGTAGCAATAACATTACATTACTAGTCTTCATATTCATGTGGTTGAGTTGGTTCGTAATCACATTAGGGGTTGTATCCTCCTTGCATGGTTAGTGCTCATTTTGAGGTTGGTGCCTCACTAAAAAATATGATGTGAAGTGTCATATTCATACAAGTATTTTGGTTTGAGTAATATAATCAAAAAATTTGGTGGGTTTTATTCCCTTTGGGGTTTCCCACTTTACATATTGTGTTTTTGTGTTTTGGAAGAACAATGGATTGAGAGGGGTTGAATCATTCCTAAAAATCTTTCAATTCATTTACCATCATATAGATTCATTGATCCATTCATCCATTTACCATTTATAACCATACATGAAAATTATATGTGTGTTGAGAATTCACAAAAACATGAAACAAATAATAAGAAAAATTAAATCCATATATAAGTGGGAAACTCTCATGGGGAAGAAAACCAATTGAAAATTTGTTTATATTACTCACAATAAAGTAATTTAGTGAAGCACCAAATTTACAAGGAGCACCAACCCTAGTTTAGTAGAACACCAATTCTACAAATATCACCAACCCCTAATTTAGTGAATCACCCACTCTAAAAGGATTCTAAAACCCCATAGGATGATGAAAAACCAACTCAGCCACCTGAATATGTTTGATCTCTGATTTGTCTACTTCCGCAACTTATAGAGATCATATATTCATCTCACAAACCTTTTCTCAAACCCTCGGTCTTCAATCTTACACTATATTCTTCTTTCTAAAATTATCATGGCTCTAAGCACATGCACACATGTTCTCTATAATTCCTCAAACTTCCATGCTCTTCCTCAGCCTTAAAATGATGCACTCATACCTACAAAACACTCTCCTTTAGGTCACACTTTTCCCTCTAAAGAACTAGCCCAAAATAAACTCAAACAAGCACTTAAATATGTTTTCCTTCTTCCAAACATGAGAGAGCTAGGTCCATAATTATACATTAGACCCATAAAACACTATAAAATTCAATTAAATCCATTACAATGGTCACATATGACCCATATAGTTTGCCCATGCTAAAAACCTTCATCCACACACTAAAAATCCTTAAAACCCTACCATTAGAATGAGAAAAATCCACTCATGCAAAAACTATACTTAGTTAAGTTCCTAAATTCACCATAAAGATGGAATTTAACATTTAAACATAAACCATACTCATAATTTACATGAAACAATCAGATTATTTCATTTAATATGCTCACTGGCTCATTTCCTTCTCAAAATAGTTATTTCTAGTACCCTATCTTTTACCTTTGGGCCTCAAGACCCCTCAATATGAGCTTGAATATGTCATTTTACCATGAAATTGAAACACCAATACCTTTAAACCAATTTTAAGATAGTTATAGATCATGTAACAATCATATGTTCAAACCACATCAATGTTTACCTTCACTATATCAAGCTGCCGAAAAAGACATTTTTTAAAAATGCATTTGGTTAACACCATTCATAACACTTTAAATACCTGAAAATGGATTCAATTGATGAAAAATTCATCAATATTTAATTTCTAGTTGATATCAAGAATCACCCAATCCATTTCATGCACTGACTAACTCAATCTTTCAAAGAATAAGATATGTCCTAAAAATTGGCATACAAACTTCTTCACACATCATCCTGAAAGACACATAATATGATCTCACCAAAGAACAAGCAATACACAATTGGAAATATATATGAATTATATTTCCATAATATATTGGAACTCCTTCCAAATCCCAATATCTCTCAAACTATTTTTTATCCTTCTAGGACTCAAAAACTGAGTATGAGCCCAACACACTCCATCACTCCAAAAACTCACTTCCACACTTAACCAAATCATGGAACGTTCTTAGAAAGGATTTATAAGCACTAAAAAACCTTCAAAAATCATGAAAAAATCAAAATCATCACTTTACCCCTTATAGCCATTTCACCCTCCTAGAACAAGCATCCTTCAAACTTGACCCTAAAATAATGAGTCATAAATTTTTCATACCATGTCCAAACATAAATTTTGATATACCATTGGAAATTTATCTGAACCATATTCACAACAAAACTTTAATGGAATCATAACTCATCTTATAGCTCCTTCAATCTTAATTTTACTATTGACTTCTCCAAACTTCCCCAAAAACTAGTCAAAACAAATAGGGAAAAAAATTCACTTTTTCACCTCAATCATAATCTTAAAAATTCATGAAAATAAATAAAAAATACAAGGATATCATAAATGGTAATTTAGTTCATATCTCATTTGGAGAATCTTTCCTTAAACTGTAATTCTTCGTAAAGAGGGTGGGGCCCACATATTACCACAAGCTCTAATGTAACTTTTTGGAAATATGGAAGAGTCCTATACAACATCCAATCATAAGTTTTTCATAATAAATAAAAATAGTCTCACTATACCTCTTCTTATGCAAGCTGCTCTTAGCTAATGTTTAGCTAAGGTTTCAAAACACTTTATCTTATTAACGATCGTTCATAAAAATGTGATGATAAAACCACCTCATTATTTTTTTGAAAGCTTCATAACTGACAAAAGAAGCTATGAAAAATATATTAGTCACCCATTCAAGGCACATAGTTCATAATGAGCATATGAAAGTCTACTTTTGTTTGAACATTACACTACAACTTGCCTGGTTTTTCCAAAACTTGATGTATCTTGCAAAATCTTCTTCATACTAACTTGGAACTTGTCATGAAGAATCAAGAAAAATACTATAACTACTAAAACTCACCATCCATCCCAAATATTCCAAAAATCTCTAGTCAATCTCATTTACATGTGCCAAAATACTTGTTTCTCACTTGTTTCTTCCCAAGGACCTCATAAATACAAGAACCATTGAATATTGACATGAAAATTACCATTCATGCCATGTACATCATCATCATGTTGCTACCATTCTTGAAAAAAATACTAATCAAGTCCATATCTCATATCTCTACCTCATTCTTCATGCACTATGGCTAGAAAAAAGCTTGGAATGACCTTACACAACCATGTAACCTCATGCAGACTCAAAGACACATAACACAGCTCATAGAATATTTATGACATCATGACACTCATAAACCAACTTGAGATACCTCGTACTATGACTTAAAGCATAGTCAACCATGCACTAGGACAATATCAAACTTCACCAAACCACATGAAATTCATGCTTGACACCTGAATAACACATCATGGAGACTCGATATAACAACATGACACAATTTTCCATCAATGGATTTGACATAAATGACAACAAAACCACACAATGGCCAACAATATCCCCCTTTATCATTGATGGAAACCATCTTTAGAAACATTGATGGTGACCATATGAAAATATGAAAAACATGCCAATATGACCACAATACCATATTTTCAAAGCCTCTCTTCCCATTTTCCATTTATGAAAAAATCTAAAATGACAACACTACATGGAAAAATACACTACATAATGACAACAATGTAAAATTTTACTTACATGCTCCTCATGAGACTATAACCTCTCCTCTTTTGACTCCAACAACTACAAACCAGATCCTATGGACCTAATATGAATCTCAAAATCAAGCCCCCAAAAATTATATCATCTTCATGATAGTATGCAATCTTGTCATACATCTCTCTACTAGTTTTTCTTCAATATTAAACATGCAAATTTTTTCTTCATAACATTCACAAATCTTCTTTAGGATTATTGGACCCAAACAAAAATTTAGTACCTTTTAGACTAACTTCATCAAGCTCTAGTCATCCAAAAACATCATAGTTCAACCCCTTCTAGCTCCCTTTGGCTTAATACTACCCCTATATTAATGAATAAGAAATAATTTTTGGTTTTTTTCCTCTCATTTCAGTCAAAAATATGATTCACCTACTTTAGCTTAGTCCTAAAGACACTTTTTTAGTGTATTCTATCCTTTTTCTTACAAATATACCTTACAACCTCTAGAAGTGGAGAGACACATGCTCCCCCTCAACACAAAAAAATTTTGTGAAACACTACATACATGTACACACCATTAATCTACCAAACAAGTCTTGTATCTACCTTAAAGAGAGACAAATCTTACTCCCCTATCATGAGAGACTTTTCTCGACCTATAGAACTTTGCAACAATACATTTTCAACATGACTGACTTGGATAAGGTATAGTTTAGTCTTAACTCTTCTTCCTAGAAACTAAAATCACATTATATACACACAAATATGGATTTCCCTTGTCTTAAACAATCAATACATACCTGTAGCAATACATTTCCCCTATAATGAGAGCTTTTATAGACCTGTAGATGCATATCAGGTCATCCTTGACTTTAACCAACAATGTCATACTTGTTTTTATGTTATCATAGAGCTATATATAAAATTATTTGTGTCTTGGAATTCTTCATGAGAGTTCTTTTGCAATTCCTTCTCAATTCATTCCTCATTAAATTTTTCTCTGAGACTAGACTTTCTCTTGCTCTAAACCTATAACATCGTAATCGCACTCCACAAATTCCTTTGACTTAGAATTTATGGAATTTTTAAGATCATTTCAAATTTTCAAGATGAAATAGAGGATTTCATCATAAAAATAAACATATTGGGATTTTATTAGTCTATAAATCATTCATAGACTCAAAAATCATTACATAGACCTTGAATCTTCTTGTTTCATTGATTTTTACAAGACACGGATCATTTAAGCTCCTATACATTCACCTCTTGATCAGAGATACCCATAAAAATATGGATACACTCATATTTACCAGGATTTGCATTATTGAAGTCTATTAAAATTTTGAGCACAACATATTTTTTCCTTTCAAAATCATGACAGATATCCAAACCCTTATATGAGTCACTCAACAATAGTATCATTCCTTCAAGCTTCTTTTGGCAAACTAATCATACCAATGTTCCATCAAAATTTACTCGAGGACATACTCACATCATTGGGAGTCCAATCTTGCACTAATACCTCTAAAATACTCTATAGACCCTAGAAAAACTTCAATCATAACACAAACAATTCTTGATACTGATTTGAAGATGCTTGTAAGCCACAATGACATTCTTGGTAGAGTACAAAAAAACAATCTTAGATCTATGACTATTAGTTTCTTACACAAAATATCTACTTATAGAAATTGTGATAGAGTATGACTTCATTCAAGACCTAGACCCATTTATCCATACCTGTAACCTTCATATCTTTTCATAAAATCTCTCTTCATACCATAACTTTGAACATGTATGAGAGAGATGATTCAATTGAAATGATGTCAAACTTGCTTCATAAAATACTTGAAACCTCTAACTTCATGAATTTTCCCTTCACATTCATGTTGTACACTGTTACACAATGTACTTTAACATTAGATAGTTGTACATTCACATTTTGGAACCTTGAGAAAACTTAGACTCCCACAGGGAGAAAGACTCCATGATAGACCTTGAATCATCTTGACAAAGTAAAAATTCACTCAAAGAATCATTCTTCAGTGTCATTCTCGAGATATTCCCTATATAAATCTTCTTATATATATTACACTTCTTCACAAGGTATTCACACTTCACCTTTCATTACACTAGTACTTTTGATATGCTTGCATAGTACCTCGAACTAGAATGAAATACTTAAACTATCTCGAGAGCATAGGACATACTTACATTTTGAAACTAGAGCATGACAATCCTTTTCAACATAACGGAACTCGAAACACCACATAAACTTGTGTTCTCAAAATTTACTTGGATCAAACCACTTTTAGACCAATTTGATGCTAAACTCAACCTTCACACATTACACATTACAAAGAGAGGATCACAAAACTCATACCTTCATATAGAAATATCATTACTAATTGGTGGTTGTAGATCACTTTACATACTCGAAGAGACTTCTAATATCATATACACACCTAGGCTTCAAAAATTATTGTGTAATCTTTTATAGAGAATCCTCTTGATAACATATTTTCCAAAGTCACATGATGGATACATAGAATGTACACCTTTATACCGATGAATACAAGAATATAAGACATCTTCAGGACTCCTTTCATGGATGATAAATGGAACTTACAATAATCATACTAAAATAAGTAATTTTTTTTACTCTTTGAGTCACTTTATGCTTGAATATTTCATAGTCTAGACTCACTTTCATATAACTTGGGACAACCTTACTTTCCAATAGATTTGAGATACAAACTTATCTCTCATTGACTAATCAGAGCATAAGGTCACCATAACATTTTTCTTAGAGCTACAAATCTCATAAACAAGGTACACCATACATCAAAGAGGACTCGTGACATTGAGGAATACCCTTGTAACCTTAAAAACTATGATACACTTGATATCCAATCAATCCAAAAACATATAGATAACAGACCTTGAAGTGCACTTTTGACGCATTTAGGAAGTACAACATACTTTTATAACATGACACAATCTCAACTACTTTGAAAAATTCAAGACTTGAAGACATAAGTATACTTGAGACAACAATATTGAACCCAGACTTGACAAGAACCTCCTTTAACATACACATTGTACATTAACTCCCCATGGAAAGATAAATATTCTTATGAATACACTCCTTGACATTTGACCATATTGATAACATTTGAACCAACACTTCTTGATTTAACACAAACAAGACCAACATCATACTTATGACTAAGAAAAATCTTAACTGACAACATAGACTTCTAAAGAACTCATAAATCCATGAACTCAAGATTAAATACCGTGAATTCTTTAGATAAGATTCATTTACTCTTATAGTCATACTTTGACTCACACATGCAACCTAAAACACTCATAATGATTTTTTTAGAGCTTAGAACACTTTTAAGACAAAATTTCTTTGATTTGAGACATAATTTAGCTCATGAAAACAAGTATTTGAAAGACAACCTTGGAGAAACACCCAAATAACACATGCAATGAAAAAGTGACAAACTCAAACACCTACAAGAGACCAAACTCAAGAACACATGGAGATGATTACTTGACATACCTTACAACTTTTGTGGTGTCCTAAAAACTAACTTCTTCATCTTCTCATGTATTGAAGCATTGAGACATAGGCAAACTTCTTCAACCAATGAAACCAACTTCCTTGATTTGATTTGGACTTGTTGACCTTGCTTTCTATCTTTATTCTACTAGAACATTTTTTTAATGACTTCATACACTACATGATGGGTTGAGAATTATATTTTTATCCTCCTTGACTTGAGCAACCATCTCGTTGACCATAGGATCAGACCTTGCAATGAACCTCTTTTTGTTTTGGAAAAATCTTGTTATATGACCTAATTGTTGACAATTGAAGCAAACAACACTTCTCTTTTCTTCTAGGATCAAACACACTAAGATTCCATCCACAATCCTTAGCCTTATTTCCAAACTCACAACATGAAAATCATTCACCCTTGAAGATACCTACACCATTCTCAAAAGACATTCTCTTGCAATCTCTAGATCTATGACCAAAATCATGACAAACAAAGAAATATCCATGAAATGAAGAACCATACCTCATAGCATTAGGTTTTCTAACTGAGTTAGACCTTCTCAAATAAGTCTTCTTAGTCACCTTCTCATCAGATTTTGAACTTGGACCAGCTTCACCATCACTCTTCACATGTTTTCCATCAAACCCTAGGCCTACTTTGTCATCTGAAGCTCTTTGACCATATAAAACCCCATCAAGAGCTTTGGAGATATTCTCAAGCCACTCATATATCCTTAACCTACTATATGCACATACCAAATTTTATTATAGGGATTTCAATTTTTCCTCATACTTGGAACAAACATCCTCTTTCTCCTTTAGGGAAGTAGACAAAATTTCCACTTGAGATTTCAAACCCTTGATGGCTTGATCATGCTCTATATCCATGTCCTTTACCTAATTTTGGTAGGCATCAATGCATGATTGACATATTTCATTCCTTGTCCTCAATATAGCCTCAATATCTAAAGAATTTCCTATTGCTTGTGCTTATATGATATCCTTCAATTTGTTAGACTCTATTCTCAAGGACCTGCTATGATACCAATTTTTGGAATAAAAATGGACTATGAGGGGGTGAATCAGTCCTAAAAATATTTCAATCCATTTACCATCATATATATTCATTAATCCATTAATACATTTACCATTCATAACCATACATGAACATTAGATGTGTGTTAAGAATTCACAACAACAGAAACAAATAAGAAGACACATGAACACAATATATAAGTGGGAAAACCTCATGGGGAATAAAACCCACTGAAACTTTATTGATATTACTCACAACAAAGTAATTTAGTGAAGCACAAAATTCATAAGGATCACCAATCCCTAGTTTAGTAGAGAACTAACCCTAATTTAGTGAAGTACATATTCCAAAAGGAGACTACAACTCCCTAGGATGACCAATCCCTAACTCAGCCAAATATTTTTTGAACTATAATTTTTCTACCTACAACTAATAGAGATCACATATTCAGCTCTCAAACCTTTACTTAAACCCTAGGTCTTCAATATTGCACAATATTAATATTTCTCAACTTGTCATGAATCTAAAAACTATACACATTATATCTATCATTCCTAAACCTTTCATTCTCTTCATCGTACTTAAAATCATGCTCTCATACCTTCAAAACACTCTCCTCTAGGTCGCACTTTTCCCTCCAAGAGCACTAGCCCACAATGGACTCAAAAAAATTTCTTAATTATGATTTCATTATTCCAAAATTGAGATAATTCAGTACCTCATGATAAATTATACCCATAAAACATTATAAATTTAATTAAATTCATTAAAATGGTCACATATGACCCATATAGGTTGTCCATGCAAAAACCTTCATCCATGCACCAAAAATCCTCAAAACCCTACCATTAGAATGAGAAAAATCCTCTCATTTAAAAAAAATATTTTTTCAAGCTCCAAAATTCATCACACATGTGTAATTTAACATTTAAACATAAAAATGGTCAAAATTTATGTGAACAAATCATAATATTTCATTTAATGGGCCCACTGGCTCATTTCCTTCTCAAAACAATTATTTCCAACACCCTATATTTAACTTTGAGCCTTAAGACCCCTCAAGATGAGCTCAAAAATTACATGTGACAAAGAAATAGAAATATTAATACCTTTAAAAATATTCTAATAATTTTAGAGCTCATGAAACAATCATATGTTCAAACCACATCAACTTTTTCCTTCACCAAATCAAGCTTCCCAAAAAGTAGTTTTACAAATGAAACTAGTTAACACCCTTACTAACACTTTAAATACCTAAAAATAGATTAAATGGAATAAAATTTCATCCCTCTTCACTTTCTAGGTGAAATCAAGCATCACCAAATCCATTTCATGCACTAACCAACTCAATCTTTTAGTAAAATCAGAACTATCCTGAAAATCAGCATACAAACATCTTCACAAATCAGCCGAAAGACACATAAAATGATCTCACAAAGGATAAATATATACATAATTATAAATATCACTGAATCCTATTTCCATAACATATTTTAACTCCTTTAAAATCCAAGTGGAAGGCCTTCAATCAAAGAATTCTCTATAAATTACTTTTTATCCTTCTTGGACTCATGAACCGAGTATGAGCCCAACACACTCCATAACTCAAAAAAATCACTTCCAAACTCAACAAAAGAATGTAAAATCCTTATAAATTAATTATAATCACTCAAAAAACTTAAAAAATTACGAAGAACTCATAATCATCACTTCACCTCTTGTAGCCATTTACACCCCGATAGAACAAGCATCGTTCAAACTTGACCCTCAAAACCTGAGGCATACCTTCTACATACCATGTCCAAACATCAAGTTTGATATTAAATTGGAAAATTATCTGAACCAACCCCACAAAAAAAATTTAATGGATTTCTAAATCCTCCTTTAGCTCCTACAATCTACATTTTACTACAGACTACTCCAAACTACCCCAAAACCAATCAACACAAATAGGGCACACTTTTCATTTTTTCACCTCAAACATTATCTTAAAAAATTCATAAACATCAAGAAAAACACTTTGGATATCATAAATGGTAATTTAGTTCATATCTCATTTGTAGACTCTTTCCTTAAACTGTAATTATTCAAAACAAGACTTTTAAGGTGGGGCCCACATATCACCACAAGATATAATGTGCCTTTCTAGAAATATGGAAGATTCCTATATAAAATAAAATCATAAATTTTTCATAATCAATAAAAATAAGATCGATATACATCTTTTTTGTAAGCTTCTCCTACCTAAGTTTTAGTTAGGGTTTCAAACTACTTTATCTTCTTAACAATCATTCATAAAAATGTGACAATCAAACCAAATCATTATTTTTGTGAGAGATTCATAAATTACCTAAGAATATATGTCAAATATATTTGGTCCCCATGTAAATTACACAGTTCAAAAATAGCATCTAAAAGTTAACTTTTGCTTGAAAACCACACTGCAACTTACTTGGTTTTGTCAAAACTGATGTATCTTGCAAAATATTATTCATAATGACCCAAAAATTGTCATGAAGAACCATGAAAACATCATATAACTTCTCAAAATCACCTTCCATCCAAAATATTCTTGGAATTCTCTAGCCAATCTCATTTACCTATGCCAAACTTCATGTTTCTCACTCCTTACTTCCCAATGACCTCATAAATGCAACAAACCACTAAATATTGACCTAAAAATCACCATTCATTCCATGTAAATCATCACCATGTTGTTATCATGCTTAAACAAGACTGATCAGGTCTATATCTCACATATGTATGTCATTCATCATGCACAAGGGCTAGAATCAAGTTTAGAATGACCTGACACAGCCATGTAACCTCATAACCTAAATTTATTGACCTCGTGTAGAATTTATGACATCCGTAACACACCTCATAGATTATTTATGACATCATGATACTCTTCAACCAACTTGGGAGACCTCATACTCAACCATGTAACAGGACAACATAGAACTTCACCAAACCACATGAAATTCATGTTTGACACCTAAATGCCACATCATGGCGAATTGTATGACCACATGACATAATTTTTCATCAATGAAAAAAAAACCACATAGTGGCCAAAAATATAATTAATTGTTTCATGTTGTTAATCTCACATTAATGAATGGTTGAATCATTAATGGTTTTTATAAGGTAAATACAATTGGTTAAATTTTTTTAAGGATTGATTCACCCCTCTCCTCAGTCCATTATGCTTCCAAAAATTAGTATCATAAAAATTCATTTTGAATAATTGTAATCACTTGAAGGAGATCCTTTGAAGCATAGGTATGACAAGTAATCTAGCTCAAGTTGAATAATCACCTCTGGTAAGAATGAGAGCATGTTTACAACCCTTAGGTTTTTACATATGGGATTTTATAGTCTATGTATGTACTCCATCCACATCTACATCTACTTTGAAGGGTTTTGAAGTTGATAAAGAAGAAAAGGAGGTGCATGTTATGGTTCTAGGTCTTATATATCTAAAGGAACAAGATGAAGAGTGTCATATTTCTCAAACTAATTTTCATACTCAAGATGAAAATATGATATGGTATATTGACAAGAGATAAAAGAAAATTTATTTGTTTAAGATAAAATGCATCAAGACCAGTTAGGTTTGGAGATAAAATAACTATAAAAATTGCATGAAGAGGAAAATTGAGCTTAGACAATGGGAAAAATCTCACTAAGAATGTATTTTATGTTGATGGAATAAAACAAAACCTTCTCTATGTGAGTCAAATGTGTGAACAAGGATACACTCTAACCTTTAATGAAAAAAAGAATATAAAATCATAAAAGTGGAATCAGGTAATCTTAAAAGGGAAGCTAAAAGGATTGACAACAATATGTATACTAAATGAAATTAACAAGGAAATGTGTCTTGTGATCAAGATGGATGACAATTAGATGTGGCATTGAAGTTTAGGACATTTAAATTTTAATAGTTTGGTCAAAATTATCTCCAAAGGATGTGTGTGAGAAACATGCCAAAGATAATAAAGTTAGAATATTCATTATGAAAAGCTTGTTTACATAGAAAAAATAATATTAAGAAATTTCAAGACAATGGACCATAATTCCACCTCAAGGCCTTTACAACTAATTCACAATGATCCTGTGGACCTATGAGAGGATTTAAAGCATAATTGGTGAGTATTATTTTATGCTATTAATTAATCATTATACTAGATTTACTTTGGTTATCTTCTTAAGAGAAAAATTAGAGGCACTTAACAGTTTCAAGGCATTTAAAGAACTTGTTAGGAATGAGGAAAATGGAAGGAACAAATATATTAAGT
Source organism: Taxus wallichiana var. yunnanensis (assembly GCA_018340775.1). Classification (NCBI taxonomy): domain Eukaryota; kingdom Viridiplantae; phylum Streptophyta; class Pinopsida; order Cupressales; family Taxaceae; genus Taxus; species Taxus wallichiana. Next base: position 146,863,827 of record CM031239.1, on the reverse strand, counting down.
TAGACAAAGGATGAGAATTTTGGTCTGATCATTTTGATGTTTTTTTAAAACCCATGGCATTAAGAGGCATTTCTTAGCTACTATAAATCCTTAGTAGAATGGGGTAGTAGAAAGGAAAAACAATGTTAGGTGAATCTAAATTGTTTGATGGTTATTATGAAAAGGAAGTCAACAAAACTATTTATATTCTCGGAAGATGTTAAATAAGAATAAGTAGTGACAAAACACCTTATGAACTATGGAGAGGAAGACCTGCAAATGTGGAACATTGTAGAGTTTTAGAATTAGATGTTTTATTAATAGAATTGAATAATATCCAGGGAAATTTTAGTCAAGATCATATGTGGGAATATTTTTAGGACACTCCTCAAGGATCACAACTTATAGGTGTTATGATAAAGGATTACAAACATTCGTAGAGATTTCAAGTATAACATTTGATGTATCATACCCCATGAGAGACAATTCTAAGCAAAGAGATACATCTCAAGATATGAGATCTAACTAAGATGAATAAATTGTTAAAGAAATAGAAGAATAATAATTCGATGAAGAAGAGAGGCATGACACCAAGAATCCTTCAAGAAAAATTGAGAGAGATCATCCTAAAACTCAGATTCTAGAAAATAATGATGCATGGGTATTAAAAAGAAGGAAGCTAGTAAGTCTTCAATACTAAGAAAATATTGCTCTTTTATCTAAATTTGAACCTAATAATTTTGAATAAGAAAGAAAAGATGAATGTTGGATCAATTCTATGAATGAATAACTTTATCAAATTGAGAAAAATAACACTTTTGAATTAATTCCTAGACCTAAGACAAAAATGTATGTGGAACTAAGTGGGTATTTAGGAACAAACTTAATGAAGATGGATAAGTTACAAGAAACAAATCTAGGATGGTTTGTAAGGGATATGCTCGAGTTGAGGGAGTTGGCGTTGAAGAGAATTTTTGATCGGGGATCAATTTAAGTTTCAAATGTTCCCTAAACTTCCCTAAACCATTAAAATTCAGTAGATCCTTTAGAGAGCTTTCCACCACTATAAGAACATGAAAAATAGACACTCTGTGCTCTAGATATGTCTGATCAAATTTTGGTCAAAGTTGGTCAAACTAGAAAATTAATTGTCTTGGAATATCAAAAATCACTTCTATTGTGTAGATATTGTCATGATCTTTTCGACGCATTTTGAATGGATGAAATTCAAGTCTCAGTATGCAAACGATATGGTCAGTCAAAGTTTGGGTCAAACTTGCGGGAAAAAGTGACGTGACAAAAGGTGAACCAATCACATGTTCACATGTGGCACCACTCCATTTGAGCATGTGGACCTCCAATTTTGGTAGAAAAATGCTATGCAATTTGGATAAAATTATCTCTTGTGGACTATGGGATTGATTCCCATATAAGGATAAAAGATTCCCATCTAATATTTATAGTGGATAATGCAATCAAAGGGATTCGAAGCATTGACCTACGCAAAAAGGATAGGCACAATTACCAACCCTTCACCTTTGGAGAAGTGATATAAAAGGAGCTCGCAAGGTATTGTAGAAGAGAAGTGACACATCTGTGAGAGGGCATAATAGACCTACTTGTATAAAACCTGATTTTGAAGCACTTTCACACAAAACCAGGTCTCGAGTTATATATGAAAGTTGTTAATAATTCCAAAAGATTTATAGAAATGTAAATTTTTAAAAATGAATTCCTATATATTTTCATGTGTTAGGTGAGTTTCCATCTTAGTTTCATAGAATGGGTATGAGGAGCATAAAAAGATTTGATTTTTTCAAGTACTTCTAGTCCGAACCAGGACATGGAATAAAAAGGGAAGTTGTTCATATTTTTATAAGATTTCTAGATCTATAATTTTTTCCATGTAGTGTTTATAAATCTCTAGTTGTGGAATTTTTAGTCGCATTTGCAAGGGGATCACATTGTGGAAGCACTGTAGGAGCCATGGATCATTTTGGGAACAATTTCTAGTAAATTGTAGAGTTTCCAATATCTTTGATTAGCTCATTTGCAGGTTTTGATCTGTTTAGACATTATTGAAGGGTTATGTACTTCATTGGTTGTTTAATAGATCGATTCTCTTTTCAAGAATCTAGAGATGTAGCCTTTGGGTGAACTTCATTAACAATCTTGTTGTGTGGATTTTATTTCAGTTTGTGAAGCTTTTGATCAGATAAAAAAATAGTTAATTGGATTAACTAATTGATTTGGTGAAGCAAACACTTAACTGGTAATTGTATTTTAGGAACATTTCAGTATCCATAACCCACAACAAAATTTGAATACACTTATCAAATTTGGTTTCAAGAATTTAGTTTGAGTGTATGATTTGAATTCAACTTGTGAATTTTAAAATTGATTTCTACTAAGATTTAGTTTATTCACTTAAGTTGAAAATAAAGGATAATTGGTTTATTTGGAAGAGTTTAAGGATTCGTGATACAAGAGCTCCCAAAATTGGCTTAATACTCTTAATCAGTTGTCAAGTTTTAAATCTAATTTTTTTAAGTACTTTTGAAAAAATTAAGTACCATTTTCATATCAAGTTTGGTATCAAAGTAGTTAGATTACTAGATTAGCTTCTAATTGTGTTTGAAAAATTGGCTTCAGTTTCAGTATTAGTTTTAGTTTTCAATTATGCAAACATTTTGGGCTTGTTAATGTTCTTTTATAGTGTGCATTTTTTGAGTTACATGTTATTTGTAGGAAATAGGGAATCATGGGCAAGTCATCCAAACAAGAGCAACTAGATGAGCTTAAAGCTATAAACTGTCAACTCTAGAAATAAAATTCTTTCTTGAGAGCCAATTTCTATTCCTTAGAAGAGGAAATAGTATGGTTAAAATATGAACCACAATCCTCTACAACCAAGAAAGAGGAGTATATGTCAACAAGATGCTTACATAGAGCAAGAAGTTGATGGGTTTTTTCAAAGAGTTACAGAAAAAATACGAACCAAGGATGCCCTCTTGGCAAAGTTGCAACAAGGTGAAAAAAAGAAGGAAATTCCTTCCAAAGCAGATGCAGGTACTATGATAGAAACATGCACTGTAAGTTGTTCACATATTAAATCTTCCTCTAATTTAGTTTCAGACATTTCTTTGGGTGAATTTGAAAAACACACTAAGGGAATTGGGTCTAAGCTAATGGTTAAGATGAGATTTAATGGAAGAGGCCTTGGTAAAAATGGACAAGGTGATGCTAACCCCATACAAGTAGAGGATCAACATGGGTTTGAAAGTTTGGGTTATTCTAGTGGGAAAAAGGAAATTAGAGAAAGTTCCAAATCATCTGAAGAAAGAAAAGCTTCCAACCGCCAAGGATCTACGCCTCTAGAATTGTAAGATTCCACCATCAAAAGGAACAATGAAAGGTGTAAGAAAATAGGTAAACGAGGTAATGAAATTCCACCTCCTCCCACTTAAACTAAAAATTGCGCTATGGGGAAATTGAATCCTAAAAATTCTAGAACATTCTTTCAGTTTGAATAATATAGCTCTGGTAGACAAAAATATGTTTTTCCTTACATGTTTTGTGAAGGTACTAATCATTTTGCAGCATATTGTTGGAAGAGGAAAACTATGTTAAAGAATTTAATGCCTTTTTGAATGATGAGGTAGGTGCTAAAGACCAATCTCACCCTGATGAGGCGAGAAAAGGAAAAAAGGTTACCTCTCCTAAACAAAGGAAAATTTTGGGTAAGTTTCCTAAAAACAAGGACATACAATTTTGTACCCATTGTAATAAGAAAGGACATGATGTTGTACAATGTTGGAAAATGCATCCAATGCAACAATGGAAAGTTGTTAGGAAACCAACAAAATTAAATTCAACTCATGCAGCCCAAATTTGTACTAAGGAAGTAAAACCACCTGAACAAGAAAATGTTGTTAAAAGGGCTGGTAAAATGTTCCTTAGTTTTATGTTTGCATAGCATTGATTGTTGATAGCATGCAGAATTTTTCAGAGCTATAGGGATTCCTAATGTTTGTTGAAAGGATTTTTTCCTATGTATATATTCAACTTTGAATTTTTATGGAAGTCACCTGTAGAGAAATTGAGTGACAGGTTTAAAATACTCAAGTTATTTTCTCATGGTCAAGGTAGACAAATTCCATTTCTGACAGTAGTATGTAGGGATATGGGCATCATCAGAATGTCTAAATTTGAAACATGTAGTTTTATAATGTTGTCATTTGTGCAAATTTATGGATGCTTATAAGACCCATTCGGGCACCTATTTGATATTGTAATAAATAGAAAAACTTGTTGTATCCACATGTGTTATTTGCACTAATTTTTAAGACCCTCATTTTGGGAAAATTTAATTTTTGTAACTATCAGATGTGGTTACAATTAGGGTGTAAATTTATTACACTAACAAACTAGTTTTCAAAGTTGCACTAGGTGATCATTTTGCATATTATGGAAGTTCACCAATTTGGGTAAGCATACAATTTGTTATCTATCCTTTTATAGTTCAGTGTATGGATAGAATTGGCGATTCACGTTTTTGACTATAGCTATTCTTGGGCATTGATAGTCTAATTTATTTTGGATAGTGAATATTTGCATGTTATTACAATTTCAGATGGATAGTGGGCACTAGCCTAATTATGGGTAGTTTATATGTCTGGTATACTAATATGTGTTATGGAATTGTAATTTTTGTAATCGACCATATCACAAAGTGACAATTGAACACTAGCTTTCTATATTAGAATGTGTGTTATTAAATGGTTATTTATTTGTGATGGCATTATAGTGGGGTATGACAATTCATAGTTGTGTGCGAGTTGATAGGGTTGCAGCTGTTTTAGTTTAACACTAACTTAATTGGGTGTTATTATCTGATCGGTTATGTAATTATCTAATCAACTATTTTAAATTTCATTAATCTATAATTTTATTTTGAGTTCTTATATGTGTTTGTGCAATACAGGAAGAGACAACATGTTTTGTGGGTTGATACACAACTTTTGTGGACAAAAAGCCTTCTCAGTAGGGAGGAGTGATCATGGGATCATTTTCAATATCAAATTTTCCCTAAAATTCTATAAACCATTAAAATATAGTAGATCCTTTAGAGATATTTTTGATGACTATAAGAACGTGAAAAATGGACACTCTGAGCTTCGATATGTCCATCAAAGTTTGGTCAACGTGTGGTCAAAGTTGGTCAAAATAGAAAATTAATTGTCTTGGAATCTCAAAAAATCACTTCTATTGCATATATATTGTCATGATATTTCTGACACATTTTGAACGGACCAAATCCAAGTCCGTATGCGAAAGATATGGTCAGTCAAAGTTCGGGTCAAACTTGTGGGAAAAAGTGACATGGCAAAAGGTGAACCAATCACATGCTTGACATGTGGCACCACTCCATTTGAGCACGTGGACCTCCAATTTTGGTAGAAAAATTCTATGCATAGCTATTCCACATGAAAATAGGACGGTTTAGCCTTATTAAAAGGTTTGGATAAAATTATCTCCCGTGGACTATGGGATTGATTCCCATATAAGGATAAAAGATTTCCATTTGCTATTTATAGTGGATAATGCAATCAAAGGGATTTGAACCCTTGACCTATAACAAAAGAATAGGTAGAATTACCAACCCACCACCTTTGGAGAAGTGATATAAAAGGAGCTCGTAGGGTTTTGTAGAAGACAAGTGACAGGTCTGTGAGAGGGCAAAATAGACCTACTTGCAGAAAACCTGATTTTTGAGGCACTTCCACTCAAAACCAGATCTTGAGTTATATATAAAAGTTGTTCAGAATCCTGAGATATTTCCATAAATTTAAATTTTGTTACATGAAGTTTTTAATATTTTCTTATGTAGGTTATTTTCCATCGTAGTTTCACAAAACAGGCACGAGAAATAGACAAAGATATGATTTTTCCAAGTACTTCTAGTCCGAACTAGGCTATGGAGTAAAAAGGGAAGTTGTTCAGATTTTTATAAGATTCCCATATTTATAATTTATTTTCATGTAGTGTTTATAAATATCCATTTTTAGTTATTTTTCATTTGCATTTGCAAGGTGATCACACTGTTGAAGCACTGTAAGAGCCATGGATCATTTTGGGAACAGTTTCTAGTAAATTGTAGAGTTTCCAATATCTTTGATCAGCTCATTTATAGGTTTTGATCTATTTAGACATTATTGAATTGTTATTGTACTTCATTTTTCATTTAATAGATCGATTCTCTTTTCGAGAATCTAAAGACGTAGCCTTCAGGTGAACTTCGTTAACAATCTTGTTGTGTGGATTTTATTTCAATTTGTGAAGCTTTTGATCAGATAAAAAATAGTTAATTAGATTAACTAATTGATTTGTTGAAGTAAAAACTTAACTAGTAATTAGATTTTAGGAACATTTCAGTATCCATAACCCTTAACAAGAATCTGAATACAATTATCAAATTTGGTTTCAAGAATTCAATTTGAATGTATGATTTGAATTTAACTTGTGAATTTTAAAATTGATTTGTACTAAGTTTCAGATTTATTCACTTAAGTTGAAAATAAAGGATAATTGGTTTATTTGGAAGATTTTAAGGATTCAAGATACAAGAGCTCCCAAAATTGGCTTAATACGCTTAATAAGTTGTCAAGTTTTAAATCTGAAAAAATTCTAAGTACTTTTAAAAAATTTAAGTACCATTTTCGGATCACTTTTGTGCTTAGTAGCTAGAATGGAAACCATTAGATTGTTTATAGAATATGCAAGGTATAAATACTATAAAGTGTACTAAATGGATGTAAAATATTCCTTTTGAATGACAATATAGAAGAATAAGTCTACATTGAGTTGCCTCATGTTTTTTGTTTGACATATGAGAAATATTATGTGTGCAAATTGAAAAATGAACTTTATGGGCTAAATAAAGCTTCTAGGGATTGGTATGGAAGACTAGAAAAGTATTTGACTGATCAAGGTTTTAAGAAAGGAGTAATTTATAGTAATTATACATCAAAGATGAAGAAGGAATTAAACTAATTATAGTAGTGTATGTGGGTGACATCATAATTGGGGAAATAATGATCATATGACTATGGATTTGCAGAGGTCATGAAAAAGCAATTTGAGATGTAAATTCTTGGTGAACTAGCCTTCTTTTTAGGAATACAAGTGAACTGTAAAAGGATGGTATATTTATATCACAAAATAAATACATAAAATAAATGTTGAAAAAGTTTCAAATGGAGGATTGTAATCTTATTGGGATTCTTATGATTCTTTGGATGCAAATTAAGAAAGGAAGAAAACTCTCCCAAAGTGAACCTTACATAGTATAGATCTATGATTGGTATCTTAATAAATGTTACTTATTTAAGACCTCACATTTTGCAAGTTGTGGGGATTTTTAGAAGGTTTCAAGAATATCCTAAGGATATACACTTACAAGCAGTAAAACATTTTTTTAGATATATTAAGGGGACTGTACAATATGGATTGGATTGGTACCCAAGGAGTGAAAAATTTGAACTAAGAGCTTTATTTGATGTTGATTGGGCAAGAAGTCCTTATGCTAGAATAAGTACTAGTGGAGAAGCCTTCTTTATGGTTAAATGTAATGTTTCTTGGATTAACAAAATCATATTTATCATCCCTTTCTACTTTTGAATCAATATCTTTGCAACCTCTATTGTGGATAATGAAGAATCCCTTAGAATATTATAAGGAGTGTGATGGACCCACTCCCATCTATTGTGATAGTACAAGTGCCACTAATGTATCTAAGAACCTTGTTTTGCATTCTAATACTAAGCACATTATAATTTGATATCATTTATTTAGAGATCATGTTAATTAGTAAAATATCAGTGGAACATGTGTTCACTAAGGAATAAATTATAGATATTTTGACCAAGCCACTTCCAAAAGCAACATTTGAGCTCCTAAGAGGTAATTTGGGTGTGATTCATGCCCTTAGAAGTCACTAAAATGGGTTAAGACATTTACAGGATCATGCAAAATGAACAATTTTCTCTAATTATTTGAGAAAAGTGTCAAGTAGGGAGTTCTTCTTAAAGAGGTTTATGGAGAGTGTGCAGAAGCTTCAAAAAATAAAGCTATGTTTTTATTTTCTTATGATGGTAGCTATGTAGTAAAGGAAAACATGTCTTATTACTACATTTGCATGAATATTTATGATGTTTTGTATTAGTGTGGTGTAAGTTGGAATGAGTTGAGGGGATTTTGAGTAATAATCATCCTTGAAATGGGTTTCTAGTAGTGTTGACATTCAAAGTATGAGTTAATATTGCATCATAACAAGTACAATATATCTTGTGAAAGAGTTGTAATGGTGAGCTACAGGTATATAGAGACCTCATGACACAAGAAGAGATTATATTGATCTCCAAAGTGTGTTTAAGGTGTCAAAGAGAGATTGTTTGGAAATAAAGTTGGTTGATTGTAAACATGCTCAAATGGGGAGATTTTCATGAGCTCAAACTATTGTGATAGCATATAAAGCCAGCAAAGATCACTGTGAATATGCTTCGAATTACGTAACATCTGAAATGATCAAGTTTCATGGAATTTCATCAAGGTATGAGCTCGTATTTTTACATATGTATTTATAAGTTAATGTTATGATCATAGGGGAGTAATTCATGTGGTGTATATGCTTTAGTAGCAAGATAAAGTTTGAAAAGATTGGTCTAGATAGTTTCTTTAGGGATCTTAGACCTAGAGATATGACTATTCTGTATATATCATGATCACGTCTATTTGAGGAAGCTTTCAGCTAAGGAAATTTTTGTGAAGTGTCAAGTGTATTATTCTTGCTCATAATTTAGATTGTTGGAATTTGGGGGTGCTAATAAATGCTTCTACCCAGGGGGAGCTTTAGTGATCGATGAATAAAAAGGGTCAAGGAAGGAAAAATAGGTCATTAGCTTTTGGGGGTCTTTGATTGATGTTTTTAACCAAGAAGTGATTTATATAAGATGATAAAGATGAAGATGATGTGATACATGTATGTTATTTATCATTAATGTAAAAAGGGGAGAAGTACTAGGTTATTTTCCATCAATGACAAAGGGGGATATTGTTGGCATGTGAGAGCTAGTGTTTTCATTGATGTAAACATTTAATTAATGAAAAAGGAGGATGATTAGGAGTGTAATAGGATTATTAGAATGATTATATCACTGGAAAATAAGTTATGGCATGGTAAGAAGAGTGAAGAAGGTGAGACTTGTTTGGCCTAGTAGGCCTAATCATGAGATCTAGTCAACATAAGTGATAGTATAAGGAGGAAAAAGAAGCATGGTGGCTATATGACCATTGTATAAGCATGGAGAACATTAATAGAGTGTTGTAACACACTAACATATGTCTCAAAGGTTGATTTCAAGGTGAGCGCAGGGTATATGTATATGTTCATCTAGACCTAGTCTAGGTGTTTGATGGCCTAATGGAGTATGATCATCAGGTGAAAAAGTGTGTGGGCCCATAGGGGAATGCATAGGAATGAGACATGTTTTATTAAAGTTGTTATGGAATTTTTAAGAGTTTTACTGACCCAAGGTATGATGTCTTTCAAATTTATCTAGGTCTAAACTAGACCTATTTTTAGGATCTAGCAATGTAAGTCATGGTGGATGAGAAGATGCATGGATAAGTATGAGAAAGGGAAAATTAGAAAAGTTGAGAGAATTTTTCCCCATATTGTGGGAAAAAATTGAGGTTGGCATGATGAATTTTTTCAAATTATGATATTTTTAGTCATATCCATCTCAAGAAGGCGAGTTTTCTAGCTCAAAGTGAAATGTTTTGCATTGGTTGGCACATGTAAATTCTGCATGGGACCTTGTTCCTTTCATGGATGTTGAGGCATGGTATTAGGAAGATCTCAGAGTTGAAATGAATTTAAATAAAGGTTTATACTTTATGAATGATTGTTAAGAAAGTATGTTGGTCAGAAACCCTAGTTAAACCCTTGTTCATGAGAGATAGGAGAAATATTCATAGTATGATCCCATAATGCATTTAATCATAAAATTTGATGATTATAAGATTTATATGAATCTCCTAGATTTCAGAGGGTGGTGATTTGATGTCTTGACTTTAGGTCGAGCCCACTCAAATATGTTTATTTCAAAGAAAGTTTGTTTTTCTATCATGTTTTCCATTTCACCTATGATATAAATTGATTTTATAATTAATTTGGGATATATGATACATTTTAAGTAACTTTAGAGCTTGGTGAGGTCATTTTAAGGTTTATACAGGTCACAACATGAAGACTGGTTTTTAGGCCTAGAAGGTAATTTTTAGCAATCATGATGAAAGAAGGATCTTAGGCATGTATGGTCTAATTTTCTGAATCTAATGGATATGGTGGTTTTTTTTCATCAAATATGATGTGTTCATGATTTTTTTGAGCTATATAGGATAGTTTTGGTTGCATGGTTGAGGTCACAACTTTACTTACTTGACAGGGTTTTAGGACAGTTTGAGTTCCTTGGTGAAATTGGTCTAGAATACCAATATATTGGATTGGTTGAAGATTCATATCCATTGGAGAGTAATAAGGTAATAAAAATTATCCTATTACATGTATTTATATATCTGTAAAGTGTCATAAATGGTGTGATAAGGTCAAGTTTTCAAAATCGGTTTACGGGAAGCATATGTGGCTTGAAGGGAAAAGTTGTTCGATTACTTTGAGGGTTGATTCATGATGTATAACATGGTTAGAAGTGTTCCTTAAGTTATTTTATTTATAATTAGTGGTTTCATTCCATGTTTGAGGTGATTTTTGAGATCTTGGTCTTCATCTTTGAAAACTGATCTACTGAAGGTGCCCAAATTGAGTAGGAAACAATCCTACTTGTTAATGATATGAGATGAATAGATGATGTAGAGGATTATGGGATTATAGAAGGTGTTGATAGGTTTTAATTTATTATTTTGGATCTTTTTAGGAATGATTAATATTATTTATGTTCTTATAGTCCATGGAGTGCTTGGTGAAGGAGGATTTAGCCTTTCAAGCCTAGTTTGTGCTTGTTAAGTGTCTTAGTGAATTTCTGACCTATATGGGTATTTTAGATGAATTTATACGAGTACGTAGGGTTTTTTTATGTTTGTATGACATAAATTAATGGTCATGTCTTACCTAGTAGTTTTTAGGATATGAATCATATATTTGATTTTTTTAGTCATTTGTGACTAGTTGTGAGAGAGAGGAAAGTGCAACCCTAGAGAGAGTGTGAAGGAGGTTTGAGAGTATCAACACGAGAGATAAAATATTTTATGAAGGATTTAGGGGAGTTGAGAAGATATTTTTCAAGGTCAATAGACCTAATCAACATTTGAAGAAGAAAGATTGAGAAAATTAGGAGAGAGTGTGTTTGAAGAGGGTTTTGAGACAGTGGAGCTAAAAATGTGATCACTATCAATTATAGCAGAAATAATACATTGGTGATCTTAATCTTTAGGTGGTTGAGTTGGTGTTTGATCACTTTATGGGGTTGTATCCTCCTTGCAAGTTTTTTTCCTTACTAAAGAGGGGTTGGTGCTCCTTTCTGGGTTAGTGCCTCACTAACAAATCTCTTGTGATGTTTCATATTCATGCAAGTCTTTTGTTTTAAGTAATATAATCAAAAAATTTAGTGGGTTTTCTTTCCTTTGAGGGTTTCCTAATTTACATTTTTTTATTGTGTACTCTCTCTTGTTTATATGCATATGATTGATTGTTTCATGTTGTTCAGATCACATTAATGAATGATTGAATGGTTAATTGTTTTTACAATCTAAATACAATTGGTTAAATTTTTTGAAGGAATGATTCACCACCTCCCAATTCTATTGTGATTCTAAAATTACTAAGTTTAAGTTTGATTTTTATTTATTGTCAATGGAGAGAAGATTCACACTTAAAAATCATGAGAATTCAAAAGTCACGTCTCAAATATGCAAGGGTTCAAACCTCACACTTCAAGGATGTGAGCCTTCAAAACTTAAAAATCACAAATGTGAGAGGCAAGAATCCAAAGCTCACACCTTTCACTTCATAGTCGCAATGACTCATCCTTTGTAAATGTAAGAAAAATATAAAGTCAAAGAATAAGAAAAAGGCACTTTAGCATCCTGAGAATAATGAGATAATCATCTTATTAGATGTGGTTCATTGCATGGAATATACATGGAACACAATAATAAAGTAGCTAATTAAGGTTAACATATTTTATTATATTTGAAATTTTCATGTGTATGTATCATATTAAAAGGGGACTAATCATATTATTACATGTTTTTCACTACATGCAATATACATGGAACACAAAATAAAAGTTGCTAATTAAGGTTAACATCTATGAGTATATTTTACATGTCCATGTGTATGGCTCATATTGAAAAGGCTTAAAAATTCAAAAATTAATGTTCCTTAGATAAAAACATCAATTCATGCATTATGCTCCATTAATGCAAAGCGACCAATTTGGATGGAATTATTTCTCAATATAAAAAATTAATACATTAATCAAGGTTTTTCAACAAGCTCCTAATTCAAGAGGTCATTTGTAAGAGACAAATTTACAAATTCATTCATAGAGAGTCGTAGTTTTTAAAATATTTAAAACAATTATAAAATATAATTTCTTAAATAATAATGGGTGAACTAGGGAAGTCAAATGTGGATGATTTCCTCTACTTATATGTGGACCAAAGAGTAGTGAGGATACGGTTTTCAACCTGCATCACTAGATCATGAATTTCCCTTCTATTATGTTATCTTTTGAACCATCTAGAGGGAGAGAACTTTGGTGTATGTCATCGATGAAGCAGGAATGTTAGTTAATCAAGTTCCAAGGGTTGTTGACATTAGGGAATCAAATAGGACCATGATACACCAAATTATGACCAAACCTAAGGTATGCCTAGAATTACTCTCTCCCATTATTATTCATATTAAAGCCAAGTATTAGACATTGCACTTCTAGGATGAAGAGAATAGGATAACATTTATTGGTGGTTATGCTTATAAGGCCTATTATAATTTTGTTTGAGTCCAAGGCTATCTATAGCTCCACTATAACTCAACAACCATTAAAACATGGATGGCTACATGCCAAGTAAGAACCATTTTACAAAATTGGGAAAAGGACCTAATAGACAACATGGATGATGAACGTCTAAACAACATATTCATCTAAATATTTAGACCTAAAGTGAGAGTTGGTGTGGCCTTAATGAACCACTTATATGGAAACCCATCTATCTCTAAACTAGATTTTTATTAGATCCATCTCCTTTCCATGATCATAGATGAAGAAAAAGTCATTTCCTTAGGGAATGTAGTCTCATCCAATTTCATATCGCAGAGGGATGCCTAAGTTAAAAACAATAATTTATTTTTCATGGCCTCTTATTTGTTGTATGCAATCTCTAGAATCTTAGTGTGCCTTGATTTTTACCTCCTTGGGAGCACCACTTCCATAAAGAGGTAAATGAATAATATTCATACCTCTATGCCCATCAATTCAAGGCTCATATTGAAGACATTTATACCTCATTATACCCCAAAGTACATATTTTGATCATGGAGCCACCAATACTAAATATTTCTATAAAGGTACTGAAATCCTTCAAAAAATGGGGAATTAATTTTTCTATCCTAAAAACATAGTGATTATGATTGAATTATTATTAACTCTACCATTTCAACTACCTTAATATGTATCATATAAATTGGCTAAGAAAGATATTTCTTTCCAAATTAGTAATGATATTTACAATAAGTGTAAGGAAAATAAACTCAGGACATATCCCTCATTACCTTTGGTAGTTGAATGTAGAGAATTTAAAACTTAGCCAGATCTTAATTTTGTTTCTATCCAAAACACTCCTTGACTTACTAAAGCATCCTCTAAGAATATATGACCCAGGGAGAGAGTGGCTAAAATTTTGAAGTCATTAAAAGGGTAGATTAATTTCACATATGCCCATGACGTAAATGTGAATGATTTGGTATGGGTCACCTAAGAGGATGATAAGTAAAGCTTGACCCCTACGAAAAACATGTAATGCAAATCTTTTCTCAATTCAATAATAGATGTCTAGTGAATGATGCCTAGCAAACACTAAGTTCAAAATATTTTGTCGATGTTGATCATAGTGACCACTAAGCATTAAATATTTTTGTGGCTAACCTTAGTGACCGCTAGGAACATAAATTTGTATGCCTTGACCCCTCTATAGTGCATGTATTTTCGTACTTCTCTCATTGCATTAATATTTTCCTAGTAATGATGCCTAACGATCGCTAAGCTTTAAATATTTTGTTTTGGATGACCTTAGAGACCGCTAGAACAAAAATTCATATGCCTTGACCCCTCTATAGTGCATGTTTTTTCTCTTTTCTCATTGCATTGATATTTTTCTTGGTAATGATGCCTAGCAACCGCTAAGCTCAAAATATTTCATTGTGGTGACCCTAGCTACCACTAGGATTAGAACAACATATGTCTTGACCCCTCAAGAGTGCATGTATTTCTAGATTTTTCTCATTGCATTAATATTTTTATTGTTAATGATGCCTAACAACTACTAAGCTATAATTATTTTGTTGTATCTCATCTTAACGACCGCTAGGAACAAAATTATGTATGTCGTGACCCCATGATAGTGCATGTATTTCCACATAGATCTCATTACATTAATAGTTTTCATGTTAATGTTGATTAGCGACATGAGCTCTAAATATTTATTTGGGGAAAATGATGAAAAAAAAGATCCATTTGTATCTCTTCCCAATTTTTGATATTATGTAAAAGTAGAATTATTCGTAGCCTTTTCAACCAAACATGTTATGGTCACTTTTTTTGCAAGAGGACTGAGAATTATTTCTAAAATACTTAACATGGATAGCAATGATTTCTTGAAGCTAACAAAATGGGTGTTGTTAAAAATGTGAAGGAAAATATATTTTGTTCGGAAAGGGCTATTATTCATTCATTGCTTTTGTAGAAAATTGAACTAAAGTTAATTTTAGGACCACTATCGAAAGTTTTTCTAGACATTTTGTTATAAATTGATTATTGAAATTACTTTGGTGGGTGGAAGCATATGGAAATTGTGATATTTAATGACTAGGGAGATTATACATAGGGTTTGGTGTTTATATCTTCATACTAACACTAGAAAGAGTGTGGTCATTATATTTAAACTCATTATACCATGTATTATATGGATAAATTGATGTAAATAGTAACATGGTCGAAGAGGTTTTCTTTTCTTTACAATTTCTCTAGTTTTAAAATTGTAATGGTCACATAGGAGTTATAATTCAAGATCACCTACAATACCAAGAAAAATATATATGTATACAAAGTAAATCCCTTCTAAATAAAATGTGTGATTTATAGATTTCTGTCAATAACTTGTAATATATATTATGAGAACTACATAAGGCTTGATCCCTCTCAAGGGTATGTAGTGTAGCACTTGGCTCCACCAAGGATAGTCTAGCCAATATAGTATAATTATAAATAATTAAAGAGAGGTATACACATCCTGTAAAAACTAATCATACCTAAGTAAAGGTTGACCCCTTGATACACCATGCATTACAAATCTTTTTGTAGTTCAATAATAGATGTCCACTGAATGATGTTTAGCTAACACTAAGTTCAAAACATTTTTTAGGCTGATCTTATAAACCACTAAACTTTATATATTTCATTGTGGCTTACCTTAGCAAACTCTAGGAACAAATACGTATTCCTTGAGCCCTCAATAATGCATGTGTTTCCAAACTTTTCTTGTTAATACATTAATAGTATTCCTATTAGTGATTATGTGCAGCCTCTATGCTATAGATATATCATTGTGGTTGATCGTAGTAAAAGCTAGGATAAGTAGTAAATATTTATTTGTTAATGATTCCTAGCCACCGCTAAGCTCTAAAAAATATGTTACACCCGACCCTAGTAACCACTAGGATCATAACTACTTATGTCTGAACCCCTCAGTAGTGCAAGGATTGGAATTCTTTAACTCAATGCAATAATAGTTTTCCTTTTAATAAATCCTATATACGACCAATATCTAAATAATTCGTTGGGGGTGAACTTATACCTTGACCCCTCATTGGTGCATCTACTTTTGCACTTTGATCATTACATTAATAGTAATTACGTGAATGATGCCTGAATTCTTGCTAAGCTCTAAATATTTAGTTATGGCTGACCCTAGCAACCGCTAGGATCAACACTTCTTTCATTTATTTGGAAATGATTTTTTAATCTAACCAAATATTTAGAATAAGAGACATATGAATGTTGTTGTAAATTCAAGTATGTCATTTGTCTTAGTAATTATTTTTGTTGATGATATATGCAGTGTTCATGGACCTATAATTTTTCAACATGGCGGGAGACCCGAAAATGTCAACCGTAGATGCTTATTTATATTCCTATGAGGACACCAGAGTAATTAGAGATACCTTGTTTGATCCAAATTATCTTACATCATGAATTTTAGCATTACTCAACTATTTTTCTATGGTATAGGATGAAAGTTTTGATGTTGATGCCATAGGTGAAAAAGGTATACCAAAAGATCAAGCGCTAAGCTCTCGAGACTTAAGGGTGATAAAAAAGATAATATCTATTTAATTTCCTCTAAACCAGAGGTGATTCCATTTCTGGAACTAATCACTTCCTATATAATTTTTCCAAGTCCAAGGAGTGGACCTTATTTTCTAAATTTTGGAAAAAGCAGACTAGGTTTTATGATAGGCACGCATACAAAATTTATTATAAAATTCCAAATCTAGACACCTTGTACAATGCAGATACAGTTGAGTCCTAGATGACCACAAGGAGAATAAGAGTTATTTTATAGAGTTGGGTCGTTGACCCATTAGATAATATGGATGATTCTCATATGAGAAATATCCTTATTAAAAGGTTTAGACTAGGAGTCCGTATTGGCATGGCCCTCATGAATAGGCTATATGGAAATTCTTCTATCTCTAAGGTTGATGTATCTTGGATCCCTTTACTTTATTTTATTATTGATGAAGGAAAGATTCCCTCCTTAGGGAAAGTACTCAGTTTCAATTTAATGAGACAAAGAAATAATTTTGTTGACAATAAGAAGACATTTTATATGACTTCCCATCTTCATGATGTCATCTATGGTGTTCACAACTGCTTTTGGATTTATATCAAAATTGGCATCGTTTGTTCCCTTTGAAGATAAATGAAATATATTCAGACTTGTATGCCCATCAAATCAAATCTCATATTAAATATATATATGCACTTATTTGTATCCTTATATGTACTAATAATTACAGAAACAGTGATACCAAGAATATATGTTGACATCCTCACTTTCATAAGGAAAATGGGAGTTATATTCTTCTATCCAGAATATACAATTATCATGATCAAGGGGCTCCTTACAAATCCTTTTTCAGTTGTCATGTTATGTGCTAGAAAAATAGGAATAACAAGAGGTAGCATATCAGATTTGTAACGATATTGCTTTGGAAAGTGCAAAGAGGAGAATCTTAATACACATCCCCCTCCCGTTCATCGTGGGATGTAGGAAATTTAATAGGTGGCTTGATTTGAAATTTGCATCAGCCCATAGAAATTCATTCCATCTCCCCCAACACCATCTAAGGTAATATGACTGAATGAAAAGGGTTTCCAAGCACCTTTAGTCACTTAGAGGACAAATAAATATATCATATGCACATGTGCATGATGCCAATGACTGGGTATGGATTACCAAACATAAGATGGAGATAAGGGAAATCATGCCTCTGAGAGAAACTATTAAAAAGGAGGCTATAAAGAGAAAGAAGGATTTGTATTCAGAACATTCAGAAAATCCATGTGCTCCCTTTTCTCCATCAATTGAAACTCTATCTGAGTTTTGAGAAGTCTTGCCCACACCAAATGAAGCTCCAACTTTAGTGGCATATGCCTTAACTTCTTTAGATGAAGAAGAGGAGACTGTGCAAACTAAAATTTCAGCCAATGCAACCCTCTCAATATTCTCCCTCCATTTTACATGAAGCAAGACAAGATTGGGTTGAGTGATTCGTAATTTACCACAAAGAAAATTTAGATTGGGAGATACAAGAAGAGACCTTAGTAAACATTGAATTAAATCCAAGGATGGGAAACTTGAAAAGGATAACCAAAAAGAAGATGTCAACATAGCAATCCATTGTTTGACATGAAACTTTAGAATACCTCTTCACTCTTACAAATAAATGGAAATACAAAGGCTTCCAATTGGTGCAATATGAGGAATATTTACAATCCTTGATAAGGGGTTCAGTTGAAGTAATCGTAGAACTAGTGAGAGGCATGCATTCTAGAAATAAAGAGCTTGAAACTCAATTAAACGCCACATTTCATGTCATGATAGTTTATGATATAGAAGAGGCATTGCATGGCCTACACAATAATATGAAGAAATGGATCAAGGTAAAGGTGGAGGAACAAGCCTACTTGAGAAAGAATGAAAATATCATTACAACAAATTTATGGGATAGGCCATTGAAGAAGGAATTTGTAAATATCCTTCAATTATGACCATGGATGATATTGGTATATGCCAGACATATGTTAATTATATGAAGGAAAGACTAAGGGAATGGAATGATCAGGTAAGAAAACTATATTTCTAGTTTGATGACATTATTTCGAGAGGAAATTAGATTTTCATAGAAGCCTCGGTCATGGAAGTATTTAATGGAAACCATGAATTGGTTTCTGATGAAGAGTTCACTACATTGCTTAAGAAATTCTTGGTTAATTTTCAAAGGAGAATAACAAAGGAAAACAAAGGAGAAACTTCACATGTCATTGATATTGTCTCCAAAACATGGGGAAAATACAGAAAATAGAGACTCTGAAGGAAATTGTAAAAACTCAATTGTTAGTCAATAGGTTTTTCTTGACAATTCTAGTGTGCTATTTAGAAACCCAATTGTGGACATAGGAAAGATAAGTAGAGATTATAATATTTGTAAAGAATATGTTCTTACGGCATGACAACAAGATGATAAACAAGGTCCCGCATAATAGTAACAAACTCAAGAAGCAACAATGCATGTAGACTCGGATCAACAACAACCCATAATTAAGGAAGAACCACAGTGAATCATAAATTGTAGTATTTGAGATAGATGGGAAAACACTAAAATATGTATGACATGTAAATAGATGAATATTTATAATTGATTGAATGTTCGTGTATATATTCCAAATGTTATACTTATCTAAACATGCACTTGTTGGATACACTAAGCTCCAAATATGTTGTTGTGGCATAAACTAGTGCACACTATGCTCAAATATCCATAAATGACTAGTGATCGCTAAGCTCAGAATATGTTATTGTGGCATAACCTAGTGGTTACTAAGCTTACAATATCTTACTTGTTTTAAATCCTAGTGATAACTAATCTTCAAATAATATGTTGCAACATAAGCTAGCGGATGCTAAGCTAAAAATTTCATTCTTTGACTTGTTAAATGCTAGTGACATCTAAGCTCAAAATATTATATTGTGGAAGCACCTAGATGTCGAGTAGCTCAAAATATGTTAATTTGATTTGTTAAAGCATATCGTTGATAACCTCCAAATATTATGATTAAGCATATCCTAGCAACCGATATGATCATAGGATCTTAATTTAAAGTGTTAAATACTGACAACCGCTATGCTCCAAATATTATTCGTTAAATCCTGAAAAATGCTAAGATTAAATTATTATATGATTATAAAGGATAGCGGTCGTGAAGCTCAAATTAATTTCCTTTAAATTGTGAAATCATATTGAAATTTTTGCTATAAATATTATACAATGGCAATACATACTGAATCGCTAATTTCATACTACCTTAATTTAATTTGTGAAATCTTAATGACCACTAAGATCCAAATAATATGTTGCGATAATACCTAATAGACGCTAATATTGAAATATCTTACTTTATTTTGTTAAATCTTAATGACCACTATGTTCCAAATATTATGTTGTGGTAGTGTCTTAGTGGCCTAAAAGTTCAAAATATTTGTAACTACACGACGAACACTAAGCTAAAAATATGGTTTTGTGACATAACCTAGCGAAAGATAAGATAATAATATCATACCTTAATTTGTTAAATGATAACAACCCTAAATTTTGGGATATTGTTGCCGTTGTGCATAACAACTGTAAGCTCCAAATAATATGTTGTGGCATATCGAGTGGCCGCTAAGATCATAATATTTTAATCTATTTTTAAAATCATAACCACCACATGGCTCCAAATATTATTCAATGGCATTTCCTAGTGGTCACTAAGCTCCAAATATTATTTGGTGGCATAGCCTAGCAGACCAATAAGCTCAAAAATATTACTTCAAATTCTTAAATCAAAAGTGTAAATTCAAGTAATGTATAGAGATCTTGTTTTCATAATAAAAATTTGTTTTTCTTATTTTCTCATGGCTTTGATTGGTGACTGCTAAGATCTAAACATCAACCTTCTATGTGTTATACAATTATACATAGATTTTTATTATCATTGAGATTTAAACACTTGTTTTCTTCAAAAGAGAATTATAGCCTAGTGGCTACTAAGCTACACAAATTTTTCATGATTGATTGTATTCCAATAGGAGAAATAAAATCGAAAAGATATAAAAGATTAAAAATAAATATGGAGTTTCCATTTAGATACATATAAATACATGTAGAATCATGAATTAATATATATATAACGACACTCTATCTTTTGCCAATAATACGTGGCATATTAAAATTATGTTTAAAAAGAATTATATTTTCGTGACTACAAAGCTATGTGATTTTTTGTCATGGCTTAGTGGGCGGAAAAGGAAATATAAATTTAAATATATAGTGATTAAAATTTTATTTGATAATATTTATGTGTATATATAATATGTTTTTTTATTATTGGTAAATAGTTTTAAAGGGACTATACCCTATTACAAAAAGGGATCAACAACCAGATATATCTATAAAGGAGTGAAAAAGAGGATCTAAATCCAGATAAAACACTATGACTAGCAGTAACCAAAAGATAGTTACAAGCAAGAAACAAAATAGAACATAAACTACAACAAAACAACACAAAAGCAACAAAGTCACAACAAAAAGACCAAAAAGATCAACATTCAAAACGATGCCCTCCATCCCAAGTGATTTTACTTCTTGGATGCTCTATCTATTATGGACTAGATAGTTTGCAGTGAGGTGAACAATGCCAATGTGGTGATGTGCGTTGGGTTAGAAGCGTTCAACTGCGAGATGGTCTGGACTCCTCTCTTTTTCATTCCCCCAAATAGTGCCAGGGATCCCACTAAGCATGGTAATGCTTCAAACTTGCTGCTCTAAGAAGTCACTAATGGCTTTGAAAATAGCCATGTTGTGATCATGTCTGTCTTTTTCTCTCCCCAATCTATGTCCAGTGAGTTTAGCTTCTTATAAATGTCAGCAATCTGATCCTTCCTAATGTCATTATCATCATCAATTTTTCTCTTGAATTTCTACTTGTCCATGCACTGCAGGTCCTTCTTAAGTTGCTTCATCTCTTTCTCTAGAGACTCCAATCTATGTGGCATGTGATTCCCCTCCTGATGCAAGGCCATATCCAGACCAGCATTACTAATATGCAGAAAATTTTGTGCATCTTCCAGCTCTTTGGTGCTTCTGAGAACCTGGGCAGAGTAGGGGGTGTCAGTATTTGGGAGCTTGGGGTTCTTACTCTTGGATTTGGAAGGGGTGTCCAGTCAGGGAGTGGGAGAAGTGGAGTTAGTGACGTGTGGTTCACCGGGGTGGTCGAAAGCCAAGGAATTTGGAGACAAAAAGCTTATGGAGTAGGAAGATGAGGCCCTAGTGGAGAGGGATAGCATGTGAGTGCTTCTGAAATTCCAAAATAGAGCGTTGAAGGAAATTAAGTAGCTAGTGCAGGAATCAGACCTCAAATTTCCTTCTAAAATGATTTAGAAAAACCACATGTTTAACATGGATAGTTTTGTATCGCCCTTCCACAGAAATATACCTAACCATCATATTTGTCACTCGTAATGCCAAATTTTTTTGTTGAAATAAAATAAAAGCAAGCACACTAAATTTTGTAGATTTTGTATGTAATGCACAACTAAATATTTCAAATGTATATTTCATGACTATATATTTTGCATATTTCTAATCAACAAATTCTTCCAAATGAAGACATTGAAATAAAGAGAAACTCATAGTTCCATTATGATTTCAATACGATAATCTTACAAAATTCTTGCAACCATAAAGTAAAAACTTCCTTAGTAATGACTAAAGTTTATAAGAAGCAATAAGTACAATAATGGATATTTACAAGAGTATAAGACTTTCACAAAGCTACATTTATTTACAAAATGAAGGTAATGCCCACAAAAGATGAGTAAGTCCAAGATGACAAGAGGCTCTACTATCTCCAACTTGAGCTCCAACTCCAATACTCCTACAAGAATCCAACTCCAAGAGAACATGGCTTGTTTACCACCCAACCAATAGGCATCATCACATGCCTTTCCATGGTTGGAAGTCATGCTAGCCTCCCCCAAGCCCATGGGAGAGAGGAACTAGCTTCCACAATGTGCACAAGTAATAATAGGGATTAAACACACAACAAGAGAAAACATAAAACCATTCAACCACTTAGACCTACTATACAATGAAAACCACAACATGAGGAGAACAAGGTCAACCTCACAAGGGGGAAGAGAGGAAGTAGGATGCCCAAATCAAGGTGTCCAACCATAGGAGCACCAACAAATACATATATTCAATACTCCTTATACCTCCTAATCATTCAACATCCTTATTCCTCCTTTATGCAATAGAAATCCTTCTTGGGAGGATTTTCAAACCCAAGAGGGTTTCCTCACCAAGAATGAGGAAAGGTTCAAGCCATATGAACCTTTCTCCCACCTCAAACCATAAGGGACCTTCATGGCTTGACCAACAACCATGAGGTTTGAGAGGGAAATCCCTCTCTCTTCCCCTACATTCTCCAAAAACCATCATTCCAAATGATGGTGGAGAGAAAACAAGGAAAATAACAAGAACAAACAAACAACCACATTCACCATACAACATTTCACACACTATTTTATTGATCAAGCATAGTTTACAAGATAAACAAAACTAAGAAGGAAAAAGGTTAAGAACCCTACCTCTAATATGCTTTCCAAAACTCTAAGCTTTTCCCCTTTGTCCAAGCTCCTTTCCAAGCTCCCAAAATTCTCCAAGTGCTCCAAAAAAAAAAATGAACCAAGAAGACCCATTCCTTCCACATGAGGAAGAATAAAAAGAGGAACCCAAAAGTTTCCTCACCAATGAGAAAGTGACAAGTGTCACCTCCTCTCCTCTCAAGAGTCAAAGATTCCAAAAACCAAATAAGTAAGAGTAAACTCACCTTTTATCCCTTTTCACCCAAAATACCAAAAACTAAAATAAAACAAAGTGGAGCAACTTTTAACACTTTCACACAATCCAACCATCTTACATGGATGGTGACTAAAGAGGGATAAATGGGAGGGAAACTCCCTCCAAACCTTGGAAATAGGCCCCCCTACCTATTAGGTAGGGTCCAAGGGCCCATTTTCATGCTAAGGGAACCCCCAAACTCAAAAGGGGTCCCTAAAATTACCCAAAATAACCCAATTTCGGGTTTGGCATGCTTGGGCACAAGGGTAGAGGGTGTGGGGTTCACCCAAGGTTCACATGTGGTCCCCAATCCCTTCTACCAACACACACACACTTCCCAAAACCAATACTTAACTTAAGATAAGATCATTAACCCCTAAGCTAGTTCACTTAATAAAACACACCCTAAACCTAATTAATTTTACAAAACAATAATACATTACAATTTGAGGGTTCACCCATGGTGCCCAATTAAATACATCTAATCTAAGGCCTCAAACATTTAGCATGGTTAGGACTCAGCCCGTGGGCCGCTTGTGCACAATTGCGTAGCTACCCTAAAACCCATGCTCTCCTATGCACTCACCTGCACACTCATTGCACACATTAACCGCACTGTCCAATATAATAAACATCATCTATACATCACAATCTCAATCAAACTTACAATGTCCGAACATAATTTACAATTGATAGTGCAATGCATACAATTATCCACATAGTTTGCCATGAATCATCCACAATTAAAATTGCAACGAAATATACTTAGGTTAGCATGAAAATTACCATCATTGAATCCAGAACACTATATTATTAATCAAATCAACCACAAGAGACTAACATCTAATCAATAAAATATACCATATAACCCTGCTAGTGTCATCAACATCAAATAATATATCAGTATACGAATCTAGTCCAATTGGTGCTACGCGCCCAAAATGCCATAATGTCCATGAGGATAAAATATCATAGTAAAATGTCCAAAGTCTATCAGAGTCTCAATCAAAACATGTCTAGAAATAAAGGAACCAACAGATAACTAGAGCTATAAAAATGTGGGCACTACATCACTTCATCAAATGGCTTGGGAATGGAACTTACCCTAATGCCCATAGAAATAAATTCAAGCTCCTCTCCCTCATCAGATAATTTCTTAGCCTCGGTGACCCTGTCAATCCTTTTGCTGAAAAAATGGTAACCCTCCAATTCAAGGCCTGTAGCCTCAGCAATCAATTCTTCATTGATAGTAACATGGTGGCCACCATATTTCACCTTTCTATCCTTCCAGTCCATTACAAAATGAACCAAAATATTCTGATCGTGACCCTGAATGCATTCTATAAAATTGGAAATTCCACCCTTGTGTAAGAGGTTCCATAGCTCCTCATTGTTCTTCTAGGCTAGATCACTGTAGGGCTCCAATTGGCATGGTGCACCTCCCATTTTCTTCTTCTCCCTGCTATTCCTACAATTTTTTTGCTCAAAACCCTCGTTTGAATCTGTTTCTTCCTTATGTCTGTCCCGGTTTTTAAGAACCCATCCACCTATGTGAGGCTCAATGGCGTTAATGTGGCCATAATTAGGATGATAATTCTCACATGTGTGATCTTTCACCTCTGCTAAAGCCCGCTCCATACCATTATTATTTCTACTCCATGTTTGAAAGCCCATATTTATCCACATTAATGCTATTATGTACCTCCTTAGGGATGTAATTTTCATTATCCCATATGGTTAGATTATTATTGATGCCAACATTGGCCAAGGTATCTGCAACCTTATTCCCCTCCCTATAAGTATGTCTAATGATGATATTCTTGAAATTTTGACAAATACTTATGGATTCCATAATAAAGTCCTTGACAGTCCAGCTAGGAGGAGAAATTTGATTTAGGTGATTGATGATATTTAGTGAATCTCCTTCCAAAATTAAGTTTTGTATATTATAATCTTTGGCAACCCTTAGCCCCCATAGAGTAGCTAGGGCTTCTGCATAATGATTTGTCTGAATCCCCATTTTACTAGCATAAGCAACAACTAAACAACCTTTATGATCCTAAATTACACCTCCCTAGCAGCAAAACTAGGATTACCCTTGGAGGCACCATCAAAGTTTAGTTTATGCCAGTTAATCTCAGGAGGGATCTAATGAATCAAAGACCTATCAATGTTTGAGGTATTCCTAATCTACAAATTTGCAGCTCCTATCTTCCAGTTGGAAAGAATATATTCTTCATTCTCAGGATATTTCTTATTTTTGGGAGGTTTGAATCTCCCAATATTATCTTTAATAGCATGACCAATCTTAACAAAGTTGATCTTGCAATGTTGTTTATTGTTTCTGAAAATGATATCATTCCTATCTTTCCAAATCCTCTAGATAATATGGGGCATGACCAGTTTCCAAAGTCTTCTCACAACACAGTGCTTAAAAGGAGGATTCCATTGGATCCAAAACTGAATGAAATCCTTAGGCACAATCTAGAAAACATTGAACTTGGAAAAGGCATAACTCCAAATCATTGAAGCATACTCACAATGGACAAAAAGGTGCTTAATATCTTCATGATATTTTTGTAAAGGTGACACCTATTAGGCATAATGAATCCTTTCTTCATCAGGTTATCATTAGTAAGAATTCTACCTCTGAGCACAAGCCAAAAGAAAAAGTTAATTTTAGGGGTTAGCTCAGTCATCCAAATCTTGCTCCAATTAAACTCACTCTGGATATTCTCAAAGTAAGAATTATATCTAGATTTAACCGTATAATCCCCATCTCTAGATTTTTACCACTAATTTCATCCTTGACTTCCAACTGATTCAAGGGGATGAGGTCCAGTTGCTCCTGAAGAGAGGACAACATGGAGTTCAATTCAATTCTATCCACTGAGAGTTGTTTCCATCTCTTCTTATTTCCATCAATTTCCATGTAATCAATGACCTTAGTACCATATTTATGTTCAAGACTATCCTTTGCTGCACCAAATATATCATTAAGGCTAAGATTAGACCAATTATCTCCCCAAAAATTGATGTCTCTGCCATTTCCCACTTTCCATCTACAACCTTGCTTGATAAAATTCCTGACTAGAATCAAGTTGTTCTAGAAAATGGAACCATGGGGAAGTTGTTCATCATGAAGGAAAGAGAAATTTGTTTGTTGTTCAAGATATTTAGCCTTAATGAGATCAATCCATGGTTGTTCCTCCGAGAGCATTCTCCAACCCATTTTTGTAATTAAGGCCATATTCATTTTTCTTATATCTTTTATGCCCAATCCCCCAATCCTTTTAGGAGTGCACACTTGATCCCAGAAACTAGGTGATATTTGAATTTTTCCTCCATTCCCTGCCATAAAAAGTGTTTCGGATCCTTTCAATTTTTTCTCTGAAGGCAGAAGGAATGTTATAGAGAGACATAATGTAGATAGGTAGATTTTGAAGAGTGCTTTTGATAAGTAGACATTTACCAACACTGGAAAGAATGGCTCCTTTCCATCCGGCCATTTTCTTTTGGAATATTTCCAGTAAATCATTCCAGAATTTGATTGAGACTTTTTTAGTACCAAGGGGGAGCCCCAAATAAGTAGTGGGAAGTAAATTGATTTTACATCCCAATATTTTAGCAATTCTATTTTGTCTTTCCAAAGGAGTGTTGAAAAAGAAAATAGAACTTTTATCAAAGTTGATCTCTTGTCCAGAAGTAGCCTCATAAAATTTTAGAATGGACTTGATCGCCTTAGCTTCTAGGATAGATGCCACTAAAATTAGGATAGTGTCATCCAAAAATTGCTGATGAGAAGCCATTTGATTCATAGAGGTAGGTTTAGTGCCTTTTAGAAGACCATCTTTAACAGCTTTGGTAATAGTTCTACTGAGGCTATCCGCCATAATAATGAAGAGAAAAGGGGATATAGGATCCCCTGTCTTAATCCCCTACTACTGGTAAAGTACCCCATTGGTTCACCATTAACCACCATAGAGAATCTAGCAGTAGAAATGCAAGCCTTGATAATTCTTCTAGAATTTGTTGAGAAAACCAAATTTGGCCAGAACTTTGTCAAGAAAAGACTAGGAGACTTTATCAAAGGCTTTATTCATGTCAAGTTTAAGGACCATGCTTTTTTTTATTATTATCCATAGAATGAATAATCTCATGCACCATGATCACACCATCTTGAATTATCCTTCCTCTAATGAATCCACTTTGTTGTTTTGAGATTAAATCATTCAAAATGAACTGCAGTCTGGTGGCAATAATCTTAGTAAAAATTTTGTAGACAACATTAACCAAGCTAATGGGTCGAAATATTTGAAATCTTTAGTGTCCATTTTTTTGGGAGCCAACATGATGTGAGTATTATTAAGCTCTTTCAGTAAATCTCCAGTTCTAAAGAATTCATTTACAACCCTAAGGAGATCATCTCGAGAAAATTTCCCAAAATTTTGAAAAAAATTGACAGAGAAGCCATCTGGTCCCGGAGCCTTATCTCCTTCAAGAGTAAAAATAGCTTTCTGAAGCTCCTCCAAAGTAACAAATTTGGTAATATCTTTAAATCTCTTCTCCTCAATTTTATCTTGTGGGATAGCTTCTAACATAAAAGAGTCAACCATATCATTAATAGCAC
This sequence comes from Taxus wallichiana var. yunnanensis, assembly GCA_018340775.1. Lineage (NCBI taxonomy): Eukaryota > Viridiplantae > Streptophyta > Pinopsida > Cupressales > Taxaceae > Taxus > Taxus wallichiana. The sequence goes on along the minus strand of CM031239.1, from coordinate 146,835,691 downwards.
TCTTCTCATTAAGCAATTTTTCATAGAATCGAGAGCTTCTTCCTTGATGATCCGTGGATCTTTTATGATGATGTCATTACCTTTAGAAACTTTTGTAATCCTATTACAGGCTCTATGCTTCAAAGTGGTCATATGGAAGAACTTTGTATTTCTGTCACCCTCTTTCAACCATATAGCCCTAGATTTAAGTCTCCATAGGGATTCTTCCCTACTACAAACCGTGTGTAACTCTAAAAGGATATTATTTTTGCTAAATGATCCTCCAAAGACCTCCCCGTGAATTTATTTTATTTTCCAAATCTTGGAGTTTCTATTTTAATTCCTTTTTTCTCACAAAAACATTCCCAAAGACTTCTTTATTCCAAATTTTAACCTGTTTTTGACATTTTAAAGCTTTTGAATAAGCCTAAATTGAGTAGTTCCTTCTCCCACCCAATTCCACCATTCCTTGATCTTATCAAAGATGTCATCATGCTCCATCCACATCTTTTTGAATTTGAAGGAGCTCCTGGTGGGCTTAACCCAATTAACAAAATTTAAAGCTATTGGATTGTGATCAGATCCGATTTTGGGCAGAGGTGAGATGAAAGTCTTGGTGAAGAATCCAACTTACGAGAGATAAGAGCTCTATCCAGTCTAACTTGAATCATATCCCTACCCAACCTTTTTTTTTCCAGGTATATTGATTGCCATGAAGGTCCACATCCATGAGATTTAGATCAGCAACGAAATTAGCAAATTCATCCATACCAGTGGAGAAACAAGAGTTACCCCCTTATTTTTCCCCTGGATTTAATGGGGAGTTGAAGTCACCCATAATAAGCCAATTGTCATAACTATGCTGAATTTTGAAAATATTTAGATCATTCCAGTTTCCTTCTTCCACTAACCGTATTAGGTGCATAGATATTAGAAAGGATCCAAGTACAATTATTTTCAATAGCATGGAATTTAACAACAAGATGGTTACTAGTTTCAGAAAGAATCATACCAGTATAATGCTTCTTATCCCAAAAAGTAGCCATGCCACCTGAAGCTCCCTGAGAATCCACCGCAGCCATGTCTGAATTTTCCCAAAAATTATTTTTACAATTTACAAGTACCTTAGAATTCATCTTTGTTTCCTGCAGAAGTAGAATGCCAGGCCTACTAGAAACTCTTAACTCTTTGATTATTCTTTGTTTAGGAGATGATCTTCATCTAAAAGATATAGGTGATGTAATTTCCTGATGGCTCAATTGGCTTTGAGTACCATCTGCAATATCTTCCTCTATTCTTTTGGTTCTAAGTGTCTTCTTTGAAGGTCTACCTCTTTTAGAGTTGCTTCCAAAATCCACTATTCTTCTAGTAGATGATCTTGTAGTTTTGGATGTTGAAGCTCCCCAGTTATCAATTTTATTTTTCTTCTCATTATAAAGTGAATCTGGGATCTTCTCAAATCCCTTCAATCTTTTTTATTTAACCTCTAAAAAACCATTGGGATCTGGATCTCCATCGACATCATATTTTCTTTGAGTGGCATAACTTCCCCCTCCTCTTTCTCTCCCTTCTCACTGTCAAGGGGTTGTAAAGATGTTGAGTTGGTATTGGATAGGGGGTTCCCACTTTTAGGAGAACAACGAAGAGACTTTCTTCAGTGAGGTTTCAGATACAGTCATTTCTTTTTCCTCATTTAGGACTTCCTCAATGGTGCATAATGGATCAGGATTAGCCTTTTTAGTTGCTATTTCCCCTGGCACAGCTCTAGTGTCCTTATTCTTATCCCAAAGTCCATTTTGATCAACCTCCTTAGATAGAAGATTCACTATAATTGTCTCAGTTTGCTCATCAACCTCCAGAATCACCTTTACTAGAGTCTGTGAATCTAAATCTTCTATGGAGGTTGGATGAACTTCAGATGCACCCGTTCTTTGGGGTTTTAGGATGCCAGAGCTTCCTACAGATCAGCGGTTTCCTAATTGGAGTTCTAAAACCCTTTTTACCTTTCTTGTATTTCAGCTCTAGTTGGTGAAGGGGTAACCCTTCACCCTGCCCTTGATCTTTATTTTTCCAACATCCTTGTTTTCCAACCTAACTTCCTGTATCTTATCGATTCCCTTAAAAGGCTTATCAAGCTTTCCTTTTTTTCCTCTTGAGAGATCTCTTTGTTAGGACATCTACTAGTAAAATGTCCTATTTTATGACATTTTTACATCTCAGATGAAAGGTTTCATATTCAATATTTTGATGCCAAATGCCATACTTAGAATGCAGAATGATAAGATTCAGTAACTCCTGCTCCATTTCAGAAGAAATACAAGAATCTAGCAAAATCTAGTCTGGATCTGTTCCTCGTAGGTCCATCCATCCCAATCGAGAGATCCGAGAGATTTAGCAACATTTAATAGAATCTCATCATCCCAAAATTACAGGGGTAGTCCTGAAGCCTACACCATATTGGAATGGTGTGTATATTCTTAGTATTAGGATCAAACCTAGGATACCACCATTTCGAAAAGGACCATATTGCCCAACCACCATGGGCCTCCCAGAAGCACCGATTCCAAATCAGCCTGCTGATTAAATTTGGCCAGAAAAAAACCCTAGACATAGTGGTGATGCTCAAATCCCCTTTTGGTTGCCACTTTCTACAGGCCCATTTTCTAATGACATCAATATTAGGTCTAGATCCAAGAAACTTACCAACAAGGGAAAGATTCGCTTTGTCCAAAGCCCAATGTAGATAACCATCTGGCACCTTAAGGTAGGTCACACCTTCTTTATCCTTCTCCCACATGAACTGCACCTTAGCTGGAGATTGTGGACCCACATTCTTGATCGGAGGGTTTTTCTATAGCAGAATCATTTTCCAAGCTAAATTTTACCTTCCATTGTACAAAAATTATTATACAATTGAAAACTTAATATGATTCTATAGTTTTAAATCATTTTGTTAACCTCAAATATATTCTCATAAAGTCAATGCAAAAAAACCATATAAAAAATGTACAATGAAATAATTACCTAGGGTTATTTCTATTATCATAGTAAAAATCAAAAATGTAGTCGAAAGGAATATCTAAAAATACTTTGGGTCTCGCATGAAACAATTAAAATTTTAAAAACTAATGACTATCCGAGAGACCATCATTATCGGTAAAAATAATTCCATGTACGAGAATAAAAGAACCAAAAAAATCCATAAGGAGACATATAAGGGTGGATACGTGAGAGTGTTCAAAAGAAATAAAAATTAGAGATGAAAAGGGATTAAATTTTCTTTTGTTAGGGCACAACATAAACCTTGTTTTCATGAAGAACAAGGTGGTTTGAAAAGACGATCAAAAGGAACTGGTAAGAAGAGTTGGATTTCCGAGCACATTTTGGGAGGGAAAAGCAAGGCTGGACTTCCGTGAAAAAGATAGGAACTAGTCGAAGACAAAATGACTGAACAAGCCCACAATAAAAAAGGTGCACATTTACTATAATATATGTTTTTGATAAATACCTGATTTAGATATGAGATTATTTTGTGCTTGGTGATGTATTTCAAACCTCTCGTATGCTTTGCATTGAATAAAATATTTCCACAATTTTATCTGCAACCCCTTTTCCTTCCCTCCTTTGTGTGTGTCCTTTGCATGCTTTCTTTGTAAACAATATTATAATTACTATCTCATTGTTCCCTTTCCAAAATGGTTAGATTCTTGCACTTGGCCCTGTAATCTACGACCTTCTTGTATTGTTCTATGATTTTATGATCGATTCTCTACAAGACTAAAAAATAGAAACCCTAAAAAATAGTTCTCTGGGGTATTTAATAATTTTTTTCTCGCACATTCCACGTTAGAAATTTTGAAAATATAAAAAGTGTGGGATATGAAAATTTGAAAATTAGACTTTCCTAAACATTAAGCAAAAGAGCGGGGGAATTAAAGTACTCTCAAATGCGAGGGAATTCACAATTCAAAATTTGAATTTACCACTCATTAAGAAAAGGTATGGGATATCATAAATATAAATAATATTGAAAACAATGCCTTGTTATTAGCTATAGCTTAAAATAGTAAAAATGTAATAAAACATATAATATTATAATAAAACAAAAGAAATAAATTATATAAATGTATAGGCACATTTATTTTTATTTTTATCAAAATTGATCTAAATTTTTTTAGATGTAGTGCACTAATGAAATATAATTCTCCAATTAAATTGTGCCATGTGGCAAGTTTGAACCTGATAGTTAGAAAACAATATAATTGACACATTTATTATGAAATTTATATATAAATAAATGTGTATAAAATATTTTAAACCTATATGAATCCATGATATTATTATATAAATAATACCCACTAAAACGATGACACGTGGCATGAAAATTATGAAATCTCAAAAGGTTTTTTTGCATTTAATCAATGAAAAATTGTAGCACTTCAAATTTGTAAAGATATTGTTTACAATGAAAATAGGTATTGGTATGAGCCTAGTGGCTGTTAAGCTATATCATGATTTGTTATTCTATCGCTGTAGTGCCATTTTTTTGAAATAAAATGAAAAGCAAGCACACTAAATTTTGTAGATTTTGTATGTAATGCACAACTAAATATTTCAAATGTATATTTCATGACTATATATTTTGCATAATTCTAATCAACAAATTCTTCCAAATGAAGACATTGAAATAAAGAGAAACTCATAGTTCCATTATGATTTCAATACGATAATCTTACAAAATTCTTGCAACCATAAAGTAAAAACTTCCTTAGTAATGACTAAGGTTTATAAGAAGCAATAAGTACAATAATGGATATTTACAAGAGTATAAGACTTCCACAAAGCTACATTTATTTACAAAGTGAAGGCAATGTCCTCCAAGGATGAGAAAGGCCAAGATGGCAAGAGGCTCTACTATCTCCAACTTGAGCTCCAACTCCAATGCTCCTACAAGAATCATGGCTTGTTTACCACCCAACCAATAGGCATCATCACATGCCTTTCCATGGTTGGAAGTCATGCTAGCCTCCCCCAAGCCCATGGGAGAGAGGAACTAGCTTCCACAATGTGCACAAGTAATAATGGGGTTTAAACACACAACAAGAGAAAACATAAGACCATTCAACCACTTAGACCTACTATACAATGAAAACCACAACATGAGGAGAACAAGGTCAACCTCACAAGGGGGAAGAGAGGAAGAAGGATGCCCAAATCAAGGTGTCCAACCATAGGAGCACCAATAAATACATATATATAAAAACTCCTTATACCTCCTAATCATACATCCTCCTTATTCCTCCTTATGCTATAGAAATCCTTCTTGGGAGGATTTTCAAACCCAAAGGGTTTCCTCACCAAGAATGGGGAAAGGTTCAAGCCATATGAGCCTTTCTCCCACCTCAAACCATATGAGGGGATGAGAAGGGACCTTCATGGCTTGACCTACAACCATGAGGTTTGAGAGGGAAATCCCTCTCTCTTCCCCTACATTCTCCAAAAACCATCAATCCAAATGATGGTGGAGAGAAAACAAGAAAATACCACAAGAACAAACAACTACATTCATCATACACTTCTCAACACATATTTCACACACATTATTTCATTGATCAAGCATACATACAAGATAAGCACAACTAAGAAGAAGAAGGTTAAGAACCCTACCTCTATAATGCTTTCCAAGACTCTAAGCTTTTCCCCTTTGTCCAAGCTCCCTTCCAAGCTCCCAAAATTCTCCAAGTGCTCCAAAAAAAAATGAACCAAGAAGACCCATTCTTCCCACATGAGGAAGAATAAAAAGAGGAACCCAAAAGTTTCCTCACCAATGGGAAAGTGACAAGTGTCACCCCCTCTCCTCTCAAGAGTCAAAGATTCCAAAAACAAAATAAGTAAGAGTAAACTCACCTTTTATCCCTTTTCACCCAAAATACTAAAAACTAAAATAAAACAAAGTGGAGCAACTTTTAACAATTTCACACAACCCAACCATCTTACATGGATGGTGACTAAAGAGGGCTAAATGGGAGGGAAACTCCCTCCAAACCTTGGAAATAGGCCCCCCTACCTATTAGGTAGGGTCCAAGGGCCCATTTTCATGCTAAGGGAACCCCCAAACTCAAAAGGGGTCCCTAAAATTACCCAAAATAACCCAATTTCGGGTTTGGCATGCTTGGGCACATGGGTAGAGGGTGTGGGGTCCACCCAAGGTTCACATGTGGTCCCCAATCCCTTCTACCAACACACACACACTTTCCCAAAACCAACACTTAACTTAAGATAAGATTATTAACCCCTAAGCTAGTTTACTTAATACAAACACATCCTAAACCTAATTAATTTTACAAGACATAATTACATTACAAAATGAGGGTTCACCCATGGTGCCCAATTAAATACATCTAATCTAAGGCCTCAAACATTTAGCATGGTTAGGACTCAGCCCGTGGGCCGCTTGTGCACAATTGCGTAGCTGCCACCAAGCCCATGCTCTCCTATACCTGTCACCTGCACACTCATTGCACACATTAACCGCACCTGTCCAATATAGTAAACATCATCTATACATCACAATATCAATCAAACTTATAATGTCCAAACATAATTTACAATTGATAGTGCAATGCATCCAATTATCCACATAGTTTGCCATGAATCATCCACACATAAAATTGTAACGACATACACTTAGGTTAGCATGAAAATCACCATCATTAAATCCAAAACACTATATCATCAATCAAATTAACCACAAGAGACTAATATCTAACCGATAAGTCTATCATATAACCCTGTTAGTGTCATCACATCATACGAAATATATCAGTATATGAATCTAATCCAATTGGCGCTACGCGCCCAAAATGCCATAATGTCCAAGAGGATAAAATATCATAGTAACATGTCCAAAGTCTATCAGAGTCTCAATCAAAACATGTCTAGAAATAAAGGAACCAACAGATAACTGGAGCTATAAAAATGTGGGCACTACAATCGCTATTTCCAAGTTAAAAATGGTTGAGCCTAATGGTCACCATGTCATTTATTTCAACAAATAAAGTAGCTTAGCAATCGATAAACATTTTATTTTATAAGAACCAATGTGAATTATATGTTACAATGATATATCTTATGAAAACTACATAAGGATCAATTCCTCTCGAGGGTATATAGTGGGACACTAGGCTCGACAAGGATAGTCTAGCTAATATGATACAATTATAATCAATGAAATTTAGTACCAATCCAAATCTATAAAGATAGTGTTTACAATAAAAATAGGTATTGGTATGAGCCTAGCGACCACTAAGCTATATCATGATTTTTTATTCTATCGCTATTTCCAAATCAAGAAACTATTGAGCCTAATGACCGCTATGTCATTCCTTTCAATTAGTAATGGAGCTTAGCGATCACTAAGAATTTTCTTTGATATGAATGGATGTGAATTATAATTTACAAAGATATATCTTAGGAGAAATAAATAATTCTTGATCCCTCTCGATGGAATGTAGTGCAAAAATTGGGTCTCGCTAGGTAAAGTCCAGCCAATACGATACAATTACAATCAATGAAAAATAATATCAATCCAAAGTTGAACAAATAGTGATTACAATGACAAGAGGTAATGATAGGAGCCTAGCATTCGATACATTATTCCATTCAACAAGTAATGGAGCTTAGCATTCGCTAAACATTTTCTTTGATACAAATGGATGTGAATTATGATATACAAATATATATATTATGAGAAATAAATAAGTCTTGATCCCTCTCTATGGAAATTAGTGTAGTAATTAGCTCCGTCAGGTAACATCTAGCTAGTTTGACACAATTATAATCATTAAAAATTATAATCGATTCAAATCTTTATAGATAGTGATTATAATGACAAGAGGTGATGATAGGATCCTAGAACTACTAGCTAGACCATGATTTGTTATTCTATAGCTATTTTGAAATTAATAAACTTTTGAGCCTAGTGGTCAATAAGAATTTTCTTTGATACGAACCTATGTGAATTATAATTTATAGATATATATCTTAGGAGAAATAAATAATTTTTGGTCCCTCTCGATGTAATGTAGTGCAACAATTGGGTTTGTCGGGTAAAGTCCAACCAATTAACTATAATTACAATCAATAAAAATCATATCAATCTAAAGTTGAATAGATAGTGATTACAATGATAAGAGGTAATGATAAGAGCCTAGAGGCCACAAAGGTAGACCATGATTTGTTATTCTATAGATATTTTTAAATTTAAAAATTGTTGAGCCTAGCGTCCGCTACATTATTCCATTCAACAAGTAATGGATCATAGTGGTCACTAAACATTTTATTTGATACGAATAGATGTGAATTATGATTTACAACGAATAGGAGGAAGTTAGTATGGTTATATCCTCTACAATTATTTATTTGAATACACTACATATTTAGGTTGAACGCATTGACTATGAAAATAATAAGTGTCTTATTTTGGATATGGAGTTGGATGTTTATTTATTAAGGAAATGGGAAATGAAAGCCTCAATATATAAACAACCATATTCCTATTCACAATATGGTTGGAATTTGGGGTTATTTATGGATTCTAACAAAACTGGTTGTTCAAATGTAGAAGACATTCATAGTGACATGCTTACAGTACTCATAAAATTGTATAGAAATGATAAAACCTCTTCTGTTTATCATTTTTTGAATACAACATGTTCACTTTCACCTACAAAACATGTCAAGCTATTTACTATACTTGAGGTGAACATATTTGGATAAATTGGAGATTGATCCATCTAAATCAAAGTTGTGAGGGTTGAAAAAGAATACTAAATCATTTGCATTGCTAAAGAAAACAACCACTATATTTACTAAAATAGAGCCTTCAACCATTCAACAGTTTCATTTGTTCTTGTTCAATGGTGATGTATTTTTTATTGATGTTTCAAGGTGCCATGTAGCACCTCTAAAATATCAGTATCGTCCTATAGATGATGAGAATGTTGACCTTCTTGTGAACTCCATGTTGATAAATGTTATTCCTAAATAGAGGGACACAATTCTTCTTCCCTTCTTGTATTCTATGAATAACTTTGTGGAACTCCAAGATCAAAAAGACCTAGAAAAAGATGATGTGAAATTTTATATACTTGATGGCCATCATAGACTATGTGCACAAAAAAATATTTTAGGCTCAAATACTTATAATTCTTTGTATACGAGGATACAATTTTGAAGGGATAGCATTCTATCTACAAATGTAACTACTGAATCTATTACTAATATTTGTAAATAACATAATGAAGTGAAAAAAATTGGATAGAAACCAATTTTATTGATTTGATGTACAAAGCTAGATTATTTTGGAAATCACTAGGATGTCATCAATGGTCCCCAATTTTCAAAAATAAAAAATAGAAGAGTGGAAGGGTATTTTAATTTTATCACATTGGTTATTAACATTTACTTTTGTTATATAAAAATATAAAAATATGATTTTCCTTTGAATGCAGAGCTTTAAGAATCAATGCCTTTTGACTTTCAAAGTGGAAAAAATAAAAATTCTATGACAAATGGACTTTTCTATTATTTCTAGATGATATATGGAATAAATAGACAAAAACATTTTATTTTTTAGATCAAGTGGCCTTGCTTGTTCACATATTAAAGATAATCAGGTTAACTTTTATCCAAATTCATTAGTATGATTCACAACCAATTCATTCGATCTTGCTTAGAGGAATGACTAACGAATAACTTTCAATACTTAAAGATAAATTACAATTAGTATTAATTGGCTCTATTCATATAGGTGTAATCATAGAGACATTTTATTATTACTTTGCTGAAGTATAAAAGGAGACAGAAAAATGAGTGCAAAATTTCTACATTATTTTAAATAAAAACATCTAGATAATATTATATCGTCATCATGTAGTGAATCTAATGTAATTGAAAATTTTAAATTGCATGAATCATACTACCACATTTGTCTGTACTATTGGGTGAAGAGAGAAAAGGAAAGAGACTTTTTATTCCCATATAAGGGGGAAAAGGTGAAATGAAAAAAGGACCATGTGGCGAAAAGTTATACCCATAGAGGATCAAACAATATTAGACAACTATTTGATGTCAATGGAAGAAAATATACCAGCAAGGATGGAGGACACATAATATTTTGCTTATCAATGTGCATACATGTTCCATCTTCTATTAACTTTAATAGTTATTCCTGCCACCAATCCTTTTAATGTTGAATGTGTTATCACCAATTTTTTCAATTTGTCTAGCGATATTTATTTTGATGTAATAATGGAGCTGCTAACATTTATTAATACCAGTGTGATGGATTGAATTATTATTATTCTCATACCAATTGAATATTTAAAAATGTTAAGAGAAATAGTAAAAACATACATGGAAAAGGTTAAAGAAAGACGAGAAAGTATTTCTAGATGGATGTTACTGAGACTCTATGACATTATCAAGAAATTAAAAAGTTTGTCTTATGTACACAATAACTGGTGTGCACAACTACAATGATAAAAATGATGAAAGAGAAGAAGTCCTTGGGGATTGGATGGAGAAACTGCCACAAAAATTGGTGACTATAAGAGAAATTGACTTACAAGGAAATAAACATACTTTTCCTTGTGAACGATCATATGAGTTCGATATGAGATGTTCACTCGATGTTGTTCCCAAAATTCTTTAGTATTAGTGCTTTACGATGGAAGTGTTGCACTACGTGCATTAGTTGAATCCAATCTATCTATTATTTTTATTGTTGAGACACATAGTCAGGAAATGTTTTTAAAACATTACTATTCTCATATGAAGAAAGGTTTGTCATGGAATACAACTTGAACAAGTGATTTTTTAATGGATTTTAACCGATATAAGCTACTTACACATTTATTATTTATGCAGACAACCAAAAAACAATATGAGTTTATATGTACAACCATTTCAACTTGATGATACACAATCAGTTCAATATGGTTATTGACCTTCAATCATTTTATAACTATGTTTAATAATATTTTTTATCACTTGCCATGGTTTTCATTTATTTGAAAATACTCTATGTTCACCAAGCGTAATGACAAATGAGGAGAGCTTAGGAACATATGGCATGAATATGCAATCAAATATTTTCAAGTTAGTCATGTGTATTTATAAATTAAAACCGCTCCTAAGCCCCAAAAATTTATAAGACAATTAATGGTTTATGTAGATAACCAATAACCAGAGAATGTAACAATGGAGTGCATGGTGGTAACCAACACGAATATGCAGTCAGAACCTTTTATGTTAGTCATGCGTATTTTTAACAAGACCATTTATAAGGCTCACAAATTTATAGAAAACGATGCCACTAACTCTAGAAGAGGAACCATTTTCAAAGAAGGAATAACCAAATAACCTATTTCAAAAGTTCATGGTGGCATCCAATGCTCTATATTTTTATTTACCGTTTCACAACTAATAAAAATTGGTATCAATGGTTAGTCAAGCCAATGATGGCATATCTTAGCAGTCACTAATCTAACTCAATATCTCAAAACCATTTTCTGCAATGGGTAGTTCGGTGAATATAAGTGAACCCTAGCAGTTGTTAAACTTCATTCACAAAACATAGAACAATTGATTTTTACTTACCCTATTACCACGAAGAGCAGTATGATTTTTCAATTATGATTTCATTTTCCATATCATGAAATTGATTATGAATTGATTTATTTTATTTTCCAACAATTGGGTAAGGTTGATGCAAGCCAAGCCGAAATCTCAGTCGGTAAGTGGTAGCCTCCTAAAGTGATGATATTGAATTTACCATTTTACCATGTAGATCACTATGTTTTTTCAAATATGCTTTCATTTTCCATAGCAATAGCTAGATTATGAATATATTAATGTTTATTTGAAATAGATCTTGCATTAAAGGATCCATTGTGGGTAAATAAGATGCAATTATAGACATAAGATCCATCGAAGTAAGTGGTATCCACAAGCTAAAATTTTGATTGTATCCATTGGTTATAATTTATATGAGGCCAATTAAATTTATTTACTTCCTTGTAGTTAGCCACAAGAATTACTTACTTATTTTATATTTAGAGGGCTTGTTGTATGAGAAAAACCAATCACCCCCTAAGGAGATGTCATTCAAGTTAAGCAAGGAGACTATCAACCTATGAGGTGGCCTAAAATAATTTATAAAGTAATTATCAACAAAATTTGAAATGGGATTTTGGTCTGACAAAAAATCACTTTTGCTGATGTTGAAAATTTGACAAAGGCCTTCACTAAAAATTATCAACTAGATTGAATCCAATACTCACATGAGGAAAGAAACATTGCAATATAGTCGATGGAATTACAATAAAAGATCTAAAAGAGGTTTGGAGTAGAAACCATGTTCCCTGCAGTTCCAAAGACACATTGTGTATTACATTATGTGCGAAGGAAACCTCATGTGAATTTTATGGCTGGGATGAAAAGCAGAGGATAAAATTATTCAAAAGATCTGTGTTTAATGAACTATTTGTATAAAGAATTATCACTAATAGTGTCTAAGGGATTGAATTTGGTAGAGGGCATCAAATATTTGGAGTGAGAAAATGCTAAATAAATACTTATCATTTCAAAATGTTATTATGATGATATTGCTTAACATTGTAAATAAAATACATTCATATGTTTTACGATACTTCAGCTTAACTATTTTGTATGCTAAGATTATACGAATATAAGTTGGGAGTATTTATATTTTCCTTGATTATAAGTTGAGAGTATGAGTGTATAAGTTGTGAATGTAAATTAATAGAGAAACTTTATTGTAACAAATCTTTGAGAAGTTTTTATTAATCAAATATGTATTCCTAAATTAATTTGAGCATGCTTAAATATTATTTTTCTTCGATAATAGAAAATGTATACCATGTTCAAATGCAATAAAATAACTACAATATGGTATGCAAAGACTCATCGTGCTAAAACATTACATTCGATTCAAACAAATTATGTAAAAAAATATTCATAGTACAATAATAAATGAGGAAAGCCCTTATATTTTTACCATCTTCTCCACATACAACCATTCAATTTTTTAAAAATAACAATATCAAAGGGGAACTTTTTTATTTTTCGATTGATTCACTTCCCTCAACCATTTAATTTTGTTTCTATTTCATTTGCATATATGAACACATTAAACATGAAACTAAGCATATTTGATATAAATGGTGTTTTGGCACACACCCTTCATTAGGTTGATTTGGCATACAAAAATTTCAAAAAGTTTGGCGACATCGAACTCAAAAAAATTATCAAACCAAATATGAAAGATTTCTTACAACGATGCAAAAAAATTCAAAATAGCATTATTAACTTCAGGGAGAAAGTCAAATGTTGATGACATGATGCCTTCATTCCTTCAAAACATTGTTTTAGAGTTTGGAAGCTTCGAGTTCATATTTACACAAGAAGATTGTGTCGAGACCAAACGCACCAATTATGAAGGTTAGGAATCCCAAATTATATCGCAATAATCTTAACTCTATTTTATGGTAGTTTAATGCATCGTACCATTCTAAAAAACACAACGCTTGTAGATGACTCTTTATAGAAAAAAGTTCAATGATGGTAGGAACTACATAATTACTAAAGCATTTAACATAGCTTCTAAGTTAGAAGAAAAATACTCATTAGATGTGTTGTGGCATTTGTTGCAACCATTAAAGGACATCATAGATGTTCAAGATTTTATTAGATCAAAAACAAAATTATATAGAGCTTTCTTTTAGCTTTATTATGATTTCTATTATTGATTTGGAATCCCAACTTCAGAAATAGTGTTACAATATATATTCAAAATATTCTTCAAATGTTTTACTATAATTCTACCATTAGTAAATAAATTTCAATTTATTTCATAGCTATATTTAAATAATAAAATATATATGGGATGGTTTTACAGTTAATTTTAATTAATTTCATATCCATATTTGAATATGAAAATATATATGCCATGTTTTTATAGTTAATTTTATATCTAAATTTAAATATGAAAATATATATGGATTGTTTTACGATTAATTACATTCTTCTACACTTTGGATCGTTGCCCTCTGTTATTTCCTTCATAACATCTTCAAACATTCTCTCGTTATACTTTGAGGTTTAATCACACCATAGTAAATGAAGTTAATTTTATATCTAAATTTAAATATGAAAATATATCTGGAATGGTTTTACAGATAATGACATTTTCCTAAACTAATTTTTTTCCTCTATTATTTTCTTCATAACATCTTTGGTAATTATGTGGTTTCCCCGAGGTTCAATCACACCATAGTAAATGAACTTGGAAGTGTCTCACATCTCATGAATTTCATTAGCCTAGTAGCTACTAGGCCAAAGGCATTTTAAATATTCAAATCTGCATAGTTTAATCTTAAAGACATCTTAAAACTGATAAGAGCATTATTCCAAAGAAAACATTAAGCCTAGCGCCACTAGCCCATATTCAAATCTTCATAGTTTATGTTTTATATGGACTAGTGGTAGTTAGGAATTATTTCTTAGATCAATGTTAGATTCCCTGAAATTCTTTAATTTAATTTGTGATTAGATATATTCGACTCCGGAAGGAGAATTAACAGATTCAAATACTACATTTTTTTATTCCAATATTTTGATTTTCGGATTCCAATATATGTGATTTTGGATTCTATATATGTGATTTTGGATTCCAATATATGCAATATTGGAATCCAATATGTGTGATTTTGGAGTGTATATAATTCCAATATTTAACATTTTGGAATCCAAAACTAGTAATATTGGATTCCAATATTAGCTATATTTTTAGCTGCTCGGATGGAGTATCCATATTTAGTGAAATAAGAATTACTAATGAAAGAGAGGGAAAATTACGAGCTGATTGAGAGAGTACATGTGTTTCGATAGAATAAAATTAGAGTTGAGGGTGTGTGTAAAATTCTAAATGGTATTATAAAGCTTGTTTGCAGAGGTTTTCATCTAAATCATGTCATGGAAATCCAAGTTTGAGCAAGTTAGGAGAAAGAGGATTTGAAGGTGTGCAAGCTGAATTTGTGATCTCAATCAGTTGTGACAAAAACAATACATCGGGTATCTTCATCTAAAGTTTTTTGAGTTGGTTCTTGATCATATAAGGGGGTTGTAACCTCTTTGTGGAGTTTGTGCTTCACTAAACTAGGGGTTGGTTATCCTTGTAGGATTGGTGCTCTACTAAACTAGGGGATGGTGCTCTTGTTGAAGTTGGTGCTTCACTAAATAATTTTTATTTGAGTAATATAATCAGAAGTTCAATGGTTTTTCTTCCCCTTTAGGGTATCTCACATATATCTTGTGCTATTATGTACTTTCTCTTTTTAGGCTCATTTTATTGAATATAAAGCACACATTTATGAATCGTTAAATGGTTAATGGTTTAAGAAAGTTATTTTGAATTGGTTTAAGTTTTAAAGGATTGATTTAGACCATATCTCATTCCATTATTATTCCAACACTACAAATGATCATGAGGTTTTAGAACTTCCCGGGGGATGCACAATGGCTAAAACAGGCCTTTCCGGGCCTCCGAAGAACTATCCTTGAGAAGAACTTTAGAGGGTGAAACTAATGACCTTGTTACATCATCTCAAATAATTACATGATATTTTTCAACATATTTGGAGGGCTGTAAGGTCGGGATGATTATGATCTGAAGACACATTGACTTGAAGAGGGGTTTAGGAGGAGTTTTAAGAATTTTTTTACATTTGGTCTAGTTGTCATGGTTCAAGTTTGAATTTTTGGGGCTTACAAAAATTCACGACAACAATTTGAAAGGAAATTCGGTAATGATACATAGAGAATAAAATTTAATTAACTTGATAGAATACCCATGTATGCATCATATGAAGTGATATATATATATATATATATATGAATTTGGGGAGCTTTGTGGGTAATAGGAACTTGTAAGATCAATGTCTTCCTTAGAACTCGTTTAAAGACCTTGATGCTCCTTAGACTATGTATTTTGATGGAACATGTTCTACTCTTGGATATAGATAAGGTATAGTGTTTTTTTCCCCTAACTAAGGATACTTTAACTTTTCTTTCAAGTTATGCTTTGAGTGCACAAATAACATTTCTGAATATGAGGCACTCATACTTGGTTTGAGGATTTCTTGGAGACATGGGATAAAGGACTTGATTATAAAAGGTGAATCTGAATTGGTTGTTAAGAAAATCAGAAAAATATATGCAACCAAAAGTTAGAGGTTGAAGTAATATAGAAATACAACATGGGATTTAATTGAGATGTTTGACTCCTTCAACATTAAATATCATGAAAGAGGTTAAAATATAGCATCTTATAGGTTAGTAGTACTACATTCTCAATATGATAATGAAATTATATCCCCATACTACAAGTTTGAAGTTGAGATTCTTGTTAGGCCTTTTATACCTAAAAACATTAAACATTGGAAAGTATTTGATGATGACTCTCACATCATGAAATTTCTAAGTTACAAATATGAGTTTGTTAATCAATTGATTGATCTTGAGCCTATGGTAGAGGTGTGTGATGGGAAAGAGACCTTGTTTGGGAAGGAGGTGATTCAATTGAAAAATAACACAATCCCAAGAGGTCTAGTCATCCTTAATTATACTTTTGATGGTGTTGATAAAGTTATAAACAAGTCCATCCACACTTCAAGATGTGTAACTAAATGCATCTTAGGAACTTTCCAAGATACAATAAATTTTTGGTTGGTCATTAACCTATATGTAAATGAAAAACAAACCTATACCAAACTATTAAGAAAATATTAAAAATATTTGGCTTAGTCCTATTTGGAGTTGAAAACTTATAGGGAGGATATATTTCAGCACATGATACCCTTGGAGCCTTGTACCAATCCTTTTAGTAAAAAGAAAAGGCCAATCAACCCCATGATTGCAACTAAATTACAGGATAATTTTATGCAACTCAATGATAGAGGAATCGTTCAACCCACTATATAGTCATGTTAGGTTGCTACTTTGGTTGCAATTAGAAAAAAATGGTGACATCAGATTGTGTGTTGACTTTAGGAACTTAAACAAGGCCTCATTGAAATATAATTATCCTTTTCCCAACATGGAAATTTTAATTTAAAGGATAATAAGCTAATATATGTTATCAACATTGGATAGTTTCTTAAGGTACAATCAATTGGTGGTTAATGAAACTGAGAAATATAAAACTACTTTTAACACTCCATAGGGAAGTTTTGTTTATGTCGGGATGCCCTTTGGATTGATTAATTATCAAGATAATTTTCAAAGAGAAATGGATGTTGATTTTTTTGGATTCATCAATGAGTTTATTGTGGTTTACCAAGATGATATAACAATCTTCTCTAAGAAGAGAGGTGATCACTTAGAACACCTTGAAAAAATCTTGATCAAGTGTAGAGAATTTGGTATCTCATTAAATCCTAGGAAATGCCATTTTGGTGTACAAAATGTAAGTATTTTGGGGCACATTGTGTCTCAATAATGAGTTATGATTGACCATAAGATGGTGGAGGTGATCTATGAAGTAATCATTCCCCAATCCAAGGAAGGTATACAATATTTCGTAGACAAATTAACTTAGTAAGAAGTTTTATATATAATTTTTCTAAGATCACTCTACCTATTACAAGCATGACAAATAAATATCATATCATCAAATGGGGAGATGAGGAAATTCAAAAATTTGAAGGAGTGAAAGATGCATTGAATACGGCACCACTGTTAGCTAGTCCATATTATAAGGAGTTTCAAATTTTCTCCTTTGTATTTGATTATATTATTTCCTCTATTTTATTACAAAAGGATGAAGAAGGACATGAGAAAACAATTACATTATTCAAAAAGGCCTTATAAACATATATTTATTGAAGTAATAAATCATGGAAAAGTAATATTTTACCTCAATAAAAGCCACTAAATTTTTCAAACATTACATCTTGAGCTCAAGGATTGTTTCCTATGTGCCACACACACTGGTCAAAGACATTTTGACACAAATGGAATTTTCAAGTAAGATAGCTAGGTGGGTCAAAAAAATTAAGAATATGACATGGAAATTCAAACCACCAAGTTAGTAAAGGGCCTTGGTTTGGAAGGATTAATGATAGATGTGAATATGTAAGTTGTTTAAGTGAAAAATGTTGTATGTGATTATATCTAGTGTAAGCATATTTTTATTACCTAAAGAATTTAATTTTTTTTTTCCCTATACAAGAATCAAAGAAGGAAATTGAAGTTAGTGTCCCAAAAATACATCTTGACTGACTTTGGTTTAGCTTGGAAGAATCGGAAGGGGTCTTGTTAAGATGTATAATTGAAGATGAAGCTCCTAGATAGATTAATGAGTTTCATGGAGGAGTTTGTGGTGGGAATTATGCTACTAAAGTAACAGCTCATAATATTCTAAGAGAAGTATATTGGTGGCCATCTAGGTTTAAGGATGTTACTCAAATCGTGTGGAAGTGTGAAAACTCGCCAAAATTTATCTAGTATGTAAAAAGCTTTTGGGTCTCTCCCATTTCAACATGTGTTAGTTGAGGCTCCTTTTAGATGATGGATATTGGAATTCATTCGTGAAATGAAAAATACAAATAGTGTTGGCCATAAGTGCATTTTTGTTTCGTTGATTACTTTATTAAGTGGGTAGAAGCAATATCTACCAACAAAAATACTCATCGAGTAGTCATGGACTTCCTCTTGAACAATATCATTTATAGATTTAGTGTCCCCGTAATTTTTTTATAATTCTATGAGTTTTAGTGCCAAACCTTTAGTGACTATATGTGAAGAATATGGAATAAGCCTCACTTATTCCTCTAATTATGACCCTTAAGGGAATGGGAAATCATAATCAAGAAAAAAAAAACTTTCTCATAATACTTAGAAGAACATTACAGTTTACTAGAGAAAGTGGGTGAGTATCTTAAATTTTCATTATGGGTTAATAGTGTTACACAAAAAGGTTGGTAAAACCTTGTTTGAGTTGGTATATGGTGTCTAAGAAGTTTTTCTTCTCTATTTGCAATTATTATCTTATTGGTATATGCATAAACTAGGAAATGAAGGAGTTGATCCTTGTGTTGTAAGGATACATAAAATTATTTAGCTTTATGAAATTAGAAGAGAATCTCATCAAAGACATGTAAAATTAAATAAAAGATGCAATAATATATTTGACAAGAAGGTAACTCAAACAACTTTCTAAATTGGTGATTTAGTTCCATTGGGTCAAAGCATATAATTTTTGTAGTTTTTGTACTTTTAGAAAACTATGTCATGACAACCAAAACATGACCAAACACATATAAAATGACCAAACATGCATTTTTAAGAGGCTATAAATACCAAGGTGCGGGCATCAAATTTACGATTTTTAAATTTTTATAGCATTTTTAATTATTTATTTACTAGTCGATTTTAAAATATTTATGGCCACAAAGTGGGACACACTTGTATTTGACCCCATTATGAGAAACTAGAGATGAAGATAAAATAAAACATGGGAGGTTTGATGCCTTTTAGATGGGTCCTTATTCCATTAAGATTAGAATTTGAAAAAATGATTTCTTCTTAAGGTATTTGGATGGAGAATCACTTGAATTTTGTGTTAATAGAAGGTATCTAAAGCAATATTTGGATTCAAGTATGTTTATTTGTAACATTATACAGTGTAAAGTTTTTGTTTTGTTTATTTTTTGTTCCCTTATAATCCTTTGTGGTCATTTTTTTAGTTTTTTATACTCGTGGATATTCATCTTACTAGTAACATGGTGTCTTGTTATGTGACTCATTACCCAATGGATAGGCATATGGTCTATCTCATATGAGTTATCATGGTTCCTTAAATAGCCATTGGGGTATTCATCCCTAATCTATAGCCAATGTTGGTTCCCACTTTGATAATTTTATATCCTTGGAACCATCTTTGAAAATTCATCCATTGTTTCTTAGTGTGATCCTTAATTTCAACTTGGTGTTCATCTTATCTTTACCTTGTAAGATTTTTTCATGGTTATGTTGATGTAAACCTTTTCATAATATTGAGTTTCCCCCAGCTTCCCTATGGTACATGGTACCATGTTTCAAGAAGGATTGAATGGATCCCCAAATCTCATTTACAGGTTGAAGAAGTTCCAAGGTTGATTTTACAATTTCACGCTGTTACTTTTGAAATTCTTACCTTATTATTGATTTGAAGACCCTTTAAGATGTCAACCTGTAGATTGGAAAAGTGTGGATTGTTTGTTCATATTTGAATCTTGAATTAATGATTATTATTAGTCCCTTTCATCATTTATTCCCCCTTGGCATCGGGTTTGCATCTTGAAACATGAGACTTAATATACTACCCATATTTCTTCCAATTGGGGTGGTCCCTAAACCTTCACATTGTCATTACATTATAGAAGAAAAAATACCCATTTCAAAAATACTTAAGTATTTTATAGTGGAAGCTACTATATGTTTTTGTAGTTGTATGCCTGCAAATTACATGCCCATGCTTGACCCTCAAAAAAGGGAATATTGAAGGTATTAGGGGGATATAGGTCCATAGACTATTTTTGCACTTTTTGCAAAAGAAAACAAATATTAAATGCAAGTCTAAATCCAAAAATGATATATTAAGGGAATATCCTTTACCTGGACACTTATGTGGAAAAGTCAAACCTACTACAAAAATACAAGTTATAATTCCATCCCCAAGGCCTGAAAGAGAATATTTTTGGAAAATAGAAGAACTATGTTGTTCGTGTTTTTACATGGGAAAAAATCACTTGACAATAGGATAACCATACCCTAGTGTCAAAAACATTCTATATTATACCTTTTCAGGACACCCCCAAGTCAGCCTATTCCCTGTATTAGTCCTATCTTATCCTTCTTTTGTTTCATATGTGTGTTTCATCCTTCCCTATAGGTGATTTAGGAATAAAAATATCATTCAAGTACTTCAGGAGCAATATCTCTAAAAGTGGGTTTTCAAGCAATCTTAGGAAGGGCTATCATCAGCCTTTCTAAGATAAGTGCATAATCTCCATAGCTATGAAAAAGGCCAAAATTCATCTAGGAAGTGTATTAAAGAGCTAAGATCACGAGTAATTGATTAAGGAAGAATATAGAAAGATTCAAAGGTTTAGGATCTAGTTCATCAAAAGCGGCATGAAGAGATCTCGGGAGGAGCGAGCATCAACCCGAATGTGCATGCAAAGATTTGACAAATGGGTAGAACACGGTTAATCCATAAAACTCTCCTCTATCTCATAGATCAAAAGACGTGTACATATAGGAGGTGTTGAGTAACCCCCAATGTTGCAATCATGACAACTCCAGGTAGAGAGGGGAGTTACATTCCCCGAGAATAGAAGTGTAACTCCCAATGACACATATGACCTTGACTTGACACATAAGGGAATCTCATAATGACCCCTAAATGACATGTGGACCTACGATCTCACCTAAGTTACGATGAAGGGGGGGTGTTGGTGTAGGTGGTATACTTATTCACTTATTTAGTGTTATTCCACCTCACCATGTGAGTCATCTCACTTAGGTGGACATGGATCTAGGTGTCATCTTAGTTATGACAGATTCTCTTGTATAATTTTTCATATGTGTAAGTGTGTCATAGGAGTTACATTCCCATATGGGAAAGTAACTCCTCTTCTCCATTATGGAGGAATCTTCTCTTACATGGGAGTTACACATTCACTCCCCTATATGTACACCATCTCTTTTGATCTATGTTAATCCAATACAAGCTAAGCTAAGGCTTCCATTCCACTCCACTTTTCGAATCTTGAGCTCTCATATGCATGCACATTGCTTTACAAAGCTTTCTTTCTTCAATCTCGCAAATCCTACACTTTGGTGAAGTGCAACTATTCAATGCACGTGAATTCCTTCCAGGTCTTCGTCCAACACTCCTTCACTTACACCGTGACAAAGTAATTGAACTTAAAGAGGTGATTCTATGAGCTACATAATGATTTTTGATCCAAAAAATTTCAATGGAAAGAATTTTCAGTCCTCTACATGGTGAAAAAATCAGATTCATCATAAACCACATGCATGTTTCTAGGTAACTCATTATTTCCAAGCATAGCTAGTGATCATAAGGAAAGATTAGTTTTTTGATATTTTTGTGAGAATAATAAAGGAATTGGAACCATCCCATATTTATCAAAAGGTCATTTCCAGTAAAATTCATATAAATAAGCTTGGGAAAAGTCATCTGGGAGATCAAGTTATGATCATTTCAAGTTGCCTCTCAATGTATAGTGTTCGATACTTAGTGAAATTCTACAAGGACATGTGGCATCATATGGCTAAGGCACCTTTTTTGTCCTCATTTTTCATTTCCATGGGGATAAGAGGGATAAAAGAATTCCCCCTCCCCCTCTTTTGCATGTTGGTCACTCTATGTGTTTCACTGGATTCTTGATAAATTAATGAAACAGATAGAGGGTGATAGGCCAACAAGGAATACATGTTGTTCGTTGGTTGAAGGTTGTCTGTGCGTTCTTATTTCCTGATCCAATGCTGATTATGAGGGATTCCTTTTGGCTAGGAGAAACTACTTGAAATGTAAAGCAAGACCAAAAACATAGTTAATAGCAAAGGGTGAGTGGATTGCCTAGCATGAGCTAGATCCAGGAAGTATGATACTTCCTCAATGGTTGTCAATCCACTAGTATACACACACACACACACACACACACACACACACACACACACACACACACACACACACACACACACACACACATATTTCAATATAAAACAAATGAACATGCAGATAAATGAATCTAGTGCTAGTAGTTTGATTTAGGTATCTCAAATTACTTATCAACTTTAATCCACTTAAATGCTTTGATATTAAACTTTCAAAGGTCATGGGTTAGGTCACAAGTCGTGCGATGGTCCGGAATTCACAAGCAAAGGTCCAGGTAAGGCTTGGTACAATTTGGGGCTGATTTGGGTGATTGGGATGTTTTCTGGTTTGAGTCAATTTATCATACACAAAGACCAATGTCATTCATGTGTGATCAATGACGGTTTATCTATGATTGATGTCGATTAGGGGTAACCAATATCGGTTTATGTGAGAATGGTTAAATGTTAGAAACAAGGGTCCAGGGTCTCTCTCAGTATCTCGAAAGAGAGATGGGGAGGTCTCTGGAGTGGTTTTAGGTAGTGTATCTCACTTGGGTGAGGATTTTGTGAGGTTTTAGGGGTGTTAAGGTCAATTATTAAAATCCTAACAAGAGGTACAATGAACGACGTTATCTAGTGACCGATGTCGGTAAAAGGGGAAACCAATGATAGTTAATGTAACCGACATCGACAGGGGAAAATTTGGTAAAAGTTAATTAACGAGTAAATTTGGGCATCTCTGTGATTGTACCGAGAGTTAAGGGGAACTGGTTGGGTACGTGATAAGGTGAGGAGGACTCATGAAGATAGAAATTATAAGTATAGAGAGCTAGAAGGTTAGGGTGGTTGGATGGGTATATGGGCGAGAGAGAAAAAATGGAGGAATACGAGGAACAAGTAGATCTAGTAATTAAGAATGAAGGACTTAAATAAATACATAAATGATAAGCAATCACATGTAGTTACTTGTATTATATAGGTTCGGTGGGTGGAGGACAGGTGATGGTTGGTCTATGATGAAATGGGAGGTCTCATACCATGACTATTCTTCCCAGAGTGTTACTTGTGAATACTAATGCCTTCATATCTCCGGTCCTTTCTTGGAATTTTGGATGGAGTATACTATGTCTCTTTGCTCCTTGGGAGAACTCGGTTTGTGCTTGAATGCCAATAATTCTCTTCTAAAACTCCAAGTGACCAACCCTAGGAAAAGGTTACCAAACTGTATATATGGTGAGCGATAATGGTCAAGGTGACCAACATCGCTTAATAGTTAATCGGCATCGGTTAAGGTGGGATATCCAAGGTTAGCAAAAAAATAGTAGATCTTGGCTATTTTTAGCATGGTCTTCAATCTTCATTAGAGTCTAGAGTGATAGAACACATGAATATAAGTGAGAGTCTTTTCGGAGTTTGTTAGTAGGAGTTAATTCTAGGTCTAGACTAAGTCTTAGTTTGTTGGGATAGGTTTAGACTTGGTCTTAGGTCATTAATGAGGGTTGAGTGGGTCATTTGAGTGAGGTGGCTAGGTGAGTTAGGCTGGGTGAGGTGGTTAAGTGAGGATATTATTTATTTTAATTATGATAATTAATTCAATTAACATGTACACTAGGGGATATGAATGGGTAGGATATGGTTAATTTAATGAATGAGGTTTTTATGGTAGTATGACCTAATTTTGGTTTCTACAGTTGCCCCTTTTTGTCACATAATTTGTATTGTTAAACGATGCTAAAAAAATAGGAAGTCATTTCCTTATGTATGGGTGAGAGCGGGGTTGCCCCAAGTGTGGGTGAAGGTGATCCCCCTCAAACTAGGAACTAATGAGGTATTATACGGATTCGGTGAGTGGTTTGATAAATGTGCAGTTAGTGTAAGTTAAGGTAGGTGGGGAAGGGTATGGGTACTTTGGGGAAAGCATATGGTCAAATTAGGTAATAAGTAATAGGCCAGGGTCAAATTGGGTAATGAGTAATGGTCAAGTCGGGTAATAGGTAACGGGCCAAGGTCAAATTGGGTAATGGGTAATGGCAATCGAACACATGCACACGTATATACCAAAACACGGTACCTAGTTGAAGAGCTTGCAAACTCTACATCATCCAAGGTCGATGGGTTTATCCAAACAAGGTGGAAGTGATTTAGGTATTCATGGTATAAGATATGGTCTAGAAACACAACTTGGGTTAGGTACAGGATTGTTTTGGTATGATCTAGTACACCAAAGGTTTGGTCAGGATAAACATCACGGTAATAGGCAAGGTAAGGTCATTAGGCTAAACTAGAAGGGTAACAACATCACAAGGTATAAGCGAGTACATGGGGTCAAAAGTCAAAAAAAAGGTAGTTTCGGTCGGGGTATGCATGTCATGGCATGGGTAAGGCCAAGATATAGGTAAATAACAAGTCCCTAAATGCAAGTAAGGAAATGTATGGGTAATTAAGGCTTGTGGGTAGGGTGCAATAAGTGTTGGTAAGGCCAAAAGGTATGTGGCAGTAATGAGTTTAGGTAAAAATGGGAAAAATGTAGATGAAATGGTACTGATGGGTGACTGATGTCGGTTATCATATTATCAATGTTGGTTTGGTATAACCGACATCGGTCATGTCGGGTAGGGTTATAAAGTTGGAATTTTATATGCTATAGAATCATTGTTTTCTTTTAACTTGGAGAAAATGACAAAGTTGGGTGACTTATGCATTTTTCGGGGAGGAAAAGACAAAGTAGTGTACCCGGTTGAGGTGGAGGTTACTAAGTGGTGAGAGGAGCCAAGTAGACGAGTCCACAAGAGTGGTTGGAGACGTGTGATTAGTGGAGGGATTCAAGATAGATTTCGGCATGGAAGAGATGGGAGAAGGTTTGCATGGACCACCGACGAAGCGTCTAGATGTGTCACCATGTAGGCAACACCATGGTGAGGTAAGGGGCGTTTTTAACTTGTTATTTGCTAAAAATTTGGTGAAAATGAAGAAATTGGGGTGGGGGTTTTCATTTTGAAATGTGGGTTAAAAGTGGGTAAAAATGAAGGGAATGAGGAGTGAGAAGGTCACAAATAGGTGAAATAGGTTTGGGAATTAAGTTGGGATAGGGTGGGATGGGTAGATTAGGTTTTAGGTAAGTTTTTGTCAATTTTTGAAAATGGGGGATAGGTTTTTGTTTTTTTTTATGTCACGATAGAGACAAATGTCGATCAAGGTTTGGCCACTATTGGTTTTTGTTTACCACCATTGGTTTGGTTGTAGGTGATCGATATCGGTTAAAGGAAACCGATGACGATTATGGGAAAATCGTGACGGTCGTGGGAAAAGTGATGATGGTCAAGATGACCGATGTTGGTTAGGGGTAAATAATAATAGGGGTAAGAAAGGCTAGTTTGGAAAGAAAAATAGGTGGGAAGGAGTAAATGAAGAATTTTGTTATTGGGGTGAGGGTAAAATGCTCATTTGATGGGATAAAATAGGTAAGTAGGTTCAATAATGTTAAGACAATGGGTCATGAGTGTAAAGGGTAGTAGGCTTGTAAGTGAATTAGGGAAATTATGTATGCATGATTAATGTGGTTGGGTATGGTGTAGTGGGTCAGAGGTAGTTTTGGGGTAGGCAAGTCTTGACAATGTTTTGTTTTGTTAAATGTAGGCAAAGGACCAGCTTTAGATGCATGACACGGTCCCATCGTTGGCAGCTATGTGGTCGAGTTTGATTGTAGAGGAGTGGGAACACATGACTAACATTGGATTAATTGGTATCGACGTTATAGGCATGTAGTGCGATATCCTAGTTTGATGGTCACACTCATCAATATATGGGCTTCATGACTAACACTTTCCATTTACCGATGGGTGAGATTATTGTTACCACGGAGGATGTATACGAGGATCATGTAGTTACCAATTGTGGGTGAGCGAGTATATTCTATCTCTTCAAAGGCCTTCGTGGAGCCTATAGTGGCTATTTTTGGGGAGGCGATGGGTGAGCTGAGGTACTTTAGTATGAGCCTCAGCTACGGAGATATGTATGCATCCCATCTTCAGGAGACAAGATTGGTTGTTTTGATGATGGAGGTGGTATGTTTTTTTGTTATACCAAATGCCGAGGGTGGTATATTCCCACGAGAATTGATGGGATTGCTCCAGAATATGGTGGAGGAGAGGATATATTTCTCATGGGCACCTACATTCTTGGTGCATTGTATAGGTAGCTATAGGCCTATGGGAGGTTTCGGAAGTTTAGTTTGTGTTGCACTCTTCTTTTGCATTACTAGGCATATGAGCACATCATTTGTGTACGTCCAATTAGTTTGCCCCAACTTGATTGGTTTGGGGTGGCTTGGTCAAATTCAACTATAGACGGTGGGTACCAGTTGGTGGGTAGCACAGGGTGGCTAGGGCCACGCATGATGTTTCATATTACAAGCGGGTGTTGGAGGGATTGTTTGGTGTGGATATTGTTTAGAGGCCCTATGTTGGTTATCCCTCATATAGGGACATGGTGGAGTTAGAGGAGTTATAGTAGCTCGGGAGGATACAAGGGTGTTGTGACAACGAGCATGAGATGATACCTGTAGATAGGGTTAGATGGTAGTTTGGGTTACCACAGGACGTGTCACCACCCTTCCCTCAGTATAGGAGAGATGATGTGGAGAGACCTATGTCTCCACCACAACCGAGTGTGCCGACAGGGCAAGGAGGAGCAGGCGGTAGATAGGTGGATTGATGATGATGGGGTCACTGATAGATTTAGGTAGTGATGGGTGGCATAACTATGAGCAGCACCCCCAAGGCCAGGGAAGCCAAACTTAGCCACCCTCACAGTGCATAGGGATACCTTGTAGGGTCGGTGGCCTCCCTATAGGCACAGATTACAATTTTATAGGGCAACTCACAAGGTTAGAGGCACAAGTTTCTATTTTACAAGCTCGGTGGTGGCCCTACAGGCCCAAGTTACACATGGACAAGCACCCGCACAAGGTGGAGATGGAAATGGGGACATTTATCCACTTTACGAGACATAGGTAGTAGGTTTGCAGGGCCGATTATCCACTACACATGCTCATTTTGTGGCCCTAAAAGCCCAAGTTATAGTGAAGGCACCTCCACATACTCAAAGATAGGGTCCCACATTATAGGTAGTGATGATAAGACAGGGGTCCTCAGTGCAGGTAGGAGGATAAGGAGCACGAGATACGAGTTCTAAGGCTAGCTCTATTAGGAAGGAGCTCACAAGTTACAGTGAGACCTATGGAACCACCTCGATTGATGTCGATGGTGAGGTCGGGATGCCCGAAAAGGGCACAGATTACTAGGATCATCTGAAAATCACATGGATAGATGTCCCCTCCTATGCTTGAGTACGGGAGCACAACAACAGTCATGAGTGAGAGGACTAGATCCCGCACTCATAAAGCACAAAGATAATAAGGGGATGGAAATCCCGAGAGACAAGGTCAAGGTGAGGTGATGATTTCATAGAGGCCATACCCACCCGGAGAGGGTCAAGCGGAGGCTGGGCACCGAGACCTATGATTAGTGGAGAAATGATAGCAAGGTGGCACACGGTGTAGGGGGAGGAGAAGATAGATGAGATAGGTGTAGATATCGGGTGGGCTGATGAGTATTCACCGGATATGATTAGTGTAGATTTTTAGTATATACCGGGCTTGTGTGTCGATGATAGTGATGATGTATATGAGGGTTTGATATTTTTATCCTATAATCTTGGACTATGTGCCAAATATGATGAGGATGTTTCCGAGCATTCGGAGATACTTTGTATGTATTTATATCGGTGTATATTTTTATTGATACACAAACTTTCATTTTTATAGATGATGAGATTTATGGTATGGATGATTTAATTTGTGTTTTAATTTCCATTTTTATTTGTGTATGGATGGAAACTAGGTGAATTAGGCATGGTGGAGGCAAGGTCATGTAGGCATGATGGAGTCTAGGTCGATTAGGTGTGGTTGATTTTAGGTTAGTTAGGCATGGTGGAGTTTAGGCCAATTAGACATGGTTGAGTTTAGGTTAGTTAGGCATGGTGGAGTCTAGGTTAGTTAGGCATGGTTTTGTTTAGGTCAGTTAGGTATGGTTGAGTTTAGGTCGTCGAGGCCTAGTTGGGTTCAGGTCATTTTAGGCATGATTGATTCCAGGTCTTTTTAGGCATGATTGATGTTGGTGAAAAGGGAATCCCTAAAATGTAGTTATCGATGATCTAGTCCTGTATAGGGTAAACAATAACTAATGAAGAAGGTGAATAGTAAGAGGTGAAAAAAAGAGCCACTAATTGATAAGAACCATAATGAGTGTACCATACCAAATATTGGATTATGAACATAAGACCCTAAAGATGTTGCATGATTGACTATGTTAAGGGTGAAGAAATTCACGTGATCATGAAATGTCATGCTTGCGGAAAGTCCCTTGATAAGGTAGGAAATTAGGGTGAAAATGAAATGAGGTGAAAATGGTTGGTGTTTAGCGTAACCTGGTGTAAGACAACATGCCTACTTGGAAAGATACCTAAGATCAAAATAGGCAAGTCCATGACAATTTTTTTATCGTTTTCTTCTTTTTGTTGTTTCTTTGATAGACTAATTGATCCAGGAAGTCTATATGGGATGAGTATATTATCTCCTTGAGGTATTCTTGAAGCTGATCGATGCGGGAAGCTTATGAATATTTTTATTTTATTTTTACAGAATAGTCTTCTATTTTGTGATAGATTATGTGCGGTGTGGATAGATTTGTATGGTTGTCCTTCAAGGTAGAAATATATATATAGCAACAAGATATAAAGATTAGATGTTCTTTTTAGGGAGTCATCTTTTGGTGACAAGTTTGACTCAAGGAGTTTTGAATTTGGAAGTCCCATATATTGTTTTTTGAATTTTTTTGGACTTTTAGGTCATGAACAAGGCTATAGAGAAGGATAGGCTCCTGTTATAAAGAAAAAACTATAGTACATAGGGGTTAGCTTATGAAATATGTGTTTTTAAGTGATGAATGACCATGGGATTCCATCTTGAAAAATATGAAAAGTATCCATGAGAATCATGCCATGAGTATAGCCATGGTACTCATATTGAAGATAGGGTTAAAAAGTGATGGATAATCACATGATCTTGGTTTAGTCATTGATCCTTAAGATAGGTAAAATGGAAGGTGAACGGTGCTCAAGGGACGAGTGTTTAATAGACAAGAGGTGATATAGGACTTAATTCAACAATAGAATGGTCTAAGATGCAAGGCATTGAGGGGCTCAGGTTCAGGTTTACCTTCGAGTGAAGACAAATGATAAGCACCTGATCTATAGGTATGAGTAATGATATAAGGTCCAAGCCAATTAGGAGCAAATTTTTCCCTTTTACTTTTCTCCTTTTTGGTTACATGTTGATTTTCCTTCAGGAGGAGGTCACCGACCTAGAAGGTTTGTTCACGAAAACATTTTGCGTAAGCACGTTTGATATGTTTTTAGTAGATTTGGAGATGATCAAGAGAATTAAGATGGCGTTCGTCTAATAACTCAAGTTGTGCCAAACAGTCCTAGTGAAAGTCATCATTGTTAAGCATCTCTTTGAGTTAAATATGAAGAGAGAGAATCTAGTCTTCGAAAGGCGGGATAGCCTCTATACCGTAGACTATAGAAAAGGGTATGGCCACAGTTGAGGTACGAATACTAGTACGATGAGCCTATAAAGAAAAAGGAATGTGCGTGTGCTAATCCTTTCTGTATCGTCAACCACCTTCATAAGAATTTTTTCAAGGTTTTTTTGGTTGATTCATCTTGGCCATTTGTTTATGGGTAGTAAGGTGAAGAAAAACTAAGTTGAATGCCAAAGGCATCACAAAGTTTCCATAGGGTTTTGTTTTTGAATTGTTTTCCATTATCAGTGATGAGGTGGTGAGGGACACCAAAGTGACAAATAATGTGATGGTTGATGAATTCACAAATTTTCTCAGCTTTTGTAGAGATGAGGGGGATGGCTTCTACCCATTTAGTGTAGTATTCAATTGCAATAATAATCCATTGATGATGTTGTGAAGAATGATGATCGATCTCTCCGACAAGATCCAAAACCCATTGAGACAAAGGCCAAAGATCTCGTACGACCTGTAAGGCGTGACTAGGTGTGTGATGAAGATTAGCATGTTGCTGGAATTTCACACAACATTTGACATAGTCACAAAAATCATGGTTGAGGGTGGGCCAATAATATCCCAGGAGAAGGATGTGTTTGGCAAAAGCCAAGCCACTGAAATGACCCCCACAAATTCCGTCGTGAACTTCCTTGATGGTGTAGGGAATTTCATAACTTGTAAGGAATCATAAGAGGATACCATAAAAGCCACATTTATAAAGAATTCCACCATGATGACATAGTGAGAGACACTTTTGAGAAAGGCATGTTGCCCATTACGAGTAAGGTCAAGAGGTAGAATTGACAGGAAAGGTAGTCTGTAAAATTCTTATACCAAAGGTCACATGGGTTAGGTGTAATGGTTCGATGAGGTTGACGTCTCGAAATAGATAGGAAGGTGATTGTATCCTTTTATTATGAAAAATATTTTCAAGTCATAAGGTGAGGTGGGAATCTGAGAAGGCACGCCATGGCATCTGTAAATTTGTTAGTGGAACGTGGAGTGGTTTGAAGCTCATAACGGTAAAAGGTAGTCAAAAGCATGTCCACATAATATTTATAATTTTGAATTATTTCATTACGAAATTGGCATATACCATTGACTTGATTTACCACCAGTTGAGAGTCTCCAAAGATATTAATCGATTTAACATCTAAGGCGATGGAGGTTTGGAGACCTAATACGAGTGCTTCATATTCAGTGATATTTTTAGTACAATCAAAATATAGTTTGAAAGATAAAGGCATAGGTTAACCATCAAGAGGAATGAGGATAACACCTACACCACCCCCACATTGACATTTGGAACCATTGAATAATAAGGTCATTTGCTAAACGGTATTGGCCAAAGAGAGGGTAGCAATGGATTCGTCCAGGAAATCAAAGTTAGAGGATTGATTTCCGGAGAGGGGTGGGTTTGCAAGATTTTCAGCAATAGTTTTACCTTTGATAGATTTTTTATGGATGAATTCAAGGTTGAAGTATGTGATAAGAATTATCCAACATGTAACACATTGATGTTTGTAGGGCTTGGCATACATGTAATGTAAGGGGTCGGTATTGGTGACGAAAAAGGTTTCATGATTGAGCAGGTAATGACAAAGTTTAGTGGCAACAAAAACTAAGGCTAAGTAGAGTTTTTCACGTAATTGTATCTAGTTTCATAGTCCAAAAGGGTACGGCTTATGTAATAAACCACTTTCTCCTGGTGTTGATCATCGTGATGGGTGAGCATGGAACCCAAGGAATGATCTATAGTAGAAATGTAAAGGTAAAATGGTTGGTTATCCTTAGGAGGAACAAGTACAGGTGGTTGGAGAAGGTACTATTTTAAGGCCTTAAAGGCTTTGTGGCATTCATCATCCCATTTGAAAGAGATGTCCTTTTGAGGAGATGATGAAATGGGTGGTAGCGGTCGGAAAGCTATGAAATAAAATGACAAATAGATTACAACTTACCTTACAAACTATAAAGTTGGAAAAGGTTAGTAGGTAGAGGAATTTTGAGAATAGCCTTGATTTTAGTGGGATCGACTTCTATTCCACGTAAAGAAATGATAAAACCAAGGATCTTTCTAGAGAGAACAGCGAAGACACACTTCTTTGGTTGAAGGTGAACACAATATTTGATGAGATGGTCAAAAATGACCTTTAGAACTGTAAGGTGTTCGGCCCAATGTTTTGATTTGGCAAAAAGGTCATCTATGTAATCTTCGAGTATACGAATCATGATGTCATGGAAGATATAAGTCATAGCCCACTGATATGTACCACCAGCATTTTTAAGGCTAAAGGGCATGATTCAATAGTAAAAGTTTCCCCAAGGAGTGATGAAGGTGGTTTTATGTTGATCTTTCAAGGTAAGTAATATTTTTTATAACTTGAAAAATTGTCCATGAGTGATATTATCTCATGGCCAGCAAAGAAGATCAACTATTTGGTTAATACTAGGTAGAGGGAAGTCGTCT
The DNA here is from genome assembly GCA_018340775.1 of Taxus wallichiana var. yunnanensis. Taxonomy (NCBI): domain Eukaryota; kingdom Viridiplantae; phylum Streptophyta; class Pinopsida; order Cupressales; family Taxaceae; genus Taxus; species Taxus wallichiana. Next base: position 146,802,853 of record CM031239.1, on the reverse strand, counting down.
TTGGGGAAAGCTAAATTAAGGTCACAGAAATTTGTGCATATGCGGAGTCCTCCTATTTATTTTGTGACAGAACGATATTAGAGATCCATTGTGGATAATCAATGGGTAGGATGAAGGAAACCAAGAGAAGGCACTAAAGTTCTTCTTTGACAACAAGGGAAATGTGAGGATGCATTTTTTGTAGCTTTTGTTTTATAGGTTTGGCTTCAGGAACAGTTACGATATTATGGACCATAATGTTTGGGTCAATACTTAGCATATCAAGTGTAGGACTAAGCAAATGCGTTGCTATAATCCTAGAGGAAAGAATTAAAACTTTCATATTCGAAACATCTAAAGATTGACTGATCTTTAGAACGTGTGGGTCATCGTGAGTGTTGATATTGATTTCAATGGTTGATTCATTTAACATGGTTAAAGTCTCAAAAGGTAATGACCAAAGTGAATATAAGTATCTTCCACACCAACGTAGGTGAGGATAGTCTCATCGTCCCGACATTAAATGACGTTAATGACGGTGTATCATCGTCGATCATGTCACCATACAGGAAGGGAAGAGAAGATGGAGCCTCGTCATTGCGTTGATAAGTCAGAGGTCCCAGGGAAATGATTTTCATGAAAAAAAAAAGTTAGGAAGAATATATTCGGGATCTATAGACTCTGTGGGTGAAGGTGGTGACGTTGGTGAATGGGGTGGAGAAGGTTTTTCATCCTCGATGAGGTCGATGTGGGCCTTCTTGGAAGATGGTTCAAAAAATCCAATACCACTGTGGTATTTGTGTTTACGTGTGGTACACAAGATGACAGTATGATGGCCTTGTTCATAGAACCCAAATCCAAAGCCTTTCCATGCACAACGGTGAAGGAAAGTGTGGGAAAAGTGGCGGTTGGTGAGAGATTAGAGGTCAGATGAAAATGGTCATGTTTGGGAAGGGGGCTTAGGTGAATAGGTGGAAGTGTCAAGTCCCCCATACATTAAGTTGGTGTGAAGGTGGGGAGGACCGTAAGGGAAGACCTCACCTATGCGATGGTCATAATGAGGATGTTGGCATAGGTTACCATACTCTTGTGGAGTAAGGAATGTGTTTATGTTGTACAAGTGGTATTCCCACAGAGTGAGGCATTGAAAAACACCTTCTAAGGGATTGGTAGTGGATATGTGTGTATCCGAATAGATGAAGTACTAGGTGATTGGGAAGAAGAAGGATGAGTTGGTTGGGAACTAGACGGGTTATCGGATGGAGTCATTCACCAGAGAGGCTACAGCAGAAGTGGTTATAGAAGAGGTAGGCATGGGTGAGGTAGCAGAAACATTGGTGGATGGGGTTGTGGGTGAAGGAGAAGTGGTGGCAGTGGTAGATTCCTTAACTAGTATGAGGACATCATTAGGTTGGTACAACATGTTGCAAGTTTTAAATGGTGAAGGGTCATTGGGATGGTATAGTTATGTCCTTCATGTTTAAATTTTACACAATGATGTAAAGTTGAAGGAACACAACCCATGACATAGATCCAAGTTCAGCCAAGCAACAAGTTATACTAGAATTCCCCTTCTAAAATGTAGAATAATTCCAGCACAATACGGGGCCCACACAAACGTGAAGAATAATGGTGCCAAGGGTGGAAGTGATGGCGTCATTGAAGGAACACAACATAATTAGGTTATTATGCATGCAATTTGAAGGGATGTACATTTGATTATATGCGTGGGAGGAGATGATGTTGATGTTGGCACCACCATCGATCATAACATGTCGAACACAAATATTATCAATATAGACGGAGATGAAAAGAGAAAGATTATGGTCATCTGATTGGAGAGGTATGATCTCCTCATCATAAAAGATGAGGGCAGCCACTTGATGAGTGGGAGTGGGGGTAGAAGAAGGAGATGATTTGGTAAGAGAGGCCATGTGGTGAGGGGTGATAATGGAGGCTACTAGTGTGGGGTCGTTAGGTAAAACCTCAATGGATTACAAAACCTCCATGAGGGCTTGTCGATGAGATTCAAAGGTTTGGACAAGATCATACAAAGACATTTTTAGAGGGGATTGGTGTAACTATTTTATCATTGTACGATGGGTGACCCCATAAAAAATAGGGTATGTGGATCCTTGAATTGTGATTTTGGGTGCGGGTGTAAATGGTATATTAGGCACAGGATTAGCGGATGGGCTAGTTACTTTTGCTTTTCCTTTGTCTTTTTGGGTCGCGAGTGGAAACTTGGATCATGTTAATCTGAGGAAGAGAGGTGGATGGAGAAGGTATGTCATGAGTAGTATAATGGCATGATGGACAAAATCCTAATGTGGGGTAAGAACCTTACAAAATGAGTAGGGCACACTGGCATTTTGGTGGAGTTTTGGCAAGCTCTCTTATGCAAACCATGTTGATCTCAAATTTTGGAGGTGGATAAAAGGGTTGTGGTGTTGGTGATGTAAGTCGGTGAATAGGTAGTGGGTGATAATGTATGGTGAAAGGTCAAGATGGAATAGATTCCTCATCTAGAAGATCATTGTAGTCAAAATTTTCTTCAGGATGGCATAGTTCGAGAAGAATAGTTTTTAGAGCCTTATAGTTCTCTACATCATGTCGTAGCACATGATGGTAGCCACAAATTTTAGTTTCATCAAACCCTGTTGGTTTTCGTTTGAGGGGGTCGAAAGGTCTAAGCAGCAGTAATGTGATAACCAAGGTCTCTAAGAGGTTGGCTAAAATTTTGGCATAAGAGCCTGCCGATGGATCACAAAGGGGAAGTGAGTGTGGAGTCAGGTGAAGGTGCGGATGATTGTGCTAGAATAGGTTTGACCACCAGTTTGGTAGGTGGTATTGTCTTAGGTTTTTATGGTACCTTCTTGGGTAAAGGTATGGTATATGAACTAGCAATAGAAGGTGTTGTGGGTTTAACTACCCTTTTGGAGGGTATTGGGTTCTTTTCCTTGGATTGCACCTTCTTGGGTAAAGGTGAGGTGGGAGTACATGATGTAGAAGGGAAAGTGGATGATCGTAGAGGATGGATTAGCCACAGTGATAACAAAGGTGTGGTAAAGGTTGCTAGTAGAGTTCAGGTGGAAGGTATGGGTTGAATTCACATAGGTAATGATGGAGTTATAGTAGCTAGTGGAGGTATAGGTGGTAAGAAAACCATGGGTGAAAATGAAGGTTACGTAGGTCAAATGGATGTAATAAAGGATCGTGATGAAGAGGTAGGTTGTTGTGCTTTTTTTTGCTTTGGGTAGGAGGTTTCTTGACCAGGGTAGATGGGTGAGGTCCAAGGATAGATGGAAAGGGCGAATGTGATAGAGGTGTAGTGGGTGACACTGGTGTATGCATCCTAGAAGGTTGGGTATTCCTTTTAGGTGGAGGAATGGTTTTCGTGTTGGCTTGGGAAGATGTGGATAAGTCCAATTTGATGGGTGGATAGACAAGGCTTAATGTCAGCATGACACCCAGGGTAGTGATAGGTATAGATGTGGGAGGAGATGTAGGTGCAGGTAAGTTCTAAGGTAGAGGAATGGGTTTATTTATGGGTAAAGGTTCGGATGTAGGTAAATGTGATGAAGAAGAAACCATTTCAATAGGCATGGTCATGGTTGATTTGGTCACCGAAATACATTCGAGATAGATTGTGGAGGTATCCGTAGGTGATATTTGTATTTGGGTTGAAAAGGGTAACCGAAGGCGCCCCCAAAGCATGGAACTACTAATGTAACCCAAGCGGTCGGCCAAGCGTGAAAAAGACACTGCTATAAGAGGAGATGTAGTTGGTTTTTGGAAATTCCTATAAAATATGTTTATGAGACAAGGAATTAGTTAGCCTCGGATTTGGGTAAAAGATCCGAGAAAATATCAACGAGATCCTAGAATGCTAATGGGGAATTTTCGCTAAATGGAAGTGGAGCATCTAAAGGATCCCCTATGGGTAAGAGTGATGGTAGATGGGGTGAGGTAGATTCTTCTTTTGATGGAGAAGAAAATGATGATGATTCTCCCATGGGTAGGAGAGTTAATACCATTGATTATTCGGTAGGTTGTGAGGTAGATGGTGAAACGACATTGGCAGAAATTGTGGACTCCTTTGTGGGTGAAGAGGGAGATAAGGGAACTTCCCGAGGGTGAAGGAGTAGATGAGGTAGGCTCTGCCATGGGTAGAGGAGCTCATGCTAGAATTTCCTTGATAGACGGAATAGGTGGAAATTGAGGAACGACTGGTACGATATCGAAAACAACATGGAATTCATGGACATTGTTGTCATTGGTTGAAGGTTCACCATTCTGATTAGATGATGGTGTATGATTAGGAAATGGCTTCTTAAAGATATGCAATTTTTTATTTTTCGGTGCGTTCGGGTTGTCCAGATGAGATATCCATTATCTAACATTTCTTGGACAATGTTCTTGAAGGTTATGCAATTACCATCGCTATGGCCTTTGATGCGATGATAATTACAATAGTCATGTTCCTTATACCATGCAGGCATAGGATGAGCGGGATTGAAACTAGTATGAGGTTTTATGGGGGAAGTGCAATGGCTCGATCTTAAGAAGATTTTCCAAGATTGAAGAATAGGGCTCTCTAATTGGTGTACTTTCATTTTTCCCGTCTGAACTGAAAAGTTTGAACGGGAGAAATATTGGAAGAAGGTTTCATTTGGTTAGATGGATGGAATGGAAAATCTTTGAGAACTACCATGTTGGCAAATCCTTTGGATTTTGAATAATTATTTTGGGGCTTTGAAGACAAAGAGACATCATTTGATTTGAACGCGGCATTTTATTTCATGATTGAATTTTCTTCTCTTCAATGGCATGAATTTCCAATTTTTGCACCATGGTAAATGCTTTGTTGAAGGTATGTAAGGTTTGTACCTATAGAGTTGGTGAGATGTTCCTAGAACAAGCTCTAGTAAACAACTCTATAAGCTCATCTTGAGGTAACTGGAATTTTAATTGGTTGATAAGGCTTTGTCAGTGAGCAACGAAATATGCGATAGATTCCTCATCATATTGTTGCGTCGAGTATAGGTCATTCATGGTGACTTTTTGATGATGTGGATTGAGAAATGGTCCAAGAATGCTTGAGCCACTTGGTTAAATGAGTAAATGGAATGTCTAGGTAAACCACTATACCAATCTAAGGTGATTCCTATCAAGGACATGGGGAATGTCTGTAGGAGTAAAACATCATCATGGGCAATTAAATAGAACCCATATTTGAATGACCACAAGTGTTGTTGTGGGTCTTATTTATCATGTTGAAACGGTTGAACTTAAGCACTTCCCAATCTATAGGGTATGGATGAATGGGGATAGATGGATGAATAGGATCATTATAGATTTTTTCATAAGTTAAGGAGTTGCAAGAGTTGGAAACCGATGCTTCTAATGTTTGCATATTTTCCATTATCATCTTGATGAGCTCATTGGTGGGTCGTGAGGAATGGGCACCCCCGTAGTAAAGGAGGTTAATAATGGATGTATGATGTGGATAGCAACATAGTATATGGGGGTGCCAAGTATGAAACCCGTGAAGGGGGAATAGATACGGTAGAAGATATCCCGAATAAGAGATGGAAAAGATTAGGGGTTATTGGTGATGTGTGTAAATAGGTGGCTTAGTCATAACGAATCTTGTGGCAATGGGGGTAAGGACTACGGATGGAAAGAATGAGGTTTCAGAATGGGGTGTGGATTTCCGATACCTAGGGTGGTTGCATTGCAATAGGGTATACATGAGGCGATAGGTATAGATGAGGTTGTGCTAAGGGTGGTAGGTGAAGAGATGGTTAACACCACGGTGAGATAGATCTTTGTAGGTGTCACAATTATAGCAGAGATGTGGGGTCTAATCGAGACACCACATGTAGTAAAGTGGATGAAGATAATGTCGAGCTAGTAGTAGCTAACGTGGAAGTGGGGTAGGATAGATATGGGCATACCATATACCTATTTTCTGAGGAGTCTCAAGTGGATGAGTGGGCAAGATAGTATTATAGTGCGGTGCAATTTTGGTCAAGGAGTCTTACGAACTCCTTGTCACCGCACTAATGGTGACGGGTTGAGTTGGATCCATAGGCAATAAGATAGAAGGAGGTGATGGGCTAGGTGGGAGCGGTTAAAGGCTAGAATGAAACACAAGGGTGTTGTCTTGGCTATGAGTTAAAACCATTCGATTCGAGTAGACTCAATAAATTGTACTTTGTAAATGACACAAAAATAGTAGAAATGGAAAAGGATACATTCCAAGAGGTGAAATGGTTCGGTGTTCTAATTAAAAATCAAGACAAGGAAAGCAACAATTAGGTTAACCGATGACGGTTATAGGGTGTTTGATGATGGTTAGGGAAACCAATACCACTTCTCATGGGGAAACCAATAGTTTTGTAAATGAGGAAAAAACTGATGAAAATGAAATAAAGAATTTATATTTGACTATGATTTTAAAATTTTAGGGGTACAATGATGTCCTGAGAACTTCAAAAGAACAAGAAGATGTGATGAATGCTATTTTTGGTAGAATGACCAAAAAGAGATGGAAATTGAAAATAGTTAACTAAGTCGATGTCACCAAATGTAAATCGATGAAGGTCACCGGACCGACACCGGTCCATGTGAAATTTGGAAAAGTGAAGAAATTTTTTTTTTGTGCATTAGGTCAGATGAAATATCAACCCAAAAAAATGAGTATGATAATAATGGATCTTGACACACTCAAAAAAGTCGAATACACGACCTATGATGAAGGAGTGTGAAAGGAAGAAGAAGATGAAGAATGTAACCTTACAACCCAAAACTCAACTCAAGAAAAAGCTAAGAAAAACACGTAATCCTATAAGTGAATTTTTATGTTTTCACTTATGCTATTTTAGACTGACTTTGTGAATCAGAACAAATTTTTTGGTTGGAAAGGTGTCCTATGAAGAGGTAAATTCTAAGGGTGGTTTCGTGTTATGTTTTGGGGGAGATCCTTTCTCTAAGTTAATGACTGGACAGAGAAATCAGTGGGTGCCCACTCGTCAATCCTTTGATCGTGTGATCATTGACAACTTCTTCCAAGTAACATGTTGTTTAAGAAGATGTGTGAATTTTTATTTGTGCAGTTTGGCAAAGAGAGAGAGAAGAGAAAATTATATATGATTCAATTAAGTCAACCATCAGTTGGGCATGACTTCTAGCATATAGGTTGCCCTCAGTTTTAATGTGAGCTAAAGATATAAGCATAAAAGTATGCAATGCAAGTATTTTAGAACCCAAATCAGAATGTGATATTCAATGTAAAGAGAGAGGAAAAGGAAAGAGAATGACTTTCACTAATGCAAATGCAAGAAGAAAAAGAATGATTCTTTTTAGTCCTGAAATATGAATGTCACTTAGACAAATAGAAGAAAGAGAAGATTCCCAAGGAGAAGATTTAATGTTGACTTCCTTTCGAAAAGAAACAAACATACAAAATATTTCCCTAAGAATGAATGAATGCAAGGAACCCCGTGATGGGTCCCACCAGTGTGCCAAAATGTTTCATCGGATTCTTGATAAGTTAATGAAACAGATAGAGGGTGATAGGCCAAAGAGGAATGCATTTTGTTCATTGGTGCGAGGTTGCACGTGCATTCTGATTTCATGATCCAATGTTGATTGTGAGAGCTTCCTTTTGGATAGGAGGAACTACCTGAAATGTAAAGCAAGACCACAAAACATAGTTAATAGCAAAAGGTTAGTGGATTTCCTAGCATGAGCTAGATCTAGGAAGTGCGATACTTCCTTGATGGTTGTCAATCCACTGATATATATATATAATTCAATATAAAACAAATGAACATGCAGATAAATAAATCTAGTGCTAGTAGTCCGATTTAGGTATCTCATATTACTTATCAACTTTAATCCACTTAAATGCTTTGATATTAAACTATCAAAGGTCACAGGTTAGGTCACAGGCTAGGCAGGTGGTCTAGAAGTCATAGAAAAGGTCTAGGTAAGGCTTGGTACAATTTGGGGCTGATTTTGGTGATTGGGGTGATTCTTTGGTATGAGGTAGTTTACTAGACATAGACCACTTTGTCAATCAGTGTGACCAAAAATGGTTTATCTATGACCAATTCTAGTTAGGGGTAACCGATATCGCTTTATGAGAATGGTTAAATGTTAGAAACAGGGGTCCAGTTCTCTTTGTGTCTACACAGAGAGATGGGGAGGTCCTGTGGAGTGGTTTCAGTAGTGTATCTCACTTGTGTGAGGATTTTGTGAGGTTTTTGGGGTGTTAAGGTAAATTTAGTAAAATCCTAACAAGAGGTATAATAACCAACATCGGTCCGGTGACCGATGTCGATAAGGGGAAACCCACTATAGTTAAGTTAACTAGCCTCGATAGAGGAAATTTAGTGAAATTTGATTAATGGGTGGTTTTGGGCCTCTCTCGATTGTATAGAGTTAAAGGGAACTCGGTTAGGTATGTGATAAGGTGAGGAGGACTCGGGAAGATAGAAAGTATAAATATGGAGAGCCAAAAAGCTAGGGTGGTTGGATGGGTATATGGGCAGAGAGATAAAAAATGGAGAAATACAAGGAAGAGTAAGATCCAGTAAATAAGAATGAAGGACTTAAATAAATATAGAAATGATTAGTAATCACATGTACTTACTTGTATTATGCAAGTTTGGTGGGTGGAGGATGGTGATGGTTGGTCTGTGATGAAGTGGGTTGTCTGTACCGTAACAATGCTTCCCAGAGTGTTACCGTGAATACCAATGCTTTCAAATCTCTGGTCCTTGCTTGGACTTGTGGATGAAGTGTATTGTGTCACTTTACTACCTCGGGAGAACTTTGGTTCATGCTTGAATGCCAATAATTATCTTCTAAAACTCAAAGTGACCAACCCCGGGAAAATGTTACCAAACTATATATATGTTGACCGATGAAATTCAAGGTGAATGGCATCGGTTGAGAGTTAACCAATGTCGGTTAAGGCGGGATATCCTAGGTGTCCAAAACAAGTAGATGTTGGCTATTTTTAGTTTGGTCTTAAATCTTCATCCAGTCTTGAGTGATAGACCACGGGAAGATAACCGAGAGTCTTTTTAGGTTTGTTAGTAGGAGTTAAGTCTAGGTCTAGACTAATTCCTAGTTAATTGGGATAGGCATAGACTTGGTATTATGTCATTAATGAGGTTTGATTGGGTCATTTGAGTGAGGTGGCTAGGTGAGTTGAATGGGTGAGGTGGTTAAGTGGGGCTATTAATTAATTTAATTATGATAATTAATTCAATTAACATGGACACTAGGTGATAAGAATGGGTAGGATATGGTTAATTTAATAAACGGAGTTTTTAAGGGTAGTATAACCGAACTTTGGTGTCTACACCATGTGACCCCATGACCCTATTTAGCCCTTTTGACCAACTTGACTATCCCCCTCCTCATTACACGCATGAATGACAAGTGTCCCTTTTAGGATAAGGAAGCTTTTTGTGCACACATTGTCCCATACTAAGGGGAAAATGGGGATAAAAAGGTTCCTTCCATTGTTTCCCTCAGTTCCACATACGACCCAAAACTAGGCTCATGGTTTTTATTTTCAGCCCCCTCCATTTCTCTCGGCTAGAGAATGAGTGACAAGTGTTAATCTAGGGTAAAGGTGAATTTACATGTACCCATCACCCCTTTCCAAGGGGAAATGGCGGAAAAAAAGGCACCCCATCCCCTCAAGATTTCTATCACCTATAAATACTAGGACTTAGTCATTTTTCACTCATTCCCCCACATTCTTCCATTTTCTCCCAAAACTCTGGAAGAATTTTTCTAGAATATTTCCTTCACTTTTTTTACTCTTCATTATTTTCCTTCATGTTCCCATGATCTTAAAAATATAACAACATCAAAAAATATAGATTTTTAAAGACTCCAAGCAAGATTTTTTTCTTCAAAACTTCATAACCCGCGAGGAAGACTTGTTCATATCTTAAAAACCGCTGCAAGAATCAACATGGGGATTTTTTCATTCATTTGCATTCCAAGATGCCTTTAATATCCAAGATAAATATTTTTCATGAACGGATCATATTGTTTTTAGTGAAGAAACCCGCTTTCCCCACAACAAATTTTTGAAATTTAATATCTTTCATTTCAAGATCGGGTTGAGCCAAAAATTCATAGGTGCAATAAAAATGAAAATACCATATCATAAAAACTTATTTCATCAAAAACTGAAGCCTAAAATACCACTTTCTAAAAATTTTAAGCCTCCTACACAGAACTTACTATTTTTAGAAAGTATTCACATAGAGCAATTTTGTGCGAAGCATTGTGCACATAGGTCATCCAAAAGGGCAATTTGAGTGATCTAAGTTGAAAAGGGTGGAAATTTCCATTTACTAAAAATAGTAAACCCCTTTTCCAATTATAAGAAAGTGTCTTAGAATCCATGAAATTCAAGTTCACAAGTGTCAAACCACTTAATACTCTTTCTTTTGAGTATGCAAAGTGGGGGATAATAATGTAAACCACATGGATCACAACAATCTCAAAGAACACATGCTTGGCTACCCAAGGGAAGAAATAGAGTAAAAGGTATTCATGAATGGATTTTAAATAATGGGTGGTCACCCAATATTTGTGATGAGAATAGATTCGGTATTGGTATGCTCTCACCATTACAAACTTGAGACAAGAATCATTCAGCAGATGATAGATCGGTTATGGAAATGATTGCTACTAAGGCCATCTCTTATTCTATGTAAATCCCTACTTAGAGAAACATGTCTTTCATCTTAAAATAAACTGCATTAAATGAATGGAACAACACAAATTCTTACTTACATGTTATCTCATTGGGATCATGGTTGAGGTCGGGAGAAAGCCCTCCGAATGCCAAAGTCTCTCGCATGGAGTGAGTTCCATGAGGTATATTCAGATGCAATCACCCTTCTCAGTCGGTGATGGGAAAAGAGAACATGAGATATTTCCGAGAGGGATGGAATTATTCATATTAACAATCATTAAAGGGAAGAAAAATATTGATTGGGGTTAGATCATAAGTGATAACTTGCACCGCTAATTGCTCCATGTCCTAGTCTCAAAGATTTTTCCATGAATTCTTATCTCGTGTATGTTCCACCTCCTACAGTCAATCCTACTCCTCCTGCACAAGAGGTACCCCTTCCACCCTAAAAAGAGATGATAAATGTGTCATTTTCAGAGCCTGAGGTGGGTGAGATGTTTCCTTGGATGAAGAAAATGATTACCAGGGAGGCTCGTAGCATAAAATAAATCCCATTCCCTAATTTTTCAATGATAGTGTCATTAGCCAAAGGAAAGAAGATGAAATTTTCTCAAGTAGCCTCTCTCTTTTCAAAGGTGGTGCTACAGGGGATCAATATGCGAAGTGGTCAGGCCAAAGGTGATCAAGCCAAAGTGGAATAAATGACACCGATGATTACAAAATTAGTAATGTTCCCTTGGGCTCGGCCACCTATGAGGGAGATGAACACATGTTCTAAGATTCTTCCACTTGCCTCCTTGTGAGGAATCAAGAATACAAAGAGAAGATTGATCAATTGGAAGATCAAGTATAGAAACTCTCCTCATACATGTAGCATCTCGTGGACCCAAATGCTTCATCAATCCATATTGAAGAAGTATCTCTAATAAATAACATTGATCCGGAGTCCATCCAAAGAATTCACTATGCAAGGAAGAGCAAACAAGAAGTGGATGAGTACGATCATGGAAAAAGGAAAATCATTTCTCTTGGAGGTAATATCACTATTCGATATATGTGTACAACTACGGAAAAGGCTTAGATGATCGGGGAAGGACCGGAGAGAGAAAAAGGAACATTGGGACTCAATTCATCCATTAGTGGTGAAAATGGGAGATACTCATTCTCATGTATTGATAAACAGGGAACTCTTCACTGATCCATCTAAGGACTTGTCATGTGTGTAGCCAAGGAATATTGCAACCCGATATGAAATGGTGAATCTTAGATCTGAGCCACCATTTCATTCATTACAGAAAAGCATCAGTCATGGTTTAAAAAATGTAAAGATATCAATGTTGTCTCGTATGACTAGAAATAGTCCATAAGCAATGTATGTGTCCCTCACGCCAATAGGTTGCATCTGCAGCAGTCGGTTTAGTAAAGAATTCAAAGGAGTTAGAATTTCCCTAGTGGAGCTAGGTAGAGATTATTCAAGTAGTGAGGTGATATCGGTGGAAGTGGATTCTTCATCAGCTTAGTTCTCTCTATCTTCATTCCTTCTTAACACTTCCCTCCATTTTATCTCTCCTCCATGTTTTATTTCTTCGTTGGGGTTGCACTTTTTCATTATGTCTTATTTTATTTAAAAAGTGACTTTATGTTTATAATGTAATAATTCACCCTTATTTTATAAAAGGGGACTTAATTCTCTCCTAAGAATACAAAAAGTCACAAGTTGTGTGAGACATATGAAAGTTCATGTGGGGGGGTAGGGAAGAGTCTCTTCTAGTTCTATAAATTGTAATGACACCCTCATTCCAAAGGGTTGTCAATTTTGTGTGTTCATGAGATATTATCACTTGTGAAGAAGAAAAAAAGATAACATTTCCTCTATTTCTCATCTCTATGTTCTTCCCACTCTCACTATGTACAATTTTTTCCAAGCATCAATGAAGAAAGGAGTTTTTGCCTTTTTGATAAGGATATTTTGAGACTTTGTGTTCTAAATATTAACTTGTCTTGTTGCCATTTACAAAATTGTGTTTCTTCTAATATATGTGTGTTGAAATGTTTTGGTTATTGGTTATAGTAATATGATTTTCTACCTATAACATTAATTCCCCTCTTTTCTCACTCCCTTTCTTGCTCTCTTAGATGATTCCTCTCTTGCAAAATATTGCAAGATTTTTCGCAGGTCGAGTGGAGTGCCCCTATTAGATCCCGGTTGTAAGGCCACTAAAGATTGCAATTTCACATGCGTGTAATAATATGGAGTTGTACCATTCAAGTATAGGTACTTAAATTCCCAAATCATTCGCAAGATAACCACCAATTTGTATACCTAAAAATTTTCTTGCCAACACACCGAGAGGGGAAGGGTGAATCGGTGCTTCTAAAAAAATTGAAAGGTCTTCATAAACTTAGTACTTTTTTCAATCTAGATCACCATTAACTAAGAGGTACTGATGAAATTCAAACATGAGAAAGGAGTAATAAAACACACATGAACACAAGGTTTAGTGTGGGAAAACCTTTAATGGAGAAACAACCACTTTGAAATCAATGCACTAGCTTAGACAAATTTTCCTATAAAGGTTACAAAGATTCCAATTGTTGAGCATCAACTCAAATTGAAGAAACAAATACAATAATTTATTCAAGCTACTAGTTGACCTTTTACAAGTTACTACTTGTGGAAGCTACAATCTGCTAACAATTTTTACCAAGATACTACTTGAACTTCACGTAACCTATAATTTACAAAGAAGATTCAACTCTATATATTCTAAGAAACAAATTATACATTTTACAAGATGTTTTGATCACCTTCCTCTAGTTGTCTCACACAACAGATTGTGATATCTATTCAGCTCCACTATATTATCTTTTCACCCTCCTCATATTGATTAATATATTTTCATATCCTATTAATCAGCTGCAAAACACTGTCATACAAGGCTTCTTTCACACACACAATCTTGTCATGATTCTCCCCTTGAATCACCCTCTCAAGCACCTAATCTCTCATGCATACATACTACTGTGAAAATTGTAGTCATGAAGGCTTCTTATATACTCCTTAGTTCCCCTAGTTTTTAATTCAACATACTACTTCAAAACATAGTCATTCAAAACTAATTTCCATGCATGTTTAGGCACACAAATACATGAGGATAATACCTCCTAAAATTCATCTTACTTACTCACTCACCCCTTCAACTTCTTGACATTTTTATTTCTACAAAGGTATGGATGACATAACCTAAATTTGATACAAACTCCTCATTACACATGCAAGCATTTGAGATACAAAAACAAACCTTCCATAAGTTCTCATTATTGAACCCTAGTGCATTGGTGTTGTCATTGATGTCAGATGGCATTTATGGAAAATATGTGAGTGGGAAGTGTGGATCAAATAGGGGCATAAAGGTTGATTAGTAGTGCCTTATTAATGGTGGTTGGTGCCTTCTCAATGATGTTTAGAGCTTATAGAGTGGATTTAGAGTGGTTGTACCTTCTCAATGATGGTTAGATATCACGAGTTGTTTCAGGATAGTTTCGGTGTCTTGCGGTCTTATTCAATCGTAGTAGTGCCCATTGCAAGTATGGAGATGATTTTTATTCTTGGCTTAGGTATCCCACATGCCATAAATTATATTTATAATATTTTCAAGAGCTTCTAGGGTGAGCATCAGTCAGGCTTTTTCAATCATAGTTGGAATTAGACCATTTAGGCTTAGTTCTAGAGCCTAATGAGGTGTAAGAGATCAATAAAGGCCATAAAAACCTAGGTAATAATGTTAGGAGCCTAGGAACACTTCCTTTTTCATGTAGGAGCATCTACATGGCTTATTTTAGCATTTGGAGGTAATATTCAAGTTCTCACCAAAACTTCCTTTGAGAACTAAAGAATGGAAGCTTAGGCAAATGAGATTAGTACGTGTTGTACAAGATTATTTATTATCAACCAAGATATAGATCATGTATAGAGATGTTTTTTAGTTCTATGGGTAAAGTTTCATCAAATTTTGAAGAATATTATGTAAGTTATTCAATTTTTACCAAAATTGGGTTTTTGAGAAATGCAAACTGAGCACCCTGTCATCTTAGCATCCAAACAAATTATAAATTATCCTTTAGATAAATTATAGAATTAAATTTTTAATATCACCCCAATATTTAAATTTTGGAAAATTTTTGAGGACAATTGGATAAGGAACAAAAAAGTTTTATTCTTTCTACTAACAGTGTTTTTCTCTCTCCATATCTCCTTCTTGAAGCCATAGGCACAAATTGGGATTTTTGACTCAAAATCACTTAATAATGTCATAAAACCCCTCAAAAGTGTATAATGCTTCATATAGCTTAAAATGGTGGGATTTTTGTGCCTCGTGCTTGATTGTTTTGTACAGAGTTTGTCCTTGAATTGCAAAGTTTTGACTATATGATCCCAAATTGAAGACTCCAAGATCATTTCTCTGTAGCATAAGGTGATGTAAGGTGATGTGTAATGCATGATTATAGTTCATAAAGTTATTTTGGTTACTTTAGTGCATTTTTTTTTATATCTCATTCAATTTTCCTCTCCTACCGCCAAAAATACATTCAAACCAAACATGTAATGGTGTTTGAAGAAGGTTTGTGTGAACAATAATGATGTTGAGTTGAGAAATGATCATGGTAACTTTATATAGGACAAAAATAGGTTGTTGAAGCACCTAATAACTTCAATAAATCAATAGGTAATCCTAGTTTTCATAGCTTCTCAACTTTCCTACACATGATTTGTCAAAAAGACTGAAACGAGTTGTATATGTAATTTTCACCTCATAACTTATGATCTCAAGAAAATGGAGATGGCATAGGAATTATACTTTAAGTGTTAATGGAAAAAAATTCATAGAGGTGAAGTTGTATTAGCAAGAAGCCATAAAAATAAAGAGTGCCCTATCATGTCTTAAAGATCAAAGCATACTCTATCTAAGAAGTATGTTTTTCTCAAGCCTGCACTCCTTAAGTTAGTGATTGGTTTCAATTTTATGATATGATGAAAGAAGGGAATTTATTAAAACAATGGATTAGAGATTGAGACAGAGTTCATAAAATTTATTATTTTCACTCTTTGAAGACTAAGTTTATGTTTCCTTTGAAATTCATATAGGATTGTGACTGTATGTTTAAAATCTTGAACAATTTCATATCAATCAAGACAAATAAGGTTTAAAATGTTTTACAGAAACTTGATGAATCTATTTTTCATGTGTAGTGTTATAGAAGTGAAATAAAAAGTGCTAAAATTACCAAAACAACAAATGAGGGTTCGTGTGTTAAAACCCTAACTGTAACATGTTAGAAGAACAAGCTCAATTGGTCCCTCAAATATGAAGTTAAGAAATATATAGGATTAGTGAGTTAATTGCCACTTTCTTCATCCTTTAAATATAACCTTGGAGTCAAAAAGTGAAAGGGGTGAAATTTTATCTTTCTTAATCTTGGAAGGTGTAATTTTTGCATACAAAACCCTACATACCCTGAACCAATGCATGATTTAAGGAATACTAGGGATATCCTTCTCTATCTTATTTGTTTAAGATGTTCCATAGTCCATAAAACACATCTCCATGCTTGAAATCAGTAGTTAATCTATTCGTGGGTACATTTTGATGATCTAAGATCACTTAGACTGAGTTCTTATTTATTGTGAAGAAAAGAATGAATAATCCATCTCTTCTCTATTTTCTCTTCAAAAATCTTATGATCAAGATGAACATCATATATACCTTCATGATCATGAGTATAGAATCTGAGATGAAAACATGACTCCATTTATCTTCAAGGCACAATATTTTAACAACCATCTCATACACTGATAATTTTTCATGAACCAAGATGAAACTTACAATGGAAAATAATTATTAGGTTAAGGGGTTTTAAGGATTCTTTAGAGACCTTGTAACTTTTAATCTTAATGATAACACTTGGAGAATACCCATTTAATCTACAAGACAAATCTTGTCCAATAAAGTATATGGCAAGTCATAAAAATGTTATCTATCAAGGAATAAAGGTTATTTGAAGGATTTATCATTCAAGCATAGTATTGTATAGAATTTTAGAAGATTTTATGTGCCTAAAAGTATCTTTATTATACTGTAAGATTCGAGAGAATATGACAGTTTTTTTTTAGATGTAATTTTGAATACTATAGGAAGTTTCTCTTGAAGTCACTTCACCTCCCTTACACAAGCATATATAGTGTACAATGTGAAGGTTCTTAGTTGATGGAGTTGAAAAGTCGTATAAGGAGGAAAATTGAGTCCTAAAATAGATCCCTCATCTAAGGAAATGTAGTTGAATCTTGGGAGAGCTTGTAGATGGATGTTGAAGAAAGATGAACACATTGGAGATATACATGTTGTTAGGGTGATCATTGTGAGATGAAATTAGTAGAGATAGTCATAAGAAAGTGAGAGTATCATCTTCATAGAGTAGAGAACATAATTTAGAGTGAAAAACACATTTTGAAGACATGATGTCATATATATGTAAGATGATAAGTGAATGAAGGAAGAGAGGATGGTGAATTGATGAAGATAGAGACTACAATCATGAGTGAGTTATAGTATGTGTGAAGAGGAACAAAGCATGAGAGTGAAATTTTGAGTACCATGATTGTGAAGGAGCTTAGAAACATGAAAAATCATATGTAATGTCTTCTTGATTGAGTTGAATGCAGTAACATGTACATGTGAAAGAGTGAGTGTTTGAGAGGATGGCTCAAGAGAGTATCATAAAGAAATTGAGTGTGAAGGAAACCTCATATGACTGAGAAATTATGTTGAGTATATTATCATAAGAGAGGTGGATTAAGATGAGAATTGAGAATAAGAAGGAGCTAATCTAGTGGTCACTATCTCTTGTATGAGACAATACATTCAAAGTGGGATCAAAACCTTGCATAAGTTGAAGTAAAAGTTTAACATATGGGAATTTATATATTTCTGTAAGTTAAATCTTATAGAAGGTCGATGGTTGTTGGAGTAAATTTGAGAGTCAAGATTCCATGAAAGTATAAGCTTGTCAAAGACTAATTAGGTGTTTGGTTGAATTATGGAGGTGCAGCTACGTAAATACTCAACTTGAGATCATTGTAATCTTTACAATACATTCTTGTCCAAGTTAGTGCTTTTATTTTAGTTGGTTTTTCTCCTTGAAGGTTTTCGCACATTAAATCATGTTTTTGTTAGTTTTATCTCATCTTAACTACTTTTGGATGTTGGTTTGGTTTTCCTATCATAAATTAAGTTAATAGAATTGATTGTTAAAATTTTGAACAAACACTAATTCACCCCTCATATCAGTTTCATGAATTCCAACAATTTTTATTAGATCCTAGCCCTCTTGAATAAAGTATAACAACTTGGACAATATCCCGAAGGCACAAGCATGGGCACATTAGTAAAATCAATCCTAAAGAGGAAGTATGAGATTTATCAATCTCTAATTGATGTACTTAAGAATGAAATCAAGCTCATGGAAGTTGATCAAGGAAATGCACTCAAGACGATGGAATGATTTTTTGATAATGTGTTAAAATCTATGAAATATAAGGAGGATGCTTTCCTAAAACATGAAGAATAGTTGAGAATCTTGAAGGTTAAACTAGAAAAGGAAAATGATCGGTTGAAAATTTATAACAAACTTGAAAAGATATTTGAATCTTTTGATGGAATCTTGGAAAACCAAAGAGTAGATAGTTATAAAAAGGTATAGGATTCATAGGAGAAGGGCCCTATCTGAACTATGGCCATCTCAGAATATCAGAGTCACTATCTAGATGGCCTCGTGGATCTGATCTATATAGATGGCCCCATCCATATCTATAGAGGGGGTCGATGACAAGGGTTGGTCCAAGCATGCAAACATGTATAAATATGATCAAGGAGATAAGCACAAGAATGCACGAGTCTATTAGGCAACCAAATGCATCCAAGTGTGAAAATACTTTCAATGCATTTTTTTTTTTGTCATAGCTATGGACATAGGGCTAAGGAATGCAAGAAATTGATCATAGATGACCACCTATGGAGAGAAAGAAGAATTCAAAGAAAAGAAAATAATTTGCTTCGATTACCAAGATAAAGGTCATATTGCCATATAATGCCTAGAAAAACCATTAAGTCGGTTTTGGGAAGAAATTCACACAAGAGGCATGAACATGGTAGTGTGCTAAAATTGTAACAAGTTTGGACACTATGTTAGGAAATGTCATGATCTCAAATCTTCCAATGAAATTTGGAATGAGATTTCGCATCAAGCTTGAGGTAGGAGTAATGTCATATGCTCTAATTGTCATGATTTTGGGAATTTTGCAAAGTATTGTTGTCACAATGAACAATATGAGTACAAAAACCAGAATTATACATTCAAAGTGCAAGTTAAGAAAGTGTGGAACATGATGACCAATCCTAGAAATGAGACAAATTCAGCCATGCCTAAAACATCCTCTGGAAAGGAGGTAAATTGGATATACAAGGTCAAGGAAGAAAACTCAAGAGTTGAAGAAGAAAAGAAGGATAAGAAAATAGTATGGGCAGATGATGAAGAAACAAAACAATAAATGTCGGTCACATCGAGTCTAGAACAAAAAAGACATCAAGTGATGATCAATCTAAGGAAGAAAAGTCTAGTGTAAATTATGAAAAATATCTACCTCAAGTTATGTTAGAGAAAGTGTATGAGATGTAACATGTATGTTTATCAGGAACTCAATTAGAAAGTGAAGGCTTAGGAGATGAAGTTGTCATATACTCTTAAGAGTCCTTAAGAGTGTTCTCAAGAAGTCATGAAATAAAATTTCATGGAAGTCAAGGTCTGTCAATATGTCAGCAACAAACTAAACTTGATTGGTCCTTGTAGTGTCTATTTTTAAGAGTTACAATGTATTCCAAGGGTGAGTGGTTCTTGGGACAAAATTTCAATTCGACTCTGTCATTAGCCTTAGATTTGAGTCATAAAAGGAGAAAAAGTAAACTTTTAAATTCATGTTAAGAAAATGTGTTAATAAGTGTTCAAACCATATAAGTTCTAATAAATTCATAGTGCAATAGAAGAAAGTACATCCAAAATCTATGAAAGCTTCAAAAGTGATGAAAATCAAGCATAGTATGCAAAGGTGTATGAATTTTTTTCCCATCAACAGAGATATGAGAATGAATTAATCAAAGGATGAACATGCTTCCAACTCAAAATTTGAATGTATCTCATAAGAATGGATTGTGTATAAGGTGTCATACCTACATATGAATATTCGGGTCTATTTTCATGCTTTTAAATAGTGTTATAATATTCAACATGTATCTTTGATGTTGAACATGTAGTGTAATGTAGACAACGAGCTCAGATTGAAGTAACCATGGAAAAATTCATAAAGGTTATTCAACAAAACTTGAAGAATGGATCAACTCTGATGGTGCTCTTGAAGCTATTACAATCTTAAAGGAGATCAAAATCAATTACATAGACGAGATTAAGGATATCACAGTGTCACTTTGTTCTGGTATATGAGATGTACATTAGCAACAAGTGTTATTAGTCTAATAAGTGGACATAAAAATGATTGTAGAGTCTATGAAGTTGAAGAATGCTTCAGAACAAGGTATTGTAGGGTGTTGTAAGACTAAGATAGAGTCTTACAGATTTGATGAAGTCTCATATAGAAGAAAGATCTCAAATAGGTCCTTGATTAAGTACTCTAGGTGCTCAAGAAGATAATTGGGTAGGATAAATGTTGTGAGAATGTTCCTTAATAAGAAGAGAAATGTGAACATCTAAGAGAGACTTTATCCCATATAAAGGATGCCCTTAATACTGAGAAGACAACTTATGGAAGATGAAAGACAAAGTGGACTTACTTATATGTTTATAGGACAAGGTATTTAGCCTTATCCTTAAATAATCAGGTAAATGGAGATGGTACAAGATTAGGGGTACAGTAATAGAGAATATCATGTAATGTTTAAGTTGTTTTGGATCTCCAAAGTTATGCATAAGTGCACTAAAAGTCTTATTGAGGGATCCATGACCTAAATCAGTCAAGTAATCTGAATGTGAAGAAATGAAGACTAGTTTGAGAACCTTAAGTTGAATAATCCATAATGATATCATCATTCCAAGAATCAGGTTATTTTCATGTGTATGCAACATGAAATCATTTTCACAGGGGGAGCTAGTTCACTATTTTAAGGAACAAGTTTTGAAGACCAAAGAAAAGCATGGGAAAAGAAGTGAATAGTTTGAGGTTGAAGAAAAGAGGTTTAAGGGAAGAATTGAGGTTGATTGGTGAATAAATATATGCATCTTTTCATGAAATGTATGGCAAGGTAACATTTCAAATCCAAGGGGGATATTCTTTAGGTAAGGATATGCTTTATCAATGTTTATTTGCATGTTGATCATATTGTTGGATGTCTGAACCTTTTTCATAGATGTAAAATGGGGGAAAGTGATGTCAAAAACAAGGTATGGATGATTTGACATTGTTGGTGTGTGTTTGCCATCAAATTTTATGATTTTGTTTCCATCAATGAAAAAGGGGATATTTTTTAACCACGTGCATTGGTGTTGTCATTAATGTCGGTGGAATTAATGTAAAAGGTGTGAGTGGTGAAGTGAGAATCAATTATGAGCATGAAGTTTGATTGGTAGTTCCTTCTCAATGGTGGTTGGTGCCTTCTCAATGATGGTTAGAGCTCACATAGTGGTTTCGGGACAACTTCAATGTGTTACGATTGGTCGAAGTATTACCAAAAGCGGGTTTTTAAGAAATACAAACCGAGCACCCTATTTTATTATCATCCAATAAAAATTATAAAGTTTCCTTTAGATAAATCATTGAAGTAATTTTTGAAGAGAACTCCAAGACTTAACTTTTTAAAAGCTGTGAGGACAATTAGATAAGGAACAAAAAGTTCTATTCATCTTACTAACAATGTTTTTCTCTCTTCAGACCTTCTTGAAGCGATAGACATAAATGAGATGTTTTGACTCCAAATAACTTGAGAATGTAATGAAAACTCCTCATAAGTGTATAAATCCTCTTATAGGTCAAAATGGTGGGATTTTTGTCCCTCATGGTTGATTTTTCCATACGGTATGTCCTTGCTTTGCAAATGTTTTTACTATACATCCCAAATTGAAGAATCCATGATGATTTCTTTGTAGTAGAAGGTGATGTAAGGTGATGTGTAATGCACGATTATAGTTCATGAATTTATTTTGGTTACTTCATTGCATGTCTTGTGATCTATCAGTTAATTTCCCTCTCCTACCATGAAAAGGAAATTAAAACAAAACATGTAAAAGTGCTTAAAGAAGGTTTGTGTGAAAAATCATGTTGATGAGTTGAGAAATGATCATGGTAACTTTCTACAAGACCACAATAGATTTTTGCATCACCTAATAACCTTGATAAAGTAATAGGAAATCCAAGCTTGTATATCTTCTCAATTGTCCTACACATGTCTTGTCAAAAGACTGAAACTAAGTTATACATGTAATTTTCACTTCTTAACTCATGAACCCAATAAAATGGAGATTAGAATAGGATGTATATTTTAAGTTTTGATGGAAATTTTTGGTCATATAGGTGAATGTGTGTTAGTAATAATCCATTAGAATCGAGACCCCCTTTCATGTCTTAAGCATCGGCATACTCTATCCAAAAATTACTTGTTTCTTTGGCATATACTCCTTCAATTAGTGATTGGTTTCAATTTGATGAGATGATGGAAGAAGGAAATCCTCAAAATAGTGGATTAGATCTTGAGATAGAATTCATATAAGTTATTATTTTCACTATTTAAATACTAATCCTATTTTTCCTATGATATTCATATACGATGGTGACAATAGGTTTAAAAGCTTGAACAATCTTATATAATTCAAGCAAAATAAGGTTTACAATGGTTTAAAGAACCTTGGTGAATTTACTCTTCACGTTCAGTGGCATAGAAGTGAAATCAAAAGTCATAAAGGATCAAGACTATGAAATGTTAGAAGAGAAATCCCAATTGGTTCTTCAACTATGAAGTGAATCAATATGTAGGATTACTGAGTTAAATGTCACTTTCTTCATCTTTGAAATATTACATTGGAGTTAAAAATTGAAAGGGGTACAACATTATCTTTCTCAATATTGGAAGGTGCAATTTGTGCATTCAAAACCTTACATACCCTGAACTAATGGATGAGTTAAGGAATACTAGGGATTTCCTTATATATCTTACTTGTTTAAGATGTTCCACAAGATATTAAAAACCATCTCCATGTTTGAAATCAGTAGTTAATTTGTTTGTGGCACTATACATGTTGATGTTATAATATCACTAAGACTAATTTATTATTGACTTTGAAGAAAATAATGAATAAGCCATCTCTTCTTTGCCTTCTCTTCAAAAATCTTATGATGAAGATGAACATCATGTATACCTTAATCATCATGAGTATAGAAATTGATATAGACACATGACTCCCTTTCATTCAAGCATATCTGTAACAACCATCTCCTGCACTTAGTATGTTTTCATTAACCAAGATGAAACTTGTAATGGAAAAGAATGAGTATGTTATGGGGTTTTAAGGATTATTTTGAGACCTTGTAACATGTAATCGTAATGATAACATTTGGAGAATACCCGTTCGAGATACAATACAAGTCATGTGCGGTAAAGCATATGACAAGTCATAAAAACGTTACGAATCAAGGAATAAAGTTTACCTAAAGGGTTTTTCAAGAAATAAAAGTTTTGTATAGATTTTTATAAGATTCCATGTGCCTCAATTTATCTTGATTATACCTACAAGATTCAAAAATATGATAGTTCTTTGTTAGATGTAATTATGACTACTATAAGTAGTTTCTCTTGAAGTCACTTCATCTCCTTGCATGACTTATCTATTGAGAAATGTGAATGTTATTATTTAATGGAGTTGAAAAGTTTTTAAGGAGGAAAAGTGGGTCTTGAAATAGCTCACTCATGTAAGGAAATGTATTTGAAGCTTAGGAGAGCTTGTAGATGGATGTTGAAGAAATATGAACACAATAGAGATATAGATGTTGTTAGGGTTATTATTGTGAGATGAAATTAGTAAAGATAGTTAAAATAAAGTGATATTATCATATTCATCAAGTAGAGAACATAATTTAGAGTGAAAAAACGCATTTTGAAGATGTGATGTCAGATATGTAAGTTGATAAGTGAATGAAGAAAGAGAGGATGGTGAATTGATGAAGATAAAGCTTATGATCATGAGTGAGTGTTGGTATGTGTGAAGAGGAAAAATGCATGAGAGTGAAATTTTGAGTACCATGAATGTGAGGGAGATTAGAAACATGAAAAATCATAGGTAATGTTTTTGATTGAGTTGAATGCAAAAACATGTACATGTGAAAGAGTGAGTGTTTGAGAGGGTGGCTCAAGAAAGTATAATGAAGAAATTAAGAGTGTGAAGGGAGCCTTGTATGAATAAGAATTGATGTTTATTATATTATCAAAAGATAGGTGGATTAAGAGGATAATTGAGGATAAGAAAGAGCTAATATATTGGTCACTATCATCGAGTGAGACAACAAATTCGGTGTGATCAAAACCTTCTAGAATTCTAAGTAGAAGCTTAGAAGGTGGGGATTTTCTATCTTCTCTATAAGTTGAAGCTTACAGAAGGTTAGTAGGTTCTAGACTAAATTTGGGAGTTGAATCTTATAGGATAGTAGAAGTTTGTCAAAGACTAAGTAGGTGCTTGGTTGAATTTTAGAGTTGCAGCTCTATGTTGAGTAGATTCTCAACTTGAGATCATTGTAATATTTATAGGAAATTCTTGTCCAAGTTAGTGCTTTGATTTTAGTTTTTTTTCTCCCTTGAATTGTTTCCCACATTAAACCATGTTCTTTTGAGTTTTCTCTCATGTTAACTACTTGTGGATGTTGGTTTGGTTTAACTGTCACAAATTAAGTTAAGTGAATTAATTCTTAAAAGTTTGAATAGAAACTTATTCACGCACCATCTCGGTGTCTTGATTTCAAGCATTCATAACAGTTATAAAACTAATGAGTAGCATTAGAACACTCTCATACTTACTACATCTTATGACATAGCTGAGAATTTTCTTCTTACAACCTGACGACATTTAACATCTTTGAATTGTAATGGTTTTTAGTCCTTTTGTCTTATTTCCAACATACCATTTTTTTCTTGTAGCTAATGAAAAAATACACAAACCCTTAGAAGCATGAAATCACGTTACGCAAGCATCCTTTCTCTATAACTCCTTGACATGTTAGTAAACTCACCATTTTAACTTCAACCTTCACAGCTTTCCATACACGGTCATGACGGAACAAGAGTTATAGTCACAAGGATGATCAACTACAAATGGTGAATGCACATTCAAAAAATTTTAAAGCTTGGAGAGATTTGTTTAAGACCTTTGATTCACCTTCAAATTCCTGAGGTAGCTATATTATTCACCTTTCACATCATCCAACACTGATTGGAATGAGATACTAAAAGGATTTCAAGCATAGACATTTTATCTTCAAAAAGTGATTCATTTCATGCATTCAACCTCATGGTCATAACTCTAAATCAAAATTTATATAGGTATCTCTATCTTTTGTATCTCAATGGGTCCATACATTACATCACTTGAGATCAAATAAATTAGGTGTGCTTACTTTTCAAGAGTCACTCAGGCTGGATTTTAAGTCCCAAAACCCAATCATGATTTAGCTTGCACCTCACATAATAAAACTCACTTTCATGGAAAACCATTGCATAGAAACTTCAATAAGAGCTTATAATCCATGATCAAACACTCTCTTACATGTGTTGAGTGGATAAAATCAAGTTTGAAAGCTCATTTCACTACCCTTATTAACTTTCCTAAAAGAATAGTTTTGGACCATTTGAACTAGTATATACAATCACTTCACCACACCATATGATGTGATTAAACAAGTTGTATTATACCTCTAACACATATTCATACACATATTGCATTTAAAAACATTCCATTTCATCAAGCCTCTCTCAAAATCAACTGAATGGTTTTGATTTTTTTCTCCTTTAGAGGTAGGCCACCTAGATTGATCTGGTTCATAAATAAATTTCATTGAACCTACTTGAAACTTATTATTATCAGTTATGACACGTCCTAATCTTTCTCCTAAACCAAAATTATCATCATGAAACCTTCTATATAGGACTATATAAGTAAATTCTTACAAAACAAAGTTGAAATTGTACCTTACCACTACATTGGAGCTACAAAATACTATCAAAATAAAGTACAATGATTCATTTACATGCTTAGATAAACTTAGTTCACCTAAGACATTTCATGATTAAAAAAACTCATATTTTTCCTATCACTCTCAAAGGAGGGTAAAGAGTGATTTGACTTGTTAATTTTTCATTCATAAATGATAGGCTTTCATTATTCCTAATTCCAACTCTAAAATGATCTTCATTTCATGCCCTAACTATGATAAAGGAGTTAGGTCACCATGTAGAGGTTTTATGTACCAATGATCTCTTCAAGGTTGAGCCAAAAGCTAAAAGTGACCATTTTGCAAAATCGGTAAAGACAAAAATCACATAGCTTGAAAAAACTTAATCACTTTTGTATGAAATATTGTTTACAACACTATAAAAACCTCTATTACCTTCCCAACTACTCACTTTCTCTTAAATATTTATTTACCTTCTTGACCACCATGGTTTATGCATATTTATCTATCTTGCTCTCAAGAACATGCATCCAAATAGTATTGAGTATGCCTTCACTAGTTGAATTGTGGAGTAAAACACCTTCCACGTGTCCTCTATAGTGTCACAACATTCTCATCATGCTTGAATTCATCTATCTTAGCTTTCTTTGCATCATTCTCCAAGCTATTCTTACACTAGGTATTTTAATTGAGCATGTTTCACCTCATACGTAAAGAGAATTATCTATTTTTATCATGTACCTACCTTAACATCCCTATTCATGTTCCTCATACCTTTACCATGCTTCTCTATCAACCTCGTGTCTTCACTCCATCATTCTCGAGCCACCTTGCCAACTAGGCCTAAGGATTTTGCCTTCTAGACTGAGCTAATCACACCAAATCCACTCATGAACCCATTCATTCATCATGTTGACGATTTTTCCTTATCACATACCTACTAAACCTTCTCGTATATCATCTTGACATGTTATCACATCACCATTATGCTTTATATCGAGTCACTAGTGTTGGCATGTTTTGTTATATGTGTTTTCATTAATGTAAAAGCTTATTAATGAAAATTGGTATGATGAAAATGAGTCATAGGTTTATTAGTAGGATGATGACATGGATTTTTAGGTGTTGGCATAATGGTATGCATTGATTCAGTGAGATTGGCTTGGTTCAGCAAGCCTAGTCAGGTGACCTATCTAGTCTAGGTGATGGAGCATAGTAGTTTGAGTTACTTTGTGGCTTTAAGTTCATGGTAATAACATTGATATCAGTTTTTGGAAGTTTTTAGGAAATCACATGAGTTTCAAGGTATAGGTATAGGTTGAAGTCCAAGATTCAGTGCTCATCTAGACCTAGTCTAGGTGCTTGGAGGCATGAGGATGAGTTGTAGAGCCATGTGAGATCATGGATGCATGTAGGTGAGTGATTCATGATGTATTAAGGTTGTTAGGACCTTTTGGAGAGGTTTCATGATGAGTTACAATGTTGGTTCAGTTGACCCTAGCCTAAACCATGTAAAACCCCAAGGGCTAGTCATGCAAATGAGATGGGATAAGAATATGGATACCTATTTGAGATATGATGATGATTTGAGATGATGCAAAGGGGTTTCCTAGAGGTGTGAGAAAAATTTGGAGTCATTCTAAAGAATATTTTGCAAGTTATGATGTTTTGTGTGAAACAAGGTCCAAGAAAGAGCATTTTCCATCTTGAATTGCACCTTCTAATGCTCACCATGAATTATGTGATTTGCATGGTACCTTGTGTATTTCAAGGATTATTTTTCATTAAACTAAGAAGGTTTCATAAAAATAATGAGTTCATTTCATCATCAATTTTTATGAATGAATGTTAATAAGGTAAACAATTTATGAGCTTGAAACCCTAGCTCAAAAGTGACTTGAGATATTTGCTTCACAAGTTCCCAAAATGTATAGCTTATACTATTATTATTATTTGATGGTGTAGACGACTCATCCATATTTCTAGAAAGGTATGATAGAGTATGTGATGATGAGTGGACCCCACCTGAAAATGAAAGTTTCTAAATAAGTTCAATTTGAGGAAAGGTTGTCCAAAGGAGTTGTAAAATAAATTGACATTTTTTTATCATGGGAGTTTTTCTTAATTTCCATGATGGTTTCAGATCATGGTGGTGCTTCTAAATGGAAAATTATTCCCTATTTATGAAGACTGGTCATAAGGTAGTTTTGGGGTAGTTTAATGCGGTATGCTTTACGATGGACTTGGTTGGAGGCCTTCCACTTGGAGTTGGAAGGAAATGTGATATGTTATGGAAATAGGATTCAGATATATTTCCAATGGTATATGGTTTGTCTCATGATAATAATGTTTGATGTGTTAAAAACTTGATTTGTAGAGATAAAGGTTTCTTTTTTCTTAAGAGAGGATTGCTCATAAGAAATAAATGGGTCCCGATAATTAGGCCGATAATAAGGTGCCCATGTACAATAAGTACAACTGGAAAAATGAGATACAAAAAAAGTCTCTCAAACAACCAAACTAAGTATTATGAATACAATGGGATGAAAACCATCACTAAAAATTACTCGATGGGATGAACTCACTACTAAAGAATATGCAAGAAGTGTAAGTGAAAAGAATGGTGAACAACTCAAAGTTTCACGAGTGGTCCTGGATCCACTACTTTATCACTGAAAAATGAAATGACATTGTATGCACCAAATTAGCTCCAAGGAAATTGTCAATCTATCAAATGATGTGACAAATGTATAAAAGAGTACACCAAGAATGTCATCAACTACCTCAAGAAAATGATGTGATGTACCAATGGTAAGAAAGGGACGCAAAACCCAAAGAAAAAGTATGACTACACATACCCACCATAATGTTGAATGGGTGGAGTGGAAAAAATAATATATCCATATGAGTGGCCTAAATCCACTACTCGAACACCAAATGATGACATAATATGGGTGTGATATAAAATTATCACTAAAAGGATATGATCTAACTATCAAGGTGTCAAATGATATAGAAATGGGCCTGCCACAAATAACATGGCACTAATAGTAATGAAAACACAAAAAAGATGAGAAGTGTGTGTGTAAAAAAAGGAACATGTGCATGAAGGTAGACTAGACTTTGAAAAACAAACCCCCATGTTAATTTATAACATTGTGCAATTATACATCCCAAAAGAACCAAATAAGATAGTAATACAATTAATACAACATAATAGATCAAAACAAGGAGTTGTCTAACTATCAAAGAAAGGTCAAATCTATGTGAGAGATACTCTCAAAAAAGGGATGAATTTTGGGTAGAATGAGAAGTGTGTGGTTGATGTAACTAAATGGTATATGATCCATGCCTCTAGAGACCACACATAGAATTTTGACGATACTAACATGAATGATTTTAAATCCATCCTAGATGAATAGTAATGGTTGATGAATATCCCTGCATAAATGATACATGTGAGGAATCATATTTACAAGTGAGGAATCATATTTACAAGTGTCATGACTAGCATGTCTACTAAAGTGGTCTCATGTCTCTCATTCCCGAGAAGGTGTGCTCACAGTGGAGGACATATACTAGGTACTCCCGAGCATGTCATTTTTCATAGTCGTGCAATGGTCTACTATATGAGAGCAGTATTTTCATTTAAAGGTAAAATTCATAGGGATCTACAATGTCCTTGTATGGGATTTACAAATGTTGGTGCCTCTAAGGCCAAACAAGAATTCTCTCACTCTAACTCTCGACTCTATATGGTTATTCATGACATCTATCTCTTAGACCTCTCTCTTGGTCGATCTCACGGGGTTTGGACAATTATAATCCTCTCAACTTATTTCTAACAATTCAAATTGGAAACCCTCAATGACAGTAATTTGGCCAACTAACTAACTCCAATTTGGAAAAAAAAATTCCTTTTATAGCTTCAAAACCAATTTCTCTCTCATCTAAGTTGGTTCCCTCTATTATTCCCACTCGAACTTCAAATTATAATTCGACCTCTTTAATGCAAAGATTCATGTGATCTATTTTTATCCAATCCCTTCACACCATGTCATCTAGTGGTTAGATCCCTTAATCTTCCTTCCCATTACCTTGTCACAATCAACCACATAACCATACAAACCTATATTTTTCCTTCTTATGCAAACTATCACTACGTATTTTCACCTTGGGCTTCATATTCTCCGCACCTTGCTAATTCATCCTCTTAAAATTTAAGGTGCTCTCCTTTATTTCCTTGTTCCTTCTTTCATTTTCTCCTTTGTCCTTGGTTACTACCTTGGACAGCTTACTTCTTTGCATGTCATTCCTTTCATGTGCCAAAAACTTCCATCATATTCCCTTCATTTTCTTTATGTGTACCATGTCCTCAACTCTTGACATCCCTCATGATTTTTATCTCCTTTTCAGTTTCTCTCCTCCTCCTTGGTGCTTCATCTCTCTCCTGCACCCCTCAATTCATTTACACGCTTCATACCTCTTGTGTTAGACTTCCACACCTACATGGAATTCTTCCTATCTATTTTTGTGTGGTCATCTCACCACCTTCTCTTATATTGTGTCATATGATCACTCTTTTCCCTTTTTGTTGGTTTCACTTCATCTTTCCATGTATCTCTCGTCCACCTTTTTCATTATTATCCACCTACACATTATCCTCCTTATACTTTCTTGCTTTCCCTTGCTACTTCTAACTATGGGCTTCTCCCTTTCATGTGTGCCTTGACTTCCTCCCATGTTATCTTCTACACTTCTCCTCATGCACATTTCTCTTCATACGCCCCGGCTTCTCGATCTACTTCTTACTTTTCCCAGCACAATCATCCTCGTGTGCCACTCTTCATATTATGTGCATTTCTTTTACACAAGCATCTCCACTTGTGGCTTCAGCCCACTCTTTCCTTCTCCTTCTTTCCTTGTCCCGTTATCATGTGACCTTCCACCTTCCTTTATCATCTGCTCATTTTTTCACGTATATTACACATGTTTTCCTTTTCCTTTTCCCCGCACTTTCAAATTCTTATATGTAACTCCCTTATTTAGTGTAGGTTTTCTTGAGTCTCAAGATTCCCCTATATAAAACATGTGTGGTAATTTTAATATGAGGTCCTCCTCAAGTAGTTCTCGTGAGTGATAACATCACCATTTGGATTATGCCCATGGATAATCTCAACTCCTTTAGCCATCGATCCTTCTTACCCTTTTTGTGCTTATTCAAGAACCTCTTTCATTCCTTACCCACTTCATTGTGACCTTTCTATGTTTCCATGCATTCCCTCATAAGTGTCTTCAGTCCATGAACCTATTGTAAGCTATGAAAAGGAACAGTGAATGGAAGATAAACATACTAACTTACAAACCTTCCTATAACCATTCAATGCAAACCTCTCGTAGCTTTTAAAGTTGTATAACTTTGCAAAATGATTGATTTGTGGATGCTTTGGAATTACCTCCAAAAGTGAGTGCAATTACTATGAAGAGAGTAGTTGGAAAAATTTAGAATGCAAATTGACAAAGGTTATTTGCAAATAATTCAAGAGGATTTGGGATAAGACAAACCTACAATTTATAGAGGCGAAATAGTTAGAAATATGTTGAATATTGTTGAATGCGCATGCTAAAAATAACATTGGAGGAGGTTGTAATAGTTTTGAGGAATTTAGGGGAAATGATGGAATTAATTGTAGAATTTATATCCGGAAAGGTGGTTGTACATGCAATTCAATTGCCCCCACCATTCTAGGATTATAGAATTTTAGTTAACTATGATGAGGATGTGGATTCCAAGTGGAGTCTAAGTGGATGTTGACTAAGTGGAAGTTGACTAGGATGTACACACAATAACTAATTAATTAATCATTTAATTAATAAATGATAATTAAATTAGCTAAAAGGTTATTAAGGGTACATGGGATTAATTTAATTAATCCAAAGGGTGTAATGTGTATGAATTAATCAATTTAATCAATTAATAATACCTGGGTGAATAACAAGGTGTATTAGGATAGTACTGGGAATAGGTGAGTAAATTTGGCGTGTTTACATTTTTCCCCTCTTTAAAGTACTATTTTGAAGTAATAGTTCTTTTAAAGATAATAGACGCATGCAGATCAGCACAGGAAAAATTGTGAAACATTATGATGCCCCACCAAGCAATGAAGCATTAGGATACCTTAGCAAGTAGGAAGAAGTGAAGTATTTGGATTCCCCAATTAATAGAATGGTAGAGGAATTCCCCCTCAAGTAGGTGAATGATGCAGCAAGGTAGTGGAAAACCGCTTGATAGGAAAGAAAACAAGGGATCATAACAAAGATGAGAAAGGATTGTGCTCGTAGCATGAGCATTCATTTGGAGACTAATTTTAGAGCAACCATATTTTTGTTATTGCATAATATTGTTGTCACCATGATTATAAAATAATCAAGATGGTTAAACCAAATGTGCGTAAACAAACACACATAGCAAAGAAAAGATAAAAAGGAAAACAAGCCCAATATACATAATAGGTGTCGGCATCAGGGTTATAAAGGAAACAAGATGTAATCACACTACTTGCAAGTGGTATGAAAAGGAAAACACCAACAATGCAACACAAAATTCAAAAAATAAGACAATCAACTATGCCCCTAATGCATGCCACAATGATGATTAAGTAGATGAAAATTCTCCCAAGGAGGGAATAGGATCAGACAGTAAGAGCGGAGTTAAAGTGACTCCTTATGACACTCTTGTCATTATCCATTGTGTAAATGATCAAAAATAAATTGCCCCATGTTAATTTATATCATAAAGGAAAAACAATTGTGTACCTTTCCCCAAGTAGAGTTAGCATATCATGTAAAGGGAATAAAATGATAGTTGTAAGATTGGCACGATCACTAGGGTAATAGATAAAGGTATGCCATTTATCAAGATTGTATTGAAATATTGAATGATTCACTTCAAGGGTTTTCCAAGTAAGATTTCTATAATAAGTGAATGTTTTTTTTTTTGATTTTCTTATAATATTTTGGATTTTTGCAAGTTTTGGAAGGATTTGAAATACAAATGCAAACAAACATAAATACACAGTAAAAAGGAATATATTACATGACTTCAAAAACAAGAGGAAAACACAACACATGCAAGTGACAAGAATACATGAAATAAGCATTGCAAACAAACCCAATATGAACAAGAAGGAACCACACCAAAGTTATATGTTAACTAGGATGTGAATAAATTTGTTGCAATTGGTCCATTAGTACATTCCACATACACAGTAATTGGTTATTCTAACTAACAAACATAAGAGATTAAGCTAAGAATATACAAGACAACATTCCATATGTACAAACTTTAGACAAGCAAATACGAAAAACAAGCTAGT
This sequence comes from Taxus wallichiana var. yunnanensis, assembly GCA_018340775.1. NCBI lineage: Eukaryota > Viridiplantae > Streptophyta > Pinopsida > Cupressales > Taxaceae > Taxus > Taxus wallichiana. The sequence goes on along the minus strand of CM031239.1, from coordinate 146,769,486 downwards.
GAACAAAGCACACCAATGTTAAATACTAATAAGTAAGTGACAATATAACCAAATAATTCAACAATATCCAAAAACTTTCCTAGTCATTTCCACAATGAATAGATAGACAGTATCAATTTGCCCCAAGTAAAAGTGTAAGGTTGAGTGATGTCCCTAAGCAAAGTTACATTGCAAAGAGTGGCTTGATTGATTGGAAAAATGCAAATGATTGGGAATAATCAGATGAAGAAAGTGGCAAACGAAATTACATAGTCGTGAGTATTTTTAAAATCATTTTCAAACGCTTTGTATGTTTTTGTATTTTCTCGAATGATTTTATAATGTTTTTGGATTTGAACAATTTTATATTATTTTTGGGATTTTGAAAAAAATTATATTGTTTTTGTATTTTTGTGAGACATTTGTGAATGTTTTTGGTCTTTTTGGATTTTTGAACCACACACCAAAGAAGAGGGAAAAGGAAATTCCCAAGTCATAACCAACACGCTACGATATGAAGGAAGTGAATGAAAGCATAATGGAAGGTGAACAAGAGTGGTAGACAATGGGCATGATGACCTAACAAGGAGAACATGCGACACAAGGTGAGGTGGAAAGATACATGCGAAATAAGGTGAAATGACAAAATAGGTGGATGCACTGATATGCCCCCAAAGACAAGAGTAGAACTTCTTCATATGGATGGAATTCATAGGATCCTTCAACTCTTTTCCATCCTTAGTAGACAATTTGTATGCACTAGATCCAAATTTAGCAATTATAACATAAGGAACCAACTAATTAGGCTCAAATTTACCCAATTTTTCTCATGGTTTAGTTGTGTTCTTATGATTTGCCTTTAGGACCTAACCACCAATTTCAAACTGTGGAGGTTTGATCTTGCGATTATAATTATGACGCAGCTTAATTATGATATACCTACAAATGATCTAAGACATGGATTCATCTCTCATCTAGTAATTCTAACTCGGCAGTGTCCAACACGGTAATCCTCATCATGAATGAGATGCTGGAGGGATACACAAAGTGAAGTCATTTCAACTTCGAGGGGTAATATGGCTTCAGATCCATATACTAGGGAGAATGGAGTAGGTCCTGTAGGAGTATGGAGGGAAGTGTGGTAGGCCCAAAGGGTGGGATACAACTGCGTATGCCAATTACATCCATGTTTATTGATTGTCTTTTCTAAAATGGATTTTACAGTCTTGTCTGATGCTTTGGATTGGCTGTTGTATTGTGGATAGTAGGGTGTAGCCCATTTTAGGTGGATATTATATTTTTAGCTAGGGCCTTGAGATCCTTATTTTTGAAGGAACCACCATTGTCAATGAAAATAGCAGTGAGGATGCCAAAATGACAAATAATATGGTTGAAAATGAATTTAGAAATATTGCACTGATAACATAGGTAAGAGGCATAACCTCAACCCACTTGGTGAAATACTCAGTGGCGGTTATAATAAATGTGTGGCCATCAAAATATGTGGGTTTTATGTTTCCAATTAAATCGAATCCCCATTTTGAAAAAGGCCAAGGTGATGTGATGGGCTGCAAGGCTTGGGATAGTTCATGAATGAGATTACCATGTTTTTAGCAAGTTTGACATTTCTTCACAAATTTGCATGCATCTTCCTCCATTATGGGTCAGTAGTATCCAATGCACAATATCTTCTTCACAAGGACCATTCCACTGGTATGGGTGCTGCAAATACCTGAATGTACTTCATCTAGCATCTGATTAGCTTCATCCTAATTGAGACATCTTAATAGAGTCCCATCATAGCCTCTTCAATAAAAGGTGTCAAAGAAGAAGAGTGTATCACAAAGCATGTTGTGTTAGGGCTCTTTCATTGGCTAAATTAAAAGTAGGAGGATATGCTTTGGTTTGAATGAAATTATATATATCGTGGTACCAAGTGATGATTAGGACCAACAATCTCATAAACCATGGTGGACTCTAGAATTCGTGACGTGGGCACTAAAATATGTTCAACGAGGAAATCGTTGTGAGTTTGATTAGTGTCAAATGAAAGAAGGGATGTGATAGTTTCCATGGAATCTACTACTTTATTTTGAACGTGAGAGACTTGTTTAAAATTGATAATGTGGAATTAACCTCTAAGACTATCAACCATTCTTTTATAGGGTAAGAGATTCTCATCTCTTACGTGATACTCTCTGTTAACTTGATTAATGATGAGAAGAGAATCATCGAGAAGCTGTCAATTCTTGCAAGTTCCATGAGATAGAAAATCCTAAGCTTGTTTTTTTTTTTGGAATATATAGGGTAAAAAGAGGGTTTTAGAAGGTCCCACAACCTTATACAAAAAAGCCCTTTAGGCCAGATTTAGCAATATAGAACATAGCAAAAAAGTACCCATGGAGATTCCAAAAAGGAAAATGAAAAAGACAGCAGAAGAGAAGAGGATAACATCAGAAGAGCTTTTTCAGCTCAGAGACAACGAGTTCTAGCTCTGGGGATCCCGAATCCTCCGCAAGTTGTTCCGCAAGGGTGATGAGCTCCAAGCAATCTTTGGCAATGGCACTCCTGGTAGAATTAGTGAAGGCCTCCCAGGCCTTCAAGGCAGTGAAGGCATGTTGGAGCTTGTTTAAAATAGATGACACCAAATCGACTCTATGTTCATCCCTCTGTGAGTCAACAGCGCAAGCTCAATGAGAGTTGAGTTCAAATTCGAGAGAAGATTTCATAGTGTCAGTAGGAGGTTCATTGTCATCAAAGAGTGGATTGTTTCCAATAGTCTAAGAAGTGGGGTCATCCACAGGCTGGTTCGTCTCCAACTGCTCCGAGGCCGGGAGTCAGGATAGAGCTTGGCGAGGCCCAGAATGTCTTCGGCAAGAGAAGTATCAGGGCTTGAGACCAGGGAGACAACTTTAAAGCGATGTCGTGCCTTCCCAAAGCCAATAGGAACGAAAGGTGTGATGGGAAAATAGGGGATCATAAGGCTCGGAGGAAACGAGGGGAGGGATAAGAATGGCTACATATGAGTCAGAGTCAGAGGAAAGGTGAAAATGATAGTAGCAGAAGAGCAGAGGGAGGTGGACGAGGGGTGGGGGAAGGCGAGGGAGAATGACGAAGACAATTAGATTTTGGGGGAAGTGAATTAAGTTGGCATGCGAAGCAGCATCAGAAAAAATAAAGTACAGTAAGCCCAGTGGAGAATAGCCCCTTCCCCGTCACGAGCCAGCTGAACAGAGTGCTCTAAAGATTGATAGAGGAAAGCCGCCAGATTAATATTTTTCCCCAACGCAGATGAGAAAGGATGAAGAAGTGAGGGCCATAGACCAAACGATAACGGCCATCAATGGTGAAATAACACATTACAACTTCAGTGACTCTATTCCATGGAGGAGGCAGGGAATCGCGAGTGTAGCCAGAGAGATATTTGACCGGCTTGTCCCCTGGTGATAAAATCCTACATTTCAGCATGCAGCGAGCACTTGAAATAGATGTCACTTGCGGCAGGAAGACTGTGGCATCAGCGATAGCATTGGTGGAGATGGTAAAGTGCATGTTACCAATCTGTACTCACCCCTTTGACCAGGAAGCCATAATGGCGTATGAGACCATGGCCGAGTAACCTGTCATTTTCTCTAGGAAGGTCGTGATGCCATTTTCCAGTAAAATGTTCCAAACCTCCACATCTTCTTTAACTGAGTCACAGGAAGCAGGCTCAAGCTGCTTCAGTTGGCCACCCATTGTTGAGAAATTTGGAAAAGTGCAGAAGAGAGAGTGATGGGGGTCCATTAAAAGCCCACCTAGGGTGTGGGAGCCGTCGGCCTCACCATCATTGTCCTACCGCCAGATCATCATATGATTAAGGGGAGGAATTACTCCATGCGTGTGGAAATCCTCCACATCATAACACATCACCTTCATCAAATGGTTCAGCACCAAAGGTCTTTTCATAATAAATCAAACATAAATGCCGCCACCTTTTGAGGGGGCCATAAAGGTGTTGCTGAAACCCATATCAGTTCCCCCTTCCACCAGTCAGCATTGGGATAGATCATTCTGAGTAATTTGGAAGAGATCAGCCGGGAAGTTGTCCGTCCAGCTTTGTTGACTCTCAAGGAGAACTCCAATGTTAGCTAGGTGGTCCACCACTTTATTCCCCTCCTGGAGGATGTGCTGGAACTGAATTTGCTGGAAATTTCTTTGTAGAATTTTGATATCAGCTATGATATTTTGGATTGACCATTGACCAGAATCAGTTGACTACAGGAGATTGATGATGTTGAGGGAGTCACTTTCAACTTGGAGAGGATCGTCACCAAATTTGATAGCCAGCTCAAGGCCTTTGAGGATGGCCATGGCTTCCACACGATGGTTGGTGCCATAGTTAAGATTATGAGCAGAGGCAGCAATGATAGAACCCGAGGAGCAACGAAGAATGGCTCCTCCACCTGATTTACCAGGATTTCCTTTCGAGGCCCCATCCGTATTAAGTTTTCTCCAGCCCGGAGGGGGAAGCCATCAAACTAATCCCCAAGCAGAGGAAGTGTCTTTACTTACAGGATGAATAGCCAATAACCGCTTGCCACTCCCGAGAGTTACAGATTTGGATTTTTTTCTGATATTTGGACCAGAGGTGAGAGTTGAGATTATCCTGGAAAGTTAGAGCAATCTGGGTAGCCACCCGATCAGGTTCAAGACTCTGGTCTTTGAATATTCTTCTGTTCCTTTCTTTCTAGATGCCCCATATGCCATGTGGGAGGAGAAGTTTCCAGGCCAGAACCAGAGTTTGGGTGAGTGAAGGGGGAGCTCCATTGAGAGAGGGTGTCCTGAATGGACTCAGGGAAGGTCCAGAACACACCCATCCTTGATAAGAACCAATGCCAGATAACTTGCAAAAAGGGACAGTGGATCAAAAGATGGGCAGAGGATTCCACCTCCTTAGTACAAAGCACACATCTAGTGGGAAGAGAGAAACCCCTCCTTTTCATATTTTCTCCAGAGAGGAAAGCATTCTTAGAAGAGAGCCGGAAAAAAACCAATTTTGGGGATGATCTCCTTTGGCCAGAATTTGGTGAGGGGGACCAGAGTCAGCACCATGCATTGAGAGATAAGCAACCTTAACCGAGAAAGAGCCAGATGGGGAGAGGGGCCAAATTAGCTCATCTTCATGTTGGGAGAAGGGGATATAGATGGATGAGAGCACAGTTCTAAGTGAAGTCAGGAGCATGCTCTGCTGATCACTTATATCATCCCAAACCTGAATATTCCAGGAGGGAATGGAATTCACCACCTTCCAATAGCCCGAAACTAACCTTCCCTGCTTATTAATGAGGCTTCTTTTCACAGGATCCCATGAGGGATTGTGATCAAGCGGCTCGACCCCAATCCAATGATCCCGCCAGAAGTCAATAAGTCTACCATTTCCAAATCTCCATTTAGTGCCAGCCTAGATAATGGGGAGGGAGCTAATAACAGAATTCCAAATGGCCGAACCTCGAATTGGATTTGAAGTGAGGAAATCTTCATTATTAGCAAGGTACTTAGCTCTGAGAAGCTGAGCCCAATGAGAGTTACCTTTGGCCACATCCCAACCAAGCTTGGCCAGGAGGGCCACATTCGTGTCAGCCATCCTTCTTAGTCCGAGCCCACCCTGAGAAGTCGGCTTACACACTTCCTTCCATGAGACAAGATGGATCCTCTTCCTTTCTTCCGTCCCAGACCACAGGAAGTGCTTTTGGATTTTTCCACCACCTCCTTCACCAAGTTGGGAACTTTGAGAAGGGACATGAAGTAAGTAGGAAGACTTTGGAGGGTGGCTTTAACCAGTTGGAGTTTTCCAACCTGACTGAGTAGAGCCCCTTTCCAGGCAAAGTGAGCTTTTTTTGGTATCTTTCAATTACTGGATTCTAGAGATTTTTAGATTTCTTACCATGGAAGAGGGGGATGCCAAGATAGGAGGCGGGGAGGTCCACAATATTGCACCCAAAAATATCCGCAATCTTTCTCTGGAGTCCTAGGAGCAGTGTTGATGAAGGAGATGTTGCTCTTGTTGAAGTTGATAATTTGCTGAGAAGCTGCTTGGTAAAGAGATAGGATATCCATGATAGCCCGAGACTTCAATCACAGAGGCAACACTTAACAACAAAGTGTCATCAACAAACTAGCTATGAGTGGCAGAAGGGAAGCTGGAGGTGATTTTCAGACCCGAAATGATAGACTAACTTTTAGCTGCCTCCAGTGCTCTGCTGAGGGAGTCCGCCATAAGAACAAAGAGGAAGGGTGACAGGGGGTCACCTTGCCTGATACCTCTACTACTTTTGAAGAATCGACCGGAATGCCATTGATAAGAATAGAGAAGCAAGGAGTCGCAATACAAGAGAAGACCCAACTACACCATCTTTTATCGAAACCATATTTTTCCAGGACCCTAATTAAAAAAGGCCAGCTGACTCTGTCAAATGCTTTTTGCATATCAAGCTTTAGGATCATTCCAGGGGATTTCAAGTGATAGGCCGAGTGGATAGCTTCATGAACCATAATGATACCGCCTTGGATGAGCCACCCCTTAATAAAGTTGTTCTGGTTTTGCGAGATGAGAGCATTCATTAGGGGTTTAAGCCTGGAGGCCAACATCTTAGTGATAATCTTGTAAGCGGTGTTGCATAAGTTGATTGGCCTAAAGTTGGAGACATCTTTTGAACTATGCACTTTTGGGGCAAGGGCAATGAAGGTGGTATTCCATTATTTTAGGAGATTGTTACTGATCTGGAACTCATTAACCACTTTGAAGAGATCCTGCTTGATGGTCTCCCAGAACACTTGGAAGAAAGCAGCAGGAAAACCATCCGGACCCGGAGCTTTGTCCCTTTTCATGGTGAAGACCGCTTTGTGAATTTCCTCCATAGCAAAAGGTTTGATCAGATTATTGTTCATCTCAGAAGACACAAGTTGTGGTATATGTTGGAGCATAGAGGCCATTGATTGCTCCGAAGGAGGCTGATCGACCTGGAGGAGGTTAGAATAGAAGGAGACAAGCTCATTGGAGATATCAGCCTCAGATGTTAACAGGGTACCCAAGGACGACACCAGCTCTCTGATCTTGTCTCTGCTCTTATGCTTAGATGTAGTGATGTGGAAGAATTTGGTGTTATGATCCCCCTGCTCAAGCCAAAGGGCTTGAGAGCATTGCCTCCAATAGGTCTCCTCTTCTTGAAGCGTGTTGTGATAATCACTAAGGAGGGAGGTTTCTTTTTGGTGAAGGTGATCCAATCTCCCCTCAATCTCCATTTGAGCAGAGACTTTAGCCAAATCCTGAGATAGCTTCTGTTTGCGGAGCTTGATGTTGCCGAAGACCATAGACTTCCATATTTTGAGCTATTTTTTAATTTCTTTGAGCTTGCTAGAAAATCTAAACATGTCAGTGCCCTCAATTTTGATATTCCACCATTTGGCAACAAGAGGGTTCAGGTGATTATTCTCAAGCCAGGCAAGCTCGAACCTGAAGGGAGGATTCTTGGTATTCAGATTGTGATTTGCACTCAGCAGGAGAGGGTTGTGGTCAGAGGCAGCCCGGGGAGGGATTTGAGGTAGAAGTCAGGAAAGAGAGAGATCTAGTCCAGAGAGCCCAGAGATCTATCCAATCTACTTTGAATATGGTTCCTACCCAATCTGCGGTTTGACCACGTAAAGGAGGAACCGTGAAGTTCCATGTCAAGAAGTGAATTCTCCCTGATGAAGTCAACCAAGCTTCCATGCTGGGCGGTCATGGTAGGAACACCTCCCTGTTTTCCGAAGGAAAAGGGGACAATTAAAATCCCCCATTATTAATATGGGGATTTTACCACAAGTGTTGATGAAGTTTGTGATATCTTTCCATAATTTCCCATGTTGAGTCTCTAAGTTGGGGGCGTATACATTGATGGCAATCCAAGTGGAGTCAGATCCAACCTCTTGGAAGAGCATGCATAGAAAGTTGGGATGCTTGAACAAACAATCCCCTTTGAAGCTTCTGGGATCCCATAGAGTACAAAGACCTCCCGAGTTCCCTGCTGAAGGTTGAGATTCAAAAGAAGCAGCCAGCCAAATTTTTAGGAGTCGATCGTCTTTTTTAGTTTAGTTTCCTGCAGCATTATGATATCAGGAGAGTTCTGGAATTTGATATCTTTGATGACTCTTTGCTTTTGAAGAGAGTTGAGCCCTCTTATATTCCAAGAGATGATCTTCATTTCTTTGATTTGGATTTTCTCCCCACCACCATGGGGATTGTGCTCTGTGTTCCTTGAGCGACATTAAGAGCAGCTTCTTGCTGGAGTTTGATATTGCTCGGAATCCTTCCCCTTACTTTTTCAGTGCCAATATCAGGTTTCTTGTTGCTGCTTCTTGTAAAGCGGGGGTTGAAACTATCATCAGAAGAATGGGTCGAGGGGGAGATGGCAGAGTCTAAGGGAGGGGAAAGAGGGGGGTCAGGGGGGAGATTCAAGGAAGGGGGTTCCGAGGAAAGGGGACCAGAAGTGGGAAGGGGGGGGATGGGGAGGGATAGAGGAGAAGACAGGGGTGGAGGGGGGGAGGAGGAAATAGCCAAGGAGAGGTTAACCTCCTCAGAGGAAAGGGGGGAGAGCCGAGGGAGACAAAGGGATGATGAGGGGCTAAAGAGCCAGAGAGGGGGAACAACCTCGGAAAAAGGATCAGAGGAAGTGTTTATTTCTCCTTCTTCCAGGAGAGAAAAGGAATTAGAGGTGGGGATGATAGGGATCTCAACAGAGGACAATTTAGGAATAAAGCTTTTCTTAGTTTTTGGGGAAAGGTTTTGGGTTTTGGATTTCGGCTGAGGTTTGGAGGGGCAACTAGAGGCCCGATGGCCAATGCTTTTGTAGAAGGAGCATGCTTGAGGAATATATTCATAGTCAATATTTTGTTTCCAGTTCCCAAGATCTGATATTAGCTCTATCTCTTTTGGGAGGGGACAACTTACGTCGCATTAACACAAAAATGAGCATGGATGAATCTAGTTTTAGCTTTAGTTGCTTGATCAATAGCAATTAAAGATCCTATGGAGAGGGCAATACCTTCAATAACCGTTGGATGCCAGAACTCTAGGGGGAGCCCCGGAGGTGAACCCATATTGGGGCTTGGGTCATGGATTCAGTGTGTGGGTTGAAACCTGGAGACCATTTCCTGAGGTAGAAGCCCTTCTGCCAAAAAACCAAGGGCCACCGAGAAGAACTCTCACGAAATCCTCTTTCATGTTGAAGGAGAATAACATGAAACCATTAGGCATTGCCGCTATTTCAAGCGCTCCACATGGTTTCCATTTCAACCGTGCCCATTTTTTGATATCCTCCAAAGGGGGTCTAGGACCCATCAGTTTACCCACCAAGGAAAGATCACGAGAAGCAACAACAGCCTCCGTGATGTGAGAGGGAATGCGCAGTGAGAGGGACCCATCTGATAGTGAAGGAGAGAGCTTTTCCAAACTAGGAGCGGAGGTGGAACCCTCCACTATTTTATTCCAGGCATCGGTGGCTTTGGAGAGAGGGCCCCTGACATGAGGGACCCCTGATTTGGACCGAGAGGGTAGAGCATCCGAGCTAACACTGAAAAATTAGTAGGCAAACAGGTGGTTTCAAAGAAATGACTAGGTTTCTCCCGTGAGGAGATAATAACTTTACATAAAGCCTAATCTTGTTATTAATGCTTTATACTCGATATGTTGCTTGTGTAATGGAACATGATATGATAAGATTTAGGTATGAGGTCTCCATCTCAAGGTGTACGCAATACAATTGCTACTCTAGAACCATGGATATTGCAAGATCCATCAAATAATAATGTCCATGAGGGGGTTATTTCTATATATAAAAGGTATTCGTCTCGAGATTCAAAATTTAACAACCGTGAACCTAGCGGTGGTGTTGTGGCTAGTTGATATGTTAGTGCTTAACCTTTAATAGCTTTTTGATTGACAATTTCAATGTCAAATTCGCTAAGTAGTGCAATCCAACTAGACATCCATCCTATTATGACTAGTCTCGAAAGTAGGTACTTAAGAGGGTCAACCCTTGAAATTAGCTTGGTAGTATGATTTAATAGATAATGTCGCAGCTTGCCAAAAGTATAAAAAACTGCTAAACAAGCCTTTTCAACCTATGAGTACTTGGTCTCATGTTCAAGGAGATTTTTGCTTAAATAATACACAACTTAATCCTGACCCTTATCATTGTGTTGCATCAATAATGCGCCAATGGCATGTTCTGTTGTAGAGTATATAAAAACATAGGTTTATCCTGTATAGGTGGCATGAGTACCGGTGGAGATGATAGGTGTTCTTTCAATTTCACAAAGGCATCTTTACGTTCCTGTGTCCATTTGAATTGGACATCCTTATTAAGAAGATTATTAAAGTGATGGCACTTATCTACCAATTGAGAGATGAAGCGATGAATAGACTGTATTTTTCCATATAGGCCCCTTAGTTTTGAAGGTTCTGAGGAGGTGGCATATCTATTATAGCTTTGACCTTGGTAGGGTCCACTTCAATTCCTCTTCATGAGACAATTAATCCCAAAATAATTCGTCAAGTGACACCAAAGACACATTTTTTTGGATTAAGTTGAACCTTGTATTCCCTTAATCACTCAAACATACACCTAAGAACTGTCAGATGATCACATCTAGTCTTTGATTTAGTGATAATATCATCAACATTATCCTCCATTATGTTGTGAAGAAGGTCGTGGAAAATAACATTCATGACACGTTGATAAGTTACGCCAGCATTTTTAAGGCCAAAACGAATGACCTTGTAACAAAATTTCCCCCATGGGGTTGTAAAATTTGTCTTATACTAGTCTTCTTCAACAATTTGAATTTGGTTATACCTTAAAAATCCATCCATAAGAGATAACATCTCATGGTCTCATAGAATAAACAATCATGTCAATATTAGGCAAAGGGAAGTCATCCTTGGGACATGCCTTGTTAATGTCATGGAAATCTATATAAATATAGATTTTGGGGGTCTTCTTCACAACTGATACCATATTAGATATGCACTCTGAGTATTCAATGGAATGTATGAATCATGCATCCAATAATTTTTATAGTTCGGCCTTAATGAACAATACAAACTTGGGATGCAATTTACATAGTTTTTTTTACATGCTTAACATATGGGTGCACCACAAGAGAGGGATCAAGGCCTAACATATCTTTTTAAGACCAAGAGAATACATCTTGGAACTCGATTATAAGTGTTGTGAAGGCTTATATTTTGACTTCGATAAATTGGCACCTAATTGTAACAGTTTTGGTTGGTCTTCGGTCCCAATGTTGATGGTTGTCATCTCTTCTACCAACAACTTAGAAGTGTCATTATCTTGAAATGATGTTATAGGCTTGTGTAAATTATTTGATATTTCTAGATCCAAATCTCCTCTCTCTAGTGCCTTTGAAAGGTTTTCACTAGGAGATGCATCCTTTTCTTTCTTTTTCTTTTTCATTTTTTTCTTCTCGCATAGCTCCTCAGAAAGGTTTTCACTATGTGAGATATAATTTGTCTTTTTTCTGTGTTTAATTTATTTTTCTTTAGGATTGTAGATTGTAAGTTCTTCATCGAAGTAGGTAGTAGCATCAAGGTTTATATCAAAACCCTTCTTGTGATCCAACAAGGGAAAAGGGTCTTGAGCCTCGAGGAACTCCTAGATGGCCTCATCATTTTGAAATAGGTCCATGGAAATATGACACTATTGGTCCTGATCAATGAGGGAAGGATAAACAACATCAAGGGTTTGAATGGATAAGTATTCAAGGAAAAGTGTAGTTTCAGCTAGGTCTTCAAAGAGGCTATGTGTGGAACCGATCTCAACTTCGAATCTCGAGTCCTCATTGCTAGTTAATACATCAAATACTATAGGCCTCTTCTGAAAATATTTCATATCCTAGACCATACATGTCAAGATTAGATTTGACTATAATAGGTTCAAGAACACCATGTCCTTGTGGGCCAAGGCCTCTTCCTTTCCAATTCATGTTTTTCATCATTCTATGGGCCTTGGTGTAATCGGTGGATTCATAATATTGTGCCATCCTATATTTATATAGCCAAGAGTCGTTACAGATTGGAATGTTTTTACCTTCTAGATATCCATATCATCTCCAAAGAGTGTTTCCAAGATAGTAAGTTGGAGGTTCTCGTAGATGAGGAGCGTTAGGATGCCCATAGTTGTGAGGTGATAATGGGAGTTTTCCAACAAGAAATGAATTTTCAAGTGTGTACTCGCTTAAGCCTTTATGGGAGAATGTAACCTTGAGTGACGCCTTAGATGTAGATGCTTCAGAGGAAGGTTCGAGACATGAGGAATAACCCTAGGTGACACCGTAGATATAGATTCTTTAGAAGAAGACATGGAAGCATAAGGGCGTAATATTATTTCATAGTCAATATAGTTGGTAACAATAAGGGTTACACTAGATTCATTGTCTTTATTAATGATGGACAATAATTTGATTTTTGTACCTTTCTTCAAAAAATGACAGATGCAACGTGATCGGTATCACCATGTAAGGTGAACTCTCTATCTTTATGTGGAAAATTTATGTATTGATGGAAGGTGGAAGTTATTGTGTGCATCGCATGTATCCAAGGTCTACCCAAAAGAAGGTTATATGATGTTTCTACATCAACTAAATGGCATACGTTTGTCGAGGAGCTACAAGCCTACTTGTATGGGATGAGTTATGGTACCACAGATTGGTGTTCGATATTATCATAACCATGAATGGTATTAATATTAGCATCTAAGTCATATATTGTATGGCCAAGGAAGAGAAACATTTTTATAGAGCAGATGTTAAGAGTTGTTCCATTGTCGATAAGAACTCTCCTGACCTTATATTCTATAATGTAGGCTTCAATATACAAGGAGTTATTGTTAATCGATTTGGGTTCAAAGATATCTTGAGGCCCAAAAGATAGGATAGGAGTTTCAAGCACAAGGTTTGTGATCATAGCCTGAAACTGTTGAACATTGAGAGTAGGAGGAACATGTGTGAGAATGTCCTAAACGCTAGGTGAATATTTTAATAGTTCCATTAGAGATATATGTGTTGGTGTGGTTACTAATTGTTTGATGAAGGCATACTTGACTAGGAGTGGGATATTTGGCATTAGATTTTGACTTTTGATTCGAAGGAGCTGGCTGGCTTGACATTTGAGGTTTTACAGAAGACATAGAAGGTTGGTTTGTTGTGGGAACCCACATCTTCCTTTTGCATGTGGTCACAACATTACTCAAAGGTTTGAATTTAATGGTCACCATTGTAGAAGGTACTTCCTCAATAAATGAGATAATTGAACTAAAATCGAGTTATTGGCGGCAAAACCTTTGTCAAGATTTTTATTGTCACTATCATGCTTGGGAAATGGGTTTGAGAACACCTTGATATTTTTTTGGATGTCTTATTTGGTGAATGTTCTTCAATAGTGGCATCTCCATTTTTGATGAGGTCTTATAAAAATGACGTAATTGAAAGCATCGATCGTAAGCATAAGTGATATCTCCATTGTTGATGAGGTCGATTCGATGAAAATCACAATAAGTACCAAGTGGGCTTGGGTTCTCCCTCAACCCAAGGTCTGGTGATAGGATAGGTAACCATGTTTACGTTAACAAGTTGTTGGAGGACACTTGAGAGAGGTTCTCCCAAAGGAGTGAAATGACGCCACTTAGAATCATGAGAGGAAGAAACCTCTTTGCTAGAAACAATAAGAGGTTGTTTACCTTTATTTGGTTTAGTCTGAGTGTTTTGGACGTTGTGGACATTTTGGTTGTCCATAACACCATCATTGACCATATTACAATTATGGTTAACGTGTTTGGATTTGTCTTGGTGAGAGCTATTAGGATGGTTACTATGTTTCCCATTATCTTTTGAATGAGGTTTGATCAAACCTTTTATGACAAGGGATTTTTCAATCTGCAATCCTTTCTCAATAACTTCTTCAAAATTATTAAGGAAATGCATTTGCATGTGAAAGGATAGCTCACTATTGAGGTTAGGTACAAAGATTCTCACAAGATGTTTCTCAGGCATGGAGCATGGGAAGCAACTAACAATCCCATGCAATCTTTGTAGGAATTGTGTAAAGGTTTCATTTTTTTGTTGTTTAGCATTACACAAGTCTAGGTTGAATGATAAATTTTTAACGAAATTCTCTGAGAGGTCCACAAAAGTTTATATAGAACCCTTGGGGAGGTGTAGAAACCAGTCCAAGGCTTTTCCACCAAGAATTCGTGGAAAGAGACACATTAATAATACATCACTATAGACCAACTCTTGGAAAGCCATATAGAACTCCTTGATATGTTCTCTAGGATCATTCTTGCCCTTGTATTTATCGAATTTGGGTGTCTCAAATGATTTGGGAAAGGGGATGCACAAAATTTCCTTATCGAAGGGGTAACGACATAATTCTTCAAAATTGAATTGTTTGCATTGATGTTGCATTCCTTCATTAGTTGTCATTCTTGGGAAAATGGCGAGTTATTCTAAAAAAGATAAGGAAACATCACTCTAGAGTTTTTATTATCTTTGGTGTGCGTGGTATGACTCTTAAATGAAGTATCGCTTGTTTTCTCGTAGAGCCTCATTGTTATGGGATTCATCGGTGACTTTGGAATTTAGGATAGTAAGTTGTTTAGCCACCTCATTAATTTGATTCATAAGGGCTTTAGTTGGATTAGTGGCTGAATCAGTTGATTCTCCTTTGTTCCCTACATCATATTTTTCTTTATTCCCTTCATCATATTTATATTTGTTTGGTTCATAATCTTTTGTGTTTTTCGAGGTGGATTTTTTTTTATCATCATTATTTGTGTGACTAGGTCCTGACCCATTTTCATTGTTTGTCAAAATGAAAGGTTCATCCTTGTTGGGTGGTGGTTTACCAAGTAATGTTCATAGAACATCCTCATCAAAATAAGAGGGTAATTTTTCTCCCATCTCAAGGAGATGAAGCAAAAATTGGTCTTTATTCATACGTAAGATATTTTTGACGTGGGATTTTTCTTCAAGAGAGATGTCATTCTGATCATCCTCAAAGTTTTGTTCATTGTCACTATCAAATTTCCAAAAGGATTTTGATGTCATTCATTCCTTCCAAAAGGAATATAATATTTGTGTCATGTTCCCACCATTTTTAAAAGAGGGGAGAACCAAAGAGAGATGTGAAAGATAACTCAACCCATAGAAAAGTGAATGCGATGATGGAAGAGAGGTGTGTGATTAAGTTTGGTAATAACTTGTCCCTTAACAAAGTGAATGCTAAGATGGGCAAGATGTTTGGAAGATATGAATGACACAACCCTTAACAAAGTGAATGTCAAGATGGAAGCATGCGAAAGTGATTGATAAACTCGACCCTTGACAAAGTGAATTCCAAGATGGAACAATCATTTAAAGTGGTGAAAGTTTTCATCCTATAAAAAAGTGAGTACTAGAATGGAGGAGGGTTATAGCAAAAAAAAACAAATATGCTCAACCTCTAACAATGTGAATGCTATAATGGAGGAGCAAGGATAGATTGATTTCAAATGTACTCTACCACTAGCAAAGTGAATGCTAGATGGGAAGAGGGTATGAAGGAGTCAAACCATATGCAATGTGCTCAACCCTTAACAAGAATTAGTTAAGAAGGAAGAGGATAATGAAAGGATAAGACTCAAATATCAACAACGTAAATGTTGGGAAAAGAAGATATGATGAAGTGTCTAAAACACAACAAAGAGTTTTTCAAGTTAGAGACATGAAGAAAGCAAACATATATAGTTTAACGATGATGATGTCAAAATAAAGGATGCAAGAAGAGAATGAAGATAAGATGTGATGGAATTGATTTGTGATAAAGTGGAATACAACACTGTCAAGATGTGAGTCGTAAGATGAAAGTTCTTAAGTGAGGACATGGATATCCACAACTCAAGACTTGATGTCGAAAAGGAGATGGAAACTTAAAATTTGGGAAATGTAATCCAAATGTTTAAGTGTCAAATGAAATGGGAGATAAACTCAAAATGAGGTGAGTACAAAAGATGGAAGAATTTGATGACTGTGAAAGAGGAAGACTCAAATAAGTGAATGAGAACTCCAAATGAATGAAAGAATGTCAAAAGTAGAGTGCAATGAGGATGAAAATATTGAAATAATGAAAAAGAGACGAAAGTTCCAAAAAGAAAAATTTTGAGAATAGAATGAAAGATAGTGAATGACTCAGCGATGAAGAGAAACGATAACGTGAAAAAGAAGTAAATTTCAAGTCCAAATAAGGATAAATTTGGAGACAACGAACACAATAGAAGATGAACCCAAATAAGGAGTATTTGGGATTGTGAAAAGGAAGTGAAAAATAATCCAAGTAAAGTGTACTTGGAAATATGAAACGAGGATGAAAGTAGAATCCAAACAAGGAGTGTTCAGAAAATGACGAAAAGATATGAATGTGAAGAGAGAATTCAAACAAGGAGTGTTTGAAAACTATGAGAAGATATGAACGTGAAATATGGATCCCAAACAAGGAGTGTTTGGGAAAAAGTGAGTGTGGAACACTACTACAAAAATAAAGAAAATAAAAGAAGAAAATAGAAAAAGAGTTTTTGTTTAATGGTTTGTTTGTGGCCTCTACCTTAAATTGGCTTGGATAATGTTTGGCTTCCTAGGTGGCTCTCTCAACTAGGTGTTAGTAGTATATCCGAGCGAGCATGACACTATTGCTAGCTAAAAGCTTTACTTTACCCCCTTTGAAACCATAAGCAAAGATCTTGCTCAAAATGAATCACACTGGGGTCACCACTAAGGATATCCATGACTCTAACTCACAAGGCTTTACTAGTCAGATAGGAAAAAGGTTCTTGTTTCGTCCACAAGGTTCCCTCTTACATTGACTACTTTGGGGTTCCTAGAACCACCCCCTTGTTGTCTTAAGGCTTATGTCAAAGGGGTTATGTTCTAGTTAAGTAGTTGAGCCGTAACTCTTAACCGAACCTGTAATTACAGTATTTTGAATACGGTGTATTTCTTATCTTTTGAGCTTAATATGGTTTAGTCATAAACCATTTGGCAACCTACAATTAGTATTTTTAAGTGTTTAATCAATTGTCATGAGAGTGGGTCTTGCAAGAAAGGATTAGAAAGTTTTCCAGAAGGAGGTAAAAGACAAGACAACATAAGTGAACCCATGTTTTTGATTTCCAAGGTTGCTTAAAAGTGTGAGGAAAGAGCATACGTGTGGGTTGGATTTGATTAAGTGCAACATTAATTTCCCAAAAAATAAAAATAATCAACCATGTTTCTTATTCCCAAGATCACTTAGAAAGTGCAAGGGAAGAGCATACATGTGATCATTTAGTGATTAGTCTAAAACAAATGACAATACAAAATAATATAAAACATGCCGAAGAACATGTCAATCTAGTTTGTAAAACAAATAAGTATGTATGAGAAAGTCTAAAAAGAAAAAAATTGGACCGAAATGTCCAATAACGCTAAATGAGCAACGTGCGAGGAGTCAAAGGTGGAAAGAAAGATGGAAAATTTTATCAAAACAGGTTGGAAACAAGGAAATGGTGAGAAAAAAACTCCAAGCGGCAAAAGAGAGCTGCCAAAATGGTGGTCACCTTATAAAATTAAATGCACAATTAGTCTACTATAGTAAAAATAGCGAAAAATAAAATAAAATACTATCAAATCATGTAGATGAAAAGTCCTAAATTATTGAATTAATTGGAAGATGAACTAACTAACACAACACTACAAAATATTAAAATTGGAACATGGTTAGGTACTATATATATATAAAATAAACAAGGTTATAAGTGAAGAAACTAAACTATAGATTAAGCTATACTAAGCGAGAATAAATAAAATTATGTATAGAACAAAACAGATCAAATTAAACAAAATTAAGCTATCATGAACAACAACACAAACTTGTACAACAACACAAAGCAACAAAAAAAATAAATAGAAACACTCCAATAACAATTCAAATCAATTAAAAACCTCATACATGTGTGAATAAAGAAATGGAAACAAAAATTAAATAAGATGGGGTGTGAGTCCCACCAGTGCATGCCAAAATGTAAGCTATGAAAAGTAATAAAGAATGGAAAATAAACAAACTAACTTAAAACCTTCTTGTAACCTTTCAATGCAAATTGTAGTAGATTTTAAAGTTGTATAACTTTGCAAAATGATTGATTTTGGGTGCTCTTGAATGGCCTCCAAACGTGAGTGTAATTGCTACAAACACATAGTTGGAAAACTTCATAGCGCAAATTTACAAAGTTTATTTACAAACAATTCGGAGACTTTAGGATAAGACAAGCCTACAATTTATAGAGGCAGAAATAGATAGAAGTTGGTTGAATATTTTTGAACACACATACTAAAAATAGTGTTTGAGGAGGTTACAACAATTCTAGGGCATTTAGGGGCAATGATGGAATTAATTACAGAAGTTGCATCCGAAAAGGTGGTTGTACGTGCAATTCAATTGCCCCCACCTTTCTAGGATTCTAGAAGTGTAGTTAACTAGGATGAGGATGTGGAGTCCAAGTGGATGTTGACTAAGTGGCAGTTGAATAGTGCACACACTAACTAATTAATTAATAATTTAATTAATAAATGATAATTAACTTAGCTAAAAGGGTACTAAGGGTACATGGGATTAATTTAATTAATCCAAAGGGTGCAATGTGTATGAATTAATCAATTTAATAAATTAATCACAAATGGGTGAATAACAAGGTGTATTAGGATAGCACTTTCAGTAATAGGTGAGTAAATTTGGGGTGTCTACACCTATTTTCTTTAGGATCTCCCTGTTGATGCTCATTTTAATCTCGCACCATTTGCCCTGATTTTCCTTTGATCTGCGTGTTATGAAACGTTTTATCTCTTGATGTGGATGTTCTGAAGCTTTTACCTCCATTTGAATGCCTTGAATTGTTTATAGAATCCATTGTCATGCCCTTTTTTGAAGAAGTCTCCGAGTTTTCCCTGTTTTTCCCTAATTTCTTCAAATCCGCGGCTCTATCATTTTTTCCTATTTTTCCCCGACCATGGAAGCTCGAGAATGATCAATTTATATTTGTATGCCTTTGAAAATCCAAATCCATGGTCGAAATATGCTTGGAACCATGATTCACTTGGTTTTGTTTCAAAAAAATTCATCCTTAGTGAAAAATCGATTTTGGGCATGAATGGTGAATTTCTATGTTTTTGATAGTCGGCGGGCGTATTTTTCCCATCAAATTATTCCTCAGCATTCGGTGGTCACATGGCTTCTTTTGGTTGGTCAAGGGATGACGGGAAAATGTTTTAACTTGTCGCTTTCTACTTTTTTGGCAAAAAGGCAATTTTGGTCCCGTAGCTCCGCTCAATTCTGATTGGTTCTTTTGGTACTTACATGGCTTCTTCTAATTAGATGAGGCGTGGTGGGTTTGTTTTATGAACTTGTTCTTTTTGGCTACTTTGGAAAAAAATTTGAACTTGCCTCTGATTAAAGCAAAATTTAAGTGGCGGGGAAAATTTCTTATTTTTTTCCCGAAGGTGTATATGTGTTCATTTTTTATTTGATGTGGCCCGGCGGGTCTTTTTGGTGAAATTTTCCACTTTTGTCACATTTGTAAAAAATATCAAATTGGCCCCACGGCCCCGATAACATCTAATTGGTTATTCAACAGATATGAAGCGGCAGGGAAAAGTCTTACTTTGACCCCACAGAAGGACACATGGCAAAGTTAAAAGCAGAGATGCAGGCCTTCAAAAGCAAGTTGGATATTTTTCCCTTTTGGAAAAATGGAGTAAAGGTTCTAAAATGGAAGCGTGCCCCGCCAAATCATATTGAAGCCTTATAAGGTTCTTGAAGTTGCACCATAAAGACACATGGAGGTTTCCACCAGGTCTTCCTTCCTTAGACTTTTCAGCAACTTCCTAAAGGGCCCGAGACACGTGGTGAGCCCGTGCTCATTTAGGGTCTCTACTTTTGGGGACCATCTCAAGATGCACCATTGAGACACATGGCGGTTTGAAAAGTCAAGAGGTGGGGAGGTGGGCCATCGGGGGCAACTTGGATTTTTTTCCCTTGTTATTTAAAAGATTAAAATCATCAAAATGACCCGTGGGCCCGACAGAGAATAGTCAAAATTTTGCTCCAATCAATGGTAGAGGTGCGGACTTTCGGGAAATTTGGAAAATTTTCCTTTTGTGGAGAAAGGAGTTAAAAGTGTAAAAGGAAGCGTGGTTCCGTTGGGACCCACATCAAAACTAGAAGCGGAAGGGCGGAGCTATGGGGAAAACTTGGAAAATTTTCCTTTTCCAAAAAAGAGGTGAAATAGCAGAATTTAGCCATGGTTCCTTTGGGACCCACATTGGGACACGTGTCATGGCCCATTTTTCAAAGGCGAGAGGCGAGAAAAATTGAGAAATTTTGCATTTTTTCCAAAAAGGTGTAAAAAGTAAAAAAGAACCCCTGGGCCCGTCTTAACTCGGATCTCCCATGTGGACGGTCCAAATTCAAAAGAAAGATCGATGGAAACTGTGTGTATGTATCTGATTTTCTGCCATTTTTCTCCAAAGCTCCTGGGGATGCGTATTCTTATGTTTTTTATCATTTCTTGGAGTCTCCTGCACACCAAATGAAGAGGAACATTAATCTGATATCTTGGTTTGGTGGGGAAAGTTTGTAAATGTCTCTCACCATTAAAAATGCAATATGACTGTCAGATTTGACCTGATTTTTCTTTCCTTAGCACATGAGAGACCTATTGATATCTTGGTTTGGTGGGAAAATCTGAAAATGTCTTTTTCCATTAAGATGTGATCTGACTATTGGCCTTGATCTGATTTTCCAATTTTTCCTTCCTTGGCACTCAAAGAACCATATTTGACATATTGGAGGAGGAAGTAGTTGGTGCACAAGATGAAGAACGATTTACCGGTGAAGATTTGCATACTTTGGAAATATTTGGAGATATTTTCCCTTTGCACACCTGACAACCTTTTTGTAAATCTGATTCTGGGAGTCACGATCAAGGTCGTAACATGCAATGGTGCTTTGAATGTTTCTGGTTTTGGGGAAAATTCGGTTGTAAATGAAATATTATAAATTGCATGAATTTGTCATGCAAATGGTTGGAAGGTTAGGAGTGTGAGAGGTCGGGAGATAATTCTTGAGAAAAATATTTTGATGGATCCCATCTTCCTGAGAGACTATCTAAGGAACTTGTTTATTTATTTTGTGTTAAATTTGATCATGTCAAGGTGGTTATGAGTGTACACCATTGACAAGCTTTGAGATTGTTCTAGAAACTTTCCCCTACTTGATAAATTTAATCAAATTTGAGTAAATCTGTGTTTTATTTTGAGCAAAATTGTGTCTGCTTCATTTCGAATGTCTACAAACAGTTTCTTGTTCCCATTGCAATCTTACATTGAAATCTCTATGAATCACACAAGATCTTAGCTTTGTGATAGTTTGGTGGCACTTGCAATTTCATTTATCAGAAGAGCTTTCATTTGATAGTGAAATAAACAAGTTTAAAATCATTTTACTCCTAGCATGATGATTAAGATTGTTTGTTATCCTTTGAGGGTATCTTAGGCGTGATAAAACAAAGGTTGATAGTGTTTAATTAAGTCTTTCAATTTGAGCCTTCATCTTGGATCCTTAAAGTTTGTGTGAAAACATGTTGATCTAGGCCTCCATTGAAGCACACCTTCTAGTTAAAGGAACATTCTAGCTATTCTGAAGCATTTTTGTTGGTCAAGCCTTCCATTTTTTAAGAGCTCTCAAAGATCTGGCGAGTCAAAATCCACTCTGCCTCACCTCCCACCAAAATTCATTTAAAAAAACTAATCATACCCATACTACCCCTGTTTGTCCTGTGTGTGCACAAATGCATAATTTCTGTTACTAAAACATGCAAAAGCAATCAGGTTTTCATTGTCTTTAGTAGCCTAAACCTTGCTAAGAAAATATCTCCATTATCTAGGGTGACAACTCGTGAGAGTTAGATTTTGTTGTATTGATCATGTTTTCTTCAAGGTCTTCTTAAACAAATTTACAAAGAAGGATATCTCCATCTCCTCCACAAACAACAGCTACAAAGGGTCCTCTCACCCTGGTTGAAAGGCACAACCATAAAGTAGTGAGGATAGATCAAATCCTCTTAAGGGTGCTACCCATTTCTCCACATCTGAGTAACAAAGAGCAAGTTGCATTTCTTCCCCAACTACAAAACGACACACAATGTGCTTTGCTTGCCTCTAAGTTTCCTATCAAAACTGTGATGTTGCTCAGCTTCTTAGGGAGAATCAATTTGGGTACCAACTCTTCCTTCCTAATTCTTAGGGATTTTATCATCACTCTTCTCCTGTGTAAGTCTTTTTTCTTCCTCCTTTTGTTTTCTTAACACTTCTCCTCCCAACGTTTTTCTTTGTGAGTCTTATCTAATCTCCATCTCTTCTTTGCACAAGATTTTCCTTTCTTGCATAATCCTTCGTGGTTTGTTATGCCAATGTAATTCTCTCATTTGTGCATTCTCCTGTGCACACTTCTTTCCTTGTCTTCTATTCTTTCTCTTCATGTATTTTCTATCAGCTTCTCCTCTTCTTTCTTCCGTAGCTTTCTCATTGTGACTCTCTCCTTTCATGCCTCCTTTCCATGTGTGTTGTTTCCCATATTTTCCCTTCTTTCCTTGGGCTCTTCTTGCATGTCTTGGCTCCACACTTCTACTATAAATGTCACTCGTGGAATTCCCTTCCATTGCATATATCTTCATGCCTTTTTTCATCTTGTTTCTCCTTTCATTGTGTGTCTCTTCTCTTGTTTACGTTTTCCTATGTATTTTACATGTGTCTCTTCTCCTCCCTCACCCTTTTTCTCTAGGTTAACCTCTTGTATCAGGCCCATATCCTACATTTCTATGATTTCCTTTACACACCTATAGTTAGTAACAACCATATCCTCCTCTTTAGTATCCTTAATTTCCAATGTGATACTCTCATGGGTTGTTGTCTACCTTTGGCTTAATTTCTCCACCCTTTTCTCAAATCATGATCCTACTTTATGCACCTCTTCCTAAAAATCCTTCTAGTGTACTCAAGTGCTAGTTTTTCTTCCTTTATGCATTGCTCCCACATAACTTTTGATTTTTCTTTCACACATGCCTCCTCTTAGTTTTTTTTCTAGAACTCCACACATATTATTTTCTTTACGTTGTCAAATCCTTCTCAAGTTTTTATACACATAATTTTTTACTTTTCATCTTTCATACTCATTACTAAAAATTATATTTATATAGATAAGGGTCACTAATGCATCTATTTCTAGAGCGATGCCTTAAGGGGTCTACTAGGAATGGGGTATGGTTATTCACGTAACCATTATGGGTTAGAGACAATACACGAGACATAGTGTCATTATTTAGTATTGGCCTTAGTTTTCTTTTTATTAGGTATCCTTGTCTTCCAAGGTCCCATGCATATATTACTCACGCTTTCTTGTTTGCATCTCATCATTTTGCATATTTTTCATCCACATACATGATCTATGACACATTATTTTCACTTTTCATGACACCTTACCTCTTTTCACTACCTATGGCTGATGTCATCTCCCATGGGTGATAGTGTTGGTGTTATATTTCCTCATGACCAATGCCATCACCCGTGATCTACCCTCGCCTTATTTGACATTTATAAGAAAAGGAATCCATAATCATTTGGACTTCCATTATCTCTTCTCTTTTACGCCATCTTTGCATCTACTCACTTAGCTCTTGGTTCATCATCTTGTTTGTATTATATTGGATACTCTTCTTCTTGAATGGTTGTTTACACCATTAGTTCACCTATAATGAGTCTAAGACATGAATGGTGTTCCCCTTCTCCACTGAATAATGACTCTCTCTCTTTCTCTCTCTTAGCGAGTTACTTCTCTAAAGAGGTAGATGCATCAGTGACCACCCTACAAGTACAATATGAGTGCTCTAACCATCTCTTTTCATTTTGCATAGATAAGTTCATTTCCTTCTTCATTGCGACATTTTAGCTTAGTATTTGATATGTTTGGATGCTAGTTAACATAGTACTCTTAGCAATCAGCATATCCTTAGCTATTATCACTTTTATTTTAGTTATATCATGCATATTTGGTGATGCATACCTCTCCACACCCAAATATTGATATCTCAATAGGGTTCCTTCCTCTATCTTGACTACAGGCCTTGGAAACCCTAGGTTAACCTAGTGTAGGGATTACTTCCCTCTAGATATGTGACCCTAGAACTTTTTGCAACACCTTTAAGTTTATTCCCTTTTATTATGGTACATGTGTGTTTCTTACTAGTTGACTTGACACCTTTGTAGAAGGTATGATTTAGGAGTAAAAGATATTGAGACACATCTTTGGCCCGTATACATTCTCCTATGAGCCCAACATGAATCCTACAGGACATTTTGAATGAGAACATCTTATTAAAATCATCCATCTCCAAATTGTATCTTCTCTAAGTACATTAAGACCCATAAAACATCAAGAACCCATTTGCATAGACACCATCGTTTATCGGTGATCATGTTTGTCTCTTTTTACTCACATCTAAATGCCTTCGCCCACCGTATCAAACCTATTTACATGGTCGATCATGCTTATCTTCTCATATTTACTCTCAAACACCTTCGACCCCTATGTAGACCTTATTCTATGGTTGATTATGTCTATAGCCATAATTTTCAGATCTTTTCTTAGTGAGAATGTCACTACACCATGGAGTATCTGAGCCTAGGGTCCTCTAACTCTATTGTGCGAGAATTTTCCTAAGACATATCATCCTAAAGTTAAGTTTCCCTTTTGTATGGACTATTGTGTCGTAGGAGTACCTAGAAAGAAGCCTTCTACGCCACAATGGCCCACCTGAGGATGAGGAAGAAGAAAACCATAATGATGATAATTTTGACCATCCTCCTGAGATTTAGAAGTTTTTATCTCATTTCCTCAATACAAAAGAGAATCGAGAAAAGTTCTTAGAAAATGCCTTATCAAATTTGTCTCTAAATAACTTGACAATAGGGAAGAAAGGGGGAAAGCTACTAACATAGTCTCATCTAAAAACCCCGCCAACTCGTGACTTTATCAACCTCATTCTCCAACTCATTGAAAAAATGAACCACTAGCAATCCACTATGATGGCTTAATTTCTCCAAATGTAATCCAACATGGATGAGTTAGTCAACCTCCCTCCATAGGCTCTTGGGGCATCACACCCCCTCCTTTTCCAAATGGGCCTAATGGGGTTCCCATCATTTAACCCCCATTCAAAAACAAATTCTTGTGAATATTCCAACAAGATCCATTAGCACCTTATATTGATAATATGGATATTGGTAGCATTGCCCCATCTATCTCTTACAATGGGTCTACTAATCCCACCTTTCATATCAAGGATTTTGGAAATATTTACAAGTAATGGATCGGGATCAATTCATACACTGCCACCAAGCTCCTAGAAAAGAAACTTACATGATATGTTTTATATTGGTACCATACTTTACCTCCTAATTATATAGTTGAGGTAGAGTCCCTAGTGACAACCTTAGTAAACGAATTCCAATATCACGATCTACCCAAAAACAACATCAACACTTTCATAAATTATCAACAATTTGAGAACCAATCAACATAAGCCTTTATCAAGCATTGGAAGAACCTATTCATGCGGGTAAAGCATAACATGCCCATTAATAGCCTCTTTTAACTTTTCTTATCATCCCCCTGAGCCTTCAATACAAGGTGAGGTCCTTTTCTCCTACTTCCATAGAAGAGGCCTTTGAACAAGCCAAAAGGTAGGACTATCTCATGGGGAATTTGAGAAGGATCCTTCCAAGATAAAAAATAACAAAAGAGTCTAAATCCTTCAGTGTTCTAAAAACAAGAACGTGACAGAAGACGGGGTCTAAGATAATTTTCCTCTTGCATGATTCTACAAATAGGATTGTTTTCAATATTGACCAATAACCTAACAATAACAAAAATCAACCTAACTATCATCAACCACTGAGTAAGGAAGAGTTGAAGCATTGGTTACCTAAGCCATTTACCACGATCCTAGATCCTTCTTGACATGTTCCTCATTTAAATGATGAGAGAGAATGTTTTTAGTGGCACACTAATTGGGGTCACTCACAAGAGAATTATCCTACATTATGAATGGTTTCCATATTCTTCTTAGGACCCAACTTTGATTATGATGTCATCCCTTGCAAGCATTTGACTAAAATGGTCAAGACCCATGATGTGGCTAAAAAAGGGTCAACATGAAGTTATTAACTAGGCTAATATAAATCTAAAAATATTCTCTAATCCTATACCTAATCATGTTGTTAAAATTTATAAGAAGAAAGATAACTCTACAACTAATGTAGTTGACATAGATTACCCTCCTGAAAATATAGTTACAATTAGCGATGTAAAACATGTCATAGCTTATGTAGAACTATAATACCATGTAGCATTCCAACCTTAGATTCACAACGTCATATATCCTATTGTACCTTAGAATAAAGCTCCTCAAAGTAAAAACATGTTTCTTCCATATGTTATTGGCCCCTATGGAAATTCTCCTATAGGGCCAATTGTGTTTATTTGTATCTCTTTTTGTATACATCATCGAGATCTTGTGTAAATTAATTTTATAGGGTCGATGGAATATAAAATAAGAAAAATTAGCTTCAAAGTCTCTCTAACTATTTGTTGTCCTTATGGCTCTATTTTTATAACTCCTAGCATTCTCAACCTACTGCATAGTCTAGTTATGATGAGTGGGATCCTCTCGAAGAACTTTCCTAATTTCCTAGCCTAGTTCCCTTTTTGGAACTTATGCATACATCTCCTCACCATCGTGAGCATCTCATGAATGTGTTGTTTGACATGAACATTCCTTTTCCTCCCTCTTTGGGATAGATTTTCTCATTGCATGGCTCGAAAGAAAGTATCATCGATAATGTGAGTAACTCTCTATTCATTCTAATCTCACCATAGATTCTCATTCATGCATTTATTTTCCCATCACTTTTATGATCCTTGATGAGATTTTTCTTTGTACATGAGATGATCTACCACTTTCATATTAGTTCGAGATCGGTCACACTTCCATCAAGTGTAAAGGCACATGTGTGGCCTCATTAGATTTCATTATGTCTCTCGGTTACTCTATTGATAACCTAAAATCTACACAAACCACTTATCAAATATATGATCACCGACAAATGCCATCTATTTGGTTACCCCATCACTATACACTAGGAATGTTAAAGTTATGGTATTCAATTTTCCCTTATCTTATAACATTCTCCTAGGGTGGCCTTGGACTCACCATATGTGTGTCATTTCTTTCCTATGCATGCCGAGTGTGTGAAATTCGTTCATCAAGGAAATATTTATAAGATTTAAGGGGACACTAACCCTTGGAACTATAATACACTTCAACAAAAGGGACATACAAGCTCCCCACACTTGATGAACTATCACCTATCCCCTTTCGGGAATATCAACACTTTAATTACCTTATAGATACCCTTAGCGAAATGCATGTCATCCTGAATTGGTCAAGCGCATGCCTCCCAATCTCTTAGAATCAAATGACAACATGCGTGATCAAGTCACACTTAGAATCAATACCTCTAATCTTCCTAAAATCATCATATCTCATTTTCCTCCTTCCTTATGGCCAAATAAGAAGGAGCCTTTGCTTCTCGTAGTTATCTCACAAACTCCACATCATTCATAGGATCGTATGGTACAAATCGAGACCATAGTTGATTCTTGTGTGGTAAATCCTTCTATATCATATTAAGATTATGGTTACACTTTATATGATCCCCATCTTGCTAACTACGCCTAGATTTATGATTGGGATTTCTTATGGTACCAATAAACACTACGCACCAAAATTATTGATGATGTGTCCATCATCTTAGTATAAGAGGAACCCCAAAATACAATCAAAACTCTTCTCGGTTAGTGCTTAAGCCTCGATTGCTCCACCAGGTCACACTCTCACATACAAACATTGACTTAGTCAACCCATTTTCCTAATCAAATGTAGATGATTAGGTTACTTTTTTAACCACGAAGATGATGATCATGGGTGACAATATTACTTATTGTTCCTTGATGACCGGGGCAAAAAACTACACTATTGGTGTCATCTCGCACCCATTACATCGTACCCTCATCAAAGACTCTCACTATCCCTATACAATATATGATACCTCTCCCCTTACCTCATTCCCTTATGTCTCCTCGGTCTTTAACATTCAAGTCATATTTCATATGGCATAAGGCTCTGGGCTTGATGCTTCGACTATAGAGCCTATCGACACCATATGAAGAAGATTGAAGCTAAGGTCAAACATGACTAAACCAAAAATTATATACAACCTTCCACTTCATCTCCTTTCTTTAGCTCTCATCATAGGTATTATGCACACACCGACACCGACTATCCAGGTTTGGCATAAAGCAAGCATCCCATTCTTGAAAATTCCTCTCATAATTGAAAGTGTGGAGCTGATTCCTATCGTAACCGACCACCTTCCCATCGAACAACTAGACCATAGCCTATTTATGGACCACCACCTCGCTACGATCCTTGGCTCATTATGGATGTTATTTGTCATGTTGTTCTCACTCAATTAGAGGATCAAATTGATGATACCTTATTCACCACGTAGCATGAAGTTCATCGGCATGTCATTATTACACAACATGTTATCGAGGACCTTATGAGCTGTGTCTAAATCTACATCTTGAATTAGGTTGATGATATTATCACCAATATACTACAATATGTTTTCCCTTGTGAATAGTCATCTTTAATACTTGATAACATCTTATTTTATTTCTTGGGCTTGATCCCGCGCATTCTCTTGGGCTATCGACACCCACTTAGTTTTTACACAAACACTTTCTACCCTTGCTTGGGCTCTCGATCCCCCTTGGGTTTATCAAAATCTCAAATATCTCTTTAAATCCTTTCTTGGATTATTGACTCCACTTGGATTCATCACCAATCACACTCGACATCCTACTTTGTTGAATGTCTTAGCCTTATTCTACCCCTTAGCTTTTTCTCACATCGCGTGAGTTAGACTATTTTATTGTTCCCCTTATTGTCAACTTTACCTATATATTACATTATCATTATTCCTAAGTACCATGGTATTATCACATACATACATGTGGAAAGAAGGAAAATGATAAGTAAAACTCACATAAAAATCACCAAATATTCAAATTCCTTAAAAATCGTCATATATATCGAATCGAGTTTTATACATCGACAAAAAATCATACAATATGTCTATGGCCCATTTATAATATAGCTCAAGCACCCTCATCCCTATGGGGTATGTGGATGTTTTAAGCCAATGGGTTCATATTGGCTTCTCTAGTTGTACAAGCTAGGGATACCACTGTGACGGGTTCCATAAGCCTCTCCTTATGCCCTAGACAATTGAGATACTAGGTGACTTACATACTCCTATACATGGGTTTCCTACACCTATAATACACTCTACAATATCACATATATACTTCCAATAATAGCCTACACATGTACATATCTATATCTCCTCAATGTCTTGGATGCCTTGCCCACTAGAAAAAATAATCTTCTTGAATCCTATGTCGACAATGTTTGTTGGATTTTCCATCACTAAGTATCATGAACATCTAAAACAGAGTCTAGGATCTCATGGTGGGTGCTCTCGATCAGCAAGTGCCACTCCTCTGCCATTTTCTATACAAAAATCAAAATCCAATATACATCACTAACAATATCACATACGTCTATCAAAAATCATGTGACTAACATACTATCATAGATACCTCACTTGTGTCTCCATGATGGTCTCATTGTCTCCTCAGCCACACAATACCTCTACCACCTCATCATCATGATTATGTCCGGCTCGTACATACTATGCATACATATCTCTTAGCACCATGATCATATCTCCTCTCCATTGTGGTCTAGGTATCTGTCTTAGATGCACGGCCATCTAAACCCTGAATAAGCATAAAAATACTACTCTTTTCCATCACATCTTGTGCTCTTTGACCCATAGAGCTATCTATTTATTTCCCCTCCTACATTACTTTGGAACTTTCTCCTGTCTTCATCCCGATATATTTGGATCCTCTATCAGATCCCTCCTCCAAACCACTTACTTTTTTGTTATAATCTACGATGGGCCCCACCATCCCCACTACACCTCCACTACCCCGACAAAGTGCACCCGCTACCTATATCCTAAGTTTTTGAAGTTCTAGTACTCGGACCTTTCCTCCAACATCTTCTCTAGCATGACAAAGGTGTTGATAGGGTGGTAATGGTGGTTTCATCATTGGCAACAGATTGCCTAAACTATCTCGGGACCTTGCTCACCGCATGGGGTCTCTACCCAATAAACATAATGATCTATCACTTATGTCATGGTATCAAGAAATATGCCATGGGTCAAGACATTTTGGGATGCTAATCTACATTCCCTATGTAGGAATTTCATGTAACATCACCTTGAATGACCTGTGTTAATGGCTGGTATGCAAAAAGTTCTCTCATTGTTGGCCCCTGCACCTATTGAAGTACTCTCAAGGAATCTTTCACTATTGTTTGTGGTGTCTCTATCGGAATGTACGTAGGGAACCGCTCATAAATCCATGCCATAAATAGTATCACGAGTTACATAACCCTCATGCCTCTACGTCTTACCCTATAAAGATCATGTACTAACTACACCCATATGGTGGTGCCCTAGCTAAATAAGACTCCATGATCCACCATGTCTCTATAATGGGATGTCTCCATCTGCATTGTGATCATAATCTCACGCCATTTGTTTTGACCTATTACATGACCATTTTTGATGATATTTAATTTTCTACAATTTTTGACACCATACCACCATAACACCCATCTCATAGTCCCCTAGCTAAGTAATTTATGTATTATTTTACTAATGATCCTTTTGTGTTTCCTTTCAATTTTTCTTCTCCAGGGTTCTTGTAGTATGGATTATGTCCCACACGTGGCGGACAAGTGACACTATCATGTACTCATTCTTGGTTATATTTTATTTTAGCTAGTCCCCTTTCACATTTCTTTCAATACTTACTTTTAGTATCAATGTTATATACCTTTTTTTATTGACCACCTTATGTTTCACTATTGCAACATGTGGTGATCAACAACTAGGGCATATGTATACACCTAATTTTTCACTTTTCATCTTTCATATTTATTACTAACAATTTTCTTTGTGCAGATAAGGGTCACTAATGCATCTATTTCTAGAGTGGGTTCCTTAAGGGGCCTTCTAGGAATGGGGAATGATTATTCACGTAACCATTATGGGTTAGAGATAGTACACAAAGAGAGTATTGTTATTTGGTCTTGGCCTTAATTTTCCTTGCACTAGGTATCCTTTTCTTCTTACGTATCAAGCACATCACACTCACAATTACTTGCTTACATCTCATCACTTGGCATATTGTTTATCCACATCCATGATTGATGACACACTATTTTCACTTTTCATGACACCTTACCTCTTTTCAATACCTATGGCTGATGCCTCCCATGGGTGATGGTGTCCTATATATACCCTCACCTCATTTTACATTCACAAGAAAGGGAAGCCACAATCATTCAAATTTCTATTAGATCTTCTCTTTTGCACCATCTTCACATCTTGTCACCTAACTCTTGGTTCATATTACATCTTACTTATATTGGATTGGATACTATTCTTCTTGGATGGTTGTTTGCATTATTAGGTCACCAGTGAGTTTAGGATAGGAATGGTGTTCCCCTTCTCTACCTAATAATGACTCTCTCTTAGCATGTTACTTCAGTAGAGAGATAGATGCATCAAGAACCACTCTAGGTACAAGGTAAGCGTTATAACCCTCTCTTGTCATTGTTCACGAGATAATTTCATTTCCTTCTTCATTATGTTATGTTAACTTAGTATTTTATATGTTTGGATGATAGTTAGCATAGTACTCTTAGCCATCATTAGCTCCTTATCTATCGTCACTTTTATTTCACTTATATCATGCATATTTGAGACATAAATTTGGTCCACACACGAGACCTTCATCTCTTCACCACATCTGGTTGTAATACCCCTTTTTATTTTGCGGTCTTATTCTATGGGCTCTACTCGGGTCCTCACATTTTAGAGGCGTGAAGCTCTTCCATCCTCTCCTTGAGTTTCTTCATGACTACGAAATCTAACATATCTCAATCTCTTGGTGTCATCTTGCCAATTTTTGCACTTTATCTTCATTGTACATCCTCTACTCACTTCTCACAAAGTGGATAACACAATCTCTTCATGCTAGTTTCCTCACATTTGGTATTCTATCGGCTCCATTCGTAATAAAGTACCTTACTTTGATACCACTTGAAGATGGAGGGTGTCTATTGAGTCTTTGCCTAAGCATGTCATTTTTAGAGTCGACAATGGGCTACTACACAAGAGTAGTATTTTCATTCATAGGTAAATTTCATATGACATATACAATGTACATGTATGGGATTTACAAATGTTGGTGCCTCTAGGGCCAAACCAAAATTGTCTCACTCTCACTCTCACTCTCGGTTTATATGGCTATTCTTCACCCATATCTCTTAGTCCCTCTTTCTTAGTTGATATCATAGCCTTCGGCCCATTACGACCCTTGTAAATATCATCCAACAACTTGAGTTGGTAACTCCCGATGATGTTAACTTGGCTAACTGACTAACTCCATTCGCAATCTCTTTTGCCTTTTATAGTTTCATGCCCAAATTCTCTCTCCTCTAAGTTGACTCCCTCTGTTTTTCTTTCTCATAATTCAAATTTGAATTGGAATATTTAATATGATTATCCGCGTGATTTAATATCATCCAATCCCTTCGCATTGCTCTTCTCTACTTCTCCTCTTGTGCATCATTCTTCCTATGCCCTTCTATTCTTGACCTACTTCTTATGGCCTTCTTCCTTTTCTTAACGCAATCATCCTCATTTGTCATTCTTCATCTTATGCACATTTCTTCCATGTATTCATCTTCACTTGTGGCTTCATGTCACTTTTTCCTTCACCTTCTTTCATTTTCACATTCTCCCATAACCTTCTACCTTCCTTTGGAAAATCCTCATTTTTTGCACATCCTACTGCGCTTTATTTTTCCTCTTCCTCGTGTTTCCCAATTCTTGTGTGAACCTCCCTTCTTCAATAAATGCTTTCCTAAGTCCTAGTATGCCCCTCCATCATGTGCAAAAGAACTCATGTGTCACTCAATATCATCAAGAAGAGTGGACCAAACAAAAACGTGTGAGTGTCCATGAAGTGAACCCGGTGAAAAATCATTTTCTTTGTATCTAACTCCATAGAGAGAAATCCAATGAATTAGATGGATAGGGGAAGTGATACCCTAAAAACGTTTACTAGTGCCTCCACCAAAATGACCCATGGAATGGAGATTACAGGTCCAAAAATAGTCATGTAGTTCTCAAATGAGCTAAACACAATGGTGGGTGAATCTGAAGTGTGGATTAAAACAGATGCAACAATGGGTACATTATATTTAATGGGAAACTTGTGATTAAGAAAAGTAAATGTTAATGATGTGTTAATATGAATTTAATCAGTAACATAAGGTAGATTATGCTCAGTGAGAGGTATGTATATGGTGTTAATCTGACATTGCAAACATGTAATTGTTTCCTACAATGATTGAAGGAGGGTGTCTTTTCCATAAATTAGTGAGAGTAATAGAGAGTTGTATTTTTTATCTTCCTATTCTCTTAAAAATCTAACCATGTCTTCTTGAAGTGAACATACTTCTAAAAAGAGCACGGTGTGTTTGGAAACATATATTATTTTCCTACGTGAAAGTGTGAAATTTGTGGATCGAATCCTTTTATAATAGCAAGGAAAAGAATACCTTAGAAGAACTTCAAAAAAATGAACACACTCAATAAAAACCTCCCAAACTACTTATAATAATGTAGTTCTTACAATTTTTCCTCAATATAATGGTTGGCATGCAAGCCAAGAATAAAATAAGCCCAACCCAAATAAAACTTCATGCACACAAATAAACCCCTCTGTGATAATAGGTGACACTTAATAAAAAAAAGGGTATATATAAATCAAATATAGTCAATAAACTGCAAGGTTATACTAAAAGTATAATCTTGGTACATTGCAAACCAAATCTTAACCCACCATTTTAAAGTACATGAAAATAATGCACTTTCAAAAATAAGACATCTTGATCGACATACGAATCAAAAGATATGGCCAATTGAAAGTACAAAATAACCCAAAAATGAATTTTCTCAAATTGTGTGCCTCCAAAATTTACAAATAAGCACTCCAAAATGTAGCCATGACAAAATGCACAATCTGAAAAATAATTCTCTATAGGCTTTCTAGAGCAAAAAATACAACCTCTAGAAAAAAATTAGTCAAAAGCGATGTTGGATGGTGCATGCTATGTGAAGGCTTTTGCACATGGGGCTAAAAATGATAGTTATAGGTCATATGATGGCTGAAATAAGTAACGGAGGGCTAATTATGGTGCAAGGGGCTAATTTAGAGAATAGGGAGGGTCATATGGGCAACCAAGAGCTTAAAAAAAACTTCAAGGCTAAGCATGTAGCCTAAGGTATTTGAACTCCACGCCCCTTGTAGAAAATGCCTTGAAAAATAATACTTTCCATCATGCCACTTATCATGATCAATACAACAATTGAAAAAGGTTATCTTCATCAAATATAAAGTGTAGGCATGTGCATTTGAAGGGTCGCCTAAACAAATAAAAACTTCAAATAGATGATCCAAGAGCAAGATAAGTTCAAATTGCAAAAAAAAGACTTTTTATAATCTCATGAGATGAAGAATTTGAAACATATTTGATTGAATCCTCTAACCTCCAAAATTTCACAACAATTCTTGTTGTACACCCTACTTTATATGCCTTGTCATGCGAAGTGAAAGTTCAAAAATTCACGAGAAAACAATTTGTGCATCGAGAAAAACCCATGTTTTTAAATGCATATATTTAATGTATAATCCATTAAAAATATCAAGAAGAACTAGAAAAACTATTTTATCCCAAAATTTAAAAATCACCTTATAAAGGGTTGGAAATGGGGTTTTGAGAAAGAATAAAAAAATCATATAATTTTTTAATACAAGAAAGCTTATATGCCTAAAAATATGCATAACTTGGAAAAGTATATAGATCAAAAGAAGAAGACAAAAAAACTTCAACACCATAATTACCAATTGAAGGAGTACCACTATGAAACCATGAAAGAATAGATAAATGCAAGAATGTAATCAATTTGGACTCACTCCATAAATGGTAGAAGATGCTTATGCAAATAATAAGCAATAATGGAAACACATTACTACCAATAAATCAATCAAATGAAATTGATATCAACAAGTTTCATTACCAACCTTCTTAAACAATTCCATGAAATGGCAAATCGCCAAAGTAGTTGCATTTTTTTGGCTAGTAGGAATTGAAAGTTGGAACAAACCGCACAATTTTTCTATCTCATGGAAGAAAATTTTGCGAGTTAAGAATCTGGTGAAATTATGGAAGCCATTCCCTTGCTTCTAAATTGGATAGGGTAGGTGATGGGGGGATGGATTCATACTTTCGGCATGGTCTGTCTCATCTTTGCACCCCAGTGTGTCGGGTAAACGGAAGTTTGAGGATTTGGAAGGTGTGTTAGAGTCTTTTGGTTTGATATTGGCAAGACCAAGGTGGGAAATTGGTCAAGATAGTTGGCAAGAGAGGAGACAAAAATGGCTTTGGGTGATCAGTTTGGCAATTGTGAAAGCAACAGTCGGACAATGGAGGAGAATGGTGGATGTGTAATTAATTGTGTTGTGGAGGAGTCCACTTCTAATAAGTCTGTACCACAAGAAATATGTGAGGCAGAGTTTGCAACCCACTATGATAGCCTTCATGTAGGAAATGAAGTTATGATGATGGATGCTATTTTTTTGGAAGTGGAATCCCTTAGAATAGTAACTTTGGATGCTCGTAAAATTCCATCTTCTACAACCAAAGATGACACTAAGGAGTTGGAAACCAATGAAGAACAGGAGAATTTCCCACGAGAATATTGTTCTCGGTCTGATCAATCCATTGACCATACTTTTGGTTATCTAACATCCCCTAACTCCACATCCGGCTTGGATTTTTCAAGGTGTTTGGGCGTTTTTAGTCATTTTAGATGTCAAAATACAGGTCACTTTTAAAATATGACCGTCATGATTGACATGCAAAAATATAATTTGACCGTCAAAACGACATGTATATAACAAAATTTGATGATCAAAAAAAAAAATTTGTGTGTGTGTGTGTGTGAATTGAATTTATAATAATTAAGAAAGTCAATAAATTAAATATTATAGTATATATATAAAAAAATTGAGATTCATGAAAAATACAATATAAATAAAAATAGAAATATTGAAATATAAAGAAAATAAAAATAATAGAATCTTAAAAATTAGATGTTCTATTTCATAATCAGATGTTTCTATAAAACTAAAAAATAGAAAAATAATAATTAGTTTTGTTTGATTTCTTTTTTAGTTTTATTTGAATTTTTGTTTAGTTTTTTGTATTGATTTTGATTTGTAATTGTTATTTGTTTGATATTTTACAAAAATAAATCAAAACTGGAATTATTGCAAGAAATGTGAAATTTGAAGATTGAATTTGTTGCAAATTGGAACTTGGAATTAAGAAGGTAGCAATAATTTTTTCATTTTCTAAAATTGTACTTTGAAATTTTATTATTTGCAAAAGTAATAAATTTAGAACTAAGTATACACACATGAATTTGATGCACTGCAAAATATACATTAGCTTTCTAATTTACAATATCAAAGGAGGATATGAGTATCATTTACAACATGCAGATATGTGGACGCCACCAAACCATAAAAATAGAGTTTTTAATGCTGGGAACATCTCTCGAGATATGCTATTGTGATTAGCATACCCATGGATGTAAAAAGAAGTCGATAAATGTATTTTCAATCTTGTAGATGTAAAATTTTACTCAACATTTGTATTTTGTAATAGTTGATCAATTTTGTCGGGAAAAATTGAGATAACAATAGTTATTATAAAAATAAATTTGACGTGCATATTATATTTTGAATGTCAAATGACATCCATATAATTTTTTAGACCGTCAAATAATATTATTGTGACATGTAACATTGAATGTCAAAATCCAGCACTGCTCCACAATGATTGACAAGGTAGAGGAATCGCTACAAACAGAATCAGATGTCCTGGAGAATGTTTTCCGACTGCCTGATACTGAAGAGCATAAAGAGCAATGTGTGGAAACAGGTGAATTTGATTATGATGGAAACTATATTGATATGCTTGGAAAGGAGAAAAAGAATGATGAAGATTTGGAAAACTCATTGAGCAAATGCTTAACTGAGACCCTAGAAGTTTCTAATGCCATCCATACAGCAGGTTCCTAAATGCTAGAACTGCAAGCTGTTCTAGTTCCCAAGATTGTTCTATTTTAAATGAATCCATAAACAGTGGTGCGTCAGTCAAGGAAATGGATAGTGGTGATGGACCCTCTGAGTCAGGGTTACAGTTCTTTGTTAGGACCATTTTAGATGGACGCACTATTGTCCTTCATGCTAGCTTGAATGACACAGTTGATTCTATTCACAGGTTGATCCAAATGAGGACTGGGTTACCCTCATATGAACAGCACCTTATCTACTGTGGAAAGCAACTGCAGCAAGATCAGACTTTGGCAGACTAGAATGTTACCAATGATGCAATGCTTCATTTGGTTGGTCGCACGACTTCCACTTTCATGGCAGCTTGTCAATGATTTAGTGGGAACTATTTGGTTCCTGTGCTCAAAAAATGATAGACCAAATGTACTGCAGGATAGGGTTCGTGACCGGGTAACATACTTTCTGAAGATGGCTGCAAAGCTAGTCCCTCCTTGAGATCATATGTAGGTATTTCAGCTTGCAGGGGCCTCCCAGGATTTGGTGATGTTATTGTTTTCCCCTCCAGAGAGCAATTACAAATGAGCTTTTACATCATCCAAATGGCATTCACTTGTATTGTGCTCCTCTTCGCTCAGCCGCTAGTAATGCTCTCAATCATAGTTTATACACGCTCTTTCGTAGCTCTCTAGCATCTTTGCTGGACACGATTGGTGGAAGTACTTATTTTAATGAAGCAAGGGCATCAACTATTTTCTCCATTTGTGAATGGGAATGGGCTGTTAATACAGTACCTCAGGGCATGGAAAGTGAAATATGTGGCTTGGGACGTTTCAGTTGAACTTTAATGAAATAAATCAAAACAAAGAGCATGCCCTCAAAATAGATTCAAACATGTGTATGAGATGCGGAGAGCTTGGAAGCGGGTCAACTCTGCTTCGATTGCTGCGGATAGAAACCTCCACAGAGGCACTCATGTTGAAGACATTGGATCGAGATTGGACGTCTCTGCATCTGATGAGATACAATTTTCCCACAGTCGGGCTGTACAGACCTTCGGCAAATATTTTCCACACAGGAAAATAGATCCCTTTCAACTCGATCTGGACTGCAATAATATTATCAAACCCGCCTACGTTCCCCTGCAATCAACCGTGAGAAACTTATCCATGGCTACAATTTTCAACCCCGTCGAGTTGCAAATCAAACCTTGTTTTGTTTAAGTCTAGAGAACGCGGGCCGAATCCAGAGACAGAAGTCGACAGTTGAATAACATTTTGAATCGAGAAGCTCGGCCTTGTTCTGCAAGAGATCTGGCCAGGTTGATTCTGGTGTAGTGGTACGAAGATATGTTCAAATAATCGGAATATGGAAACTCGTGAGAGTTTCTTTCCTTACCTTGTAAAAACCATTATTATTATTATTATTATTATTATTACCTTGTAAGGACAGCTCAAAAGACGGGATAAAAGGATTCTGACCCAGCGTGAATGCTTGAAATGGGTAATTTCTTTGACTACGCCAGTTGCACATTGTATCATGGTTTTTATGGTAACTGAAACGACATCCCACCATACGTATCTAATGCTAGTAGTGGTACACCTTAAGTTAAGGAGTCCATAAAATTAATTGTTTATTATATGGGATTGTGATTTTTTCACTAAGATGTAATTCAGATTTGTGTTAGCTTATAATTTTTCTTTGGAATGTTCAATTGGAGGAAAACCATATTTTTGAATTGATTTACAATAATATAGGTAAAAATGCTACAACTATGGGGAAAACCAATACTTGAATATGGGTGAAAATGTTTGAACATTGAATTTTGTATATTTGTACATGGGTGAGACGTCTTACATGTCATGATGTAATTGGTTGCTCTACATAATTATCATGTCAAAAATAAATAACTACTACATAGTACTATGACAACTATTAGGTATTGTGTAATCAATAGTCATGTCAACTATTGGACCATGTTCACCTATTGGCCCCTCTCCCTATCCATAAAAACCTCTTCTCCTCTCTGCCAAGTCAACTACGTGAAAAACATCCCTACCTACTTGTTGATCCCATAGAAGATAATGGAAGTTTAAATAGTAATGGCGAACATTAATGTAAAATGTACAAGCCAATTGCTTAAGTTATTTATGGAATTTATTAATGCCTTTTCATAACATTTGTAATGTTTGAACTATAGAAAATAAAAAAATTGTTACATGTCACCAATTTATTGGTTGGAAGGAAAAATGTCTATTTAAATTAATCATAAAATCTCAAATATAGTTATAAAAAAATTGGCCAAAAAAAAAAAAAAAGGAATAAGTTTTTCTAAAATAAAAATAAATATTTATTTTTCAAAAACCTTAGCTTAAAGAAAAGAAATGACAAATGGAGTAATATTATTGGTTTTTAAGGCTAATTTTTTTACAAATTGATTCATATAGTCCGCCTTTAGCAATATAAAAACTTCATTAACAAGATAAACTATTAATTTTACAAATAAAAGTGGTCTATTTATAGAAAAACTAGGAGTTTTAGTCCAACTTTCTTCATTGACTATATGATAGATATGTGTTTAACAATCTCCACATGAATACATAAACATGAGACAAGTGGTCAAGCTATGATTCCGCTTATCCTAATCTAATCCTAAGAGGTATGCAAAGTAGATTAATTCAACAAATCCTAAATAAAGTAAAGTGAACTAAGTAAACTTTATATATATATATATATATATATATATATATATATATATATATATATATATATATATATATATATATATATATATATATATATATATATATATATATATATATATATATATATATATATATTACACCAACACCCTCCCTAAAGTTATACTTAGGAAGTCAAAAGTAAAAAGAAATGGGTCGTGATAAGGCTCGATAAGGTGCCCATTTACAATAAGTACAACCTGGAAAAAATAAGATACAAAACAAGGTATCTTAAATAACCAAACTAAGTAATATGGAGACTACAGTATATGGGATGGAAGCCATCACTAGAAAAGTATTAGATGGGATGAAATTCGTCACCGAATAATATGTAATAAGTGTAAGTGAAAAGAATGGAAAAGAACTCAAAGTTACACGAGTGATCCGGATCCACTACTTGATAGGAAGACAAGTATTATATGCACCAAAATAAATCCAAGGAAAGGGCTAATTTGTCAAATTATGTGACGAAAGTATAAAAGAGTTGACTAAGAATGTCATCAATTATGTTAAGCATATGATGTGATGTGCCAAGGGTAAGCAAGGACACAACACCCAAAGAAGAAATATGACTACACCCCCATAATGTTGAATGGGTGGAGTGGACAAAATAATATATCTGCATGAGTGGTCTAAATCCACTACTCGAACACCAAATGATGATAGAAGTTGGGTATGCTAGAAAATGCTCACTAAAAGGATGCGATCTAACTATCAAGGTGTCGAATGATATAGAAAAGGGCCTCTCACAAATAACATGACACTAATAGTGATGAGAATACATAACAACTAAGAAAAGGGTGTGTAAAACAAGGCACACACATATGAAGGTAGACTAGGCCATGAAAATCAAATCCTTGTGGCATTTTATAATATAGTGCAAGTATACATTCCAAATAGCCAAATAAAACGGTAAAAAAATTTATATGCCATAATAACTCAAAAAAGTAGTTTTCTTACTATCGGGAAATGTCAAATAAATGTGAGAGTTGCTCCAAAATAAGGGAGTGATGCTTTAGGTAGAATGAGCGATTGTCGGTCATTGTAAAAATATGTTAGAGGATATATGCCTATATAGACCATGCGAAAGAATATTGACAATGTCACCATGACTAATATTAAATCCATCGTAGACGACTATGAATGGTAGATGAATATGCATGCATGTGATATGGTGTCATGTGCAAAAACCGTATATGTGAGGAATCATATGTAGGAGTGACATGAATCTCATATCTAATTGAATTATTATAAGGTCTCTCGTGCCTAAGAAAATGTGCAAAAAGACTCGTGTGTCACTCAATATCCTCAATAAGAGTGGAATACAAAAACATATGAGTGTATAAGAAATGGACACGAGAAAAATCATTTTCTCTATATCGAATTCCTTTGTGAGAAATATAATGAATAGGTTCGATAGTATAAGTAATGCCCTACAAAAAAATTCCTATGCCTCCACCAAATGACCCATGGAACGGAGAGTGCATGATCAAAAACTAGTTGTGTACTTCTCAAATGAGTCAAACACACTGATGGGTGAATTTGAAGTGTGGGTTATGATAGGTACAATAATGGGTGCATTGGATTCAATGAGAAACACATGATTAAGCAAATAAAAGGATGATGATGTATCGGTAGGATCTTAATCAATGACATAATGTAGACTATGCTCGGGAAGGTATTTCCATGGTGTCAATCTAATGTTGCAAGCATGTAACTATGTCCAAAGAATGACTGAAGGAGGGTTTTTTTCCAAAAATTAGTGAGAGTAATAGAGAACTATTTTGTATCTTCATATTCTCTTCAACAAATATAACCATGTCTTCTTGAAGTGAACATACTTTTGAAAAGAGCATGGTGTTTTTTGAAAGAATATTATTATTTTCTTGCATGAGAGTGTGGAAGTCATGGATGGAATCCATTTACAATAGTAAGGCAAAAAATACCTTGGAAGAACCTCAAAAATGAACACACTCAATAAAAACCTCTCAAACTGCTTATAATAATGTATTTCATACTATTTTTGCTCAATATAATGGTTTCCATGCTACCCAAAAATAAAATAAGACAACCCAAAAAAATTAATGCAAAAAAGAATCCCTTAGCTGAAAAATAGGAGA
This sequence comes from Taxus wallichiana var. yunnanensis, assembly GCA_018340775.1. Lineage (NCBI taxonomy): Eukaryota > Viridiplantae > Streptophyta > Pinopsida > Cupressales > Taxaceae > Taxus > Taxus wallichiana. The sequence goes on along the minus strand of CM031239.1, from coordinate 146,727,013 downwards.
CATTTTATAAAATAGTGCATTTACAAATCAATGTTGTCAATAAATTGTAAGGTTATGTTGAAATTATACTCCTGGTACATTATGAACCAAATATGAACCCATCATTTTAAATTACATAAAAATAATGTTTTAAAAAAATGACATCTTGATCCAACACATAGATCAAAATATATGGCCAATTGAAAGTACAAAAACTGGGACACGACAATAACAACCTATAAAAACTATTTTTTCTTAAATTGTGGGTCACCACAAGTTATAATTAAGCACTCCCGTACATTTAGACACTAAATCACACACTTTGGGTATTTATCTAGTCCCGATCGAATACTACTATCCATATGATTCCTAAGCGAGAAAATTACTAATTAATCTTTGTCTTTGGTCATTTTGCTTGCTTTCTATTTCCTATCTTGATCTTACACTCCTACTATATTCTATCTTTTCATACTTTAGCATTTCTCAAACTAGAAACCATCACTTAGCCGGGACAACAATGCCAGCGCCCCATCCCATTTGGGCACCCCTAACCTCTTTTTACTTTGATCACATCTTTTGGGTCCTTTCTAGCCATTTGGGCATTTTATTTAATTGGTAGTCACCTTTTCAAGGTTAATTATGAAATTCACGAAAGGAAATCATATTAAAATAAATTTGTGTGACCATAATAAAGGACCAAGCACTAAGCATTATCCATCACCACCGAAGGTTGCATCCAATAAAGCATTCTAGAGCATTCAAGCATCCAAATTAGATTTACACAAGGGACAAGGGACCTGTCATTTCTACATACTCGCATAGGAGGGGAAGTGCATTATTTTATGTACACATCTACTTACATGTTTTACATCTAGCTACTTTCTCACTATCAAGTGTGACATGCATAAGAGCAACCTAGGGCACTATTTTGACACACACACATAGAATTACATTGGGTCCGTGATGTAGTTCAACACTCCATCGTAAGTTCACTTGTTTGACAACTGAGGACACTCGACCCCTCATTTGCATTATTTTATTTTTAAAATTTGATGTGCTTTGTGGTTTTGCATGACATTTCTTCATTGCAGGTTACAGGTGACATCTACAAACTTCATGCAACATAATAACAACATGCAACAAAGGACAACAAACATCTTGCGACCCTACGAAACTAGTTTTCGAGCTTCGAGTAGTCACAAGCACCTAAAATATGTCTCGACACCCCATGAGCCCCCGACCCTCCATAGGCACCCTTTTACTTGCAGCCCAACACTCCTACAATTTTCTCGAACTTCAGTGTTACACTTTCCCCTCTCTTCTCATCAATTCGTCACTTTGGCACAATCAAAAATTAATTGCAAATCAGCTAAGTACTTTATCCTTTTGTTGGAAACTAGGGTTTCAATAATTTCAATCCTATTTTCTTGGGTCAATTCTATACATTGTATATTTATTTCCAACGTTGTTACATAATTAATATTAAGAATTTATTTAGTATCAATATTTTCTTAATTTCTTTCATCATTCCTTGCATTGTTCTAAGCCCCTCTCGTCATGGATATTTCTATTCATGATTTCTTGCTCATCAACCCTGAATTAAGAGCTAAAATCATTACTCTCTTGGCTACTACTCGTATTCCTTCTGATATTCATCCGGATATAGTATATAACACATTTTTAGATGCATTTTCTCAACAAATTACTTTTCCATCTAATCGTGTTATTGATCTTGCTATTTTTGACAATGATCTACCTTTGTACATAATGATTCACATCAATAATGTGGGTGTTAAACAAACCCTAGTCGATATTGGAGTCCGAGATCAATCTTTTCACTCTATAATTCATTGAAAATTCAAAATATCATCCTTTCTACTGTTAATGTTAGTCCTCCATCCATTTCTCTTTGTACATATGATGCTTATATTCATCCATGCATAGGCCACATCACTTTTCCTATCACTTTCGGGCCAAAAAAATATTCTTACGGTTTCTTTGTCATCGAATTCCCAGCTCAATATAATTTCTTACTTGGTATGCAATGGCTTCATGCCATGCAAGTAGTATCCTTTACAATGCATCGATGTGTTAAATTCTTACATGAGGGTGTAGAATATACATTCATTGGTGATCGTGAACCATTCAAATATTACAACCTTGATCTAACCACTACACTCCCTACTCCAACATCTGTTACTATTAATGACCAATAGCCATGGATTCTCTCGGCTCACTTGCCACCACTTGAAGGTGATATTTTCATGTTAGACATTATCCCATCCACATCATTGCCTCCTTTTACTTCTACTACTATGATGATACTTTATCAAGGGCTTGTCAAAACATTGGATGTCGTTCCACCTACTTCACTTTCTCATGTGCAACCACCATTAGCACATCCTCCTTTTACATGTACCTTTTTCATGAATGACTCTTATTGGGAACACATTCCATTTGATCCTAATTTCCCGATACTATATGTACACATGATATCTTGACTTGGCTAGGATTTGCATAAATGATATCTTATCTCTGCCTCTTAATCCTCACCCTTATCATGGATTCATCCGCATTACTCATGCTTATGGTCTTCACATATTTCATCTCACAATATTTCTTGTACAAGATCCTTGCACTTCTCCACTTACGCTTGTGTAATATTGGCTTGACTACATTCGGGCACTTTAGATCTTGATCATGCTTTGATATTTCATTCCATTTGCCCTTTGGCCATGTCTTCATTTGTAATGATTCATTTCTCAGTTATTCACAAAACCTTACTCATTGGTATGCACATGGATGTCCATTACCACCCTTCACTGATGAGGAATACAAAATGGGCATGTATAATCTATGCCACAATGGCTCTTTGCTCGATCAACCACATTTAATTGTTTACCAAGTTTCAATTGCATCACCATTTGGTTTTGACCATGACAACGATGATCTCTTAGATGATGTCACTTGATCACTCTCATAATTGCATACTTGGCGGGGGGCATCATTCTTATTTCTCCCCCTTATAACTTTATTAGGTGTCTCACATACTTTAAACATCATACCTAGTCTCTCACATACATCATACACACCTTGATACACTTTTGTATCATCATTACCCGGTGACGCACTCTCATGCTTTGGTTCATACTTTTTTATTGAGGGCATACTACATACATGGATCTCACACACTACACACTTCACACATCATGCAATCATGACATCTCTCTCTACGTAGCTCTTATTGTGCATCATACTCACTCTACACTATACACATCATGTTATATCTTTCTTCCATCTACTTTTACACAATGTTCTCATTACCCTATGATGCACTCTAGTTCTATGATTCGTACTTGACTACGAGGGTTTACATTTAAAAGTAACTGCTTCCACACTCATTCATGCACTCACTCACTAATCTTTATGCTCTATTGATTATATCTTTCTAGTGCACAATTAAAAACATTTCCCAATGACACAATCTCTTGTTCTATGATTTATTCTCGATCGCTGAGGGGGCATGTATCAATGAACCTCATCACATGTATACTCATTCACTTTTGCTTAGGGGGCACATGGATCCTATTACACTCACTCTGTATTCCATTCCATTACATCCACAACATACTATATATCTTGGTCGCATTTACTCTTGATTTCTTATGCTTACATGTACATTTTGTTTATTATGTTAGAAAAATATTTTGTATGCCATTATCTTTATCATGCATGCATGTGCATTCATTTACCTTCTATTTGTAATCATGGTATTTACACAGATCTTTACATGTAGCTTGTATGTTTGGCGCGATACCTTATACCAAATCCCACAATGGCTCTTGGGGCATCCACTTTCGTATACACTATAGGTGTTATTGTTTCATTTTTCATAGCACATTACTACATTAAATTATACACGCTTTGACATACTTTCTATCTCTCTAACATGCTAACAGATGCTTCATGTGCAACATTTTCTTTGCAGCTCTATTTTCTTTCATGGTTGTCCGATTATTTACTTTCTACTATTTGTGTTTGTCTGTCATTTTTTGCGGGTTTTTTCCTATGACATACTTGTTCTCTGATTTCTTGTATGATTTTGGCCACGTCGGCCTTGATTGTCTTGTGACATTGTGAGTGATGTCCCATGTTTGAAACTTACTTTTTGCGGTCTAATTTTTCTATGGTATCTCTTGTCTACATTTTCTTCTTGCATGCTTTTCTTACATCTTGTCTTATACATGTGTCTTTATCTTGTTTTCACTAACACTTGTTTTCTATACACTTTACTTGTGTGTGCCTTGATTTCTACCAAGCACATTCCTTCCCCCTATAAAAGCATCAATTTCAATTCGGTGGTTGGTCCGCCTTTAGGTTACATACACACTCAACGACGCCGCATGTACCCCAAACAAGGGGGGCATAATTGGGTGAATCATTCACCCCATACAGAAGTCTACAAATCATAGTTCAATATATTTTAGCACACATTCAACACAGTCTTAATTCTCATAAACATCCTAGAACATGACTTGGGTCTTCAACACAACATAAACACCAGGTGCCCAAACACAAACACTAGTGTTTGGGTTCCCTTGACCCTTCTTGGACACCTTTGACCGAGAGGAAGTTACACATATTTTCTCAATTTAGCACAGCTTTTCGGTAGTATACATAGTTGCTTTTATAGGATAGGTAGTCCTTAAGCACTCAACATGCATGCATTACACTTTTATTTTTAACTTTCGTGTTGGATCGAACTAGATCAAATTTTTACACACCATCCATAGTGTTGTTCTACACTTCGAAAGCAATTAAAGGTTAGAGGATGACACCACACTTTTCTCCCTACACTTCTTCCATTCCTAGTGTGAGATTGCCCAAAAAAATAACAATCAACGCAACTAGCATGAGATCGCCCAAAAACATGTTCCTCTACATCATATTTAGGATTTTTCTATCTCTTTCACTCATCACAAGAAGGTCCACATGTTCATTTTCACATTTTTACATATTTTTATGCGTTTTGATCATATACATGTATTTGACTACTTTTTCATTCTTCTCTTTTGTAGGTCCATCCTTATAAGAAGAGGTAGTCACATCATCACACGTCAAGCAACACCAACAACAGTACAAATGTGACATCTACACATAAGCTCTCACCCCGGGATCATCATCATCACTTTTTTACTTCCTCTTCTCTAGCTTCCATGCTTCACATTTTTATCACTCCACGCTTTTCCTTGACTCTCTACATGGTTATCAAGTACGCATCTCTTATCTACTTTATGTTATCAAACATTCTCTTGATTAACCGAAAGTGGAACTGAACTAATGAACGTATAACCACTAATTAATCTAAATAGGAGGACTTAAATGTTTTATGAATGAACTAAAACAATATGGAATATTTTAAATAAATATACTAAGTGAGATAAAACCCTAAATATGTAAGTAAAGGAAGAGAAATGGCCTAGATAATTAGAAGAGATTGTTGCGACTTGTCACAGTTTTGATTATAAAATCTGGAAGTGCAAACGACCACTCAGAATTCTTGTGAAGGTTGGATCTAGATATCTAAACTAGATGGGGCACCGGGAAGGAACTTGGGTGCCTCGCCTATAGATTAGGTGCCATAGTCTCTATAAATGCCCAAAATCTGAATTTTGTATGGTCGCAAGATGGTCCGAAGTAATGCCTATTTGTCGCACTAGATTCACTAAGTTGCGTTGGGTGTGTAGAATAATGAGATGATGACTTGCAAGAAGGAAGTATCAAATCCTAAGAAAAATAAAATATGCAAAATGAATGGGTCGGACTGACCACAACCGCAAAACTAGTGGTCTTATCACTAAGTGGTGCAGTACATTTCAGACCTAGATGTAGTTTTAGTGTGTGTGTGCATGTCGTGCCCTAGGTGCTCTTGTGTCAGTCGCACTTTGTGAAGTAGTGAGCAATAATAACTATAGAAAATGTAATAGCATGTGTGCATGGAATAAAATAGAATCCCTCCCCTTATGTTATGTGTGTTGATGCAGATCTCTTAGCCCTAATGCATGACACTTGTAGATGCAAGTCATGTAATAGATGCAACTCTAGATGGAGTGATAGTAGTATTTGACATTAGGACCCTCATTATGGTCTTATAGCTTTATATTTATAGGGTTCTCAATCTCTAATTTCGTAATTAACCCCGACATGGACAACTAGAAAAAATATAAGGACGAAAAATGGCTAGAAAGACCCCAAAAAGAAGTGGGAAAGTAACATATGGATCGGGGCGCCTCATGTGGGGCCAGGGCACCGAGGGGCACCCTAATACAGGACTGGGTGCCTGTTTTAGGTTAAATGTTGGGACAATTGCAAAATAGGTGGGTATGTATGAAGGAATATACGGGAATGATGAACTAAAATATAAAATAAAGGTGGCAAAAAGGTGGGATTAATTAGTACTTTAGTCACTTGAGAACCTTCTAAATAGTAGTATAAGACTGAGCTAAATAATGCCTAAAGTTTATGATTTTGTGTCTACATTTTGCCCCCACTTTATGTTGGTGAGCGGAACGTGCGGTAACATAAAGTAGATAGAGATGCATACCCGATATCCATATAGAGTGTAGAAGAAGACATGTCGATGGACTAGACTCAAGCGTGGAATGAAAAAAAGAAAAATGTGGAGGAGCGTAGATTCTAAAGATGAAAAATGTGCATAAAAAGTGATGAGAGTAAACCTAGGGCATAATGTGTGTGTAGTTGTTGTGTGTAGTTTACTTCCATGGTTAGTAAAGACAAGTGTCTATAGTGGTGTGTTATCATTGTCACACGTTGTTGTTTTTATTTTTGTTTTTTGTTGCCCCCAATTTGATTTCTTTTTTCTCATACGGTCGGACCTGTAAGGAGAAAACGATCGAGTAGTCAAATATGTATGTATGTAAAAACATTGTGTGAAATACGCATGTGTATAGAAATGTATAAATTAGGAAAATGTAAAGTACGCTAAAATAAAAGTGTAAATGGAACATGTTCACTTGATCCATGTCGAGAAAAAAGGTGTCGAAGGATATATTGTCTCATTGCAAGTTTTTTTGGGCTATCTCACACCACCCTAGGTGAAGAAGTATAGGGAGGAAATGCTCTATGTCCTCCACCCTTTAACCGCTTCTGCTGAAATGTGTGAAGAGATATCTATATTGTTCTAGTTTTTTGGGTGATATGACACCACTGGATGAAGTAGTGTAGAGAGGCACACCCACTGTAATCCTCAAGCCTGTAACTACTCTGCAGAATTGTCGAAGAACGCCATGCCTTATAGAGTTCGTTGTGTATGGAGTTCGTAGAATGGTCTAAAATCACTTGTTGTATGTAAGCCAATGTAAATACATTGTGTTATTAGAAACCCTCAATGATGCCCCCTCTTTAGGGGTGCATGCGACGCGCTAAAAAGGAGAATGTGGCCCTAAAAGAGGACCAACCACACTTTGACTGTAGAAATCTTCCCTATAGGGGAAAGGGAAAATGCTTGGTAGATACCAAGGCACGCACAAAAGGGATGGCTAGCCAAAACAAGTGTTAGTATGAAAACACATGCATGCAATAAGAAAAGTGTAAAATACGTAGACAATGTAGAAACTACCAAGCAAAGTAGTGTAAACACGCAAGAAAACAAGGAGACCGCACAAACCGGGTTACAAACATGAGACATAACTCACAATTTCGTAAGACACGCAAGGCCATCATTGTCGTAAACAATAGAACAATGTGCACATAAGCAAAGGGAAAATCCTACATACAATGGAAAACAAAGTAGAAAAGTAAAAAAAACCAAGTAGTCATGGAAACATGTAATCTTGCAAAACAAGGGTTTCACATGGAACACCCATTAGCATGTTAAAGCAATAACAAATATGATAAAGCATGTATAAGAAAGAAATATAAGATGCTAAAGACAAAATGAAACAATATAACTGGATAAGATGAATATGGATGCCCCAAAGAATCGGTATAGGAAGGGTAGAAGGTGAACCTCCATGTCGTGTGTAGAATCATGTATATGCGATCACACTAAACAAAGGTGTGAACATGTATGTGTGTATGATAATGACATTTAAGAAAGTAGTCTAACATGTGTAGAAAAGTGATCATGCAAAACACTAGTAAACAAGAGTAAATGCCCCCAAGAAAATGCAGTATGTTGTAGATACATGGAATAGAAATGCAAGATGAAATGATAGGAGCAATGTGCCCCCCAAGTGAATGGAAGTGTATACAATGAGGTTCATTTTTTTCCCCTCAACAATCAATAATGAACCGTAAACGAGAGTGCATCATCAATAAATGGTCAAGTAGTGTTGGTTGTGTCTAGCGTGCTATGATGAGTGTGTAATGGTGATGAAATGCAACATATGAAGAGATGTGCATGAACCCTATATCCAAATCATACATCACAACTTGTTGACTAGATGAGTGATGATTTAGCCCTAAGCATATATCACTATAGAATGAGTGGATGGAAAATGGTGACAATTTAGCCTAAAGTGTATGTCACTATAGGATGAAAGGATGGAGTGGTGATGTAACCTAAGGTGTATGCCACTACAAAATGATAAAATGGGTGACGATTTAACCTAAGGTGTGTGTCACTAATGATGAAAATGTCGCATGGTGAATGTAAGGTCCATTTGATTAGTAAACCCTCGGAAGTCAAGTATGGACCGAGGAACTAAAGTGTGTCATAGGGTGGTGAGTGCAATGCGTAGAAGACCACGTAGTATAAATAACCAAGTGATGAATAGGGTATGTAAATGCACAATGCAGTGGGAAATGCAATGTAGGATGTGTGATGTTTGGATAGAATATGTAGTGTGTGAAGTGCAATAATAGGTGTATATAGAAATGGGATGTGTAAATAATGATAAGTAAAATAGACTCATAGGTAATGGAATATAGTGTAGTATGTATATGATGTATGAATGTGCAATGTGAACAATTAAATGTAGTATGTGTAGGGTGTATATACTATGTATGATGCAATGATGACTATAGATAGAATATGTATGGATGATACTTTAAAATAGACCCATATATATAATGCAACCTAGCGTAAATGTGGAATGTATGGATGAAATATAAAACTAGACTCATATGTAATGACAACTAGTGTAATATGTATAATATAGGTGATGTATAACTGCCTAATATGTGCATGAGGGGCGTATAGTATAATGTAGGATGTAGACTAAGTGTAGAATGGATGATGTAAAATGTGCAATGTATGTGATAGAATATGAATTTATAGAACCTATAGTGTAGTGTGTGGGGTTCAGTGTAATGGTAATTCCTTAACAGTCAAGTGTGAACCAAGCACAAGAGTGTGTCATTGGGTAATGAGGGTGCTAGAATAGATGATGAACATGTGTATGTGCAAAGATGATTGTATGAGGATGTAAAGATGAAAGATGCACCTATGTTAATATGAAAATGGGGGCTTGTATAATAGTTATTCCCCCAAGCATTCATGAAGGAGAAATCACCTGATATGTTCGAGGGACGAAGTTCCATCGACCGATGCATAGGGGGTTGAAAGTGGAGGGCTATGCTCGAGTAATGGTGGTATGGTAGATAAACATTGCACAGGGGAATGAAGCCGATATGCATGCGATGGGTGTACATGAGATGGATATCGTGGCATAGTAAAATGTGTGGGCGATGGAGATCGAGGAAATCTCATGCGTAAAGAGAAGGATGATCCATGTGGAATAAAATAAGGTAGTGACCAATGGTGAGATGTAATAATGGTCCTAGAAATAGGTTTTGTGATTGGTTAGGACTAACAAAGATGAGTGGTCACGTAGAGGCGGTCGAGGAGTAGAGTAGAATGTATTATAGGGAACATCATAGAGCTGTGTGAGGAGGAGGAGAGGATGTACGAGTAGTGGGAATGGAAGGTGCCAATAATGGAGGTGAAGGAGGGACGCCATTAATGGAAATAACTTGATTATTGTAAAAAATTTAAGGCACAAGTGGTTCATGGAAATAATAGATTGGGATTGACAAATCCAATTAAGACCAAGAAGCAGGTCACATCCCTCGAGTGCTTGACCAATGAGGAAAGGGACAAGGAGAGTGAGAGGACCAACTATGACATGTAACTTGACAATACCATAAGGTCTTTTGAACGGAAACTTGATTTGTGATGGATAGTAGTCGATAGATCGTAAGAAGGATAAGGAACATGCATTAATAGGCGAAGATGGATCAACCTTAGTGTTGTTGATGGCATTCAATCCAATAAATGCCAGAATCTATAAATTATTGGATGTAAACGTAGCATGGCATCAAGGTGTGAGAAAAACAAATGGCGGGTGATGTTGCTTCGGTGTTTACAACTAAGAAGTTAGCGCACCTAAATATGGGGGTGGTGCTACATGGTATGTATGGTTAGCGGAAGAGTCCATAGTATTTTTGTCGTGTTGGTGGGAGTCATTATTAAAGAGTTTGAGTTTACCCTTGTCCTTAGAGGGAGCAGGGCTTAGTAGGTTATGGAAATTTGAGTTGGTCATTGTCAATTAGATCTTGAATAATTGTGTAAAGTTTTAGACATCAATTTGTAGAGTGTCCCACACAATGATGATAATCACAACAGAAGTTTTCATTGTAATTTCATCCTTTGGGTCATGATGGGTCTAATTTGAGTGGTAGAGGAAGGGTAATGAGGTTGTTGTCGAGGAGTTGCTTTAATATAAGATGTGGTGTTATTCTAAGGTTAGTAAATGTGCACCTAAGCGGTTGGGACTGAACTTCCTTAGATGGTGTAATGGTGTTAACGGTGATTTTTTTGTCGGTTGGCTTAGTTTTTTGTCGGTTGGTACCTCATTTAGTCAAAACTAAATTCTCACCCAAAGCACGCATAGCTACTAGGACCCTCCTTTGTGTTTCTTGATAGGAAGTTATCGTGCATGTTCATTATGGTAATTAACCAATAAATCATTCATGCACAATTAATCCTTACATTCATCTCACTTTGGAAACACATATAATAAGGAAACATTAACAATCTACACAATAACCAAAAACAACTGAACCATTAGATCACTATATTCAGACATATCAACAATTATAATCCAACCAAAGTTATCCATTATAAACTAAAATTCATTACTTAATATAATCTAAATACATAGTAATCATTGTACTAGTGCGTTGGACCATTCACGTAAGTGTCATCCCTTGGAAAAATAACATGTCTTCGTTAGAACATAAAAACATCAAGAACTATTGAAACACTACCCTACCTCATGCATATATAGGGGTGGGGACTTTCCCTTCACCACCCATACACTCTCCTAATAATATGCGTGCTCTAAAAATAGACATCATGCACTACATCTAGAAAATAGCCATGCTTACAAGCTTGCGTGCTTTTACAAAAATAGCTAATAATAAACTATCCTAAATTTATTCTTTCTTTAATCCTATTAATATCTTTCTCCATGCATATACTTTTTCCTTGATCTAAATGTGTTTTCTCCAAAAATAGCCTTTTCGACCGCCAAGTCATTTTAATTTTATCCCAATCTAGAAAATCGGTTAAGTCCTAGCTTTCTTCCATGTCTGTAAGCGCAGATCTGCATGTGTTCTTGTGCGTAAAATCCCTATGCTTCTTTTATACTTAGTCAATTCTACCATCTAAAAATTCACTTAACCTAACCTATAATCACTCTCTTGAATTCCTACATGAATGATTTTCATAAATCATTTAACGTAATATTATCATGTTTCATATACTATTTTCTCACACAATTATTTAGCATAATAATGTCACAAACCTAGACATTAGCTAAACACATTACAATTTGCAAACTAAAAATTCCTAACAAAGGTAAGACATCATGGTGTTTGGTTATATTCCTCGTAAACTTTCACTTCCATTTTATTCTTTTTGATATGTTTAATAATCCTTAATGTTGTGCCCTAGTTTTGCATGACATGTGCAATATGGTAAATAATAAATCTAGGAAGTTTGTAGTTGCAGTGGTAGGAAGTGCATGTGTAGATGTATATGAAGGTTTGGGAATTTCGAGGGTTAAAAAGATATATAAATGATCCAACAAGTGTTTTAGCTTAGGCATTGGGTTACAAGGATGATAGATAATGGGTTATATAATTGAAGGAACTAATTGGCAGTGTAAAACCTAATTCCACCATTTGTAATGAAATTACTTAGATATATCCAAATATCAATAGTAGCATAGCACTAAAGAACACAAAATATAGACAAATCATCGCAATATGCAAGTATAATGACTTATCCACTTTGAGGGACAACCTCCAAACCATACTATAAGACTCAATTGCTCAATATGATACTTTTCTACCACCTACTTACTTCTATATAGACCCTAAGTATACCGTACAAAGCATCAAAGGCCGATCTACTAAGCATATTAAAACATTAATAGATTTGATATGACATGTTAAGAGATAATGGAAGCTACATGTTGGCTATACATATCAAAATATATGATCTATGATTAAGGGTGTAGCAATTACCATGCCTCCTCGCACTGTTAAGGTGAAATTCATGATCTTCAACTTTCCTCTTTCATTTTTCAACCATGGAAAAATCACATGCATGCAATCACCTCATCAAAATGTCATTGCACTGAATTCCCCACTTAGGATTTTTGTATAAGATTCAAGGTAACACAAACTCATGGAACTATAAATATGTATAGAAATTCATCATCTAAAAAATTCTCACTCTCAAGGAACTACCTTGTGTACCAATTTGAGAGTACCAATGATTTAAATATCACATTGATTCCCTTCTCTAGGCATGGTAGGAAACTCAAACTTTTCAAAAACATCTCACCTTACCTCCTCAAATTGGATGATGAGATCTTGATGAAATCAACCTTAGATCTAGAATTTCAACCTTCCTAATTCAATCGTTTCTTAGTTTACCCCTTCTTTACAACCCTGTTCTCATAAGAAGGAAATTGATGAAATTCCCATCACCTTATCTTTTACCTTGCCTCCTATCAAGAAGTCATATTTTATATTACCTATTCAATTCTATATTGAAGCCCTTAAAATGTATATTTCTACTCTTGGGTATGTTGAAAACTATTCAATTGACCTTGTTTGGCTACACTTAAGATAAAAATGTAGAGGTCCTTTATTACCAATATTTATTAATCACTTCTCTCAACACTTAAAATTTTGCATCTCCCCTAGAATTCCTATAATTATCTTAAAACCACAACATTAACATCATCTATCTCATATCCCCTTAAGCTCCAAATGACTAATACTTCAAGACCAAATGTTGTGATCTCGATGTGGGATGAACCCACTATTCTACCTCATGTTGGCATGTTGTGTTCTAGGTGTTGTCATTGATGTAAAATCCAATTAATGACAAATGAGGATGGTGGTGAAGTGTCATAGGAGGCTCAATATGTGGATGATATAGTGTTTCAGTTATGATCATGGTTGTATGCATTGCTTCAAAGTGAGATTGGCCTTGTTTAAAAAGCCTAATGAGGTGACCTTGCTAGCCTAGATGATGCAACATGGTAGATGGAGCTACATGGTGATTTTGGAAGCATGTAGAGGTGTGAGACATGTTTTATATGGTGTGTTAGGTTCTTTTGGAGTGTTGGGAAGTAGATTTATGAGGTTTTCCTTGTTGGTTACGGTGCACACTAGGCCTAATCCTAGTGTTTGGAGGCCTAATTAGGCATGATAGGAACTTACAGGTATGTGTGAGCTCTTGAGAACACTTATGGAGGTATGTTATATTGTTTTCATCATGTAGAGGAAGTTTTTAGAGGTTTCATGATGATTTATAGTGTTGTTTAGTTGGTCCTATCCTAAACCATGCAAAACCCTAAGGGCTAGTCATGCAAATGAGATTGGTTGAGAAGATGTAGACCTATTTATGACATGATAGTGATTGGAGATGTTAGTAGGATGTTTCATGATGCTATGGGAAAGAAATTTGTCTTACATGATGAGCATTTTGCAAGTTATGTCAATGTTAGTGAAACAAGGTCAAGAAGAAGGTTATTTCCATCTCGAATTGCACCTTTTGATGCTCACCCTGAATTGTGTGCTTTTATGTGATCTTGTGGATTTCAGGGATGTTTCTACATTCAACTAATAAGGTTTCACAACATTAATGAGGTAATTTTATCATCAGTTTTATATGAATGAATGTTAAGAAGGTGATTAAGTAAATATTGAAATAAATAAATGATTAATACTAATTATGTAACAACACTGAATATATATGCAATGAAGTACAAAATTGACCCAAGAAAGATAAGCTAGAAATTATGAAACCTTAGTTGAAAAGAAAGGAAAGAATACTTAGTTGATTCAAAATTAAATATAGACTATGCCAAAGTGAAAAACTAATGAACAAGAGAGAAGTGTCGTAATGGAGCTCAAAAAATTGTGCAACTCGCAAGATCTGTCTGCAGACTAGGGCACCTATGGAGGGTTAGGGGAGCATGGGGCATCGAAGACCTATTCTCGGCACCTATGATTAATCGAAGCTATAAAACTCAATTTCACAAGGTCACAAGATGTTCATTATCCTTCACTTCCTGTCATAAGTATGTTACACCAAGTTCACAAATTTCACCCCAGTAACTTACAATGAAGAAATGACCTGCAAAACCCCAAAACGCATCAAATCCCAAAAAGAAAATAATGCAAATGAGGGGTCAAAATGTCCTCAATTTTTGAACAAGTGAACTTATGATTGAACACTTCACTACATCTCAGACCCAATGTAGTTCTATGTGTGGGTGTGTGTCAAAATCATGCCCTAGGTGTCTCTTGTGTGTATCACCCTTAATAGCAAACAAATAACTAGATGTAGAAAATGTAAATAGATGTGCACATGAAAGAATAAACTTCCTATCTTATGTGTGTATACGAAGAAAACAGTCCCTTACCCTTGTGTGGATGCTAGATGGATGCTTGAATGCTCTTCGTAATACCTTTGGATGCAACCTTGCGTGGTGATAGCTAATGCTTAGTTTTGGTCCTTTATTATGGTCTCATAACTTTATATTTATATGATTCCCTTGCTTGGATTTCATAATTAACCAAAAAAAGGTTGACTACCAAGAAAATAAGGATGTCCAAATGGCTATAAAGGACCCAAAATATGTGAGCAAAAACAAAAGAGGTTAGGGGCACCCAGAGGGGACAGGGCACTTAGCCCCGGCATCTTGGTTGGGCGTTGGTGTCCGTAGTGAGAAATGTTGAAGTATGAAAAGATAGACTAAGCTAGGAGTGTAAGATCAATAGAGGTAATAGAAAGCAAGAAAATATGTAAAATACATCATTCAGTTAGTACTTTTTTTTCTTAGGAATCATATGAATATTAGTATGTGATCGGGACTATATATATACCAAAAGTGTGTGATTGAGTGTCTACGTAAAGTAAACAAATTTTTGTGTGCTTTAAACCCTAGCTTGAAATTGGTATGATAGATTTTCTTCATAAGTGAAAAGAATTGATTGGTTGTGCTAGTATGATGATTTTTTTGTGTAGAGGACTCCTCCGTGTTTCCGAGAAAGGTATGGTAGAACATGTGGATATGAGTGGACCGCACTCAAACAGCTTATAATCGAAGAGGTTTAGTTTGGGACAAGGTTGTCCAAAGGAGTTATAAAATAGATGAAGTTTTTTTAGCATGGGACATTTACTTGATTTTTATGATGATTTAGGTCATGGGGATTCTTCAAAATGGCAAAGTGTGCCCTATTTATGAAGACCACCAAAGGGCAATTTTGAGATAGTTTCGGGTAGTTTGCAGAGATGGTCTTAGTTGAATGCCTTATATTTAGAGTTGAAAGGAGTTATAATATGTTCTGGAAAGAGGATTCAGAGAGATTTCTAGTACAATATGGCTTGTATCTTGGTGATTTGATTTTATATTTTTTCAGGTTGATTTGTAGAGACAAACCTTTGGTGTTTTCCACGAAAAAATTGTTTTTGCTGAAAGATTTAGTTGATTGAGGCATGATATGGATTATTTGAAGCTTATTATCATTTGGAGAGTGAAGAGGGATGAATTTTTTTCCTATTGAAGGATTTTTTAGGTATTGTAAGTGGCATTAAGGGTGCAAACTAGTTGAGTTCGCAAAACTAGTTTTTGGGAAGCATGATTTGGTAAAGAGGAAAGTTGTTGTGGTTTGAAAACATGGATGTTTTAAGATATATATATATATATATATATATATATATATATATATATATATATATATATATATATTCTTCATTTTAAGATCACACCCAGAACAATTCAAATATGGAATGTAACCACTCTATGTAATCCTAAATACCTTTAGATCATATATATATATGATCTAAAGGTATTTAGGA
Organism: Taxus wallichiana var. yunnanensis; assembly: GCA_018340775.1. Lineage (NCBI taxonomy): Eukaryota > Viridiplantae > Streptophyta > Pinopsida > Cupressales > Taxaceae > Taxus > Taxus wallichiana. The sequence goes on along the minus strand of CM031239.1, from coordinate 146,710,623 downwards.
TTACATAGAGTGGTTACATTCCATATTTGAGTTGTTCTTGGGTGGTCTTGATGCCTAAAGGTGAAGATAGGGTGCTGGAAACAACTATTTGGTGAAGGTTATGAGCCTTTTGAGTTGTGTTATGAATTATTTGATTGGTCCAAGATAACTAAAAGCGTGGATGATGTTTTTTTGTTATATTACAGATATGTGATGAATTTTGGGGCTTGACTAATCATGTTTTTGGTATTGGTGCTTTTTATTCATCCTTGTGATGGGGTTTTGAGTGATTTTTGTGCATTTTTGGAGGTTTTAGGAATAGCTGACCTATATGGATCATACGTCAATGTTTTAATGAATTTATTTGGTTTATTTTAAGATTCATTGGTTGAACCAAATTTTTAGGAAAAACCTCCATTTTTGGTGAAATGAAATGCATATATAAGTGAGTTGTGAGTTCAAATTTGAACTAGTTGAGAAAGAGGGGAAAAGTGTGACCCATGTGCTTGCTTGTAATAGGTGTGAAGGAATGTTTTGAGATCCGAGAAATGGTATGATAGGATGAATAATTTTTATAAGTATGAGTGCATTTGATTGAGGCCAAGACAAGTGAATAAGGAAAGAGAAAAAGTGAGTTATGTGAATGAGGATTTGAGCAAAGGTTTGAAGGATTTTGGAGCTAAATATTTTGATCACCATCAGTTGAGTTATTATAGCATACATTTAGTTATCTCTTCATCAAAATAATTTTTGATGAGTCTTATTCATGCAAGTATCTTGTTTTGAGTAATATCAACAAGAGTTTAGGGGTTGATGCTCCTTGTGGGGTTGGTGCCTCACTAAAGAAATATATTTTTATGTGTAATATTCACTTGAGCCTTTGTTGGGTGTAATATCAAAAAAAAATTCAATGGGTTTTCTTCTCCATGAGGTTTTCCTACTTACATCTTGTGTTATGGTATTTTCTCTCTTGTTCATGTTTACTTGAATGACTATTGAATGATGTTGTACACACATTAATGGTTGAATGGTGTATGGTTTAAGTAAGTAAATCTGAAATTGTTTAATTTTTTTAAAGGATTTATTCACCCCCTAATCCATTGTGATTCCAGCAATTGGTATCGAGTAGGTCTTTTTAGAGAAGTTTGATCACTTAAAAGGAGATCCTTGAAGCATAAAATGGCGAGTCAGCGAAGTGGCTTTTCTAATAAAGAAGGCACCATTGTTTTATGGAGTGAACTATGCATTTTGGAGTCTGGGGATCGGGAATCATATCATGTCATTAGGGTTTAATATTTGGAAATCTTTGGAAGATGGTTATACTGTTCCATCTACACCTCCAACAAGTGATGCAAATAAGAAGTTTTGTAATAACAATTCAAAGGCCATGAATTCTATAATGTGTGGTCTAGGTGAATATGAAATGGTGAAGGTCATGTACTATAAATCATCTAAGGCTATGTGGGAGAAACTTCAAGCCTTGTATGAAGGTGAGTCTAAGGTAAGAATTGATAAGCTCCAAAATTCCATAAATTAGTTTGAAAGTATTAAGATGAGTGATGATGAGTCCATTGCAGCATACTTACTTAGGGTTGACAAGGTTGTCAACACCATGAAAGGATTAGGTGAAGATGTGAAGGAAGAATTTGTATTTCAAAAGGTTTTGAGATCTCTAACACCTAAGTTTGATTCCAAAGTGTCTGTCATTGAAGAATCCAAGGATTTGACTACTTTGAAAATGGATGAGTTGCATGGAACCCTAACTGCTTATGAGATGATAATTCGAATGATAAAACAAATAAGAAAGAGATAACCTTCAAGGTTAATAAGAATTGAAAGGAAAATAAGACTAAAGTTGATGATGTTTCTTGTGAGTTGGATGATGATGAGTTATTTTTCATGGTTGCTAGAAGAATGAATGTTGGAACTGATAAGTACAAAGGTAAACTTCCTTTTAAATGTTTTATTTATGGTAAATTAGGTCACTTTTCATTAAGTGTCCTCATATGCATGAAAATAAAGGTGATGATGATCATGAAGGTGGTCATGAGAAGAAAAATCAGAAGTATAGTAAAGATAAGAAGGATTTCAAGAAGTTTGACCATAAGAAGAAGGGTAAGAAGATTTTTTACACAAGAGAAGAGGTATATTCTTCTCGATATAGGAAGTGAAAGTGGTGAATTTGAATTTGATCATGGAGATGTAGGAGACGAGGTATTGTTCATGAAAAAATGTTTCATGAGATCTACTAGTGGTGGTTCTACATTGTTAGGTGATTTCATATCATATTCTTGCAAGGTTTTTGAAAAAAGCTGAAGATGACTATGAAACTGAATTAGTATATGTCCATGATGAGCTAAAACATGCTGAGAAAAAATATCATAAAGCTAAAGGCTTGGGTCAAAGAGTATGAAGTCAAAATCAATGAGTAAGAGTAGAAAAATTGGGTTGTTATAGAGAATCTTGATGAAACAATGAGAAATCTAGAGATGTAGATGAGTATTATGACTCTAAACTTACAATCCAAGGAAGAAGAAGTGACTCTTCTTAAGAGAGTTTTCTGATGCAGTCAACAAACAAAGATCATTTTAGATATTTGAGAAGAGTACCAAAGATCTTGATAATCTTCTTAGCAGTCAAAAATCAGCAGGTGATAGAGTTGGTTTGGGTTTCAAAGATGACTCCAAAGGAAAATAAATGAATCAAGAGGATAGTGTTCCAAGCAAGGATGGTGAACGACCAAACACCAAGGAAGAAAAGAAAGAAAACTTCATCAAATAAAATGTGAATTCTAGGCCCATTAGGCAACCTAATGCTTCAAGGTATGAAAGATATTTCAATGGTTATTGTTTTACTTGTAATGGATTTGGTCATAGGGAAAAGGAGTGTAGGAGGTCTACTAGAGATGATCACCCTTAGAGAGATAGTAGGAGTGAGCAAGCTAAGAATGTAGTGTGCTAAAATTTCCATGAAAGAGGCCATGTTGTTAGATATTGTTTGTATGATCCACCTAGTCAAGTTGAAGGCTACAAAAGAAAGAGTTCAGTTGCAATGAAGTTGGTCATGTTGCTAGAGAGTGTCATTATGGTTACTCAAGATAAGGTCGAGATTAAAGTACCTAGGGTGCAAGAAATAGGCTTTAAGATGTCAAGAATGTAAGCTAGAAGTCAAGGAAGGATATGGGAGCCTAGAAGGAACAACAATAGTCCACAAAGAGTTGATGTGAATGTTAGACAAAGTGTTTCTTAGAGTACTAATCAGAAGCAAGGAGGTGAAGGTGACTTTTAGGTGTCTAAGAGGGCTTGGGACCTCTTCAAGTCACTTTGTAAGATGTATCATGAATTTGTATGCCTCTACTAGGCTTCTTAGAAGTGTATTGATCCAAATGAAGCATTGGAAAGAGGGGGAGCTAGGTATCTCGATGTATGTTGTTGTGGATTCTTTGCATGATGTCAAGACATGATAAGATGTGTCATCAAAGTTGTCAAGGTATGTGTGTAGTCTATTTTGTTGTTCGAGAAATGAAATGTTTATGTCAAGAGGTCTCGTGAATATGTATTGTCATGTTCTTGTATGTATCTATCATGACATAGAGTATTGATAGTTGAAGTCCTTATGAAATTTTGTCTTGGTTCTTTAAGGTATGATTGAGATTTGTTTTGAGTTACTCTTAATCCAAGAATATGTCATATTATGAAGCTTATGAGTTCGACACCTAGGTGATTATGTGAATGATGCTCAAGTACGTAAATTATGAGTAAAGGTGTATTAAGAGAGGTCTAACACCTTGGTTTGAGTATATAGTGTTGTCATGATGTCAAGGTAAGAGTAATGTCTTTGATTGAAGTACGTTATTTGTGTGATTCAAGAGTCAAGTTTTCATTCTACAAAGGGATGTTGAGGTCATGTCTTAGTATGAGTATGTCGAATTGTTCTCTATCATCAAGGAGTATTTTTTAAAAGAGTCAAAAGGTTTTACTATTGTTATTAATGTCATGGACATGTCTCAAGAGTTGGAGATGTTCAAATATGATCTAAAGTTTTAATGATGCTTCAAAAAGTCATGAAAAAGTGTAGCAGTTGTGAAAAGTGATGTTGGTGTTTTAAGAAGGTCTCATGTGCAAGTGGCATGAGGCTTCAAGTTTTTATGAGTATGCTTCAAGATGGTTGCAAGTTTGATCCAAGAAGGTATGATTCAAATCTATGTCTTTAATTAAGTTCATGAAGCTATGAATTTATACACAGGTTGGTGTTCATGAGACAAATTTTATGAAGCATGGATTATGTAAAGTATGGTTTTTAGAGATGCTCTCCATGTGGTTAAAGGTATGTACATGAGTTAACTATGCTTACAAGGTGGTATTTGGTCTCTTGGTTCAAGATTGAAGTGTGTCAGAGTGTTTATGCTTCATAAGAGTTTGATTGGAGAAATTCAAGGAAGTTAATTGAGTATCCAAAGTGTTATTTCTCTGCTGCTGCATTTTTTTTCTACAATTATGCTATGTTTCTACTGTGATTATGTTGTTTTTAATAGGTTATAGAACTGGGATTTTAATTTGATGTGTAATATGTCAAGTCTACATATGAATGTCGAGAAGTTTTTGTAAATGACATTTTACGAGTCTAAAGAAGGTTTTCGAGAGCGGGGGAGTTGGTTTCACTCTTCCATTAGACCATAAGGGTATATGAATACCTATTTATCCTAGGATGTGAAGAAGGCTACTTAATAAGAATTGTAATGATGGTTTAATGCAAATATTAATGGTTACTAGGGTATGGTGACTGAGAAAGAAGTGAAAATAACATCCTACATGTTTGCATGTGTTGTCCAAGTCAGGGAAAACATGATTTTCCTTGTTTCAGATGACTAGAAGGTGTGTAAGGTAAGGTGATTGATGAAATTCAAGTTCATTTCAACAAGAAATGGTTTCTTGACTTAAGAAGTTCAAAGTAGCATACAAAGAAGATCCAATACATTGATAAAGTGTTTTAGGGTTGATTCCAAGTGCTTGAGTTGTCTCTATGGATTATAAGCAAGGTAAGGATCTTTATTTTTATTTTTTTATTACATAGGGGTGTCATTATCCCAAGGGGAGTGATAAGGAAGAGTTTCATGTTTTGTATAAGTCTATATAACTTGTAAAATTTGATGAAAATAACATTGAAGACTCAGTTTAGGGAACTCAGTCCCAAAGGTTGTGTGAAGGTAAAATATGGAAGAGTCATGAATAGTTTAAGTCTTCTCAAATTGTGATAAGTACAAGAAGAGGTAATTATGATGATTAGATGATATTTCATGATCAAAGGATGGTTGATGTGAGTAATATGCATCCGATAAAGGTCTCGCTTCAAAGGGTTTCAAACTAAGAAAAGAGACAAAACAAAGTTTTAGTAAGGTATGACAATTATTGCTTGTTTGTATAATGGATTGATGACGATTCCACTCAAGAAGGAGGTAAGAATATGTTTTATCCCTAAGTTATGATTGTTGGCATGAATGAGTCAATGTATGCTTCTACCCGGGGGAGATCGGTGGTTTATAACCGAGAAATGTTGTCAAATCAGTCAAGATGAACAAATGCCATGTTTGTGAGCTAGTTTGAAGACCTTGGTTGATGTTTCCAACCAATTTATGGCCTTATCAAGCTAAGAAAGGTGAAGAACATGTAGGTATACATATGTTTTTCATTAATGTAAAAGGGGGAGAAGTTCATGAGGTTTTCCATCAATGAAAAAGGGGGAGATTGTTGGCATGTTGTGTTATAGGTGTTGTCAATGATGTAAAATATCATTGATAAAAAAGAGGATGATGGTTAAGTATCATACAAGGATCATTAGGTGGATGATATAGTATTTCAGGTATTACCGTTATTGCATGAGTTGATTTAGTGAGATTGGCTTGGTTTAGCAATCCTAATCAGGTAACCTAGCTAGCCTAGGTGATGCAACATGGTGGATCGAGCTACATGGTGACATGGGAAGCATGTAGATGTGTGAGACATGTTTTATCAAATGTGTTAGGTACTTTTGGAGTGCTGGGAAACAGAGCTATGAGTTTTTTCTACTTGGTCATGGTGCACACTAAGCTTAATCTTAATGTTTAGAGGCCTAATTAGGCATGCTAGACACTTCCAAGTATGTGTAATCTCTTAATAACACTTATGGAGTTTTTCTATATTGTTTTCATCATGTAGAGGTAGTTTTCAGAGGTTTCATGATGAGTTATAGTGTTGGTTCAATTGGTCATAGCCTAAACCATGCAAAACCCTAAGGGCTAGTCATGCAAATGAGATTGGTTGAGAAGATGCAGACCTATTTGTGACATGATGATGATTGGAGATGTTAGTAGGGTGTGTCATGATGTTGTGGGAAATATTTCAAGTTTTGATGAGGAGTATTTTGCATTTTATGTTAGTGTTAGAGAAATAAGGTCCGAAGAAGGTTATTTCCAGCTTGAATTACACTTTTTGATGCTCACCCTGAATTTTGTGCTTTGCATGGGATCTTGTGGATTTAAGTGATTTTTATAAATTGAACTAATAAGGTTTCACAAAATTAATGAGGTCATTTCATCGTCAATATTTTATGAATGAATGTTAAGAAGGTAACCAACTTGTTGTGTGCTTGAAACCCTAGCTTGAAAGAGGTATGAGAGATTTTCCTCATAGGTGCCAAGAATTGATTGGTTTTACTAGTATGATGATTTTATGGTGTAGATGACTCCTCCAGGTTTCTATAAAGGTGTGGTAGAACATGTGATGGTGAGTGGACCCCAATCAAATAGGCATGTTTTTGAAGAAGTTTAGTTTGAGATAAGGTTGTCAAAAAAGGAGTTTCAAAATAAATGGACATCATTTTTATAATAGGACTTGCACTTGGTTTTCATGATGATTTCAGGTCACGGGGATGCTTAAAAATAGTAAAGTGTGCCCTATTTATGAATACTAGTCAAAGGGCGCTTTGAGGTAGTTTCAGAGCAAATTGCATAGATGATCTTGGTTGAAGGCCTTTCACTTGGAGTTGGAAGGATTTATAATATGTTTTGGAAAGAGGAATTATATATATTTATATTAATATATGTCTTGTTTCTTGGTGAGTTTATTTGATGCATCTTTTAGGTCAGTTTGTAGAGAAGAAGCTTTGGTGTTTTCCAAGACAAAATTGTTTTTACTTGAAAGATTGAGTTGATTGAGGCATGAGATGGACTAGTTGATGCTTGAAATTAGTTTGAGAATGAAAAGGAATGAATTTTTTTCCCATTGAATGCATTTGGACATCTTGGAAGTGGCATAAAGGGTACAAAATAGTTGATTTTTTCAAGACCAGTTTACAGGCAGCATGATTTGATAAAGAGGAAATTTGTTGTGGTTTGAACACATGGATGTTTCAAGAGTTATAACATACATGGATGTGATCTACATGTCCTAAGGATTCCATATAGCAGATACATTCCATATTTTAGTTGTTCTTGGGTGGTCTTAATGCCCAAAGGTGAAGACAGGGTGTTGGAAATAATTGTTTTGTGAAGGATATGAGGCTTTTGAGTTGTGTTATGAATTATTTGAGTAGTCCAAGCTAATTAATGAGCATGGATCATGTTTTTTATGATATATTACAAATTTGTGATGAATTTTAGGGATTGATTAATCATGTTTTGGTGTTAGTGGCTTTTACTCATCCTAGCTTTGAGTTATTTTTGTGCATGTTTGTAGGTTTTGGGAATGGACGACCTATATGGGTCATATGTGAATGTTGTAATGAATTTATTGGGTTTTTAAAGGTGAAATGGTCAAAACAAAGGTTTATTACTGACATCCTTTGTGTTGGTGAAATGAAATGCATAGAAAAGTGTGTTGTGAGTGCAAATTTGAATAATTGAACAAGCGGGAAAAAGTGTGACCCATGTGTGTGCTTGTAACAAGTGTGAAGGCATGTTTTGAGAGTTGAGAAAGGATATGATAGCTTTAATAATGTTTGGAAGTATGTGTGCATGTGATTGATGCCAAGATAAGTCAAGAAGGAAAGAGAAACAATGAGTTAGGTGAATGAGGGTTTGAACAAGGGTTTGAAGGAGTTTAGAGCTGAATCTTGTGATCACCATCACCCGAGTTGTTATAACATATCTTCATTGGTTTCTTCATCAAAAACTTGTGTGATGAGTCATATTCATGTAAGTATCTTTTTTTATTAATATGAACAAGGGTTTAGGGGTTGGTTCTCCTTGTGGGTTTAGTGCCTCACTAAATAAATCTCTTGTGATGTGCAATATTCACTTGAGTCTTTTTTATGTATAATATCATAAAAAAAATTAGTAGGTTTTCTTCCCCTTGAGGGTTTCCCACTTTCATATTATGTAATGGTGTTTTTTCTCTTGTTTGTGTTTACTTGAATGAATGTTGAATGATGTTGTGCACACATTAATGATTGAATGGTTTATGGTTTAAGTAAGTAAATCTGAAATTGTTTAAAGTTTGTAAAGGATTGATTCACCCCCGAGTTCATTGTGCTTCCAACACCTCCCGATGTGGATCTAGCTTTGAGAGGTTGAAATGCTTCCAAAATATACACACACACAATTTTACAAAAACTCTAAAAGCTTCAAAATAGTGTTTTCTCATTCCTAAATCCACACTAATCTTTTACAACATTTAGATTTTCCTTTTATTTCCCACTAGCTCTAAAACCCCTAAAATGCCAAGAAACCCTAAAACACAAAAATACCTACTAGTAAAACACCTCGACCCAAATTTTGTGTACAAAATATGTCTTCATAAATGAAGGCTTATACCAAATCTTGGATTATTCTATAAAGCAGAGAAAAATATATTAAAACTATAAGTTTTAGACAAAACCAAAAAAAAAAAGGTTCAGAGTCAATTTTAAACCACTAGACGAAGGAATTTAGCCCCAAAAATATGTTGAAATGTCATCTAGCCTTAGTTAAAAGGTTGTTCATGGCATATTACTACTCAAGACCTAACACCCTAGCAATTTACAAGATGATCCAACGATCGGATCCAAATTTATGGTTTCTGGAAGTTATGCTCCCGCATCATTCTCCCCTAGTTGAAAAGAATTTTTCTACCGCACATTCAATCGATGGAATTCTTCTAATTTTTCATTGTCAACTGTTTCAACTCCCACTTAGGAATCCAAGTATTTTCTTCTTTCCACAAATCTTCCCGCTGTACCAAATATCTGTTGTAACTCATATACCTAGTAGTGGCTTTTTTTTGTCCAAGACACACATTACCCTTTCCTTTTTCTTCTTTGGCATTTGTTTCTCCTAATTGAATTCTTCTTATTCCTTGACATTTTCCTCATGAATTGGAAAATTGTACAATTCAAACATTAAAAACGGTGAAATAGAAAAGTTTTTAAGTAGCTCCCCCTTGTAGGCATTATCAATCAATTTCTTCACGGTCTTACATGGCCATGTCTTCTTATGCTTTAGTTTATTATATGTCCCCTTTGGAAACCTATCATTTCTTATATGAACCATCACCATATATCCTTCTTCAAATGAATTTACTCTTCTATTTACATCTGCAATCGCTTTAAATTTTGTATTACTATCTTTCAACTTCTCCCTCACTTCTTCCTACAATTATAGCATGTGTTCTGTAAATGCTTCTGCATCATCACTAGTTTTATTTCACCTAGAAGCACAATAAGATCTAGCACTCTCTTTCCTATTGGTTCCTACCATAGACAATATTGAAAGGATACCTCCCCATAGACCTATCTACAAAACTATTATAAGCAAACTCAGATTGTGGTAAATTTAAATCCCATTGTTTCAGCTTTTCTCTAACTGTGCATCCTAGAAGATTTCGTAAGGTCTTATTTACTACTATTTTTCCATCATTCGGAGGATGATATGCACTAATAAAGTGTAGTTATGTCCCCCATTTTCCTCCATAGATTCTTCCATAAGTGACTCAAAAATTTGGTGTCCCGAGTTGAAGTGATCATTCTTAGAACTCCATGCAACCTAACCACTTATGGAAAAAACAAATCTACAAATCTAAAAGCATCATTAGTTGTCCTACAAACAATGAAATGTGCCATATTAGAGAATCTATTTACCACGAAAAAAATAAAATCATTTATTTTTTCTGCATTAGATGTCCTAACATGAAATCCATACTCAAATCGGCCCATTTCCTGTAGGGATGGGTAATGGCATATATAGCCCAAGATTTTGTGCATGATCCTTAGCCATTTGGCACACTCAACATCATGGTATGATCCTAATCATGTCACACTTTACCTTTGGCCAATAATTCTTCTCTACCAAAAGATCAATTGTCTTACTTATACCAAAGCTTCCAACAAACCCCATTATGCAATGATCTTATAATGTTTTCTCTCATTGAACCACAAGGATGCACAATTCCTTTCCCCTAAGTAAATAGCCATCCTACATCAAATAATCACAAGAACCACGACCCATCAGTAGGGTCCTTACATTGTCACACAACATTACCAAAATCTATATCACCTTCATACAATTCTTTAAATACCTCAAACCCTACGACTTCATTTTCCATTGTTGTTAACAGCGCCACACGCCTACTTAAGGAATCAACAACTTGATTCTCGCTTACCCAATTTATGCTTTAAGAAAAAAATATACTATTGCAAAAATGAAACCCACTTTTTATGTTGATTATTTAGTTTCCTTTGTTTTTACATACCTCAATGCCTCATGGTCTATAAAGAGTATAAATTCCTTAACTACTAAGTAATGTCTCCAATGCCTTAACTCTTGAACAATAGCATAAAATTCCACATCATATGTAGAATATTTCCTCCTAACCTCATTCAAATTTTCACTGAAGAATGTTATAGGTCGTCCTTCCTTACTTACTATTGCTCCAATCCTTGCATTTGAGGCATCACAATCAACCTCAAAGGCCTGTCTAGAATCTAGCAATACCAAAATAGGTGCCTCTGATACTTTCTTCTTCAACAATTCAAAACTATCTATTGTTTACTTTTTCCATACAAACTCATTTCCCTTCATGTAGTCTATTATGGGTGTAATAATGCTAATAAAATTTCTTATGAACTTCCTATAAAAAGTTTCCAAGCCATGAAAATCGTGAACCTTTGTCATGTTCCTTAGAATGTGCCATTCCAAAACTACCATCATTTTTCCTTGTCCATTCTCACACCATCTTTTGAGATGACGAACCCTAAAAAAACCATGCTTTTCTAAAGAAATCTACACTTCTTTAAGTTTGCATGCAAATTTTCTTTTCATAACAATTCTAACACCAATTTCAAATGCAACAAGTTTTCTTCCACTTTCCTACTAAATATCAAAATATCATCAAAATAGACAACATAAACTTACCATTATATTCTCGTAGTACTCTATTCATCAACCTCATGAATGTATTAGGTGCATTAGATAACCCAAATGACATCACCATATACTTGTACAACTCATCTCTTATTTTGAAATTTATTTTCCATTCATCTCTTCATGGATTCAAATCGGGTAATGCCCACTTCGCATATCAATATTACTAAAATATCGGCTCCTGCTAGGACATCCATCATATTGTCCAATCTTGGAATTGGGAAATTGTGATTTTATTTATTGATCTAGTATCCACACATTCTCTAGTATCCATCATTTTTAGGGGTAAATAGTGTTGGATTACACATGGACTCACAATTTCTCCGACTAACACCGTTATTAGATCTATCACTTGTCTATTCAACTCCTCGGTCCTATGTTGGCACATTCTCGTAGGTTGCCTAATTTGGAAGGGCTGATCTTGGGATAAAATCAATATGGTTTTGTATATTCCTCTTCGTAGGTAACGCATATGGTATCTCACCCAATATGACACTTGTGTATTATTTTAGTACCTCTAATGCCACAACGGGTATACCAAAGGCCTCTATTTCCACCTTTTTTGCCATCAATGCATAACACCAACCAACTTATTCCATTTATGTAACAAACTCATTTGTAGCCAATAAGTCCTCACTCTTCTCTTCTTCCTTAAAGGGTAACAAGACAACCTTTACACCATCCTTCCAAAAAGTATAAGTATTCTTCCCTCCATCATGTGTAAAATTTCTATCATATTGCTAAGGCATCCCTAATAATATATGACATGCATCCATCGGGATGACATCACACCACACCTCATCCTTGTAGGTATTCCTAATCGAAAAATTTATTAGGCATATTTTATCTATGGCTACCTCATTCCCTTTCTTGAACCATGATATGCGATAGAGATATGGGTGCTTCGACACTTTAAACTGTGTTTATCAACCATCAAAATTAAGACCATATTTTCACAACTACCACCATCAATAATAATTTTACATACCTTCCCTCAAGAAGTGATTCTTATTTGAAATTTATTCGTCCACATCAAAAACTAACCATCGACACCATCTTGCTCTTTCTACTTCCTCGGGATGATCATCCTCCTCCTTATCATGAGTGTTTCATGTAAGTCTACAACAACCTCTATTTCCTCTTCTTCTTCAACTTACCATATATCCTGTGTAGGATAGTGCGGACACTCAAAATATTTGTACCCTTCTTCACCACATTAGTAATAGGTATACTTCCTTTGGGGACTATTCCAACCCCATCCCTCACCATATCTTCTTCCTCTCTCGAAACTCCCTACCTCTTTAGTAGTTACTTCATCTTTGACCAGATTCTTCTTTCCTTATACATTATATGATTCACCTTTTAGGGAATCAAATCTACCTCTCTCTTTTATAATAGTGTAGTCTTGATCCAAATTAATTTAATGTAAAACATACCACTATAACTTATTTATGGCAAGGTTTAAGGAAACTTATGATGGATGATTGATAAGATGGTAATTGATTCGTGTATGGGCACTCCAAATTCCAATGGGTGTCCAAATACATTAAACCAAAAATATGTTATATAAATATATGGTGAGATTCTTGGCAAAGGAAAGTCTTAGGAACCAAAAGGCTTCCTTGCACAAAATCAACTCACACTTTAAATCAAGATTTGGGACAGAAATAGATGCGATATGATTAAAATAAGCAAGATAAATAAGAATGTAAATAAGAAAAGATTGGATTGAATTAGATTAAATAAACAATATAAAATGAGATTAGATTAGATATGCTTTGATCAAAACCAGATTGACCAAGATAAGATGGTGGGATTACGCCTTCTCTCCATTGATGGAACTCAAACATGAATGTTACACCGTAACATATACTTGCAAGGTAAACTATATACATAAGGAAGACTTGGCAGAAAAAATATTATATCCAATATATAGATAGGCTTGATTAGAAATTTGATATAAAATGTGATAGATGTTTTTAAAAACAAAGGTCATTGGAGATTCGGGATAATCGCTAGCGATTTCTATAAATTTAACCAAAAACGTAAATGATCTCATAGATTGATAGTTAGCTTTAATGACTTCATTGTGACATGGAAATAAATAATGATGATAAATAAAAGCAAGCAGGGAAAATTACTTGACCCGATTGTAGAAACACACAAATAATTGGAATTAAATATATACTAACACGATGATCAACAGATGCAAGAGATATTAGACATGTATACAACTTCTTGGGATGTCAAGATGTGGTCAAGAATACCATTTGGTTATTGCTTTAGATTTCAGCATATCGAGCTTCACATAATTTCACCCCCTTCCCTAAACCCAAAGGGTTGAGCTATGTTTATAGGATCGCTAGTGATTAGGATGAATCGTTATTGACTCAACATATTTTGAGAAGTATTCAAGGGAGAGGTTTCAAATACCCCCAAAATGGGGCTAATAAAGATGATAATATGAAATAAGAGTGGGGAGATATGCTCACAGGGGTGGGGAAAGTATTTTCGAGCTAATTTGGGATTCGGGATAAGATAGAGTGACTTGCACTAATAACTTCCTTAAAGATAAAGGATAAGAAATTCTTATGGACTGACAAGTGTGAAAATGCATTCAATCTACTGCAAGAAAGACTTACAATAGCACCTATTTTAAAGGTTCCCAATCCCAACAGAAGCTTCACCGGAGTAACTGATGCCTCCGGTGAAGGTTTGGGTGGAATACTTCTGTAAAATGATCATGTAATTACTTATGAGAGCAGAAAGTTAAGGTACGTGAGTATAAATATGCTCCCCATGACTTAGAACTTGTTTTCATAGTTCATGATTTGCAAGTTTGGAGGCATTACCTGCTAGGAAAGCCTTTAAAATTAAAAACAAACCACTTGCAAGTGAAATATATCTTTACGCAACCTGATTTGAATGTAAGACAATGTAGGTGGTTGGATTTTGTCTCAATATGATATTGACATTAAATATATTAAAGTGAAAGATAACCATGTGGATAATGCATTGAGTCGTAGGAATCATGTTTCTACTATCATAACAATCAAAACACAATTTAAATATGACGTAAAGAAACAAATGTAAATTGATCTATATTATCAGCATGTGAAATTACATTAGTATCGATCCGAATGATAGGAGATATGAAGATTTTAAGTTTTATATTGAGGGTCTTGCGTTATGAAAACATAGTTTATGTACCTTTGAGTAACAACCTTAGAATGAAATTCATGAAGGAATTTCATGATGTTCCTTATTCTAGGCATCTCAAGTAACGAAATTGTTGGTTGATGTAAAACAACAATACTTTTTTAAAGGAATAAAGAAGTACGTGATGAATTATGTTGCTTGTTGTCTTGAGTGACAACGTGTTAAGGCAGAGTGCATGCATCTTGTTGGTTTGTTGTATCCTTGTAGCATTCTGCATTACAAATGATAAATAATTAGCATGGATTTTCTAAAATGACTATCATTGTCTAAAAACAATCATGACATGATTTTAGTAGTGGTTGAAAAATTGACTAAAGTAGCTCACTTCATACTAGGTAATCTAAAGGATGATTCACCCGTACTTGTAAAATGGTTTGTGCATGAAATTTTTAGATTACACGGAGTTCTAGAATTGATTATTTCTAATAGGGATCCTAGAATGACCTCTCAATTTTGGAAAACTTTAAACTCAACTTTGGGAACAAAATTGAACTTTAGTTCAACATACCATCCAAAAACAGATGGTCAAATAGAAAGAGT
Source organism: Taxus wallichiana var. yunnanensis (assembly GCA_018340775.1). Classification (NCBI taxonomy): domain Eukaryota; kingdom Viridiplantae; phylum Streptophyta; class Pinopsida; order Cupressales; family Taxaceae; genus Taxus; species Taxus wallichiana. Next base: position 146,695,514 of record CM031239.1, on the reverse strand, counting down.
TAACCAGGTTATGGAGGATATGCTCAGAATGTATTGCATGGATCAACAATATAAATGGGAAGAATATCTTCCATTGGTTGAATTTTCCTATAATAAAATTTATCATTCTTCACTAAAAATGTCACCATTTGAAGCGTTGTATGGGAGAAAGTGTAGAACTCTTATAAGTTGAGATAAAACATAGGACAGAGAGGTAGTAGGCCCATAAATGTTACCAGAAATGGAAAAGCAAGTGAAGCTCATTCATGCGCAGTTGAAAGAGGCAACCGATAGGTAAAAGAGCTACGCAAATTTAAAAAAATTGGCAAGAAATTTGAGCAAGGTGATAAATTTTCTTGAGGGTAAAGCCCAAAAAGAGCTCAATTACGTTTGGCAAGTCTGCCAAATTGTCACCTAGATATGTGGGACCTTTCAAAATCCTTGAAGTTATAAGTCTGGTGGCATACCAACTAACATTACCTCCCACATTATCTAGAATGCATGGTTTTTTTCATATTTCATTGCTTAAAAGTATGTTTTAGATATAACACATGTCATAAATTGGAACTCTTTACAAGTTCATAACCCAAGGATCGTCATAGTGGAACCAATTAGATTGGTGGAAACTCGCATGTTGTATCTCAGAAATTGATATATTGCTCAATGCAAGATCCAATGGGATAAATATTTTGAAGATAGCACAACTTGGGAGAATCTAGACAAAATGAAAACTGCATTTCCTTATTTTTTTCAAAGATTAAAATTATTGTTTAACTAGTTGTTATTGATATATTGTCCAATACTTAGTAATAAATTTGATTGCAATGGAAAATTGTTGATATATTGTTGACTATTTGAGAATATTTATTGTTATGAGGTTGTTACAACCAAGATATATGAATTATAATTGGCTGAAATTTTGAAAAAAACAATATTTTTTTATGAAAATGTGAACCGAGTTTATTCGACATTGATGTCTGGATTGTTTTTTTGAATTATATGCTTGATAACGTTAAGTTAAATCATCGGGATGATGATTCTTTAAGGGGGAAGTATGTCACACCCCACAATAGTTGAAGGTTTTGTCACAATAAATGTTTGTGAATGACTAAATTAATGATGAACGTTAATTGATAAGTAGGTATATATAGTTATATATACAAATATCTACATATATGTATAATATGAGGAAACATATACAAAAACATATGCATATATGTATATAGATGTATACATAATGATATATATTCATTTACCTTCTAACGGTTCTTGGATTTGATTGTTGGTTGCCTTCTGGATTGCATCATGGTATGTTGACCGATTGGTTAGACTCCACCACTGTTGTTATAGATAATGATATTTACATTTATTAACGATGTTTTTGCATGTTAAGATTTCTTTGTATTGTTTATGGTATTGTTTGAATCGGTCATAGACTGGATTGCATTATTTAAGGTTGACCGCATTGCTTGGAAATGGATTAAAAATTGGATGTTGTTGTTTGGTCTTGTACCTCATAGCAAATGATGTTTGATGTTTAGTAACTCTCCTTCCTTAGCATTAAAATATGACAATCATAGACCACTATGCAAGGTAATTATATGATGGTTATTGTCTAAATGTTTTACTCATAAGTTAACCCCTCCTTGGCATTGGTAATGGTGATCTTATATCGATAGAAAGGTAATGGTAAACTTGGTCATAAAACATTGGAAAAATAAGGATTATTGATTATTGTTTATATTATAAATGGTCTTGGACCATGAGGTGATTAAAGTGTTTATTATTTATGCTTAATGGTCATCGACCATATTGCTTGGAAATATTAAGCTTAATGATTATGGATTATTGTTTATATTGGTCAACGACCACTTTACAAAAGATAAGGTAAATTTTATTATTTAATATTGTTGGAATGGTCATGGACCATGGGCAAGGTAATTATAATGTTTGAATTTTATTACATTGGTCTTAGACCATGATGCATTGTTTTGAGCACTATGTGAATTGCATGCAAGTAATTGGAATTTTGGAGGGAAGGTAGTGAGGTGGCACTGCACGCTTATTAAATGCATTAAACAAGCATAGATTTCAGAAGTGGTAGCTTGCTAAGCAAGCCAAAGAATGTTTTTCTCTTCCCGTTCGCATTTTTGGTTTTATTGGTTAGTTTTTTTGTTAGAGTTGCATGAAGGGTTTTGGGGAGAATATTGTGGAAGGTTTGTTTAGGCGACTACATGCAAAAATAGGAAGCTCTATTTAATGGAAACATGGGATTCAATATATTTGTTTAGTTTTAGAGTCTATTTTGTGGGCGTTGAAAGTTGCAGATTCAAAGAGAAATTGGGAAAAAGGAAAAGCAATGAAAATACAAATAGGCATGAGTTATTTCTACTCTAGTCTTTATTGTTTTTAATTGAAATTTGGGTATACATTTTGGTTTTAATCTGATTTTAAATCTAAAAATAATAACGAAATATAAGATGAAATCAATATTTCTATTTTTTGGGTTTATTTAGAAAAATGGGCATGAATTTTAATGTGATTCTATGATTGTTTTTCTTGTTGGAAAATACACATTTTATTCTCTTTAAAATAGCTCGGTTTGAGCTTGTTGATAGTCGATTTGACATAAAATTAATTATATGAGATTTTCTGTTTAAAAACTGGAAGTTTCCCTTCGTTTTCTACATGGATATTTTAATGAAAAATAAGGAAAAATAATGAAAACATTGTGGGTTTTTTGGAAAATAACAGATCTAAAGTTTTGGTTGTTTTTGGCATCTAGGTTTGGTTCATAGTGAAATTAAATGAGTCACATCTTGAAAGTAAGATCTGGGTTATAGAAAATGCGAGCTTATAATATGTCAATTTTTGGGTTGTCGTTAATCACCTTGTATTCGAAATAATGTTTGATTATTGGTTCTTAAAAGCATATTTTTAATCTGATTATTATGTTGTTTCAAATCTAAAATGATTTCCTTATTCTTAATATAATAGTTTTGAAAGGGTATTCAAAACAAAGTTGGGAAGAAATGGGTTTGCTTGTTAATGTGAGTTTTGTTTGCATTCGATTATGTGTGAGGGATTGAACCATACTTGTTTGTTTTCATCTTGTTTTGAGCTCAACATATTGATTTTAAAATTTGTGAAAGCTCTTAAGGAGTTGGGCCAATATTGTGGGTTATTGTGTCGTTTTGGGAAGTTTGATAAAGTTTCCTTAAGCTTGTTGTATCCTATTTTGCTACCCTTAACCTCATCTGCTTGTATTAGGATATGAGTAGCCGACTTGTGGCTTACCATATCATTTTATTATAGGTCGGCCTTGGTGATGGCCATAGCATATGAATAATATATATAGGGGATTGTAGGTAGTAGTTCATCATCATTTGAGCATTTGAGTCTTATTCTATGGTTTGGAGGTTTCCCCCTCAAAGTGGAAACGCTATTCTAATTGCATATTGAGATAATTATTCTAAAATATTGTGTTATTTGGTGTTTTATTGTTGCTCATAATCTAAATTATACAAGTAATTTCCTTACAAGTGGTATTTGAGTCTGCGATTCGAGCCAAAATGAGGGCAAAAACCCTAATTTTTTGTTTCCGCTCTAGCTTATGAACCACATCAAATTTGTGGGTGAAATTTTTACCAAAGTTGTGAATCGATTACTGATAAAAATATCTGAAAATTTCAGACCTTTTTATATTGTTTGCAAAATTTATTACAAATTTATTATTTTTTATAAAAACACTCCCTAGACAGAAATTTGTGGAATTGTTCAAATTTATTTACATTTTCAGAAATCTCTCAAAAATAAGTATTAGTATATTCGTGTTTTTTCCTGTTCAAATTGAATTTGTATTGAAACCATAAACCCTAAGGTTTGACATCATGGTGGGGCCTTCCACAAGAGCAAAAAAGAATCTGGTCACTCCGGGTAAAACCCCAGATAAAGATGTGGTAGTGATTGAAGAGTTGGAGTCATAAGCGTTAGAGTAAAACCCCAGGTAAATACATATTCCTCAAAGACTAGGGTTTACCTCAATTGATCATAAGGTGGTCCAACTTGAGTATGAGCTGCTAAATGTACAATCTGAGATGGCCTCTAAAGGAGACATAGACCAAATCAATCAGCGGTTGGATGATATCATGAAACATGTAAAGGGTAAACAGTATGGCCCAAATCTACCCCATATCAACCAAGGAGGATCTTCGGTTCAAAATCATGGACAAAATAACCATGTTGGATCACTTTTCCATCCCAATCAGAATCCAATTTATTCACAACCACGAAACATGATGTCGAAAGTGGATATGCACCAATTTGATGGTAAGGATCCCCTGAATTAGATAAATCAAATGGAGAACTTCTCTGAGTTACATCAAACACCATCGGACAAAAGGTAACATTGGCATCCTCGAATCTTGAACCAAACCAGTTCGTTTGGTATCAATGACTATGTGCTCAAAGGCAGAAGAATGGTCTCAGTGTCACTTGGAAATTTTTTACCGAGGAGTTGCAATTGCACTATAGTTCTAGTGTTTCAGAGAACTACTTTAGTCAATTAGCAAAGTTACGGAAAACAAGATCAGTTAAAGATTATGTACATCAATTCCAAAACCTATCCTTAAGGGTGGGGAATATTCCATAAGAGAATTTGAATGACTTGTTTCTTGGGGTCTTAAAGACCACATCGAGCATGAGGTACATATGTTTAATCCACTCAAGCTTTCTGATTCTATTATCATGGCACGTCGAGAAGAGGAAAACATTCTATGTAGTAGGAGGCCACCTTTCATTAACACCGAGAGACCGTAGTATCTCTTCCCCTTCATTTTCTAGGCCAATTAAACCGACTCCTCAAAAATGAAAAAAAAAAAAAAGAGCAAAAGGATTATGTTTTAATTGTGACAGCAAATATGGACCGGGAAACAAATGTACTAAGAAGAATTTGCTCTATATTGACAGAGATAATGAGGATAATGAGGAAGCTGAAATTATAGGAGAGGCTGAGGAACCAGTAGAAGATGAAGTAGAGGATCACCAACATACAATTTATTACCGTGCATTGTTAGGTATCGACTCCTCAAACACTCAAGGTTATTGGCTATCTCGAAAAACAAAAGGTGACGGTGTTGATTGACTTGGGGAGTACTCATAACTTCATAAATAGTAAGTTAGTTTCCCACCTTAATTATTTTATTTTCCCAGCTCCAGAAATGAAAGTTATGATTGTGGATGGTAGGATAGTCAAGTGCACAGGAAAGTACCATAGTATCAAGATTTCCATGGGAGACTACATGTTAGACTCACCTATGTTTGCTATTTCTATGGGAGGGCAGATATTTTTTGGGTGTCCAATGGCTCACAACCTTAGGTACTATAGAGATGAATTTCCAAGAATTGTTCATGTGATTTCATTCAAGATGGAAGGAAAATACAATTGAATGGGATGGTAGCTAAGTCTCCACAAATTATTAGCTCTCATCGAGGTAGAAGGTTCTCGAAAAAGAGTAGATGGATTTATAACAAAGTTATTTTCCATAGAAGTACAAAATACGAGTCTTGATGCCCCTCGATCTTCGAGAAAATTGTTGATTCTCACTCATCTATTTTTGATGCGCCCCAAAGGACTACCACCGCTTAGGGATCATGATCATGACATTCGGTTGATTCCGTGGGGCAAACAACTAACATCGAGACCATACGAGATACCCATATTCCCGAAAAGTGAGATCGAGAAAATGGTACAGAAATGTTGAAGGCAAGTATCATCGTGCATAGCAGAGTGCATACTCCTCATAGTGGTCATGGTATGTAAGAAGGATGAAACATGGAGGATGTGTCCAGTTACATCGAGAACTCAACAAGTACACCATCAAAGATAAGTTTCATATTCCAAGAAATTGATGATTTACTTGATGAATTGCATGGTGCTATTTATTTCACAAAATTAGATCTTTGTTCTGGGTACCATAAAATTAGAATAAAAGAGGATGATGTTCATAAAACGGCTTTCAGGGACTCATGAGGACCATTATGAGTTTTTGTAATGAATTTTGGTCTTACAAATGAACCTCAACCTTTCAAAGCTTGATGAACACTATTTTTAGGCCATTTTAAAGGAAATTTGAATTAGTTTTCTTTGATGACATATTGATTTACAGTAAGACATGGGAAGAACACTTACAACATATAAATAAAGTGTTGGAAGTTTTGGAGAAACATACTATCTATGCAAAGCCATCCAAATTTTCTTTTGGTGTACAAGAGCTAGAGTACTTGGGTCACATTGTATCCCATTAAGGTGTCAAAGTTGATCCTTAGAAGATCAAAGCTATGGTGGAATGGCCAAGGCCCAAAACTCTCAAAAATCTTCATGGATTCCTAAGACTAATAGGGTACTACAAAAGATTTGTGCAGGGGATATGGTATAATAAAGAACCCCACTCACTGCATTGCTAAAGAAGGATGCCTTCCATTAGATAGATGTAGCCACTAAATCCTTTGAGCATTTGAAGGAAGCCATGTGCAACACCCCAGCTTTGGCTATTCCCAACTTCTCAAAACCTTCATTGTTGAATGTGATGCTTCAGGATCAGGATTGGGAGCAATTCTAATACTAAAAGGAAGACCAATTACATTTGAGAGTCACCAATTCAAAGGAAAATATCTGCTCAAACCTATCTATGAGAAAGAAATGATGACTATTCTTCATGCGGTCAAGCAATGGAGGCCCTATCTCATGGGTAGACACTTCAAGGTAAAAACTGATCATGATAGTCTCAAATACTTTTGGAGCAAAGATTATCATCTGAGGAACAACAAAAGTGGGTAACAAAAATGTTGGGTTATGATTTTGAAATCATATACAAAAAGGGTAAAGAAAATGTAGTAGTTGATGCATCGTCTAGAAGGGATAACTCCGCAGATGCCTTACTATGTGGAATGTCTATGTTGATGGTCGATTGGGTAGATGAAGCAAGATTGGAATGGGATCAAGACAAGGATACATAATCTCTAATACGAGAATATCAAGCAAGGATCTATGCCATCTAAAAATTCAAGTGGAAAGGTAATGTGCTATGGTACGAGGACATGTTATACTTGAGTAAAGATTTTGAGTTGAAGCATAAGATTCTTGTAGAGCTACATGCCTCACCTGTTGGAGGACACTCTGGGTTTTTGAAGACATATCATAGAATAAAAAGAGAATTATTTTGGGAAGGACTCAAGGGGAATGTACAAAAGTTTGTATCAGAGTGTTTAGTGTGCCAACAGAACAAAGGGCAAACAATTAAGACACCAGGTATGTTGCAACCCTTACCAATTCCTAGCCAGAGATGGGAGGGGGTATCCATGGATTTCATCACCGGATTACCTTATTCGAGAGGAAAGAATGTTATTTTCCTGAATGTGGATAGGCTCACAAAATATGCCCATTTTTTGCCCTATCACATCCATTTGCAGCCAGTACAGTCGTAGCTATTTTTTGGAGATAGTTCAAAGGTTGCATGGAACCCCAAAGATAATTGTAAGTGATCGTGATCCTATTTTCAAAAGTAATTTTTGGACGGAATTATTTTCATGTTTGGGTAATCATCTAGCTCACAGTTCATCTTATCATCCTCAAACTGATGGGAAAACATAAGTGGTCAAAAAATGCTTAGAGGGGTATCTACGTTGTTTTGTATCAGATAAGTAGGAAAGGTGGATTAAATGGCTACCACTTACAGAATGGTGGTATAACACATCTTTTCATACCTCTTCTCAAATGACCCCATTTTTAGCATTATATGGTTACCATCCACCTTCTATCACTTCCTCATTGAGGGTGCAAACTAAGGTCAGAGATGTTGAGGAACACATTCAACATCAACAACAAGTTTTGGCTAGTTTGAAGGAGAATTTAGCATTGGCACAAAACAAGATGAAACAACAAGCAAATCAACACCGTAGTGAAAGACATTTTGAAATTGGTGACTGGTTTTTATACGTCTCTAGCCTTACAAGCAAATGTCCCTAAAGCAACAGAAAAAGGAAAAAAAAACTTGCTCCTAAATATTATGGCCCTTATCAAGTTCTACAGAAAATTGGCGTGTTGCTTACAAACTAGAGTTTCCTCCATCTTCACACATAAACCCAAAGATTCCATGTTTCCTTCCTGAAGAAGGTTATTGGACAGAAATTTGAAGCCCGCATACAAAGTTACCAGAACTTGATGAGGAAGGAAGAATCATTTTGGAGCCAGAGAATATTTTGCAAACACTTACTAAAAGGCTGAGAACCAGAGACATTAAGGAATATCTGATCAAGTGGAAGAATCTGAGCATAGAAGATGCAACCTAGGAGGATGAAGGTTTTCTGTAGCAACATCCAAGATTATTCAACATTGAGGACAATGTTGGTTTGAAGGGGAAGGGCATGCTACGCCCTTAACCTATTGCTTGTATTAGGATATGAGTAGCCAACTTGTGGCTTACCATATCATTTTATTATATCATTTATACTTTCTCATGCTTAGTAGGTCGGCCTTGGTGATGGCCATAGCATATGAATAGTATATATAGGGGATTGTAGGTAGTAGTTCATCATCATTTGAGCATTTGAGTCTTATTTTATGGTTTGGAGGTTGCCCCCTCAAAGTGGTGAAGCTATTCTAATTGCATATTGAGATCATTATTCTGAAATATTATGTTATTTGGTGTTTTATTGTTGCTCATAATCTGAATTATACAAGTAATTTCATTACATATTTTATCCTATACATTTTGATTGTGGAAAGATATGGATACGACCTTTCTTGACGATGCATGTAATAATACATTTTGTAGACAACTATGAACTTATCTCGTAGGAATGATAGTTTGTTAAAAATATGACTATTGGACTTATCTTGTACGTGAAATTAAAGGTGATTGATAGTTGATTATTGGAAATAGAATATCATTACAAGATAATAGGGTTGACAATAACTTAGAATTAAGCCTTTTTGAAGCAATGATTATGTTCTTATATTCATGACTCGCTTGAAGCGATGTTGAAATTGTATGTTAAGTGTTTGATAATAAGTTCGTTGATGATCTTTTATGGTTAACAGAGATTGTAGCTATTGTCTATTTACTTTAAAATAATAGAAATTGGGAAAGTATTGGATTTGTGCGAATTACTTTAAGTTTTGATGAAGTTCCACATTCTTTATATTATTTACTGGGAATGGTAAATATTTGTAAGAATTTGTAAAGCCTTCACTATTATGACTAGGGACTATTTAGTTAAACCATTCAAATGATTGGTTATTTATAAAAGAGAATAATGAGTTATATAAGTTCATTTATTTGAACATAAATGTTGTACTGAGATGAAGCTTATCTTGTTGATATTATTTTTGTAATATAGTCTTAAGAATTGTATGATGTTAATATAAGATCCTGATCTTGATTATTGTTATAATAAATTGCATCATAATTTATTTAAACAAGTCTAAAGACATTATTATCAGTTAGATTCTTGGATTGTTTGAAAACATAGCTTACACTATGTAGTATCATTTCATTTGATTAATGATATATATAATTAATTAATGGACTATTATGTTTATTAGTTTTCAATTAAATAAACATTAGCATGTTCTTTTGTTTCGATTAAATATAACTAGAACATGAGTTAGATAACTCCTGCCATTTCTTAGAACTAACCATGTATATATTTTATCTCTCCTATAGTGTGCAGGACAGAGTGACATTTATGAAGTGATTGATTGGATAATTAAGCATGATTTCGTCATGTATTATTATTTAAAAATACGTTCAGGATTATTGTATTTAATTGATATCGTGAATGATTTATCTTCGCAAGTTGATTTAAGGCATTTTGCCTATTGTACTATTTTGAATAATTATATGTCATTATTTCGGAAAAATAAGGACTTATCCTTATTATGTTTAAATAAAGATACTTGTTGTTTTGTATCACATTTTACGAGATATGGAAGTGTTTAAGTGTTGTGTTTAGTGACAATTTATTGATATTTGTTATGTAATCATAATTGATTTTATAAGTTTCATTATAGAGGAAAAAATATGGTGATTGATTTAACACAAATTGATATGGAAAACAATACAATGAAACAACATTAAATTATTATTGTAGTTTAATAAATAGAGTACACAGTTTATATCAAATGACGATTAAATGAGATAAAACATACTATGCAAGATTAAATGATGAACCTATGAAGTTAATACCAATACTAACTAGGAAGTGATTAGATCATTTAAATGTGAGACATAGTTAAATAATCATACATTAAACGACAACACTATGTTACGACATTAAGATAAGAGGTACTTATTAAAGATAGTAAGTCGGTGAGTTACTATGACTCTCTATCGAGAAATGAATGAGTTGTAATGATATGAAATAACATATTGTAAAGACAAACTTATTTACTTATCTTGAATGGATAACTAAAAGTGTAAATGAAGCATAGGCACTAAGACTCGTCATCCTTTTGGCGGTATCCTACCCATACCAGATTAAGATGGCTACAACAAGGGTAATGAGGAAGTAATGACGAACGCGTCATACGTGGTCACTATCTTTCCCATAGGGATCCTAAGGTGGCACTGATATGATTCTTTCATTAGAAGGATGAGTCATGATTCCTACTTCTTAAAAACAAAACTTAATTCTTAAACAATGAAATGAGATCCGATAACTATGAAGAGATGGTTGTGTCGTGACGAAGATGAGTTTCATTAACTAGTGTGCGGTCATGAAACTAAGCTTGTAATGCAATGGTTAGATCTTGGCCAAGTAGCGTAACTAGATGAACACACTGTCTATTCACCATACCCCTAACTTGTTGTGTCAGATACCGGATGGGTTGCAACTTTTTTTATTTCTAGGTTGGAACAATAGGAGTTGTACATAGTTCTCAAGACCTATTAAAAAGGTTTAACCAAAAGCATACAATTTATACTCACTTGGTTAAAGTGAATTAAAGGGGATCAAGTAGATCTAATTGACCCTTATAGTTGCACATGGTTATCATTTGTTATCAAATAGATTGTAAACATTTAATTATGCTGGATTTTATTTGTTACAAGCTGAAAATCATCAAGACATTAATTATGATTAAAGATTTGTTTTAAAAAATCACTTACTTTGGATGATTAATAACATGGATGTTACAGGATAAGGTAATTTCATTCTCATTGAGATTTTTTACAAATGACAAAGATATTCAAATTATTCTCAGTTATATCTTGAGAATGAAATTCCTCGAGTAGTGCATTAACTAATACATCAAGTTCAACAATGGAGTTTGTTGGAAGAGTATGGTACCAATATAAAGCATTTCATGCAAGGGAATTAGCTAAAAGCTTGGTAGTAGAATAGGATCTACCTTTGATCCAATTCTCATATACATTTTCAAAGGGTGGTAACTCTTATATCCATAGTGGTTATACATGGAGACAAAGGTTTCTTATGAATTGATTAGAGAACTTTATTGGTAATGGGAGGTTACGAAATTGGGATCCTATTGGGGTGAGAAAAGGAAGTGGGAGTGGAAATTGATTTGGCATGCCCCACTAAACTTGTTGAGGTTTGTTGCTCATGAGAGAAGATTTTTCTTGAATTTGAAGGAGTCGGTTGTTAGTAGTAGTTTATTGTTGACACATTTTGTTAATGAGTCATGCAATATGAGTTGAGTAGGATTATTGAGGAGGATTTTTTAGATTAGATTGAGAAGGTGTACGGTGGTAACACCTGAAGGTTTTGAAGAAAAATTATTAGATATGTAGGCAAGGCAAGACATGTTTTATCTTACCCCATCAGTTGAAGGGTTGGTCCAAGCGAAAACATACTACACGTGTTATTGAATAAACTCGGGAGGTTTTCCTATAAACTTAGGAAAGATTTGGATGAATTATTGTAAAGTGGGATTATAGTTAGCATAGAATGTAAATAATGAACATGGACGGAAGCATGATTAATTTATTAATGTTCGGAAAATCATTTACAATGATAGTGCAGCAGTTTACATGATATTTATAGATATTGGACAACCGGATACAAAAAATAAATAAGTTGCACAAGTGCAACCGTGAAATAATACAAACAAATATATTGTTGAAACAATACAAAGCAATAACCTCAAATATGAAATAAAAACAATATAAATGGTTATTAAATCAAAATCATATAACAAAAATATTAAACCACCTATTTACCTAAGAACAATGCATAATTACTTTATAGTAAATTATTTTTACCCTAACATTCCCCCCTTAATTTTGCATTGTCTCAAGGGATGAGGAGAGGAATTCTCTAAACAACTCGAACTTGTCACGTGCAAGTGACTTTGTGAAGATATCTTCTCATTGTTCATCTGTTGGGAAAAATTGAAGTTGTATATTGTGTTTCAAGACATGCTCGCGTATGAAATGTACATGTACCTCAATGTTCTTTGTTATTTCATGAAACACTGGATTGCGAACAAGTTTGAGAACACCTTCATTATCTACATACATGGTGGTAGGTTTGTCCTGTGGTATTCCAAGTCCTTCCAGTATGTGACGTAGCCATATCACTTTGCAAACAACTTCACCTGCAACACGATATTCGGCTTTATAGGAGAGAGAGCAAGAAACAAAGTGTTGTTTCTTGTTTCCCCATGATATCGTCCAGATCCCAAAAAGAATACAAATCCTAAAGTGGATTTTCTATCATCAATATTACCTGCATGATCTGAATCCGAATATCCAGTCAAGAAGAATTGATCATTCTTCTTGTATTCTAGACCAAGATCCATTGTTCCCTTGAGATATCTCAAGATCCACCTTGTTGCCTTCCAATGACAAACTTTGGGTTCCTGCATGAACCTAGATAGATAGCTCACTGCAAAGCTGATATCTGGTCTAGTGTAGGTCAGGTAAATGAGACTTCCATCAACTACCGATAGAGAGTTACATTTACCACAAGAGATGGATCTGAACGAGATAACTGCAATCTGTTCTCCATAGGTGTAGCAATAGGTGTGCAATCCATCATCCTAAATTTCTCGAGCATTGTCTTGGTATATTTCAACTGAGAAACAAATATGTGATTCTCTTTCTACCATACTTCCAATCCAAGACAATAGTGCATGAGCCCGAGATTTGTCATGTCGAACAATCGGTTAAGATCTTTCTTCGTTGCATCGATCATCTTCACTAAATTGCCAGTGATGACTAAATCATCGACATAGACAACAACAATCACAATATCCCCCATTGCTTTTTGAGGTAGAGATTAGGATCGCATGTATTTCTGAAAAATCCATTATGTACGAGATGCTCATCAATTTTGATGTACCATGTCCGGGTGCTGTTTAAGGCCATACAAAGATTTCCTAAGTCTACATACCTTTGTCTCTTGACCAAGTACAACATATCACTTAGGTTGAGTCATGTAGACTTCTTCTTGTTGTAAATATTCATTCAAGAAAGTACGTTTCACATCCATCTGATGGACTTTCCAACCAAACTGTGTAGCTAGAGCAAAGATCATCCTAATTGTTTTGATCTTAGCTATGGGAGAAAATGTCTCCTCATAGTCTATGCCTTATTTTTGTGTGTACACCTTTGCTACCAATCTCGATTTGTACTTGTATATAGTCCCATCTACTTTGTACTTTGTTTTGAATATCCATATGCAACCAATGGGTTTCTTCCCTAGTGGAATATCGAAAAGCTATCAAATGTTATTTTTCATTACTGATTGATACTCAACATCCATGACATCTTTCCAAGCTTTTGAATGTAGGGCTTCCTGGACTGTAGAGGGCTCATTAGATTTAATAACTCTACTCATCAAATTAAAGTTGACTTCTTCTCATGCTTTACTGCGAGTCCTTGGTCTAGTGGTGGATGTATCCGGTGGAGCATCCAATTTTACATATCGTATCATGCTAGTATACCACTTGGGCATATGTTGTACTTCTCTGTGGGTCAGTGGTTCTATCTAATCATCACCATCATCCCCATCATCATTGTCATCATTTGCAAGAACATTAACTTCTATTTTTACAATAGGTGAAAAATCTACATCAGGTGAGTCTAGAGGAGGAGTCTCTGCTTCCTTCTAAAAAACTCAACATCTCTACTGGTGTAGACTTTCTGGTCTTTGATCCATCAATATGTACCCAAGAGTCTCTTCATTATAGCTAATGAAGATGAGTTTTTGTGATTTCATATCTAACTTCTTTATATTCTTTGGTATGTGCATACTTGCTTTGCACCCAAATACTCTAAGGTGTGCAATAGATGGCTTCCTCTTTGACCATGCTTCATATGGTGTTACTCCATCAAGAGCAATTATGGGCACTTTGTTCAAAAAATAAACTATTGTCTTTGTTGCTTCTACCCAAAATGTCCTCGCTAATCCAAAATCATCGATCATGCAATGCACCATTTCCATGATAGTATGATTTATTCTCTCAACAACACCATTTTTATTGCGGTGTGTGTGGAGGAGGCATTTGTCAATGAATCCCGTGAGCTTGTAGGTAGGCTTTGAACTCATTACTGGTGAATTCCCCCTCGATATGAGTGGAGATATTTGATATGCCAAACAATCTAATTCTCTACAACCACTTTTAACTTCTTGAAGGTTTTAAAAGCTTCACTTTTCTTACGAAGACAATATATCCACATTTTTCTCGAATAATCATCAACACAAAGCATGAAGTATTGAAATCCAGAATGACTCGGTTGTATCGCACCAAAAGATCGACATAAATGAGATTAACCTTACCATGAGCTTTATAAGTACTCTTCTGGAATGAAGCTCTGTGTTTTTTCCTGCTAGGTAGTGAGGACACTTATTTGTATCCTTCTGAGAGAGATGGCAATCCTTTTACCATGTTATACCGGTGAAGTGTTTCAAGATATTTGAAACTGATGTGACCAAGTCTCCAATGCCACAACTGTGTGGAGGTAGAATTCTTAGCCACAAGTGCTTGATCATCTCTATGGAAAAATCAAGCTGGAACATACGTCCCACATTAGAGGCTTTTGCAACAATTTTCGAGCCTCGTGATTTGTCTCGAATTAAACACATTTTCTTACCGGAATGACTATCAAAGTCAATTTTCAAATTGTGATCTATGAGTTGACTAACTACAAGTAGATTCTTTGTCAACCCAGGGACATATAGTACATATAACAATCTACAATTATGAGAACCAAGAGGTAGAGAAATGGTTCCCAATCCCATGTACTTTGTATAAAGAATCATCACCTAATGAAACATGGTTTTTCGAAGGTGTGTCCCTCATTGTGGTAAACCAGTCTCTGTGGTTGGTCATGTGTCGAGTGGCTCCCGAATCAATATACCAAACTTCACTAGATGACATGGAAGGTTCACTTGATTGAGAAGTGTACAAGAATTCTTCATCATTTGAATGTTCTTCTTGCTTAGCTATATTTCCTTGCTGATGGGGTTTTCTTCTCCAATTCCCCTTCTTCTCCCTTGATTGTAGTTTGAATGTCCCTTGTGAGATTGTTGATTTTGAGGTCCAAAATTGATTGATGAACCTTTCTTATAGGTATTGAACCAACAATATTTTAACTCATTTCCTTGCTTATATGTATTGAACCTTTCTTATAGGTATCAATCCTTTCTTATAGGTTTGTTTGTCCCCATTTGATGATGCTGATTTTGGGACTTTTGATGAGATTTACCTTTTCCTTTTCCTTTCCATTTCTGATGGGAAGAAAGTGTATGCTCCTATTCATCATCTTTATTGTACATTGCTTCCTCTTGTTGTAGTAGATTCACCAACTTGTCAAAGCTAACTACCTAATCTGACTAGTTGAGTATCATTACAAAAATTCAATATGAAGAAGGGAGTGATCTCGAACAATGGGAAAGAGAACTCATATCGCTGACCTTCTCCTCTCCTAGGGCTAGAAGTGATGCCCTTAATTCTGTAACTCTTCTTAAGAAAGCTTCTATTTTCTCATTTTGTTTGAACTTCAGTGTGTGTAATTGACTCTGCAAATTCAATATTACATTCTTGTTCTTAGCCTCGTACACTTGTGCTCAACTTATCCCACGCTTCTTTGGCTGATTTGGCATCATGAATGTGGGGTTGCATGTTGTCGGACACTGCAAACAAGATTATCAACTTGGCCTTCTGATTGGATCTATCAAATTATCGTTGTTGGGTTGTATCAGTTGCTGATCTGGTTACAGAACCATCCACAACATTCCAAATCTCTTCAAACTCAAGCTATGTTTTGATTTTTGTCTTCCATACTACATAGTTATTTCCTCTTAGAAGTTGAGAATCTGGAAGAAATAACTTGGGGATGTTGGTGCCCATTTTGTAGAATCAATTGACAAAGGGTAAGGCTCTTATCACTCTAGGTATACGGTCTCCCAATCTATATACCATCAGTCTGATATATTGAACCTTTCTATATACGTGCCCTTCTGATATACCCGTTGGTACGTGGAAGAAGCTTACCCTTTCGATATACTCGACAATACGTGAAAGAGGCGTTAACGTATGTGAAAGAACCCGATAGGTCATACCAAGACAATATTGAAAGGGGTATGTGTGATTATTGACATTGGTTCAAAGAAATATCCTCATACGCATGTGTAACTTCGCTATATACTCAGATAATTTCAATGTCTGGATTTACGTCGTGCAATCATTCACAGATGGATGGGAGGGCTCAAAGTGTGTGCATTGTGTCCTTATTACTCCCCATCGACTTATAGGGACAATGGCCAAACGAAGTTGTTGCAGCTATATTAGGCATTAAGTGTAGTAGTATTCGTGATGGCTTTACCCGTAAGCACTTCCCAGAGGCACTGTTTATACCGAATGTTGCAAAAGAGATCCGTATATCTCGTGAGTGATACAAAACCAAATTTTTATTATTTTTTATTACAAATCTCTACTAGTTTTAAAGCAGTTACAATGGTTTTGCATTGAATATGGCAACTTGCAAATTAGTACAATACACTAAGAAAAATACATTGAAATATTACAATTTCATCCAATATACTGAAAAAATTGAATGGCAGGAAAAAAATTTTTTTTGTTTTTTTCAGGCCTTTGTGGCCTTTGGGGCTCAATACGGCTCTCTGTATGAAAAACCACAAAAAATGGCCAAAAAATGCAGTTTTTTAGGTACCCCTCCTTCCCTCCTTTGGAAAAATGCTTAGACTCAAAAAAAAAGCTACGTGGGAAAAAAATTCCCTATTTTAGGGTTTTCTTTGCTAAATTTGGGGTGGGCTTTATCTGTGACTAAGTGGTTTGCAGGAGGTTTTTTCCTCTAAGTATGACGGTTTTGTTAATTTCTCCACTAAGTTTAATATTGAAAAACAAATGAATGGGGGTGGGGGTCGAACCCTGCACCTCCCACTCCCAAATCCATTCTTCTAGCCACAATAGCACTTACAGTGCTTAGATTATTATGTGAGGCAAATTATATTTACATAAAGTAAAGCGTGACTGACCTATTGAAATCAGATTTGGTGCTTGTTGGTAGGAAGTCATTTTAGGGGGTGGATTCGATGACTCGATATGAGCTCGTTTTATTTTTGTTTGTTTCATGCCTCCGCCATATTGGATACAATCATTGTTTTTGATTGAACACCGCCTTTGATATTGTTTATTGCTCCGCGTTTGATTTGTTTTGTGTGCTTTGTAGGATCCACCTTTGTGTGTTGTTTATTGATTCATTTTCATCGCATTACAGGGAGATCCGGTTTGTCAATATAATCAGCCCGATCCAATGCAAAAAAACACACTCATTAGAGACACAACTCGTGTCTCGGCTGCTGATTATTACAAGTGTCTCAAAGCCCATGCGTAGAAGACCCAGCTCGATTGGTCTTTGTGGTTGCTTCAAATAGCTTGTCTAATGCTCTGCATAGCTTGGTTTGAATGGCTTTACCTCGATTACAAGCTCGGTTGGTTGAAAAAATAGATCGGTGCTTGGTAGAGTGCACAACTCGACCAATGCAAGAATAACATGGCTTTACAAAACTCGATGCTTCCAATTAGCTTTGTATGAGCTCGGTCATACTACAACTGCCCAAGAACTCGACAAACAACTCTTTGAGTAACTCGCCAGAGCTCAACGAGCTCAATCGAACTAGTCAAACTTGATCGCTAAAATAGCAACTCAAATATAACTCTGAGGAATTTAGAGAGCTAAAATCCTAATGGGGAAAAAATGAGTCCTCCAAATCTAGACCAATTGACCTCTAAATTTTGCCTTTGCAGGGCAGGCACCAAAGGTAAAAAAAATGTGTTCCAAACACCTGGAATAAACAAGAGGTTGTGGGGAGGCAGGATGGGGTTGGGAAGTTGCAGGAGGCTGCACAGGCTCTCAATTGCTGCAAATACTTCTCCAAGCTCCTCTATCTCTTATGCTCTCTCTTTACACACCTTCTCTACTCACAAGTCTAGATTAACTCCGCTCCGTACCAAATGTAAAAATGAACAGGGACGGAAGCCTGATTAATTTATTAATGTTCAGGAAAATCATTTACAATGGTGCACGCTGAAATATTTATAGATATTGGACAGCCGGATACAAACAAATAAATAAGTTGCATAGGTGCACCCGTGAAATAATACAAAAATAAATATATTGTTGAAACAATACAACAATAACCTCACGTATGAAATAAAAACAATATAAATGGTTATTAAATCATAACCATATAACAAAACTATTAAACCACCTATTTACCTAAGAACAATGCATAATTACTTTATAGTAAATTATTTTTACCCTAACATAGACATGATCTATGTTGGGATCTTCTTGCTCTAATTCTTCCCTATGTGCCTTAATGAGATGAGATCTAATATTCCTTGTATTGGTTGTAATTTGGGCAATATTTTTCGAATAAGTGTTGGTGATGTTGCAAATCTATATAAAAGGGTTAATTGAAGGAATTGAATCCAAATCAATGCTTTGGAAACATAGGTTTTGTAAGGTATTTTGATAGCTAAAATATGGTTCATTTTAGGAGATTTTAGGAGAATAAGAAATATTTTAGGAACATTTGGAGTAGGTTTTAAGATATATCTTAAAAGAAAATATATAAGATAAACATGAAGATGAATCACTCAAAGGGTGGGATAAGAATCACGTCATGTTCAACTCGCACAATGCTTCTCTTCATTCCACCATGTGGATCATCAAGTCCAAGGAATGATTCACCACCTCTGCAGATCCGTCCAACCGTAGGAATGCTTTTCCACACTCAACAATGGAAGACTCCATCTTAGGTCTAGGGAAACTAGCTCCCCCATCAACACGGCTTGGCCTTATTCGGACTCGCACCTCCTCAAGTTTGATATCAAGCTTCCTTGAAGTCTTAAATTCACACCCACTTACCAACTTAGCCCTCGAGTGTTTCTTTACTTGGAGAGTCCAACACAACTCAAGCTTCCTAGCTCGGCGTCATGCGTAACTCTCAAGTCCAAAGGGACAATTCACCATCACATGGATCTATCCAACCTTTATTGAAAGTCTTCATGTGAAATTGGGTTTCGACCCCTACTTGCCCTAATGGTCTATAGAATAGCATCCTCTTCTCAATAATATAAGTTATGATAAAAATGAGACCATTAGAAGGCCACACACGAGAGTTATAATGTGTTAAATGTCGTGGAACTAGAAGGTTATGATCCACACTCTATCAAAGATGTAGGGTTCCATAACCTAAGTTTAGTATAGGAGGTGATGTCTTACTAGTATCTTAATAGTAAATTGCTTGTATAAAATTGCGACAAAATGAGATTTTAAGTTATGGTTGTAAACATGGATTGTGATGATTGATAGGGTGTAAATCCCAAAGGGGGATTGCAAGGTAAGGATCGATAGATAATAATACAATAAGTTTAGAATATACTACTCTACTCTAACTTATATGTGACCAATCAAACAATCAATCAAATCTGAAATAACATAAAGGAAATGAGAGGTTAGAGATATTACCTTTGTGTTGATACCATCGGCGCATTAACCTTCCCTAGGGTTTGTATCACCTTATAAGAGAGTTGATGTAAGGGACCACATAGGGGACCACAATCAATTAGAAAAGGACCTAGGAAAGCCACTTGTGGGGAACT
Source organism: Taxus wallichiana var. yunnanensis (assembly GCA_018340775.1). NCBI lineage: Eukaryota > Viridiplantae > Streptophyta > Pinopsida > Cupressales > Taxaceae > Taxus > Taxus wallichiana. The sequence goes on along the minus strand of CM031239.1, from coordinate 146,675,377 downwards.
CCAAAGGCTAGGAAAAGAATTGTAAGTGAATCCCTATTCTTGAGCATCCTAAGGACCCAATGCTTCAAGAGTAGACTCCAAAAGATAAGCAAGACTAACTTCAAGACCTTTAAGAGAATATGTGCAAGTGTAAGCAAACCAAATGAAAAATGATGATGTGATTTGAAATTCACTCAATAATATGCTTATAAGTAGGGAATATTATCAAATCATTATGGTTTCTTCTAGCCGATGAAATCAATCACGGTCCAATGGAGTTGGATTTCGAAATAAAATCTAGATAAGATTCACCATGATTGATGTCATCAACTATGGGAAACGATTCATCGTGGGGTCCTAGATGAAGGCTTAAAAGGATTGAGAAAGACTTTGGAGTTGTTGAAAAGTGAAAAGGTAACTAAAGTAACATTGGCAACACATCGATCTCTCTCACACAAGTATTGCCATTAACCGGACCATACAACTATTTTTGGTTATCCCCACTCTTAGCAATAATGCATACAAAGAACAAAGTTAGTAAGAGTGAAAAACAATGAGGTTTATACACCATATGCTTTGATTTTTTTTTGCGAAAAACCCACTTAAAATCATTTGGATTATAATTGATGGGAGGATTAACCAACTTCTAGGTTCCATCTTCGATCAATGCATCGATTCGCTTTTCATTGCTTTTCTCCATGCATCAAGCTTTTCATATTTTTTTAAAGAAGATAGTTTAGAGTCAAAAACATCATTGGTTTCTTCTTTTGGGTGACCTTCTAAGGAAAACTATTATAGTTATCCTTGAACTTATTCAAGGATTTTGTCTATTTTCTTGTGGGCTTTATATGTGGTTCGTGCATTTTTTCCAACTTTATAAGATCTAACATTTTTATGTCTCTGTGTGAATCGTTTTGGATATTTTTGTGTCTCTTACGAAATAGTTGTTGCCTCGTTTTCTTGATCTAAAACTCTTTCATCTTCTACCTTTTGCTATAAAAACCCATGTTCGTTGCCTAATGAAGTTTGATTTTTTTCTACAAGGGAAATTCATTTTCAATTACAGGAGACAATATAGATTCAAGTGATTCCCAATTGCATGCCCCTCTTGCTTTTTGGTATTGACATATCAACTCCTTGAAAACATCAAATTTAGCAAATTTCTCAAGTCAACTCAATTTTTGATCAATGTTTGTTGTGGCTTTAGTGATTTCAAAAAGACATCTTTTGGAATACATTGGATTAAATCGATATACCAAACCTTTCAATATGATTGTCCTTTATATATATACCCATTTACATGTAGAACAAACTCATTTTCCAATATACCTAACATTACATGAAAGAGATGTTACCGAACATGAGAGCAAAGCAGTGTGGTATGTGGTACTTAGGTAGTACATGAAAAAATATGCGCTATCAATGACCTATGCTTAGAAGAAAATCCTTCTACATGGGAATAACTTCCTATATTCTAACTTTTAAGAGTTACGTCTAGCAATAGTGGTAAATGGGTAACCGAGGTAATTGGGAAAATGATAAAATTACTCTTATTTTTCCACATATGTCATAGTTGATCGAGTAGTTCAATTGTGACAACATTACTCGTGAATGTGAACCAAAGCCATTGTTTATATTTAACATTGTGTTTTCACAATTTATTTTGATTTTGTTTGCTTACACCAAAATCAAATTTATTTATTTTTTATAAAAATTCTTTACAAATTGACTCATTGAGTATTTTCAATAAGTCAAAAATCAAATTCCCTTAATTTTGGAAAATCCTCCTAGAAAAATTAATAGGTAGATTAATAGTGGAAGGGGATTCACTCAACATAATCAACAATATCAAGGGTCTTTATCCTTCTAATTGGAATATCAAAGACTTCATACAAGAAGCTAAGGATATTTGCAATAGTTTAATTAATGTTAGCATACGCCACACCTATCGAGAAGGAAACAATTTGGCGGATCATTTTGCTAACGTGGGGTAACTTGCAATAATTACAAGTTTTGGGCAAATCATGAAGAAATCCCTAAGACTGCGAAGGAAATTATGGAAAAGGAGGCCTTGGACAGTTGTCTCTACGACTTGTACTAATCTTTCTTCTAAGAAAATGGTCTCCTACCACCTTGGCCGGTCTACATGCTCGAGCACTCCTCTCACCCAACGGCTATTTCACCTATTTCCCATATCTTACATTGGCTTGCACTGTTATGTGGTCGGGCCATTTACTTACGAGGACACTGTTCCGAATCGAAAGCCCTCCACTTAACGACGTCTAAAGCACTGCTAATATGGGAGGTCCTCCATGCGGTTGAACTAGTGTTCGATCCTTCTTGGCAAGCTAATGCTGAACTGTGGAAAGCCATTGATGTCGATAGCTTTACTACTTTCATTCAAAGGATAAAGGGTTATGACCAAAGCACATTTCTATTCTCTTTGCCAAGCATTGGAAAAACAGGGTATTTACATACAAGGGCAAAGATTTCCCTATCAATGAGAACTTAATTTCTTTTGTTACGGGATTGGATCGGTACGATGGCATCAAATTCTCCCGAAAGAAGTTCGATAAAGATGCGTAAGATAAGAAGTTCCTTCAAGGGTTGGAGAAATTAGAAATCAAAAAGGTCGGGATCGTTTGTTCCTCCATCCCAACCTCGTACAATGAAGTGGCTCACATGGTTGTTCGGTATGTGACTTTGGAAGGTCGATTCTCTACCCTCCCCTTCATCATTTGGTTATCTTGAATCATTTTCGCAGGGCTCCTAGGGTTAGTTTGGCCTACTATATACTTCAGTCCCTTGAAAAGTCTATCAATGAAGTGCACACCCATAAGAGAACCCTACCACTTCATCAAGGTGTCATTATGTTGTTACATCTCTACTCCGAATACGGTGGCCAATAACCCTTCCACCTCTACCCGTCCGCCCTCCCCACCCCTCCCACTCAAACAAACCTAAAAGGCTAAGGCGCGCTCTCCACTAGCTAGAGGATCCTTAGAAGCTCTGATAAGAACAAAGAACATGATGTTGCCAAGAGCTTGTTGAATATCAGTTAGACCTTGGATGTTCCTCTTCCTCGTTCAATCCTAAGGGGAAATACCCTGACATGGAGAGTTTTGAGAGAAAATTGGTAGAATTGCTCAAGAAGCAGCAAACATGGGAAGCCACTGTAGATAAAATTGTTTCTAAGCAATTGAATCATCTCACTATGCAGAAAGCCTTCCTCGACTTTTTGCATACTCAGGTTAAACAACTATGCGATGTGAGTGGCCTTCCAAAGGAACTGTGGAAAGGGGGCAAGGCAACGAAGAAGGTGATCTCCTCCAATGGCAAAGATCCTACAAAGCACTCACCATGAACATGTTTAAGGCATTGGAGGAAGTGAAAAAGGTTTTTCAACAATGTCTTAGTTAGGAGGATTTTGTCCTCCTTGTTCTTTTTATTTTTTTGTTGTTTTCGTGTTGGTTGTGTAGTTGTTTTGTAGCTACTGTTTCGTTGTGTTTTTGCTTCTTCTTGGCAGATTGTCTCTATTTCTACTTTTTAGGTTCTATCGGGCGCTTTAGGCCTTTTTGCTGGGGTGTGGTCCCCATGGATCAAAAAACTACTTTTGTCTCCTATGTTTTATCTAGTTGGCAAGCTTGTAGTTGGGGTGTGGTCCCCACTTATAAAAAAACCACTTTTTTCTTCATGTTCTTTCTAGCCTTTGGGCTTTTTGTACTCCGGGGTATGGTCCCTCCCAAAAAACCATTTACCAATAATAAAAAAATTAATGATGCTTTTATTTTTCAAATTGAAAACATATAAATTTAAAAAAATAATTGAAACTTATGTTAGGTCTTAACTCGAAGGAGGAAGGTAGAGTGTACATTGGCCAAATGGAAGAAAATGAAAGTTGATTTGCAGCAACTCACACTTTGAATGCTTCAATTAAAGTTGAAACACCACCTTGATGCGGACACCTCACCTAGAGATGGAAATGTGCATATGACCGGTCGTGTATTCTCGGCCAAGTCTGGAATAACTTTGTAGCGGGCAACAAACAAGTACATGTCTAGCCATGCAAGTCATACGACTAGGGAAAAAAGGAGGATGACAAGAAAAATTGGAAAAAGGAGGATTGTGTATAACGCAAGTCAATGAATGTACAATTTAGTGTAGTGCAAGTACCCAACCAACATAACAATAAATGTTTGAGCTTAGTGTTGTTGTAAATGTTTATAATTGTTTTGGGCATGGGGATATGCTTCAATCATGTATTCCTTTTATTTTGTTATCATAAATGTGTCAATACACGTATGTACTTAAAGATTTCTTGAATTCAAAATAAGACCTCAATGGTGTGCATGTCAACATACAGCAGGTAGAAAAAATTAACAAGGATCAAAAATGTCATAGAACCCAAATAAGGGTCAAAAGGAGGGCGAGAACAGCTATAGTTTTGAGAAATCCTAGAACATAACAGAAATATAATAAAGTAAAGAGTGAGTGAGTGAGAAGATGAGAGAGGTAGAAACAAGGAAGAGAAACCCATAAAAGCCTAATATAGACAAACACATTAAAACAGTACAAAAAGCTATGCAGGGAATATATTACAATTTGTAATCTTGGAAAGCGCTTGAATAAATGAATTATATGTTAATTTGTTTGCAGCAAACCCCTAATTCTCCTCACTCTCAGTAATACAGAGAAGCACAAGTCTTAGTCTTGACAGGTGAGTTTGTGTGAGGTTGTTGAATGGGCGGCAATATATTTTCAAGTGAGTTCAAAGGCGAAGGCAAACGTAAGCATGCAATAATACACTGGTTTTGCCAGTCTGGAAGGCTTAGACTTGTTACTTGAATGCTTGCTTCCTTTTCCCTTGAGACCTGCTCCTGCATGTCACATATAGAAAGTTCAATCAGAGGATAGCCGAGTTTTGGTTGGACATAATTAGTAGAAACAAAACAACGTTCTTACTCCGAGCATGAGAAAGATGAAGTCTTTCTTCTTCTTTCCCACATGAGCCTCTATCATCTTTCGCAGATATGTTAAACTTGCACACTTGGATACTTTAAAGACCTGAACCAACTCTTCCTTTGATGTCTCCCACTTCACATACACATCACACTTGTCTTTGCTCTCTGTTTCTTGCTTGCTCTGCTCATCTCTATCCACATGTTCAAAACTAGTTTCATCTGTCAACACTGCTCGATTTGGGTTGTTTGAAATTGGCACGTCTCCAGGAGAGGAGCTCTGGCGGCTTCGAGTTACTAAGCCTGCAACCTCTGGGCTAAGACTATGAACTGGTTCCTCAAAAGAGGTTGTACTACTCCAGTTAGATCCCACTCCGCCTTCTTTTGGTGTTTCATCGTGTGGAATATCAACAGGATGTGATCTTCCTCCATTGTTAGGAGGTGTACTTCTTGCTTGTTGGGCAAGCTCTCTGTGATTACCACAAAGCGAAAAGATGTTCTGAATGCGCGCCTTTCTGGAAATAGTTAGATCAATCTGATTTTCTAAAACACAATTATAATTTGCTACAGGTTTATCAATGCCGGCCCAATTTTCAGATCTCCCCTTCTCAGCTTCTTTATTTTTGTCAGCTTGTTTAACAAGGGAAAGTTTTATGGAATTTTGTAGACAGCTCACGTGCTTCAACTTGGGCACAAAATGACCAAGAATTTTTCCTCTTTACCACAACCATCGGCAATCTGTGTTTTAGTAAAATCTGACATGATGCAATTTTCTTTGCTGGAATTAGCCACTTTTGCTGAATTAAGATCACCAATGTCTCCTCCTTCCTCATAAATTGTTGACAACCAACCCATTTTCACGAATCTTGTTGATTCTGTGTGATCCTCCTCTACACCATCACCATTGTGGCCACTTCCATGGCTATTCAGGAAAGGGAACTGCTGATGTATTGGGAGTCTTTCATCCTTATTAAGAGAATAAAATGATGTATTAACATTATCTGACAATGATTCCAACTCATCCACAATGACATGGCCTCCAAATCCACCCTTGGATTCAGATTTGGGGTGTCCTCAAATCATCAGGCTCGTTGCTGTTTGACTTGGCACAAAAATCTAACCCATAGATTATTGTATTGTCACTTGAGATCACTTCATCATGCCCCTCGAGATCAAAAAAGTGCGATATGGGAATTTCTGCACCCTGTCTTGAGGAGACCTGAATTTATCTTCTGTTTTCTGTATGCATGCTTGCATTCCTTGTAAAACTCTTGCACTGCTGGAAACCAATTCCCCTGCCACACCAATATCAGATATTCTCTCAATTTCTATACTTGCATCCATCCTCACATGGTTATTTGATGGAGGAGTGCTTTTGATGTGCTCAAACTCAGACTCTATTTCCTCCAAACGTTGCCTCAACATTTTAACCTCCTCTTGTTGTTGTATAATTTCCTGCTCCATCTTCCTTTTACCCAATTCCACAAAAACATTTGCTGATTTCCAACACTCCTCAAATATCCTCAACAGTTCTAGTTTCAATAGCTTTGCTTTTTCTTCAACCTTTAAATCTATCTGTTCTTGTTTTTCAGACTGTATTTTTTGCAATTCTTGTAGTTTTGCTCTGAGTTTTCCGACTTCTTCCTCCTTCTTTAGCAGCTCTTTTTGGGCTGCTTCTCTCTCCTTCTCCTTCAAATTATTATCAATTTGAAGTTTTGAAATGTACTCATCCATAGCAGCAATGCGTGCTCCTAATACTGTAGAATCATTATCCTGAGAGCTGGGCTTCTGCTTTGAAGGGGAACTGAAGCAACGGACAATGCACTTGGCCTTGGCGCCATATTCTAGGGTGCCAATAGTCTTATGTATGTCTCGGGGATCAGGACTAGCACAGAGAACCATCAAAATTTTTGTTCCATTATCCTCAAACGAATCCTATACAAAGTAGAAGAGAACTGTCATGTATCACGGAAACTAGAATTCTGTGAACTTAAAGTATAAGATCATAAGAAGAAAAGGCTAGTGTTCTCACTCACCTGAAGAAGCATGGTAAGCCTGCTGTCTCTAAATGGCACATGAGGATCTCCATTTGCTATGGCCTCAACAACTCGCTTGAGCGCAATGTTTCCTTGATTGATCTTACCAGTCTTAAGATTGCAAAGAAAGAAAAAAAATCAGCAAAGCTACTAGATATCTGATGCAATAGCCTCTGTATACATATTTAACAAATGATAAAATGATGCAGGTGCACTTACTACTCGCAGTTATTAATAAATTAGGTTTTTGTTTTTTATAAGATGCCTCATATATATGCAGGAACTATTTGCATCCCTTCCTACATTGGGTTTGAACCCGGGTCTCTACTTAATCACCTCGCTGCTTGCCGATAGAACACACACCCATTTTCTGCTACAGTTAGAAATGATTGCAAAACAATTGTATAGTTAACAAATGTGGTATCTATTAGTGTAATAGACATGCCAATGACTTCCTATGGTTAGCATTGAAATCAGGATGTGGCAAGCCCAGTTGGACATTCACATAAATAAGCTGCTAATTTAGAACTAGAGGAGTCTGAACTTATTGTCCTCCATAGAGTACCATGAAACCTTTCAAGTGGGAAAGCAGCAAAATATTGAATCTTGTCGTTAAAATTAGGAGTTACAATCCTTTTGATGGAAGACTTTAAGCAAAAGTTGGAGAGCCGGGGCTGAAAGTTTAAAGCACACACTCAGATATTTTAGGGAGTTTGTTTACAAAGTGGCAGCATATGTGTAGTGTTCTTTTTCCAAGAAGCTTTTTTTCTAACTGTTTTGAGAGTAAAGTCATGAAATTGCTGCACAGACCTAAATTGATTTTTTCGCAGGAGCACTTACAGAGAATTTACAGTAGCCCACATTTACTTAAGAGATATTTATGGAGGAGAAAGTTCATTTTATGAATGCTATTAAATTTACACTCCAGAGAAATATAGCCTTTGGACAAGGAGAAATGTCTTTGCTCCCTTTATCACTTTCTTTTCAGGTGTCATATCTTGGGTAAGTTTTTACAAGTGATCCGTGAGCTAGTAGGTTGATTACCAAATATCACTTTCTTTCTTTTCAGGTGTCTTTATCTTGGGTAAGTTTTTACAGGTGATCCCTGAGCTAGTAGGTTGATTACCTCCTTTCAGCCATCGTCGCAATGCCTGCAAGCACTAAGTGCCCTTTGGATGTTGCTGATTGACATACAAAGGGATACAGAGTAGTGAGAAAACACCCATTGGATGCTACTGAATAACATATCTAGGGAGATAAATTAGTGAGACAATGATCTGCCTCGTTTACCACGACTAGGGCACCTTGACCTGCTACCTCTCTCACTATGAATGGTGTGAACCTGCTTTGTTTCGGCTTCAGGCACCTCCTAACCTCCACGGCCAAGCACTCGTTACCTAAGTTGTCGCATTCGAATTCATGTTCGAATTCGCCAATGATTAAATTCATGAAAAATTCGCTGGTAAAAAAATCAGCGATTAAATTCATGATTAAATTCGACTATGAGAAATATACATTTTTATTAAATATATAAAAACAAAAGATAAATTCACATTTCAAAAGAGAGATAATATCACATTTCATTGATTTCATTACTAATCTATCTACAGGCGATCAAAGCTCATGATTATTTCAGAAGATTGCATGCAAGAAGTTGCTTGGTCGAAAAAGGTGCAAAAATGGATTTTATGAAAATAAGAAAAATATTGCCATCAATGCGTAGAGCTCAAGAAAATATGCACTTTTAGAGAAAACGACACCTGAAACAGAGCCACGGAATGAAAGTTATGGCACATGCAAGTTTTTGCTAGTACATCTTCTCGGACCCTTTCCAAAATGGCAATCCAAAAAGGAAAAAATTGCCAAAAAGGGAAAAAAACGCGAATTAAATTGTGATTTTCAACGCACTGTTAAAATTCGCGAATTTCGATTTTTTCCTTTAAGTTCGCCAAATGCGGCAACATAGCTCGTTACTAGGAGATAAGATAAGATAAGATAATTTTATTAATGTCCAACAAATGACCACAAAAGTAGGTCAATGGGACTGCAGAGTACAAAGCCAAAGGAACCAGCAAGAGGACCCAAACGGGTCGCCCAAAACACAAGGAGAGAAAGGAGAAGAAGAGAAGGAAGCAACAAGTGTCGAGAATCCAAAAAAGAAGAAGAAGAGGATGACGGTGTGGGGGAGCAGAAGAAGGAGCAACACCCCCAACAACATCACCTAACATTCAAGACCGGCTAGAAGTAACTTGCGATCCGTTGATGTCCAATAATTGAATCTGTGGAATGGTTGGAAAGCTGATATCCGGGAGGAAGACAAGGCCTCTGCGTAAACCTGGTGGATCTCTGTCTATGTGGGGGGGGCTGAGATGCTCCTAAGGCAGGGAACCTCTGGTGAAGGAAGTGGAGTTTTGAGTCCTGACAGATCTGAACTGGGGGTCCATACTCGTGTCAAGATGTCGCTTGGTGCCCCTCCCTAGGGAGAGCACCGAGAAGAATGAGGTGATCTGTCTAGTATCCATCCATCTGGGAGGAGGGTGAAGGATCTTGTCCCGAAGCCTGAGGGCCTCCTGCAGATAAAGAGCAAGACATCTCTGATCATAGTATCTGAAGAAAGTTGTGAAGGAAGGACGCTCACGAAACAGGCAATGGAATCTCCCCCTAATCTCGTAGTAAACAGGACACCGGAAAATGAAGTGTTCTTCAGTTTCAACCTCCTGGAGAGAGCAAAGCAGGCAAGTCCGCTCCGAGCGGTCTAACTAATGGTCAGTCTCCACACGGAGTCGATGTGAGCCCACTCTGAACTGACCAAGGGAGATACGAAGGACCTGTAACTAGTGTCGGGAGATGTACATGGGTCTGATAATGAGCCCGCGGATCTCAAGAAAGTGTGCAAGTGTAGAAGGACATCTTCAGATGTAACCCCGGCAGATTGGTCCAAGTGTGCTGAATGAACTGTCTGTAGATATCATCTTTGATAATTCTGTGAAGGTCCTGTTGGTTCGGGAGGAGATGGGCAGGGGCATCCAGGGAGTAGCTGAAAGGTGGGAGGCAGTCCAACTGGATGCCGATGGACCCAAGAAGGTGTGAAACACAGGCATACCAGCAGCGAGATCGACCACTATGATCTAAGGAGGCAATAGCTTCAGAGGAGCAGTAGGCAAGGTAGATGTACCTGTTCCTGTCTACGGAAGAACTAGATAAACCTCGGATGCGGTGCAACATCAACACAAGGTTGAAGATAGTCTCGCATCCTAGGAGAGTACCTTGCATCCTCCTAGGAGAGCCCATCAACACCCCATTAGCTCTGGCTGTCTAGTGATGGACATTATCAGGTCTTACATTGGCAATTCCACAGCAGTCTATGATGATGTCTTCAGATTTTTAGCCCAAGCCTTACTATGTAAAAGTGGCAAAATTAGTCACTAGTTTTAATCTTCCTCCGATCTTATGGTTAGGAGCTTTTATCTGCTGTCTGTTTACCCTTCCTTGATTTATTTCTTTGCTTTATCTTTATGTTTAGTTTATTTCATAGTCTAGGTCATTTCCAAGTTCCATATTGTAATTGGCAACTACTTCCAATTTCCCATGGACCCACTTTGATCAGTTGTGGAGGTTAATGTAATTTCTTTCTTTCTTTCATGTTATGTTTTGTTTTCCATCAGTTGTGATATTTATTGATGTATGAAATTTATGCGCTAATCTTTAAAATTCCTGTATTCTTTTTTGTGGTTTAATTTCTTACATCAAATAGCATGATAACAAGTTTTGATCAAACTCAATAATGGGTTCAAACTTTATAGGCATAAAATCCTTCGGTTGTTTAGTTTCCTCCCCCTCAAGGTGTCTTTCACTTAAACTTTGATGCATTAGGGATCAACCTCAAGAAGAACACTATGCAGACCATGGGTTGATATGCTAATTCCACACTCTTGGATTTTAAAGAACTAGAAACCTGTTCTATCAGATGAACTTTTCATTTACCCCTGCACCCAAGAATTTTTACTGTGGTTTGTGAATCGGTGGAGGATGGAGAGGCAATTCTCCAAACGGATTCTTGGTCTTGGGGCAAGGCTACTCTATGCATGAAATCCTAGTATCTAGCTTTTAATCCTGCTAAAAATATTTTCTCGGTGGCTCATGTTGGGGTTAGGATGCCCAAAACCTTCCCTTGGGAAAGCTTCTCCAGACGGATTCTAGAGAATCCCCATCTTTTCCATAATGGGCAACACCTTGGGAAAGCTTCTCTTTATTCCTCCTAAGATTGCCCACCAATCCCAGCCTATGATTTTCAAGAATTCATGTCAAATTGCATATATCATAGGGTTTCCGGCGAAGATATGGCTCAAGATTGACAACCATGTTTAGAGGCAACTATTGACGCTGAAGATTTGGCTTTTGGGTCCATAAGTGTTTTCCTAGAAAATGCGTCCCAAGAAAATGTCTCTTAGTAGAAAATAGGATTAAGCATGCCATGCATCATGCTACTTGGTGGAAAGGGGTTTGTATACTTCTTATTTTTCTCTCTCATTGACCTTTTATCTTGGAAGGCACAAAGCCTAGTATCTTGCTTTTAATCCTTCAAAAATACTTTATCGGTGGCTCATGTTGGGGTTAGGATGCCTAAAACCTCCCTTGGAATTCTAGAGAGCCTCCAGCCTTTCTATAATCAGAATCACCTTGGGAAAGTTTCTCTTTATTCCTTCCGAGACTGCCCATCGATCCTAGCCTATGTTTTTCAAGAATTCTTGTCAAATTGCATCTATCACAAAAGTTTTCGGTGAAGATATGGCTAAAGGTTGGCAACCACATCTAGAAGCAACTATTGGACTATGAATATGTGGCTTTTAGGTCCAAAAGTGTTTTTCCTAGGGGCACCCAATGGCTTCAAGCCTCTATCACAGGGTTTTCGGTGAAGATATGGCTAAAGGTTGGCAACCATGTCTCGAAGCAACTATTGGACTATGAATATGTGGCTTTTAGGTCCAAAAGTGTTTTTCCTAGGGGCACCCGATTGATTCAAGCCCACAGAAAAGGAATCCTTTACGGAAAATAGGATTAAGCAAGCTAGACATACTACTTGGTGGAAAGGGGTATGCCTTGTTCTTATTTTTCACTCTCACTAGTCTTTTCTCTTCACATGCGCCATTGGTGCATTAACCTCTCATGAATGATATTCTACAGGGTATCACCGGGAGCGGGGTGGGTTGGTTAGTGGTGGTACTTGTGAGAGAGTTTTGATGTCCAGTCGATGTTACCTTAGATATCCTATCCTACCCTATACAAAACCTAGTCATCCTTATAAAGCCTCCTACGACATCATTTTACTACCCTCTAATGATCACCTACACATCCACTTGCGACACCCTTTGTCAGATCAATTTTTTATCAGCTCCTTAGACTTCCTCCACTTTTGACTCTTCCCTTTAGGACCCCATGATTTACTATTATCTAGAACCAACAACATCGACCATGGTTGTATTCCTCATGGCCAACTAGTCTATGTCGTCAAGATAGGGAACTATAATAGATGATCATGATACCTATTTATAGACAACATTTGAGAGCATTCATCATCATCTCAACAATTGTCATTCGGTCTTCTTGCACTCGCCAAGTTGCTCTTAAGGTCTTATAGGTTTTGGGGTGGCGTTCCAAGAAGACCATGTTGAGGGGCAAGAAAATGAAAAAGGGCTTTACCAGTTACTAATGTTGATTTTCAGTTTGCTGGAATTTTCAGAACAACAACCTATGGGAAGCAAATTGACTATGTTCATGACTTTAGCAAAAATCATGAAGATGTTTTATTGACTTCTAATTTTTGCATGCATCAACAAGATTCACTTGTTGAATGTGAAGAGTTCAAGGTGAAGAAGAATGTTGATCCTAACCCAAAAGTTCTAAGTCACAAGGTTCTGAAGATATCTCAACCAAGCTTCATTTGGCAAAGGAAGGTGAACAAGTTGAGGACAGCCAAAGGTATGAAAGTGTTGTGGATTTGTTGTTTCCTATTAAGTCATTTCAGATGTGTGGTCATCATGGACAACATAGTGAAGAACACTTTGAGTGGCAAAGGGCACATAGATCTGTTCATACAAGTTCCAAATTGTGAAAACATAAGAGTTTGGGATCCTGGTATTTGCAGAAGGAACTTGCAATTGCTTGAGGGCAAGCAATTCCAAGAAGGGCAGATTGTAATGTTCCCTTTTCAGAATTAATTAAATATGAATACCTTAAACCTATTTTTATTATTTTCTATAGGCTAAGGGGAAATTAAAAGAGGAAAATAAATTAATATAAGTGGTCCAAGGATATTTTTATATTTTAATTGGAGAAAGGACACTTAAAGTATATTTTAATCCAAAAAGCAGAAATAGAATAAAATAATAATAGAATGATGTACTTCTATTATTAGGCGCCAAAGTTGGATAATAATTAAATAAAGAAGTCTATAATGGGGGTGCCAAGGATAGAGTGGGCTGCATGAGAAAACAGATCCTATTTTTAGGATAAAGTGAAGATAGAGCTTTTTAATATTGCATATTCCTAATATTAGGATGGGGCTGCCAACTTGAAGAGAATAAAGTATTATTTTATTTGTTTATGGGGCATGCATGTATTTCCAAAAGGGGTGCCCACTTTGGAGAAGGGTTGGAGGTTATAAAGGCAGATTTGGGGTTTATTATACATACATCTTGGAAATTTATGAGTTATTTTCTGTTTGCAAGTAGCTTTTGCTTTTACAATAACAATAGAGGACGAAATCCCTCATTTGGATACAAATTTGAGGGCAGAATTCCTCACTTCTTAGCCGAGAAATTCCATTCAGGGGTTGCGTGTGGTCATTCAGGTCAACTCCAAACAACTCTATTAAGACATTGATATTTTTATCAGAGTTGGTTGGAAATAATTAAATAAAAGACTGATTTTTACGCATTATGGTTCGTTGTTTTTATTTAGAAAAATCAAATTATCACTGCTGTTATAAAAGTTAATTTTATCTGCTGCCCTAGGATTTAACAGAAATATCCAGATTTGCTAGAAGTTTTTTTTAGGGATATTACAGTATTAATAATTTCTGCCTTGTTACATCGACACACCAAGCATTCTGCAACAATTTTTCGGACATCCCCTTTCAACCCTTCCCAAAAGAAATCTTTCTTAATTCAATGATAAGTTTTCACGAACCCTGGATGGCCACCCATTGGCGAAGCATGGAATTCAAAAAGAACTCGAATTTTTAGGGTAGAGTTCTTGTACAAGTATAATCAATCCTTGTACCACAAAGTGTCTCTCTTCCATAATTTTTTTTTAACACGCTCGAATCCTATTGGAGATTTTGAATGAGAGCATGGGTCTCTAGGTCATTCTACCATCCAGGGCTTTCTTGATTGATCCAATCTACCTACAATACAAACATGGCATATAACAATGCTTCTATAGACTCATCTCTCCTGAGACAATGCATTAGCCACCACATTTTCCTTGCCTTTCTTATAAATGATCTTAAAGTCATAAACTAACATCTTGGTGACCCATTTATGTTGTTCTTCAAATGATATCCGTTGCTCCAAGAAGTATTTCAAACTATCATGATCAGTCTTCACCTTGACGACCCATGAGATATGGTCTCCATTGTTTGACTACATGAAGAATAGCCATCATTTCCTTTTCATAAGTTGGTTTTGAAAAACTCTTACCTTTGAGTTGACAAATCTCAAATGCAATGTGACAACACTCTTGCATGAGTACTGCACCTATACAACACTCTGAAGCATCACATTCAACAATGAAGGTTTTGGAGAAACTTGCAGTAGTAAGAAATGGAGGGGTACACATGGCCTTCTTCACGTCTCAAATGATTGTGTTGCTTCCTCATTCTAATGGAAGGAGTCTTTCTTCAATAAAGTTGTGAGTGGTGTTATAATGCTACCATAATTCTTCACAAATCTACGATAAGTAACCCGTAATCCCTAAGAAGTCCCTACAGTTTGGGGGTTTTAGGTACCTTTCACCCACCATGGCCTTGATCTTGCGAGGATCTACTTTTACACCTTCATGGGAAATAATATGACCCAAGTATTCTATCTCCCACTAAAGCACACTTGGAGGGCTTGGCATAAAGGTGTTGTTGTTCAAGAGTTTCCAAAACCTTATTGACGTGATGTAAGTGTTCCTCCCATGTCTTGTTGTAGATTAAGATATCATCAAAGAACACTAGGACAAACTTTCCAAAAATGGCCAAAAGATAAAATTCATCAAACTCTAGAATGTAGAGGGTGCATTTGTAAGGCTAATAGGCATCACTAGAAATTCACAGTGGCCCTCGTGTGTCCTAAATGTTGTTTTATGAATATCCTCGTCACTGTATTCAATAGGTCGAGCCCTATCCCTATATATATGGACTAGACCAGCAAAGCAGAGCATAAAAGCAGGAGCCCGCCAACTCCACGTAGATAGAGCTGCACAGTGACACCCTCTATATTTTATATGGAGAACACCCAAATCTGATCTTCCATATATCTAGATAGAATCCATAAGGGAATGGGGTTTTTTTATTCCCATCCACGTTGGACTGCGTTTTGGATCGTGGCTCTGAATCGATCGAGGGTCTCTGCCAAGGCTCGTGGCTTGTCTTTCCATTTTCGTGACCCCCTTTTTTCCTCGGTTTGGTGGCTCGTTCTTACTTCCTTGTGGCTCGCTTTTATGACCGTAGCTCGTGCTTTCTAAACCGTGGCTTGTTTTGGCTCTTGTCTTATGATTTGTGGCTACAGT
This sequence comes from Taxus wallichiana var. yunnanensis, assembly GCA_018340775.1. Taxonomy (NCBI): domain Eukaryota; kingdom Viridiplantae; phylum Streptophyta; class Pinopsida; order Cupressales; family Taxaceae; genus Taxus; species Taxus wallichiana. The sequence continues at coordinate 146,659,629 of CM031239.1, read as the reverse complement.
TTGCGGCTCGTGGTCGTGGTTGATTTCGTGGCTCGGATCCTCTGTTAGACTCGCTTGTGAGGGCATGGGACTGCCAAGATCGTGGCTTGGGCCGCCATGCGCCCACCATTGCTTTCCCTCCGCCTGCGTCCACTATCGAGCCGCTCCACCATTTCTCTGCCCCATGTCCTGGTTGGGTATTCTCCAGCACCTCACCTTCATTGCTTTCCCTCCCTCTAACTCCACAACCATCCCTATGTCTTCCCTACCTGTTCGTCTTCTGCTCTTTTTCCCCTTTCCCGACATCCCTTACCTCTGCATTGCCTTTATGCATAAATATACTCCTGACCAAGCTGCTTGACTGGGGATTTTGGGAGTTCCCACTTTCCTCTCTCCCTTACACCATTACTGCATGCTTTCCCGCACCTCTCCACAATGTCTTCCTCTACAATTTCCCCCTCTACCTCTGCAGCGAATATTACCCCTTTCTTCGGAAAACGGGAACATGGACAACCGGAGGATGGTTTACCCAACATTATTGCAGAGCTGATTAGCAGGTTGGAAACCTTAGAGTCTTCTAACAGAGCTCTCCAAACTGAGGTTTTTGAAATCACATCACGGATGGAGAAGGTTGAATCGGACAGCATTTCTCTACGGAGACAACTTGCAGATTCCAACGTACAATCCACAACCACTACACCAATGCTCAACTACAGCTGAGATCACAGATCTCAAACACAAACAAGAGGAAATCTCGACCCAGCACGAAAATCTTAAAAAACAAGCGAGACACTTGGGTCCAAATTGTGAAGGGCAAAGACAAAAACACACCCCTGGCTGCGGTGGAAGAAGTTGTGCAAGCTAGCTTGGTTGAGGAACGAACCAGATGGGCTAGAGAGCTTAATCTTAGAGTACGTGGGCTGCCATTACCCCTTCCTTCTTTGGACCCCTTGGCCATTACATCAGACTTTATTACAGGGAGTTTGGGGCTGCCCGATGTACAGCTTGATAGAGCTTGGCTCAAACAAGATTCCACCCTTTTTCTCCGCTTTAAAACAGCAAATGACAGACTCAGGGCACTCAAAGCCAAGCGCAAGCTATTCTCTCTCCCCAATAAGATCTTCCTCGATGAAGACCTCACCAAAGAACAGTGGCAAAACTCAAAAATCCCCGAGAAATTGTTATGCCAACCAGAAAACAGGGAAATGGGCGGTCATTTGCAAACCTCACTGTCATTCATGATTCTTTTCCTCCCGGTTGGGTTTCTGTGTCCGGTCCTATGGGAGTGGTTTTGGAACAAGGGCATCTCCATTACATGTTGGAATGGGAACGGTTCCTATTGGTCTTCCCTGGGTATACTATATGATGCTCTTGGTCTTTCAGACCTCCTCTTTGTCACGGAAACTCATGTTAGCCCTGTTCGCCCTCTCCCAGACATTAGTGGATACTATTGGCTTTCGGTTTGCAGACAGGAGACTCGGAGCTCAGGAGGGGTTAGAGGGTCTGGCGGTGTTGCGTGCCTGGTTAGGGATACACTTTGGAGTAGAATTTCCATGACAACAGAAGACGATTTTGCCCACTTCCTCCGGGTTAGGATCAAGCGGACCTCGTCTCATCTCAAAGATATCTTCATTGCAGTTTGTTACTTCCCTCCAACCTCTTCTTCGTTTGCCATCCATAATGGCCCAGATGGGGACCCCTTCTTCGATCTCTACACAAGCGTTTCTCAGTACTCAGTGTGCGGAGAGGTCATAATCTTGGGTGATTTTAATGCACACACCAGAAACCTCCAGGTTCCCTTACACGACAGGATTGATGATGTGCTTTGCTTATCCGAGGTGGAACCCGACTTGGTTGGCTTCCAATAGGACTCAAAGGACCTGACAGGACCTTTGACGTCATATGGCCGACACCTCCTTCAGATGGGAGAATCTCATGATTTGTTGATCCTTAATGGCATCTCGTGCTTCCCTGACTCCCGCTTCTTCACATGCGAACTCATTGTGGGGGTGCTAGTGTGGTGGATTACGTCATGGCTACCCCCAATTTGATTCCCTATATTCACCACTTGTGTGCCACCCCATTCCTCTTGGCGATCATGCAACCCTTTCCTTCTCATACGCAGTTACTTCCCCAACCCATGATCTCTCCCCACGCCCCTTAACGTACTATCCGGAAGTTTAATGAGGGTAACCCCAGTAGGCTTCTCCTTTCACCTTCGCCAACTTCTTCCCCCTCCACCCCATTTTGCCTCACTCCCCTCTAATCGGATGTTCGATACCCTTTCTTCCGCCATTCGTGACGCTGCTCTGCGCTCCTTCCCCCACTTTACCCCCACCCTCCTGCTAAGAGAACCTACCCCATGAACCAGTGGTACGATGAAGACTGCAAAGCCCTTCACCGTTAGCTTCGCTTTGCCTTCACACATGCTCTCCCCTCCTTCCCATCTCTCAAGTCCGACTACCATCGTCTCCTTCGCCACAAGAAACGCACCTTTATTTCCCGTCGTTGCTTTGAGCTCCGTGCTTCCCTTATGCACTCCCCTAAGCGTTTCTGGCGTACCATTCTTCCCCGCCATTCCTCTTTACCCCAGGACCTACTTCCCACCTCCATGTACACTCATACTTCCACCCTTTATGATATTCCCGCCAACCCTGGGCCTCCAAGTAGTTTCCCCTCCCCTACTGACCATATCTTCACCTACACAAATGTGAAGAAAGTCATTTTAGCCATGAATAGCAATAGGGCAGCTGATGAGGAAGGTTGTTATTCCTCTTTAACCCAGGACCTACTTCCCACTTCCATGTACACTCATACTTCCACCATTTATGATATTCTTGGCCAGCCCCAGATCCAGGTAGTTTCCCCCTACCTGCCATATCTTCACCTACACAAATGTGAAGAAAGCCATTTTAGCCATGAATAACAACAGGGCAGCTGATGAGGAGGGCTTCCAGGCGAGAATTCTTCAAGCACGGGTTAGACACTCTAAACAACTACCTTGTTGACCTCTTCAATCAAGTGGTTTGTACAGTTTTCCAAAGTCCTGGTCCCATCATATCATTCACCCCATCCACAAGTCGGGGCCCACTTCCGACCCGAAGAACTACAGGACGATTATGGTTGGCCACACGTTCTCCAAGCTCTATGCCACGGTCCTCCACATGGGGCTTTCTGAGTTCCTGGAGTAGCACCATTACAGAGCCAAGCTGGGCGGCGGTGGTTCCGCCTCGCCCACCAAACCATAGATCACATCTTCACCCTTCGAGCCATCATTGAGGAGGCTCGTCACAAATCCTCTAAGGTCTTCTACTACTTCGTCGACTTTCGGAAAGCCTTTGATTCTGTGCCACGGGAAGCTCTTTTCCGTAGACTCAGAGACATCGGTATTTCTGAAACCCTTCTTGTTGCCATTATGCGCCTATACGAGGATGTTCTTGGCCGCCTTCACACTGTTGTCGGTTTTTCCGATTTCATTAGGAGTACCATCGAGGTTAAGCAGGGTTGCCCCCTCTCACCCACATTGTTTGGTATCTACATTGATGAGTGGAGGATTTCTCAGAGACCATATCCAGGAAGGGGATGGTTGTCTTCTTCACCGGGCATTGATCTACATCCTCCTTTTTGTTGATGATGTAGTTCTCCTTGCTTCCTCCAAGGAGGGACTGCGCAGAGACAACTAGACGCTTTAGCCCTTTTTACGACCATAGACAATTGACAGTTAACCTTCATAAAACCAAGGTCATGATTTTCAATGGGTTGAAGACTTTCGACTTCCATTTTTTCTACAGGAGAGGAGATTGAGATCACCAGCTCCTACACTTACCTAGGAGTTTTATTTATTGGGCCCCGCTTTAGCCTTCGGCCTGCCCTTCAGCCCCGCGTCAACAAGGGTTATGGCTCTCTGGTGATCTTGGAGAGACAGTGTTTCCGCCACCATTTCCAGGACATCTTGTCAAAGATGTCTCTCTTGGATTCTCTTGTGCGCCCCACGTTCCTTTATGGTTCCGAGGTTTGGGGACCCTCTTTGCTCGACTCTGATTGGGCTACAGTTGAGCGGGTCCAGATCCTCATGCTCAAACGCCTCATCCGGTGTAGGGAGACGGTTCCACATAATATCATTTTGGTCGAGTTCGAGCCCATCCCTTTAGATTGGAGACTATATTTGGCCTAGTTTCGCTTTTGCATCACATTTGGGGGCTTTCAGACTCTTCCGCAAGAAGGGATAGGTATCTCTACCTCGCCTACCATTCCTCTGAGGCTATTGCTCTTTCTGACCATAGCGGTCGCTCCCGCTGCTGGTATGCAGGAGTCTCACGTCTTCTCAGCTCTCTCGGGATTCAGATGGACCGTCTCCCACCTTACAGATACTCCCTAGATGCCCCTGCCCACCTCCTTCCGGGTAAGCAGGATCTGCACAGAATTATCAGAGAAGACATTTACAGGTAGTTCATCCAACATACTTGGATCAATCCCCGGAGGGGCTCCGTCCTAAGATGGCCTTCTATGCTGCACATTTTCTTGAGATCACAGACGGACTTATCAGTCGACCTACGTATATCTCCCGACACTGGTTATAAGCACTCCGCATTTCTCTAGGCCAGTTTAGAGTGGGCTCTCATAGGCTTCGTGTGGAGGATCACTAGTTGGACCGCTCCGAGAGGATTTGCTAGCTCTGTTCTCTCCAGGAGATCGAAACGGAAGATCACTTCATTTTCAGGTGTCCTATCTACTACGAGATCAGAGGGAGATTCCATTGTTTATTCTGGAGCATCCGTCCTTGCAGCTTTCTTCAAGTACCGTGATCAACGGTGTCTTGCTCTCTACCTTCAGGAGGCACTCAGGCTCCGGAGAATGAGACCCTTCACCTCCTCCCAGAGGCTTCTACTCTACAGATTACTTCCTTCTTTTTGGTGCTCCCCTCGGTGAGGGGCACCAAGCGGCTCCTTGATACTAGTCTTGATTCCCAAACCAGATCTGTCTGGACACGAGGGGCTGCCTCCCGACCTAGAGATATTCGCGATCAGACTCTCGGCTTGGTGCCCTCTCTTAGAGGCTCTGTCCGACCAGGAGAACGTAGAGGGCTCGTCTTGTTCGTACTTCTTCCGTATACCAACATTCCAGTCTCCTCACGACTTCAGATACAGGACATAGGCATATTGCCAGCTACTTCCAGTCGGTCTCAGAGGCTAGTTGATAGGATGAGTGGTGGGTTTCTCCCGCCCTCCTCTCCAACTCCATTCATCTACACTCTTCTGGTCACAGTGGCCTTTGCTTCTCCTTCTTCTTTCCTCTCTCTTTTATCTTCTCTTCTTCTTTTGTTTGGGTGACCCTTTCGGGTCTTCCTGCTGGCACTTCTTGCATTGTATTGTACAGTCCCATTGACCTACTTTTGTGGTCATCCATTGGACATTAATAAAATTATATTATCTTACCTTATCTTATCTATACAATGAGGAGGCCCCCTCCCACCCTTTTCCCACTCCCCTCTATATGGATCTTATATCCCATCCTATCTTACCTTATCTATCCTGGGGCAGCGGAGAGGGGGACCCGATGGGCCGATATATCTTAGGACCTAAGGGGCCCAAATATGCGCCCAGATACAGAGTGTGCCAATACCCCTACTATGATAACAAGGGAGAGAAGACCGGAGATATCTATCTAGTCCCAGAGGATCCTCTCCCAATCTATATATGGCATATATCTTATCTGGGCCCGACCACCAGGCGCACTCGTCCGTCATCTATATATGTGGGGGGATAGAGATGAATCGAGTGGTCTCAGAGCCCAAACTGAATGATTGATTTGGAAAACAAAGAAAAACACAACTATAGAAACCCCATAGATCTTATCTTGCTTGCCTGATCCGTCCCACTATCCATATAGATCAATGAGTTGAGATATAGGGCATTGTCATCCCCTTCACCCGATCCGGGAAGATAGGTGGACAAGAGCCCCTATATCTGGGAAAGTAGAAATAGAGATCTCACTAACCTGCATCATATTTGAGATCTCTATTCTATCAGTATACGTGATACGACTAATGACTCTCGCCGAGTATCAATGGGTTGGGCAATCCAATCCAATATAGTACGGGAGGAACCAACCTCTACTCGTCGCTTCTCTCTATATTGATATAGGAGTTTGTTATCCAATTTTGCACCCTCGCAAATCGTTAACTTCAGAAATCTAGACTTGGGCAATTTCATGGGATTTTAGTGAAAAAACTGGGAAAATCAGGTATTTTTCATAATTTGGGCACTTGTATTTGTCTTGGGGCACTTCTCTCCTTTTCTCCAGGCATAAAGATCCAAACACTTAGAAAAATCGAGAAAATTGAGAAAAAAAGCTTCGCAGTGTATTGCATGGGTATTTGGGGTCCAAGGCGAACAGTTCCTCTTGTTCCCCGGTTTCCCGATTTGGCCGCACGACAAAGAAATTTCGCCAAGCTCGGTGTATTGCGAAAATGTGGGTTCCAGCGAATAGTGGAACTAGTTCCAGCGGGTTCAAGGTTCCCCGCATTCGGGTTGCAAGCCGCGAGTCAAAGGGCTGGCGTGATTACACGAATCGGGAGTGTGTCGCTGAACTTAGGTTCCCGCACTTCGTTCAACCCGTGGGTCGAAGGGTTTAATTCATTCAAGCGGGACAGAGAAAAATGGAATGCGAGGAACTAGTTCCTCGCGGGCATGAGTTCCCCACATTAGAGGCCGGCCCGCAAGATGAAGGAAAGTGGAGTGTTGTGGAGATAGAATTGAGTGCGTGCCTGGAACTAGTTCCGCCGAGGAACTAGTTCCCCGCAAAGGTGTTTGAGCCAAGAACAAAGTGGCGAGGGAGTTATGCGGAGATGAGGACAATGCGGGTCCCGGAGAGAAAACGACACATTCCTTCCTCCCATAAGTTTCCCACATCCCCAAACCATCTCGAACAACAAAGGAGAAAACAATTAATTGCGTCCCCAAGTGGAACCCCGCCCACTAAACGTAAAATGGCCATAACTTTTGACTGATACTCGATTTTCACAAAATTGGACTTTTTGGAAATCTCTCAACATCCTCTACACCACAAAAGCTGGATTTCTTAATTTAGGTGAGGGTAGGTGGGTGAAAAAGTGGAAATACAATCCAGCATTGAAATGAACAGCCCAAAAAGCCCAACTACCAAAATTAATGACGTACGGTGTCCAATCTTTCTCCTGCGCAGAAATGTACAATGGGGAATGGTATTACTATTACAAGGTTACCCATGTCTCTTTTTCAAGACTTTAATGCATGTTGTTGGTGGGTGGAAGGAGGAATTCGAGTTTCCTCTAATTTCCCTCTTCTCTCTCTCCCATTTCTATATATTGTAAAAAGAGACTCATTTGTAATGTTGGATACTTTTAGAATGCAAGGGCATCATTGAAAAGTGTTGCATAAGTGTTCTTGAGTTACATGCCTTGGATTGTGATTTTGCAATGTGTTTATACCTTCTCCTCCATTGTAATGATATGTGCATCATCTTAAAGCAATAAATACTTGTTTTGTGGCTATTATTCTACCCTAGCTGGTGATTTGTTGCATTTTCTTGCCTCTTCATTTACTTGCAAGTATGTTGTGTATGTTTCTTCATATTACAGGTTTATTTCTATTATGCATTATATGAAAATGGGAGTTTAAATGTTGCTCTGACTATGGCTTTCATTTCTGACCTCTCCACCTTCAGCTTCTCTCCATTTTCTCTCATTTAAAAGTGTATTTCCCCTTAGTTTTGGTGGTTGAGCACAAGATAATACTGAGAGGGGGTGAATCAGTATTATGAAATTATTTCAAACTTTAATACTTGAACTTAGATCTATAATCACGAGCAATGTGAATATATCAAATCAATCAAAGAACACAAAACTTAATGCAAGTAGACACAAATATATGTGGAAACCCTTTCGGGAGAAAACCACGGAGAAACTTCTTTCTTTATATATATTTCTCAAAAATTTGTAGGCACCAACCTACTGGAGACACCAATCCCCAAATTACAGTTTTGTAGGCACCAACCTACAGGAGCACCCACCCCTTTTGCTAAGCACCAACTCAGCAAGAGACACCGATCTCTTCGAATATGAAGGCACCAACCTTCCTTACAAAATTTGCTTTCCACTTTTGAACTTGTTGCTTCCTCAACGAATAATGGAAAATTCTTCTTCTTACTTTCAGATTTGTTGTTCTAAAATTCTGCCCTTACGCTTCCTCTTCTTTCTTTTTCCTTAAGATATTCAACTTGAATCCATGCTTAATAAGTCTCATATGAATCTTCTTATATAGCCTTTCGTACCTTTTCGAAAAGACACATCGTTCCAACCGACACAACCTTTCCATTAACACAACTTAATTAAGTGCATTAGTCGGCTAAAACCAAAAAATAATTAATGCAGCCCATAATTATTAAATGCACATTAATCAATGCAATTAACCACTTAATAGGAGTGCTACCCCTCCTTAGACAAATCACTGTTATCATTAAATCACTGCCAGCCATCATTAAACCTTCTTTTTCACCATAAAACATTACATATGAACACCTTTAAAATGCGGATATCTCTCTTTATGTATAGCTGTGTATATCTCGCTTATACCATGATAATCCTCATGCAAAAACACTTCTTTTCATGTATTTAAACTTTTGTTTTCTACCCTTCTATATTGCTGGTTATTTCCGTTACTTTCTACCATTTCTGTCAATAATTCCGTTACTTTCTGACAGATTTTTGTTTACCAGTTCAGCACCTCTTTTGACATCAATGACAATATTTCCAACAATCTCCCCCTTTGTCATTGATGGCAACCCCAAAAAAATAATCTCCTCTTCTACAGCTTCCTCTTGCCATAGCTCCCCCTTACTACCATTCTCCCCCTTTGACATCAATGGCAAAGGGTTATCCTAGGAGCTGAAAAATTTGCAAAGTTTTAGCTCCCCCTTAACCAGTGCTACCCTTGACTCTTCAATGTAAAGATGTAAAAGAAATTACTCCCAACTTATGCCGTAGATATTCAAATGTCTCCTTTGGAAGTGGCTTAGTGAAAATATCTCGCTATTTGTCGATGTAGCGACATACTCCAACTTTACTGTTTCTCTCGCCACCGCTCTCTCTTAAGAAGTGATATCTTATCGAATGTGCTTTGTTCGAATGCATAACCGATTCTTTGAAATACTTATCGCCGTATTATCACATAATATGGAGATGGGATGATCATACTCTACTTTGATATCCTTCAAGGTCTCGCTTCATCCATAAAATTTGTGTGCAATATAGTACCGCTGCTATATACTCGCTTCATTGTGGATAGGGATACAAAATTTTGCTTCTTACTTAGCCAAGATACCGTGTTGTTTCCAAGAAAAATGCTCCTCCGCTTGTACTTTTTCTCGTCATCTACACATCCCGCCCAATCAATCAGATAAGTCGTCAATGTGAAATCTTTTCTTTTGATACCACAACCCGTATTCCATAGTTCCCTTTAGATATCTCGAATATGTGTTTTACAACTTGCACATGTGTTTCTTTTGGCCTCGCTTGAAAACGTGCCACCATACCCACCGCTTGCATGATATCTCGTCCGATGATGTCACACATATAATAAACTCCCAATCATTGATCTATAGAGAGATGGATGATGGAGATTCGTCATCTTTGCTTAACTTGGTTCCGTGATCATCGGTGTCTTTGCCGACAGTGCACACTCCTCCATACCAAACTTTTTCAACATTTCCTTCACATACTTGGTTTGGGATATAAATATTCCTTTATTAGATTGAGAAATTTGCAATCCAAGGAAAAAGGATAACTCACCCAACATAGACATTTCAAATTCCTTTCGCATGTCTTCTCGTAAATTTTCTAGACAGCTTCTTCATTGTCTCCTCCAAAGATTATGTCATCCACATATACAACCACAATTAACTCGTGTTCATCTTCGTTTTGATGTAAAGATTACTCACAAGATGTCCTCTCTTGAATCCTTGGTCCTCAGTAGATGTTGATCAAGCCTTGAGTACCATGCTCTGGGGCTTGTTTTAATCCATACAATGCCTTTTTCAACCTACACACATAATCTAATTTTTCTCGATAATAGAACCCTTCAGTGCTGTTCTATGTAAACCTCCTCTTCTAAATTCCCATTTAAAAAGGCTGATTTGACATCCATTTGGTAGACTTTGAAATTTTTAAACACTCAAAAGCAAGGAACATTCTCGATTGCTTCTAGTCCGCAACCGAGCAAAAGTCTCTTCAAAATCAACACCTTCCACTTGAGCATACCCTTTGCATACCAATCTTGCCTTATTTCGAGTGACTTGACCATCTTCATTTAGTTTGTTCCGAAATACCCACTTAGTGCCAATCACATTCTGACTCTTTGGTCTGGGAACCAGTTCCCAAGTTTCATTTTTCTCAATTTGATCTAATTCTTCTTCCATCGCCTTCAACCAATGTTTATCATGTCTTGCTTCTAAAAAGTTCTTAGGTTCTACCTTAGATAGCAGAGAAAAATACCCTTGCTCAGAAGCATTTGTAATTCTTCTTCTGGTTTGAACCCCGGTATCAAGTTCTCCAATAATCTGACTTTCATCATGATTTTTCTGAACAAAGCGAGATGGCGTCTTGGTATCCTGCCTTTCTGATTTACTCCACTCTTCAATATCTTCTTCTTCCTCTTGTTCTTCTTTCACAAGACTTGGTATTTCTAAAGACTCTTCTGAATTTTCTTTTGTCTTTAGATCCAGACCCTCATCCACTCTGACACTTGCACTTTCTATGATAGTCCGCAACCTCTTGTTATAACATCTGAAGGCTTTACTTTTAGTGGAGTACCCAAGAAAAATCCCTTCATCGGATCTTGAATCAAATTTGCCTAAGTCCTCTTCTTCTGTTCTTTTAATGAAACATCTCGCTCCCAAATACCTTAAAATATTTGACCGAGGCTAGTCTTCCTTTCCATAATTCATATGGAGTTTTGTCATGGTTAACTCTGATTTGCACTCTATCCAAAATATAAACGGCAAGATTTACTTACTTCTTTCCGTAATCTATCTCGATAGCTTAGATTCATTCAAAGATTGTTCGGCCATCTCTTGAACAATTATGTTTCTTCCTTTCTACCACTCCATTTTGTTGTGGAGTTCTTGCAGCTGAGTATTGTCTTTTAATTCCATGGTCTTCACAATATTCAATAAATTCATTTGACATGAATTCACCTCCACGATCTGACCTTAGACATTTTATCTTCAGCCCTGTTTCATTTTCTACTAATGCCTTGAAAGCTTTGAACTTTCCAAATGCTTCAGATTTTTCTTTCAAAAATGCTACCCATGTCATTCTAGTGTAGTCATCAATGAGTAACATAAAATAACTCTCACCTTGAATACTTTTCATTCTGGTAGGTCCACACAAATCCGTGTGAATTAGCTCCAATGGTTTGGTGGATGAATACTCCTTTGTTTTGAATCTTGTTCTGGTCTGCTTCCCAAGCTGGCACTGCTTGCATAGAGTACTCGAAGGCTTTGTTATTTTAGGCATGTCCCGTACGGCCTGCTTATTGCTTATCTTCACAAGATTATCAAAATTTATATGTCCCATCCTTCTATGCCATAGCCAACTTTCCTCAACTTGACTTAGGCAACATTTTTCTTCTTTTATTTCTCCGAGCATATATAGATTATTTGCAGTTCGGTGGCAATCTGCAATTAGTTCTCCTGTATTTGCTTTCCTTATTTCACATCCTTCAGCATAGAACTTAAGAGTGTGTCCCTGATCACACATTTGACTCACACTCAAGAGGTTATGTTTTAATCCTTCAACATACAAAACATTCTCTATTTTTGTTTTTCCATTATCCAAACTCAGCGTACCTTTGCCAACGATCTTCGCTGTAGCATTATCACCAAATTTTACTGTACCTTCATTTACTTTCTTTAAGGAGAGAAACTTACTTTTATCACCAATCATATGTCTTGAACATCCGCTATCAATGTACCACTGCTGTCCTTCATCTCGAGCATGAAAAGTTGTTTGAACGAGCATGGATTTTTCTTTGTCTAGCCCATCTTCCTCCTGCTTCCTTGTCCAGGATTTCGTAGCCTCCCTTTTCTTTGTATCTAAAGGCTTTGTCTTTTGATCTTGTCTTGAGTCAAACACACTTCTACAAAAGCATGCTATATGTCCATAATTATTGCACTTGTAGCAGATAATGGCTTCCTCGTTATAATAGGATAGTGGAGCAAACGAATTATAGTTCATATTCAACACTCTATGAGCAGATTTTGGTTTGTTCCAGGCTTCATTATCTCTCATTCGCTTTCTACACTCTATCTTTTTATGCCCATATATATTGCAATAAAAACAATAACCATGAAAGGAACTTTCAACCTGTTCATATTCCTATGTCGTGGAATAAATGGTCTTTTGGTGTCGTTCTCTTTAACACCTTCCTCAGTGGATGGAACTAGTCTTCGTAGTTTCCTCTTCTTTTCTCGCTTTTATTCTTCGTAGGCGTATTTAGAATTTCTGCATAACTTTTTGCCTTTTCTAAACCTTTCTTCTCCTAAGCTCAATGGATTTTGAAGCTTTCTAGTTTTTCTTCATATCCGAGTCCCGATTTGTTGATGGTGATCTTTGACTTTCTAGAATCTCATCTAGAACCTTAGTACTCTTTTCAAATTTCAAGTTGTTCATTAGTTTGGTATTTACCTTTTCTAAGTCTTTTCTCATCGCAACAATCTCTCGACTCACGATTTTCACATTCTTCTTGCTTTCTCCTCGAGCTGACTTCTCAACCCTTCCTCAATTCTCTTTGCTTCTTCAATTTGGGTCTTCAGGTCAATGATTAGATTCTTTGATTCTTCAAGACTCTGGGCTAACTTAGCTTCGAAAGATTGATTTTGTTCTTCATATTTCTGGAGCTGAAGTCTTTGCTTCTGATTCCTCTTTTGAGTGCTTTTATTTCACCCAACGCACAAATGAGTTCTTCTTCGAGGTTTACCTCACCTTCTTCTTCTATGTCCTCGATTCCTTTCAAATCAACTTTGTTGGTCGATGAACCTTCTTCTATAGCCATAAACAATGTTTCTTCATCATCACTGTCTGAATCACTTATTCCGCTTTCTTCGGATGAGCTGCTACCTCTTTTTGAATATAGACTCTTCTTTTGCTTTTCAAATCTTTTCTTGCCTCTACTTTGCCTGAATTCTCTTTTGAACTTGGGCTTGCTTTCTTCATCTTCGCTATCTTCCTTCTCTGGGCATTTAGCTGCAAAATGACCAATTTTACCACAGTTAAAGCATTTAAATGGTAACTTATCTTTGTATCTCCCGGATCCTTTCTTTAGCTTTCGAATGAATAAAGCTTCCTTTTCATCTTCTTCGTTGTTTGATTCATCATTCGCTTCAGATTCCTTGATTGCCTTTTTCTTCGAGACTTTGAATGTGGCTTCCTTCTTTGTTGGTTTATTAGACTCGGTCCTCATTTCATAAGCCATCAGTATTCCATGTAGTTCGTCCATGCTTAGCTTGTCAAGATCCTTCATTTCTTCAATGGCAAACACCTTAGCATCAAATCTTAATGGTAAAGATCTTAAGACCTTCTGGACGATCACAGGTTCCTCAATCTTTTCTCCAAGCCCTCTTATGGTGTTGACAACTTCATCCACCCGCAGAAGATAAGCTACAACATCTTCCTCATCCTTCATTTTTAGGCTCTCAAATTTTCTCCTATGGGTTTGAAGCTTAGCTTTTCTGACCTTATCATCACCTTCATATATTGTTCGAAGTTTATCCCATATTTCTTTTGTCGTGTCACATCAGACATTACCTTGACAAATTCGACTCGACAGCACCACACAAGATTGCATTCATCGCCTTGGCATTATTTTCAAAAGCCTTCTTACCGGCTTGGTCTGTTGGCGGAGTTGATGGAATGGTATATCCGACCGCTACTGATTGCCAAATATCAAACCCTAGTGCCATCAGATAGGTTCTCATCCTTATGCTCCAAAATGCATAGTTTGTTCCATTAAACAACGGAGCCTTGTTCGAGGAAAATCCTTCTTGTACTTGACTAGCCATATGTGCTCCCAAGATCTACCTTCCAACTGATTAGATTGTTCTTGAAGGAACTTGCTCTGATACCAATTGTTGAGCACAAGATAATACTGAGAGGGGGGGTGAATCAGTATTATGAAATTATTTCAAACTTTAATACTTGAACTTAGATCTATAATCACGAGCAATGTGAATATATCAAATCAATCAAAGAACACAAAACTTAATGCAAGTAGACACAGATATACGTGGAAACCCTTTCGGGAGAAAACCACGGAGAAACTTCTTTCTTTATATATATTTCTCAAAAATTTGTAGGCACCAACCTACTGGAGACACCAATCCCCAAATTACGCTTTGTAGGCACCAACCTACAAGAGCACTCACCCCTTTGCTAAGCACCAACTCAAAGTGAGCACCCTTCGAATATGAAGGCACCAACCTTTTCCCCAAATTACAGTAGGCACCAACCTCAAGCAACCACCCCTTTTGCTAAGCACCAACTCAAAGAAGAGACACCGATCTCTTCGAATATGAAGGCACCAACCTTCCTTACAAAATTTGCTTTCCACTTTTGAACTTGTTGCTTCCTCAATGAATAATGGAAAATTCTTCTTCTTACTTTCAGATTTGTTGTTCTAAAATTCTGCCCTTACGCTTCCTCTTCTTCTTCTTTTTCCTTAAGATATTCAACTTGAATCCATGCTTAATAAGTCTCATATGAATCTTCTTATATAGTCTTTCGTACCTTTTCGAAAAGACACATCGTTCCAACCGACACAACCTTTCCATTAACACAACTTAATTAAGTGCATTAGTCAGCTAAAACCAAAAAATAATTAATGCAGCCCATAATTATTAAATGCACATTAATCAATGCAATTAACCACTTGATAGGAGCGCTGCCCCTCCTTAGACAAATCATTATTATCATTAAATTGCTGCCAGCCATCATTAAATCTTCTTTTTCACCATAAAACATGGCATATGAACACTTTAAAATGCGGATATCTCTCTCTTATGTATAGCTGTGTATATCTCGCTTATACCATGATAATCCTCATGCAAAAACGCTTACTTTTCATGTATTTAAACTTTCGTTTTCTACCCTTCTATACTGCTGGTTATTTCATTACTTTCTACCATTTCCGTCAATAATTCCGTTACTTTCTGATGATTTCCATTTACCAGCTTCAGCACCTCTTTTGACATCAATGACAATATTTCCAATTACATATATAATATAGATACCAATCGTGAAAAGAAGGGTTCGGGGTTGAGGGAGAAGAGATAAAGAGAGGCCCTTGTTTGCCCCTCTTCTTCAACTATATATGGGTGGGGAATATAGAATACGATATCAATCCCATATATGTGCTTTGACATTATATAGATTACATATAGCTGGTTTGGTTCGCCATATAGATATAGAGGTCATACGCTGAATACAAATCGAGTTTGGTTTGTATGGTCTATGATTGATATCTATATTCTATATGTTATACAAACCTCTCGAGTTTTGATTTGATGATATCCCGAACGAAGATCTAATTTTGTGAAACAAACAACACGGTGTAACTCATCTAGCAAATCATCAACGACAAGGATAGGAAACTTATCTTTTATGGTAAGCTCCTTGTAGTTTGGCCACATGTGCCGTTGCAGTCCTTCTTTTTGTACCATCACCACTAGAGAAAAGTAAGCTCTCGACTATGGTGAATAATGCCTACTTCTACCATCTCTTATACCATTTCTTCAATCTCACTAGATAGGGATACAGATAAGGTCGAAGCAATTGGCTGCACTGGTACTAGCTAAATGGCATTCATGATCTCTTTTGGGAGGCAACCCCTTCATCATATCCCAAAAAAAGTTCTCTCACGATCTTATGGTGCTCTTTCGATTGTTGAGCTTCCATCAGAAATAGTTGGGCCACAAACCCATTTGCACCCTTTAAAAACATCTTCGCATTTGATGAAAGCTCACCAATGTGGAGCTTTTTCCCTCATCCCGCCCAGCTCAATAATTTTCCCTCAAAATGAAAATGCATGAACAAATCTTGAAAGTTTATCTCGACAATTCCTAATGTAGTGACCCATTGGAAATGGCATACATGGGGCTATGTATAATGTAATGTAATCTCCATGAATAATTTAATATTATGGCACTTTCCTGAACATCAAGCTATACCTCCATCTATAACCATGACCTGAAACTCTAGGGTTGGATAAACAAAGCAATTTAAGTGCAAGGCCAATTTATGATTGATGAAGTTGTGAGTACTTCCAGAGTCAATTAATATTGTCACCCTTTGTTTCTTCACTAACCTGATGACCTATGACCTCTACCCTAAGTGTCATGATAATAGAATAAGAAACAATGACTAGATTGAACATTCATACCTCATGTTGGATGTGATCATTGAGACTGCCTGAAATAGGTCATTCGGATTATCATCTCGTGATTGTATCCACATGCAAGGACAAGTTCGACCTCATCGAATATAATCCTTCATTGAACATGTCTACCGCAACTTTCCTAGTAGGTTGATGTAGTTCTTAACCACACTACTACTATAGTGCATTTGTAACTAGCCCATAAAAATGACCACGTGACAAGAAGAGCCTTATTCTTCTTTTGAGCGCACAACCAAAGGATACCAAGGAAATTGTTTCGGCTCTAGATATAAAGATTTCATAAGAACCTTTTGTCCACTTGGGATCTGATGTAGATAAAAGAAATTCTCCATTCGGTTGATCCAGTTGAGTGGGTCCTTTCCATCGAACTTATGCATGTCCATATTTGGGAGTAGGTTTCACGGCTCGTCCCAAAGAAATACAATGAAGTATTTGAATCACCATTTAGATGTCCGTTAGATCCACCTTTGAGTTAGTTGAGATGATAACAACTCAATGTTTTTGGACATATCTCCTTGAATGTTTTTGGACACCTTAGCCATATCTCCCCTGAATGTTTTGGACGTCTTAGCCATCTCTCCTTCCAGCGCCTCCACTTCTCCTTGCATGTTATGACACATCAAGTCAACTTCTCCTTTCATAGTTGGAAAACTCTCCACCAGGGGTCGTATTTTGTCATTGACCAAAGAAGACAACACCAAGATCCCCCACATTCAAACTCCAATTCCACCTCCTCTTTGTTACGAGTTTTTTTAGGTGTGGCGGATCCTTTTCATTGTCTTCAGAGATCTCCCTTCCATTGCAATTAGGGTTTAGTTTTTTGGCTAATGTCGGCCACACAAACAAAAACACCACGAACAAACCCCATTTCAAATTCAAAGAGATTTCCATTAGAGAAATTTTAAAATTTGTGGCATGTGAAGCAATTTTGTGAAAAACACTAAAATGGATATAACTTACACATAACGGATCCAAATCACCTAAAATTTGGAGGGTAACTTCCTCTACTTTTGTTACAACTCTAGTAAAAAGATTGCAGAAAAAATCGCAAGGGC
The DNA here is from genome assembly GCA_018340775.1 of Taxus wallichiana var. yunnanensis. NCBI lineage: Eukaryota > Viridiplantae > Streptophyta > Pinopsida > Cupressales > Taxaceae > Taxus > Taxus wallichiana. The sequence goes on along the minus strand of CM031239.1, from coordinate 146,642,111 downwards.
TTGCCAAATATAGGTGAGTCCCAAAAATTTGGGGTTTGACCTAATTTTGGCCCAAATCGAAGCTTTGATACCACTAGTAAGGAAATTATTTAGATAGATCTGAATATCAACAACAATAGAACACCAAAATAGAGAGGCGAGATCACAATATTCAAGTAGAATGACTTAGCCACTTCAATGGGGCAACCTCCATACCATACAATAAGACTCAAGTGCTCAATATGATGCACATCTACCAGTTACTAACTCCTATATATACCCTACTTAAGTTATATAAACCACCTAGGCCGACCTACTAAGCATATAAAAGCATAAATAAATGAGGCATGATATGTTAAGAGATTATGTAAGCCACAAGTTGGTCATACATTTCCCGATATATGATATAGGATTACAGGCATAGTAGTATAGTTATCTCAAATGTGTAGTTACAATACATATATACAATGGATGATTACAAGATGGCATTTACAAGTTGCAGGAGAAATGATTGCAAGATACTTGGTTTTCCGCGAATAAGTAATGGTTCTTATCAGATGTGCTCAAGATCCTCTAACATGGCGTGGTCACGAAGTGCGCCACCTAGTGTGCCATGTGGCAACATAGTGCTGACAGGTGAATACTAAGTGTAGAAGTCATGCACAAGTTTGAAACAACATTTGACATGCAAAGAAGCAAGGTTGATGTGTCATGGACTGCAAGGCATGGCATAACACTGCGAGTGCTACAAGATGGTGCACGACATTGCAAAAGCTATGAATATTGCATGCGGTATTGCAGAAGCTGTGAATATTGCATGTGACATTGCAAAAGATGTGAATACTGCGTGCAACATTGAAAAAGTTGCTAATATTACAAAGGGAGTTGGTGCAAGACTTCAGAAGCTGCGAGTGTTGTGATATGAAGTGTGCAAGACTGCAAAAACAAGTATTGTGTTTTGTTGGCATAGGGATGCAAAAGCTATGAGGGTTGCAAAGTAGGTGTGCAGTTTGTGTAGGACTGCGTAGGACAATGCACTAAGGTACTTAAACACATTTGCACTGGTGTAAAGTGTTGGGCAAGCAAAGAGTTGCATGGTATGCAACAAAGGGTCATGCCAATGTTGCACAATGCCGCAAGTCTGTATATGTGTTGTTAGACACTACGATGTTGAGGAGCTCAATTTCTGTAAGAGGAGTGAGGAGAGTTGCATGGCTGCAAGTAGTTGTGAGGCAGGATGTGAGGCTACACACAAATCAATGGATCGCAGTCACAAAAAAAAGATCTTCTTCGAAAAAGAAGACCACTTGCCATATGGAATTTAGATCCTAGAAGAAGAGGGTTGTTATGTAAGCTAGCTGCACAATAGCTATGTTGTGGAGTCTTTGGGTTCGAGTCCTTCATTTGCTTCATGTTGATGTCTTCCTCTATACTTCTTTTGCTGCTTAGCTAGTTGCGGCTGTCCCTCTTTAATTGGTCATGCATTCATTTTGATAGTCAATGGCAGTTTTCCACCTTATTTTTGCTATTGGCTTGGCAATTGAACCTTGCAACCTTTTTGGTTTCCTTTATTTTTGGCTTGCTGTTTTTGGGTGAGGGCACATAATAACTCCCAGTGTGTGTGTGTGTGTGTGTGTGTGTGAAGATGGAAAAATATTTTAATTGAAGGAGACATGGATCATTTCTAATGCAAGAAATGATGGAAGAGTGGTGATTGGCCAAGAAGAGTAAACGAAAAACCTAAAAATTAATAATATTATCCCAATGATTGGTCAAGAAGAGTAACCTGAAACATTAGAAATTGATAAACTTTACGCAATTAATCTAGAATCTGGAATCATTAACTAAAGAAATATGTATATAGCGTGCATAACGTATCTTTTAAAAGGAGTTAAGAGATGTTCACGAAAGGAGGAGGAGAAACTTTGATGTATGAATGCTAGTAAGTTAAAAGAGTCTGATATTGAGAATTCTATGTGTGGTAATGTTCATTTATTTTGTGTGTGTTGTTACGGTGTTTTGAATCTCTGCATTACGAAATGAATAGCTGCGTATTAACATAGAATATTTGTTCACAAAGAATGAGAGGAATGATAAAAGGAATACCTGAAGTTTTGCCTCAAACCCAGCAAAGCCAGCTTGATCAATATTCTCAGATCCAGCCATGTCTACTAACATCATTCTCCCTCCCACGGCTGGTACATCCAATGTTATCTGTACAGACAACCAGCTTTTAGATTGACCAATTCGTGTGTTCAATAAAAGCGATGTCCCCATCTATGATTAGTTACTTACCAGACAGTGGCTTCTAGAGCTTCTCTCATTGCAAACTGTGCTTTTGACAACTCTCCTTTTCTCTACTTTGGCGACCTCATTTGCAATCTTTACAGCATTGCTGCCGGAAATGAAAACTGCATTCTTCACCTTTCTGCCCATTACTTCTAGTCTTGCCTGAAACCAAACCAAGATAAAAGTCTTGCTTCATGTGTGTGTAAAGCATGCTAAATACTGGCTATCCGCTGCCTTTTTTTGTTATGTGGGATGTACTGGCAATGCAAAGTAACACAAATAGAACATACAAGAGAAGCTAGCGTTATTCGCATTCAATTTAAACGAAAAGTTGAGTATTTGCTTGAAAATTTTATGATAAAATTTGAGAAAAGAGGGGAAGATGAGATGAGACGTACCCTGCATCCATTAATCTTGGAGGCATTGGTGGCAAGCAGATCATAGATCTCTTCATTGTAGATCTCCAAGACAGAGACGTTGACATCTTTCTCGTTTTGATCTCCAGTTCCAACCAGTATGCTATGCAATGCCCTGTAAACTATGCCGGGCTCCTTAGGGCAGCCAAACATGGTATGGCTCTTTCCTGACCCTGTGGGCCCGTACATCATAACCGTGCATTTCCCACCTACCTTAACACTATCAACCCTTGCCCGGACGAATTTATTGTAAAATGCATGGAGCCCTTCTCTCCCGGCATCAGAAACCCCGTCTAGCTCAAAATCTCTGTACACAAAATCCCTTCTCACCCTCACCGTATGCCCATCATGCACTTGAATTGCATTTTGCTTCTCTTTTATTGCTCCTGGATAATCACGGATCCGCCCCACAATTTCAACGGGGTGCTCTGCAACATTCCTATTCCCATTCGCAATGGGTAATGGAGATACAATGTGTGGACGAGATCTGATGGAGCCAATGGGACTACGCATGTCATTTCCATTCCTGGGTGAAGGAGATGGTGCCATTTCTTCCTTCTCCTCCCTCAAATCAACCAAACTTCTCTCCGCCGCTCTCCCTTTTCCAGTCCTCTCAATTTTAAACAACTAGCCGTTGCTCTTTAGTCGCCGATTCATTGCTTTTCAGCAACGCGAAACCAAATCATCGCTGCTGCTTCTGTATATTTTTAAATTTATTCACACACTTTAAATACGACCCTAATTTTGAATGCTTTTAGACCGGTTGATTCTAGATTCAAATTATGGTTTTACTATGTAATTTCAAAGTTTCTACTCGGTCGTTCTTGCTTATCTTCTTGTTTTTTCACCAAATATTCTATTATGGTGATATTAGGTTTTTCTTGTCTTCACTCCAAGTGACCTTTGTTTCATCTTTTTCTTATTTTTTAATCATAAAAGGTTGGCTTGCACCAAAAAGTTCCTAATATAAATATATATTGCCTATAATTTTTGTTTTGATAATCCTTACGGATCGACAAATACCCAATGACCTAGAGCTTGAAGAGTTAATTTCAAGTTTGTATATTTCTTTGCTTCAATTTAGATCAAGCCCTGAAAATAGAAAGGATTCTAGACATGGATATAGTGATGTTTCAAAAGTTGTATTTTATATCACAAATGATGTATCATCTTTGAATGGAAATGTTGTAGATAAACATTAAATGAATTTTACATATGAATATGAAGTGGATTACGATCATGAAATTGAATTACAAGAACACCATTTAGATGAAACATTGATAATATTAAGAATTATTCCTTAAACAACACTTTCTTTGAGATATCTAGAAGTATTAAGACACCAAAATAAGTTTATCGTCAAAATCCAACCCCGCTTATATTATTTTCGATGTTTCTCCTTCTCAAAATGTGGTGTTTCCAAATCATAACCATGTTTCAATTACTCCTCAAATTCTTTCAATTCCTCTACATGCTTTTATTCTTTCTCATGTGTCTCCTATGCTTGAACACTCCCTTGCTTCACATGTGCCTTCACATGTTAATTCTTCTCTCACTCAAATTTATTCTATTTTCAACTTATTATTCTACATGTAGACACTAAAATTTAGTAATTTGTCCTTGTGCAATGCCAAGTTTGACCATGTTCCCTTGCTAAGACAAATGCTCACATTCAGAATCTAATCACCTCATCTCTCTAGCTCTTCTACAACTTTTTTATCTTTACACTCTACTCTCAATTATGAGAATATTATTTGATCAAAGCAAATATTAAACCTATGATATTCATGACACAACTTTTAGTTATGATTTTTATCTATTCTGTTTGAAAATGTGTGGAAGGGTTGGGATGTACGGTCCTACCCCTTCACATTCACCAACTCTGCTTTCAATCTAAAAATCTTATTTAGGTCATTTCATCTTCTTGGGATCGGCCTTCTTGGAATATTTTACCCATAAGGCTATAAAAGTAAATTAGCACTACTTTATAACTCATATGGTACTCTCACAAGCTACTACCGCAAATATCTTTCCAAAAGCACTCAAAGGGTTCCTAAATATTCCCAAATAAGATATACATCATCTAGAGTAGTCTTTGCTACAATTCTTAAGCACTCAACCTGGTGTCTCCAGATTTCACCCTGAAATCTGGGACTACCCATTTAAAAAAATCGTTATTTTTAAAATAATGGGTCTTTTCGTATTTTTATTGCCAGAAGATGTATGTATTATGTTAAGATATTCCCAGTGAATCATATGAGCCAATTTCGACAAATACCCAGATGCTGAAACTCATTTTATCCCTCCGCCAAGTTTTGTCTGTGGGAAATTTTTATTTAATTATTTATTAAATAAATAAAGCCCCGTTCGAAGTAAATTGTGCTCCGATTGAACCCTGTTGAAGTTTTGCATGCCAGTATTCACACATCTCAATAGGATTTTCACTAGGAATGAATTCAGAGCATTGTCTGCAACTTCTGCAAATGTTTTCCTTTTATTTTTATTTCTTTTGCATTTTTCTCCATGCTTTGTCTATGAAATTCCCATGGGTCTGCTTTTTTGTTCAGTATAGTCTATTTAATTGCCCGAAGCATCAAGATCATTTACGGCCTTAGCACCATAAGGAATCACTTGAGAAAGCAAACTTCTAACCAAAAAGATGAAGTCATGCACAAAATGCCTCTTCTAAGCAAGTCACACTTTTTAGAATGAATGGGTATAAGCTGCAATGTGAATTTTGGCAAAGTGGCAGTGAGCGAAAATTTCTTACCTGCCTTGCAGGGTACTTTTTCTCATGAAGGCAAAGTCACTTAAGCTGCAATGGGATTATTAGAAGCGACAGGCAGGCAGGAATTTCTTACCTGCCTTACAGAGTAAAAATTCCCATTATAAAATAAAGAAAAATCACTTAAAGCACCGATGGGAATTTTCTCGCCTTTGCTAGAGCTAACTTTTCCCAACAAAGAGATTTATTCACCCATGCAAGTCGCATTTTATCAAAGGAAGTTATTTTTAATACAAGTTGCACTTTTTGGGAGAGGTTTTAATTTGTCAGTGGGAATTTTGGCAGTGGTAGGCAGGCGGGAATTTCTTACTTGCCTTATAGGGTAAAAATTCTCATTATGGAAGTCAAATAACTTAAGTTGAAGAGTGGATTTTTTGAGCTGCAGTGCAGGGTAGGAATTCCCATCAAAGTTGACTTCTTATTTTTAGAAATCACCCTTGCCAAAAAGTGCGACCCACCTTGGCATTAAACAATGAATTTAATGATATTTATTTATGGATTTTTCAACTAGTTTTGGCACGATGAATGGATGAAAAGTCAAAGCAAGAAGACAAGCCAAAGACAACTGAAGTATGCACACTATAAATAAATAAAATAAATTTATTTAAAAGCAACCAACAACATGCATAATTGGGCGCCCAATTTGGGTGAATAGACATGATTATTTATTAATTAAATTGTCGAATATGAAGGGAAATTATTAAAAATAGTATGTTGGGGTTATATAATCATGGGTTGCCATAATAAAGAAGCAATTAATTCTTTTTGCTAAGGATTACAACCTAGATAGTTTTGGCACCAAGGAAAGGAGGTTTTGTGCATCAAAAGGTGTTTTTCATTGTCAGGAAGCTTCAAGGTTTGGTGCCTAGGGTTGGAATAGCTTTATTTGTGCTATGATAATTATCTGCATATTGGTATACGTGCCCATGTGAATTTAAAAATATTTATGCTTTCTTTGCATGCAAGCCTAGCTTCAAATTTTAGGGCAAGAGACTTTATATATAGATTTTTGGTGACATAAATCAAGTATTGCAAGTATTCATTACGGTGTTTATACAAGTGAAAGAGAGTTCAAATCAATGTCAGGTACATTGAATATATCTTCCGAATCTAAAAAAATTACTAGATCTTCACAAATTGATCCAATTGCAAAGAATTCCAGCAGGATTAAAAGAAAAAGAACACAAACAAATATTACTCCATCTATGATGAAGCGTGATGAAAGAGAAGGATTGGCAAAATCATGCATAGCTTCCGATTTTTCAATATCAATGACACAAACATAGGCCCTGAACCCATCTCTGAAATAATTGACAGATCCAGGGCCGGAAAGACATCTCTCATGCGGGCAATAAAAATTAGTGGAATTATTCAAACATCAAGATTTCCAACAAACGGTTTCACAATTCGTTATGGAGTGTGCAAGGTCATATCATCCTCTTTCCAAAACAATTCAGGATGTTGCGGGTAACACAATAATCAGGATGGATGCACAATTTATTAATTAGTGTATGAAGATTCTGACATGACAGGTGGTGATTGCAATTAACATGCTGGATGCTGGCAACAAATGGGAGAAACATAAAGCAGATTATGTGGGCATAATGAATAGCAGATATATGAAGAAGCCAAGGTCTCCATCAAAGTTCCCGAGGAATCTTCCACAATCCAATTTGGTGCAAGAGGTGGATGATATTACTAAATTGCTTTGTAGGTTAAGTGGAGAAGCCAATACTCACAACTTCCACTCATAGATGTATGCTTTCATGAGGACCATTGAGATCAAAAGCGTTGATCCAACAATCAATTGGGCAGAGATCATCAGTGACAACATCGGTGATCAACTTTGGAGTGTGAGGTGGATGTACAACTTCAAAATGACTTCATACCTGGTATATGCAGCAGCCTCGCAGGGTATATTTTCTAAGCTGGATAGACGGGGTGTACTGGCGAAAGATCCTATTTTTGAGTGCTTCCCACAGTTGACAGTTCCTGAATGCCACAAATATTACAAGGTGGTCAATGATGGGTTCTTCTATGAATTCATCTACAAATTAAATAGTGATTTGAAGACTAGTAGGGTAAGCAAAGAAGCTTGGCAACCGTATCCCAAAGATGACTATATTTTCATCCAGGTTTGCAGACTTCACGTATCTCAGGGTAACTAGATTTTCGGGAGAACCAATGAAGTTTTCGAGGTATCCAAGTGACAAGTGGGTCATCATGGAGTTGTGCAGATAGCTCGTGGAGATGCATGACTTACAATCAAAGCGGCACAAGTCTACGGGTTTCTTTCCAATCACAGTGAGTTATTACAACTACCAGCATCCACAAAGCTAGAGGAGTTGAAGCTGAAATATTTTCTGAGTATGAGCATGAGTTCTTCCCAGTATAGCTGAACTTTGACCCATATGGGGTAGCGAAGAAGACAATCTCCTAGGAATACTCACATGTACCTTCATTGGAAGACTTCTGGATGAAGTGTAAAAACGAGTATGAAGTTAGAAAGAAAGACTTCAATAGGTTATTGGCACAACAAGTGTTTGATTATGGTTTGGCGTGAATACCTGCATATCTCGTAGATGATGGGCATGTGATACTTGACTCATATCATCGATGGGAGGTTATAGAGCTGCTCTCCAGAAAACATTGGTGGCTACTGGATGATTGAGGAAAGATCTTCCACATTTCTCGGTTAACACTTTGAACTAGTTGTTGACAAAGGGGTATTACCTGGATGAATCTTTGATGAATAAGATTACAGGTAACTTTACCGTAGGAGACTCCATAAAATGAAAGTATGAAGGTGAAATTAGCAGAAGGTCGGAGAATCTTAAAGTTCACAGAAGTATCACATGTAAGAGAAGGCCAAATCTACAGCTATCGTGCTAGTTCCAAATTTCTCCCAAAGATCAACGCATAACACTTCTAAAGCCCCAAAACCCCAAAAATCTTGTTATTCCTCCTTTGAATCCAATGTCATTTGTATTTTCTCCTCAACCACTCAGATCCTCACCTCTCCATGTAGAGAAGTTGAAAGCACAGATGGCGGAGTTTGAAAAAGAATTGTCTTTGAATAATTCAGAGGGTGACACTCACAACACAGTGGAAAATTTAGATAGAGCAGAATTAGAGCATGAGATGGTGGTGCACTCAGTGAATTCTCATTCCACGAGAAGAAAATTTTCATCATGGTTGGCTTTGCAAATAACCCTAGAATCCAGAGAGGAGATCAACCTAGAGGAATATGAATTTCAATTGCTCTTGAGTTTAGGCGGAAGAGATAGAAGACCTAAAGTTGCCAAAATAACCTCTATGTTGATTATTGAAGAATCGGGACAAGTTCACCGAGTTTTCACTTCCAAAGAAAAGGAAAGCACAAGGGAGAGCTCATGGCGGCTGATATAGCAGTGAACAAAGTGCCAATAGGTCAAACTACCACAAAAGGATTAAAGCAGGATACACATACACTAATGAACACTTTATTCCTTAAGCTTGACAAAGAGAAGGCTAAGAGAGCCAAGCTTCAAAAGTAGGTGTCCCAGCTATGTGAGATCATTGCTAAGGTTTCCAAACCTTCCTCTCAGCCCATTCTAGCACATGAGTAGGTGAGTAATCATCTGATGTAGGAGGTAGAAGATGCAGGGGACCAGGTCAAAGCTATTGCTCAGTGGAAAGAACAAATCATTCACCAAGCTTCGTGAGAAGCTCGAAGAATACCAAATGAATTGGATAATATGCACAGGCGATCTCACTAAAGGAATTGATGACACATATAGAAGATGAGAACATAGTTGTTGAAAATCATCTGGATACTTTAGCTAAGTTACACTTGTTGCTTGCCAGAGGATGTGCTAATTACAAAAAAAATTGTACCTGGTGGATTGATGGAAAAGGGGAAGTAGTTAGAAATTTCAGTTTCCTTCCGTGTAGAGATCCTCAAGCTCATGTTGAAAAGGATGCAATTGCTAGAAAGTAAGATGGGAGAAGTGTCGGAGAGCATCCCAGATGAATTACCTGCTTCCCATGAGGAATTTATTCTGGTTGTGCAGAAAGAAATTGATGAATCCACCATACCTTTCACGATGGATTCAATTGGTAGACTCATAAAGCTTCAAGCAGATGTTGAGGGATATGGGCATGGTTTAGAGAGGGTAAAGACTAATACTGCTACTTTGTCCAGAGGGTTGCTGCAGTTCAGAACCGAGAGAGAGGCTATTGTTAAAACAGATGGAAAGATGTTGAATTACATGTTTGACAAGTATATTCAATATCAGAAAATAAAGAAATTTTAGGCATTATAGCTGGCAAATCTCATTTCTTCTCTTCTTTCTTATCTTATTTTCTATCTTCCCCGATGAAAATGTAAGATTAAATTTATTGGTTTAAAAACCATTACTTTAAGTTATTTGGAAAGGTTCTTTAAGATAGGTGACAGATGTGCATAATTTTGGCTTAAACTCCTGATGCATGTCACTAAGAGAGGAATTCTAGGAAGATGATTGGTAAATGTTCCCTTTACTACTTCTTCATATTCTAGTTCTGTTATAGTTTCCCATTTGTAATTTCCCCTCTACACACTATAAGTAGAGGAAGAACCTACGGGTTAAAGGATCAAAATTTGTAATCAGCATTCTTGTGTTCCAGACTTTGAGCTGAAACCCTGTTAGCTTTCTGCAAGAAAAGGAATAGAGAAGAGATTTCCAAAGAACTTTGTGTCAACGGTGCATTTGTCTCTTATTTCTTTTTAGATCTATGCATAAACTTTGTGTTGTCTTAGATCTAGATCTGAAACTTTCCCTTGCTTCAAATTCTGCATTTTAAGATCTATTTGTTTCGTCTATGTGCATGTGATCAACTCTATCAACTATTGGTTAGGTTGCACATTTCCTTTCCTTTCTTCTCACATTTAATTATTTCCCTTTCCTACACATATTGCTTATACAATTGCTACTTACTTGCAAAAATTGCCTAGTTATGGTCCATGATATACACAATCAAAGTAATACCAACAGATAGATACTAGGAAATATAATTGAAAAAATATTACACGGAGCCTCACCGATAAATGAGGGAGATTTATCTCATGACTGCCTAGGTTTTCAACCCATGGAGAAAATCTAGCCAACAGTTTTTGGTGACTCTACTGGGAACGAACAATCTTTTGCAGACCAGATCTTATAGTGCTAGTTCCCACTGAACTCTCGACCTAATTGAATGCCCATTCACCCGATCTATCAAGGCTCAAGGAAGGACTAATCATTTCTACAGATTGCAAGAGAAATTCAATTTCAATCATCCTCCTCAAGTTAGAAGCAACATATCTAGTCTTTCCTCCAGAAGAAGATTGCAAACTCCTTCGTAGTTGGATCAACTTCAACATAATCCGAAGGCCTAGAATTATCTATCAAGTCTACTCCTAGAGGATACATGTTCCATTCATCATGCTTGAACTAGAACCAACCACCACCGTCCCCATGGGTGCAGCTTTTGGGCCACTGAACCTAACTCCACCTATGCATGAATTTCCTAAAGGGTCAAGAAAGAATTTCTTGAAATTCTTTAGAGATGGCAAGAAAAATCCAGATGATCACTTGGCAAAGATTCTTTATATCTTGTGGTGTGCTTGCGGTGGAGCATGAGGATGTTTTGGTCGACTTTTCATTGAGACTCTATATGATTTGGCCAAAGAATGGTTCTATTGGTTAGCCCCTGGGACTATAACGAATTGGGCGTCCATGCGAGAACAATTTCTAAAGAGGTTCAAACCTGCAGAAGATGCTAAAGCTTTGATCGATCACTCAGTTGACACAATTAAATAAGGAACCAAACGAAAACATGTGAGACTTTATTGCAAGGTTCCAAAGGATTTTATATAAAATCCCCACTTCTGTTGTGCTTAGCGATGAAAATCAAAAGATGTTTTTATAAACGTTATGTTGCCCGAAGTTAGATATCAACTATAGAGGGAAAGACTTGTGAATCTATTAGAGGAAAAAAATGTTGTTGTAGAGGTTGAAGATGACTTGATCATGGCTAGAAAAATCAGACAATCACCCCATAAAGGTGATGGAGCTTATTCGAGTACTTCTGATCCTTTGCTACAGAAGTTAGCTAATGACATGCTACAAATCAAGAAGCAAATATCTCAAGGAGGAAATGCAAATCCTTCAAGAACAGCTCCTGCTCAAACCTCTAATGGTCAAAATCAAAATCGAAATAGACTTACTCTTGTACCACAATGGTTGGCAATTGAAGCTGCTCCAAGGAACAACTTGGAAACTAATGAAGAAGATCTTGGCATTGGTGAATCATTTGATGAAGAAGACTTTGTAGATACGCCTTTTACTCCAACATTGGTTACCTGGACTATGAATATGACGAGGGCTATTATGAATCTTTTGAAGATTCTGATGGTCACACATTCGTGGTGTTCACAAGGTCCCAAACATGCCAAAATGTTGAGGCTTCCTCAAGTGGCCAAAGAAGAGAAAGAGAAGATCTTGGGCCAGATGTTACCATCCTAAAAAGAGGCAATACACTACCTTCTTCATTAGCTCCCAGAGATAAGCATGCAGGTTCTTTCAATCAGCAACAAAGGACCAACGGACAACCAGCTGAAGTAAGTCAAGCTTTTGACATTATTGATCATATTAAAAAGACCAAAATTTAGATGTCAGAAGCTGAGTATTTGAGGGAATTTCCTGATCAGTTAAATAGGTTGGTAAAATATGTGCAAAGTAATGGTCCCAATACTCCAACAAATAGTGTTTCACGGGGTATCTTGTCTAGTCCTAAGATTACTCCCCTTCAAATAATACCACTGCAAGTTCTTCTCCTTCTACTTCTTCTCCCGCTACATCTGAAAGGATCGAGCCATTTTATGTGTCATTACTTATTAACAGTTATAAATTAAGTAATTGCATTTTAGATTCTAGAGCTTCCGACAATGTGATGCCTACCAAAGTTGCTTTGACGCTCTGGGTCTCACATTGACAAAAACCATTGGAAGATGTTATTCAATGGAAAGACAAGTACCTCTGGTTGGGCAAATCAAAGATGCACAAGCAATACTTGCTTCATTCCCAGACAAAATATTAAAGTTGACTATCCTTGTAGTAGATATCCCAATATCTTATGACATGTTGTTGAGCAGGAACTTCTGTAAAGAATTGGGCGGAGAAGTCAAGATGGATTGGTCTTGTGCACACATACCAATCAAGGGAGTTAATCAAAAGTTAGAACCTGAGAAGAAATCCAAGTACACAGTATCAAAATTTGAAGATCCTAGATCTCAGATCTTGTTTCAAGAATCCGATCACGAGTCTATTATCTAGAACTAGATAAAGAAGAAGCCCAACCTGTGATCCAAGAGCCACATCAACTGGATAATAAGATTTGGTCTCTGGAGTTTGATGGCAGTTGCTGTTCATTTGGATCCGGTGCAGGTGTTGTTCTTATTTCTCTTGAGGGAAAGGTGCATGCACATTCCTTCAAGTTAATGTTTGAAAATACTAACAACATGGTAGAATATGAAGCATTGTTGTTAGGAATGGAGCAGGCAAGAACAATGGGAATCAAGCTCTTACATGCAAAGGGGGATGCTGAGTTAATTGTCAAGCAGATACGAGGTCTCTACCAAGTCAAAAAGGACAAACTATGACATTATAGAGACCAGGTCTATTCTGTTATCCTAGATTTTGTGGCTTTCTCAGTTTCCTATATTCCGAGAGAGAAAATTCTAGAGCTGATTCACTTGCAGTTACTGTAGCTTTATTAAATCCAAATCAGCCACCCACATTCTTCAGATAAGGGGATTACAAAGTTGAGATGGTCTTCCGCCCGAAGGTTCCTGATAACATCCAACAATGGCAGGTTTTTAATGATGACAAGTAGATTGCTGCATTTCTCCAACAAAAGGACAACTTCGAAGAGATATACTACGAGGGAAGCAACTCACCTCCAAGACAAACCACTATGGGAGAAATGGATGCAAAGGTCAGGAAGTCAAGAGTAAAATTCCTAAAGGCTTAATATCTCTTGAGGAAATGTTTGACAAGCATGATCGATGCTTAAAAAGAATGAAGAAAGTGAAGAAAGCATGATCAGATTTGGGAGCTAATAATGATCCCAAATTAGTAAATCTGGGTAAGTGTTGTTTAGAGGTAGAAAGAGAAGATTTTACAAAGCTTCTTAAGAAATATATGGATGTTTTTGCTTGGTCTTACCAAGATCTAAAGACCTATCAGCCTGCAGAAGTACAACACTATATCCCATTAAAGCAAGAACAAAAGCCTTTCAAACAAAAGCTGTGGCAGCACAACCCTACTATTTCAGGGACTATCTTTGCAGAGATCTAGAAGTTGTTGGATGCAAAGATAATTTATCCTATACATCACTCTAAATGGTTAGCCAATATAGTTCCTGTGAGAAAGAAAAGTGGTGAGATTAGGTTGTGCATTGATTTTCACAACCTCAATCAAGCCTCATTAAAAGACAACTACCCCATCCCCATCATGGACCACACTCTGCAGGTCATTACTGGATCTAAAATATTATCCATGCTTGATGGTTTCTCAGGCTACAATCAGGTCAAGGTGGTGAGGAAGATCAATATAAAACAACATTCATTACACCTTGGGGAACTTTTTGCTTATCAGAAAATGCCTTTTAGTTTGATCAATGCTTGGAGCTACGTTTCAAAGAGCTATGGATTTGGCATTTTCTCATCTCAAGGATAAAAGCATAGTAGTATACCTTGATGATCTGATGGTCTTTTCCAAAGAAATAAGCAAACACATCTCAGATCTTGAGGAAGTCTTCATCCAATGCCGCAAACATGGTATTTCTCTAAATCCTAAGAAATCTATCTTTGTTGTAACAAGGGAAGCTACTAGGGCATATCATCTCAAAGGAAGGAACCAAGATAGATCCCGAGCGTGTCAAATCTATTCAGACTTTACCATTGCCAACATCCAAAAGGGGGTTCACTCTTTCTTTGGTAAAGTAAATTTTCTCAAAAGATTCATTCCTGACTTTGCTGAATTAACCCGTCATATCTCAAATATGATGAAGAAGACACATGATTTCAAATGGAGCAGTGAAGGGAAGGAAGCATTTGAGAAAATTAAAGAGGCCTTGTCAAAATCTCTAGTCTTGGTTTCACCAAACTTTAGTAAAGAATTTATTCTTTATTGTTATTCCTTCGAACACACCATGTCAACAATCTTGATGCAAAAGAATCAAGAAGATGTAGAAGCTCCAATTTCTTTCATGAGCATGCCTTTAAAAGCTTACAAGTTGAAATACACTCCCATGGAAAAACATGCATATTCAGTGGTAAAAGCATGTAAGGAATTCAGGTACTATATTCTTGCCTCACACACTACAAATTGTACTGGTGGATTGATGGAAAAGGGAAAGCAATTAGAAATTTTAGTTTCTTTCCGTGTAGAGATCTTCAAGCTAATGCTGAAAAGGATGCGATTCTTGGAAAGTAAGATGGGAGAAGTGCCAAAGAGCATCCCAGATGAATTACCTTCTTCCCATAAGGCATTTATTCTGGTTGTGCAGAAAGAAATTGATGAAGCCACCATACCTTTCATGATGGATTCAATTGGAAGACTCATAAAGCTTCAGGCGGATGTTGACGAATATGGGTCTGGTTTAGAGAGGGTAAAGACTAATACTACTACTTTGTCTAGAGGGTTTTGCAATTCAAAACCAAGAGAGAGGCTATTGTTAAAACATATGGGAAGATGTTGAATTACATGTTTGACAAGTATATTCAATATCAGAACAAAATAAAGTATAGGTGTTACAACTGGCAGATATTCTTTCTTCTCTTCTTTCTTATCTTATTTTCTATGTTCCCAGATGAAAATATAAGATTAAATTTATTGGTTTAAAAACCATTACTTTAAGTTATTTGGACAGGTTCTTTAAGATAGGTGACAAATGTGCACAATTTTGGCTTAAACTCTTGATGCATGTCACTAAGAGAGGAATTCTAGGAAGATGATTGCCAAATGTTCCCTTTACTACTTCTTCATGTTCTAGTTTAGTTGAAGTTTCACATTTCTAATTTCCCCTCTACACACTATAAGTAGAGGAAGAACCTACAGGTTAAAGGATCATAATTTGTAATCAACATTCTTGTGTTCCAAACTTTGAGCTGAAACCCCTGATAGCTTTCTACAAGAAAAGGAATAGAGAAGATATTTCCAGAGAACTTTGTGTCAATGGTGCATTCATCTCTTATTTATTTTTAGATTCTCGCATAAACTTTGTGTTGTCTTAGATCAAGATTTAAAACTTTCCCTTGCTTCAAATTCTACATGTTAAGATCTATTTGTTTCGTCTACGTGCATGTGATCAACTCACAAATATTGGTTAAGTTGCACATTTCCTTTCCTTTCTTCTCACATTTAATTATTTACCTTTCTTGCACATATTGCTTCTGTAAATCGCTTCTTTGTAAAATCACCTAATTATGGTCCATGAGCTACACAATCAAAGTAATACCAACAGTAGATACTAGGAACTATAATTGAAAAAAATCTTACATGAGAGCCTCACCGATAAATGAAGGAGATTTATCTCATGACCGCCTAGGTTTTCAGTGCAGTGTAAAATCTAGCCAAAAAAACCGTGTCAAAGAGTTTAGCTTCCTCTATTTCTAAGCATGCAAAGGTCATACGGCCATATTTTAGAAAAAGTGAATTTAATCCAAGCATAACACAAGGGTTTCAATCAACAAAGGGTAAGGTTACATAGATGACATACACCACATCTCATTACTACTTTGACTTGGTACATTATATATTACATAGTTAGCTTTTTATCTTGATGTCAAGAGACACGATGGAATCCTTAGGGGATAGGTTACTTGTTCACAAATGCACAAGCACCCAAGAGAACTACATGAGGTTTGATCCCATAGTGAGATCATGTAGTGTAATAATTTGATTATTTAAATAGTTGGGAGTTTAACTACCAAGGGTAGTCGAACCTCACCACACACACATGTTTTCTCCTATTGGTTTGTTGATACTCTAAGGAAAGAACATGTAGGTTGATATGGTTTCCACTTTGTTGTGAGTGATTATTTTTGGTCACCTTAAAGTTGTAGGAGCAAGAGTGACATATAGTGAAGATCATTACTAGGGTAAGTGCACCAATCTGGGGCCAAAAAGTGGACACAAATATGAAAATAAGTGAAACACGTATGCATTTTGCAATAACATGTATGCATTTTATTTTTTCTTTGGTTTAGAAATCCCTAAAACTAAAATGTGCATGCGCTATAAAAAACACATGTTTTTATTGCTATGAAACATGTACATGTTTTGAGTCGTATGAAATTTGGAAGGGTTTGAAGGAGCCATATTTACTAAAATAAATTATGTTAAATATACTTTAAATTTATTTTAGTAAATATAAGAAACTAGGTTTCTCTGAACCTAATGGAAGTAGTCTTGTAGCTCGACAGCTTTATAATCTAGAAGATAGTTTTCAAAATCTAATCTAGTCAGTATTTACTCATTTTCAAGATTTCAACAAGGACCTAAAACTTTCAGGGCATATATATTGTAGTTGGTCTTTGTTTTGGAAAAACATATAGTTATTTTGTAGGTTTTTTGACCTTATGGATTGGATTTTGTCCCTACCACTGCTTGAATTGGTACAAATTTTAAAATTTGGTTCATAATTCACTTTAGTGACCACGAATCAACTCTATGATGCTTGTCTACTTCTTACTAAAATGAGATCCTCACTTTGTAGATAGAGGATTGCTCCCTGAATGGGATTCATGTCCTATGGAAAAAATGAGGTGATTGTAATGTGCCTCCTCCTTAAGGTTTGATCACACTACTAGGTGTTGAATGAGTTTTTACGAATAATACCAAGTGAATTATATCAAGCAAACTAATGATTTCTCATTATTAGAAATAGGGTGCTCCATATAAAGATCATCCCCTCACCTTTCCTGGCTCTAAAATCATCCTTTCATGGAATCAAATTCATGATTCTCATATGTGTCTTTTCTCATATGTCTCTCATGGAGATAGATGATGCCTTAATACTTCACACATGATGGTCTTGGATACCTCGGTGGCATGACTAGCTCATTTTAGCTTGTTCTTTAGAGAGATTTGGGTACAATGACAGAGTCGGATATGATGATCATCAAGTCACTCCTTGAGCTCCACATTTCACCTTTGAACATGATGACTCCTTCACAATTCAATTTATTGACCAAGATGAAACCTAGGTGTAAGCATGCTTATGGTACATGGACACCTTTTTTCTCAAGTTGTTCCTCATGGAAATGGGTTTCCTCCTCTAGATAGGGGATGAATCCTTGAATGAAATTTGAGGATGAGTTACATGTTCTTGACCTCCATACTTCACTAAAACACTACAAATCACATTTTACGATCAATGAAACTATTCTAAAAATCTAATTTTGCATGTAACTCAAAATTTAGGTCCTATTTCATTTTGAATTGAGAGGGGTAGCTGAAGAGTTTTACAGTACCTACAAAACTATTTAATCCTTGAATCAATGTTGATTATTCCACCTTGTAGAGTATTGTAATAGAGTTCGGATGCCTATTTTTTCACACTAAATCTTTCCAAAACTCTTAGAATCATCCAAAAGTCATCTTTCACCGTTTTAGCTTTCATTCCTTGCACTTTAAAAACCCAGTCTTAAACAAATTGCTCCTAAATGAGATTTTATTTCCTAAAATTTCCTAAATTTACTTATACATCTTCAATTCTCTCTGAAATCACCCTTAGATTATTTATATTTTCTCTAAAAACTTCTGAAGGGTGTTCAATTAGCTACAAAATGGCCAAAATGGCCTTTTTAGGCCTTCAGAGGAAGTAGTCTCTCATCAAAACTAAATGAGTTGATTAATCACCTTAGACACTATTCCCTACACAATGAAACACACTAAATGATCTTATTAGGACTTTCCTTTGAGCCGATTAAATGTTAAATTGATGACAGGTTGTCCAGATGATACAAAGTACCTTGCAATCCTCTTTATATAACTTCAACTCAAAATACAACTTCCCCAATTCAACTTTATCCTTTTCCCTTGTTTCAAGTAGTTCTAATTAAGGTTTTGTTAGCATATGGATTTGCACACATGAAAATGACATGCAATAGTGTGTGAACAAAGTCCCTCCTCAATGAAGGTGAGGTTGCCTTTATTGAAAGCCAAAAGCGTATTTACATCTATGCATTCATAATTATATGTGGGGGTGTGTTTTGGAACATCAATGGAAATAAACGGGAATGAAAGAGATGGAATGAAATGAGGGAAAAAAATGGAAAGGAATGAATGGAAGGAACATGCAAGAGTTAGGTAAAAACAAAGCCTAATATTACATGGAGAAGAACAATAAATAACTAACACAAATAAAAATGAGTTTGCATCAGTTAAACGAGAATGAGTAAAGGGAACACACATGAGCAAGTAAATAATAGAGCTTGATCACTTGTGAATAAGAACAACTTAATAACGTTGACAATAAGATCAAAGACAATATTTGCATGCAAGATTTAAACATCTAACATCTAATGAACATAAGAACATCAAATGTTACAAGAGACAATGAATGAGACACAAATTTCGTATTTCATTAACTCCAAAATGTCTTCACAAAATAACACAAAGTTTCTTCCTGAAACAAAGCTTGCACACAAAAGTATTTTCTTCTCCTCTCTCAAAGTCACCCTTACAAATGAGCCCCTGACTTTCTTTTATAACCCAAAAGTTGGTTACAAAGTAGTTTGGGTTTACATGAACATTAAATAGGGCACTTAAGTGAATTTGAATTTTTCAACCAACTTTTATAAAGTGACTAAAAATAGAAACCATTTAAGTTAGAAAGTCATGAAATAAATGGGCACAGAGGACCCCACTTAAATGACTTGGATGCACACATAGACATCTTAGTCAACAATGCACCACCTAGATTAAAATACCTATGGTTAGTGCCTTATCCATTGGGCCAAGAGTCTCGCCTATCCTGATCGTACATGAATGAACTCATTGATCATGCTCCGCAATCCTCCAGATGACAAGAGAGCCGAGCTTGAAACTTGAGCAATTCATCCACCCCTCTGTTTGAGCAACATCATGGTGTGAGAAAGTTTGTCTTCATTCATATTCATATTCACGATTCCACACAATTCTCCACATGCTCTGAATAGTCTTCCATGGTGAATTATTCATTTTTCGTGAGACCGTAGTTGTTACGCCACCTTGGCTTATCAGAATCCAACTCCTTTTTTCCATTGAGAAGCTCTTTCAAGAATCGAGATTGCAATCCACTTCTTGGAGTTATGTCTTTCGTCTTTGTCACCATCCCGAAGTGTTGCCACCTTGATCTACTCATGATCATCCAATTCAAGAACGCTCCAACTTTAAGACTGGTTGATGAAGTATCACACTCACTGCTAACTGAGAGCTGACAGGGACACGCTAGAATGATGTGATCTTACTTGATGATCCACACAATTGCACTTGTCGTTGGTCTTGGTTTGTCAATGAATAGATCTGCCACAATGATCAAGTGAAAAATTGATGTAGACAAGATTCTCCCATTATCGATCTTTGCCAATAACCATGGCTTTTGACTCCGAAAAGACCTCTACCAATAGCTACGACTTATACCACATAATGAAGAATTCAGAGGTTGCTTCCGCTTCGAAGCCATTGGAGTTGAATCACCACACTATGCAGGTTTCACGGTGCATCTATGCAAGTGATGACCAATTCAGAACAAGCATCCAAAAAATTGTGACTCACCTTCGGTTGATATGCGATCGCAGAATCGACCTATGTCGACGTGTCCCAAGTTAGTATCGACGATGTTCTCATACTCTGAATGGAGCATTAAGGTGATCGAATGACTGGAACCTATACCCAACATCGTTTTGTTTGGAGATGACATGATTGTGACAGAAGCGTGATTTCAGGTTATTACTTCATCTTACAAAACTACACAAATCACCTGTAAAACTAGCCTTGGGAAAAATAACAAATCTTGTTATGAGAAGTTCTCACTAGATGAGGGAGTTTATTAAGGTACCACAAGTTTTCATGTCAGATAATTTTTTCCCAATCAAATTATTTAGTCAAATATTAAGGGTCAAAGTTGACTCTTCTAAGACTGCTAGGAAAATGCAAGTGTAAAACTACAAAAATCTGTTTAGTTTTAGCCTGGTAAAAATACCAAACATCACCCTGAGCATCTAAAACTTGGAAAGGAAGCATATGAAGGTGAGGATAATTGAACGAAATAATTCATTTCTCTTGACGATCATCTGAGTCCAAAATATCAACTCTCAAAGTGAGTCACCTTGACAGGCTAAAAACTACGCGCGAACGAAATCATGCAAACTGCATTTTATTTGACTCCGTGAAAAATATCAAATGAGGTCTGTACATTTGAAATTTGGTAAAAAAGTAGATGAAGTTGAGAGGAATTCATCGAGCCAAACCATTATCTTGAAGAACATTTGGGCTTGAGATACTGATTCTCAAAATAGGCCTTCTGCTTGAAGTGAAAGTGTCGCGCGGCAAAATCGAGCAAACTGAGTTTTTCTTGGGTTCGTGAAAAATATCAAACAAAGTGTTGTACACTTGAAATTTGGAAAATGAGTAAACGAATATGGGGAGAATTCAACGAACTAAACCTTTCTTACAGATTTATCATCGACTTTGAGATATCAAGCTTCAAAATTGATTACTTCAATTCTACAAACGCGCTGCAAAATAATAACTCTTTTAAAAAAAAATATCCAGTCGAAATGGCTCCGTGTAGGATCAAATTTAATCTTTTTAATTCGCTATTTCTTCGTCTTTCTTGATTCTGGTTGCTTCAGCGTGAAGAATTACTTTGATTTTCCGGCAATGCGTGGGTTGCACGAGCCTGATATTTTTCTTTGCCAGTGAGTGATCTTGTTTCTCCTTCCTAAGCATGTGTGACATTCTTGTTGTTCTCTCTCTCTTCTTTTTAAAAATAAAAATAAAAATAAAATAAAACAAAATCTTATGCATGCGTGGATTTCCATTTTGGTTATATTTTAATCTTATTCCTCACTCCAAAGCATGCGTGGAAATTGTCTTTAACTGTTGCGTGGATTTCTTCTTATTTTTGTTTTGTTTCTCTTTGCAGTCGCATGGAAATTATCTTTCCCTCTTCAGGTTGTGCGTGGATAAAGACAAACCTCATTCTCCCTTCCAAACATGGCGTGGAAATTGCTCATGATTGATGCGTGAATTTCTTTCCTTCAAACTCCACTGATCTTATTCCTCCTGGGCAGCGTATCATCTCCTTAAACCAGATTGCATGGATTTGTGAAACCCCAAACACATGCTGCATGGAAAATATGTTTGTCCTTTATGCAGACTATGTGGATTTCTGTTTTGGCTGTGTGGATTCCTCCTAAATATTCATTTGATATTATTCCTCCTCTTTAAGAATGCGTGTAAACTTATTTTTATTTCTTCTTTACTTGTGTGGATTGTCTAGCATGGATCTCCTTAAATATTGCGTGGATTTTGAGAGAAAAATGCAATGAGTGAGCTCAGTTATAGGCTGATATCTCCTCTGGGTGCGTGGAAACCATCCTTGGGTTTACTTAGAAAGATTGTTCTCCTTTGCAATCGTGGATCTCAGAAACTTCTTGCTATTACTTCCCTTCAATGGAGACAACTACCTAAAACTCTCAAGGTTGCCTGGCTCTAGCTAATGCCCGTGCCAAGTTTCCTGTGTGAAAGCCGGGTAGTGTCTGTAGAATAAGCTTTTCCTTCTTCTGGCTTTGGATATCTGCAATATCTCCTTATTTCTCCTTTCTCCCAATTTCCTCTACTTCTGCAACCTCTTGTAACCGTCTCTTCATCAATTCCTAGATGATAGAAGCAAAATCAAGATTGTCTACGGAAATTGAAAGTAGAAGAAAAATTGCCCCCGACAGTTGCTCACAGTAGTTATGTCAATTAATAAAAAGGAAAAGTTCTTCCAAGTTTTTCGAACAACTTCTATGAGTATTTAATTAATATTTATTAATTAAAAACCCTAAATTTAATAAATATTAATTTTATTAAATAACAGGGTAAATATTAATTAAATAATTAAAACATGGTTTGCGTCGTAACGGAGGAGGGCTTATTCAAAATGGATGAAACGAAAGCCAAAATGACCATGAGAATAAGACGATTACGATGAGGGAGAAAAATCATACAAAATAACACTTTTGAATTTTTTTTTAAATTCCACACTTATTGATTTTACGAAGTCAAAATTAGTGACAAAATGTTTGAAAGAAAAATTAAGGGTTTAATGGATAATCACTTATTTCATCCTTACATCCACCTTTCAACACACCCATACACCTTACTCAAGCACACCTCAATGCTCCATTACTCATTTATCCATCATCTTGCTAGATTTTCAACTTTTGGCTTTTTAAGACTCCTTGTTTGCTCAAGCTCTAAACAATCTTCTCAACTTTTTTCACCTTCACCTTGAATTTTACTCAATATTCTTTTCACTCATCTCACTATGCTTACCCCTCTCCTAATCACTAATGCAAATCACTCAACTCTTCCTCTTTCACTTAAGGCTTTTCATATAAACCCTTACTCTCTCTAGGCTTCTTTATGGAACTATGCAAGACAATCAATAGGTCTTCTTAATTAAATTTGTATAAGGATTTTCCCTGTTCCTCAAGGATTCAAAAATTCTAACACCACTCCCTCAATGATATATATAACATCCTAATGGATTTCTTTCCTAAGACAAATATTTCTCAAGGTTGGTCTTGGCAGTCCAAGAAAAAAACATCATTGTACATTGCTTCTTTTACCTACTAATCACTCAATAATTTATCTTTCTGCTCTGATTTTATGAATCCTTAATACCCTTAGGCCTTCCTCCAACTTGTTAGAGGCTCCACCAAATTCAAACACATGGAATAAAGACTATTTTTCTAAAAGTACGTCTCTCCTAGCCCTTAAACTGGGCATTAACATTGCTAGATTGTATTTTCACATTCCTTTGATTTTATTATTATTCCAACATGTACTAGGGATTTTAAAACTCTTGGTCTTCTTATTACCTTCCTCCACACTTATCAAGGAATCTACTAGGCATAAGTATTAACTTTTACAATGAATGTTCTACTCTAGGCCCTTAAGATTGGGCACACACAGTTAGGATTGTGAACGCAAATTTAATTTAAGAAATCCTCCTTTAGATGGCTTATTACCTTTTCTTGAATTTTGCAACACCAATTCCTTGTGATCAATTCCCTGAAATAGACTCAAGGATTCCATTGAATCATTATGTTCATGCTACATACTACTAAACTTCTAAAACAAGGTATAGTCTAGTCTGAGTAAGTATTGCTATTTATTTTCCATTCCTGGACACTTTGTGAGGGTTCCATGAAGCCTTGAACACCATTATAGATAAGAAGACAATCCAAAACAATATATTTACTCATGAAAATTCTTTGCAAAATAGTCTCTAACCTCCAAATCTGATATCTCAATATGAGAGGACTGTGTCACTTAACATCTAAGCCTATAACATACATAGAGCTAGTTTAAATATTCAAATTATACATTTAGAGGGAAACTCCCTATTCTTTCCTATGGATTCCAAATGGACTATTATAAGCTATGACCATCTCAAGTGGACCCAAGATACCCCTAGTCACCTAAGAAAGACAAAATTGATTATTAACAAGATGTTCCTGCATCACCAGAGGAAGGATGCACAGTGACTGAGAAGCCTTATTTTCAATTAAGGGATTAGTTGTCATGCTTCAAATTTTTCAATTTCTGGATGCTAGTTATTTTTTCCATTCTAGAGCTGTTAAAATAACCTCTATGAGAGTTTAGGAAAGATCTTAAGCATCCATAGGTGATGTCAGAGAATCTTGGAAGTGTTGAAGGTAATTTAGGAAGATTTAGGAAAGATTTGATCATTCAAGGACTATTTGTTCAACATTGGGTTTTCTAGGTGCGGGAACAAACACTCTAATGGTGAAACCTAACTTCTCTGAAAGATTCCAGGAGCTCTGTAAGGATTTAGAAGGGAAAAATAGGCATTAGAAAGCTACATAAATCCTCTACATGTTGGAGACATCCATTTTTCTCTAAGGCTTAAAGGTGTCATGAAGAATTTCAAAATAGTGAAGCTTCCCTTTTTGGTTCCAAACCAACACTTCACCAATGCAACACTTCATGACACCAAAACAAGGCACTACTAATCAACCTTCATGCTTCTTGATGATTGACACCTCATGTTGACTCCTATGCCACCTAGACACCCTTTTCCATCAATGCAACTTGACATCAATGACAACACCAATGACACTATGTCCAACACATGTGTTTTGATTTGTTATGTATTATAAGGCATTTCATGAGTGCATATATTTGAGCAGTTGTTGTTTCCTTTGAGAGTTGTGAGGTTTGTAAAATCTAATTTTGACACATCTAACACTCCTACAAATGTCAATAAACAATCCAAAAGGCCCCAAAACCTAAACAATGACTATATTCATTGCCAAAATAGACATCGATTGTAGAATTTAAATGCTAAAAGCTTTAGGCTGAATGCTAAAATCCTAAAAATTACCTATGTACTGACCAAATTAGATTATAAAAACTATCTCCTAAACTCGTGACTCATGGACCTGTGAGACTAGTTCCATAAGGTGTAGAGTGACCCTAATTTATTATATTTACTAAAATAAATTTAAAGTATAAGTTTTTCATTTATAAATTTAAACATTTATTTTTGTAAATAGAAGCATGCCAAAAAGACATATAATGTCTATACTATGTGGAACACGTACGCGTTATAATGCGTACATGTTTTGTGTTTTTCCTTTTTCCAAGGCATGCCTCTAGGCTTGGATCCAGTTTGGATCCCCAAGCCTGAGGCATGGACCTGCAAAAACACAACAAACCGTGTGTTTTTGTAGAAAAATGGTAAAATACCTATTCCGCCACAATAAATCAAATTAAAATGATCAACCAATTTAATAAAAATATGACTATGAGGTTGAGCAGACTTTCTTCTTTCTAAAAATATGATTTTTCAAATTTTCTAACTAATATAAGGTTTCCATACTAATTATTTTCTAATTATGCCTTTTTGTAGCTATTTTTGGAGTTTATACATGTCTATCTTTCTTTGTGTATCTTTTTTAACTCATCAAAATTGAATAAAATTTTTTTAGGCCCAAACTAGGACTAATTCTATACATATTAAAAATTTGATATTTTTTGAGGTAGTTAGGGGGACAATCGAGCTTCATTATTTTTCAAAAGTTAAAAATTCATGTACTAGAAAAATCATAAAAAATACTCATTAATTTTAAAAAAAAAAATCTTAGCCCAAATTAAATGATCCTACATATCTTTCTACCAAAGGGTTTCCAAAAATACTAAATAGTGCTAAAAAATGGTGGGGGCACGAAACACTATCTACTATGTTTTTTAACAAAAACAGGAGCACATGTTGGTATTTTAGTTATTTAACCCACTTAAACTTAACCATTTAAAAAATAAAATAGTAGCTTAGAAACTAGACTCATGTTCTCATAACATCTTCCAATTTTGAGTGTAACTATTTCAAATAACTCATAGAAGTTGAAGATTTTTATTTTTCAGAAAAATGTGTCCACTTAAGACCCCCTTTTGCCCCCCAACTTGGTGCACTTACCCAATAGATAAGTGAATCACACATAAAGTTGTAGGTATATATTGTCAAAGGGTCCAAAACTATATAGTTCCAAATCAAGACCGTATAAATCAAGTCTATACCATAAAAAGTTTAATGGTCCTACCCCTTTTGGATTTACTGCAACTCTATAACTTTCATAGAAGCATCTACAGGTTTGTAATCAATATATTCCACTATCCCGCACATCTAGATAATCCTTGATTTGTCTTGTACAACTAATTCTATCTCTCCTCTTATGTATTAGAGAAAGTAATTATTATTGATTAGTTCTTGCATTTATGAATGCATTATTATAATTGTGAATGATTCATATTGGATGTTAATTAGATTAGAAAATTCTAGCTGTTATAAACATTTACATCCTATTTATTGTTATGTACTTTCTATAACATAGATTTAATTTGGTGAACCTAAATCCTAAATCAAATGCATTATTTAAAACCATATAAGCCCTAGGGACTATTGGTTTTAGTTTGCACACACTTTCTCTTTATGCCCTTTTAGCATAGTAATTACATTAATAAAACGGACATTCAACACATTTAGATTTCTACTCCTCACAAACATCATATTCTTATGGCTTCTTCTCTACCCCATGTTTCTAACATTCCCTTCATAGTTGATCATAATTCTCATGAGGTGTCTCGTGAATGATCTAGAGATCCATATTGCACATTCTCTCGATTTTGGTCAAGATGAGGAAGATCGTGTAGACCAATAATAGGTTGAACTTGTGTCTAGATTTCATTCTCAGCTTCATAAATCATCATCACATTGAGCCTCTCATTTAGATTATGTAATCTGTCAAGATTTCTCTTGATCAAACCTCTAAATGAATAGTCACTTTTTGGTAAACTATTCCCACATTAGTGGTACCTACATCATTGGGAGCATCTAGCCCCGTTCACAATATTGATATGACCATTCCCATGACCACTATTGTACCAACATATCCTATCAACACTCACAGTTTCTCACTCATTTAAATAAATTTAAATCTTTATCATAGGACTGAGATCAAATGAATATAACAATAATAAGTAAGATCTAGCATGCAAATTACAAGAAAGTGTGTAAAATAGGAGATAAGAGTGACTTAGTCTATATTAGGAGATCTGACTAGTTCTAGGCTCGAAAAAAGACCGAGAAGGATATATTTAGAATGTGCGGGATCTTTATGAGAAATGGGAGTTTAGAAATTCTTTGGACAAAATCACCCAAAGGGGGACATGACTCGCCTCGGGCTCTAGTGTTTGATTTGGGCACTAGTTTCTTGACAAGTGTTATGCTTCTAATATTTTAAGAGTATGAACTTAGTTTCTTCATTTTGATGTTTGTTGCTTCATATCTATCATAGGGTTCTTGGGTCATACATGTACCTAAAAACAAACCCCAACTACATGCACAAGGTTCACTAAAAATTAGATGGAATAAGTAATGCATATGCTTAAGTAAGACCGACCTCGGTGGTCACCCCAATGTTATTTTCACCAAACACTACACTACATTATAGATGTTTTAGTTCTATTTTGTGTGTGTGTGTGTGTGTGTGTGTGTGCTAGGTTTCTCTTGTTCCATTCACACTAAGATAACGAGCTACAACTACTTTTCCCTAATATAAATGTGTGATATGTAATTTATAAATAACCACTCTTATGTAGTGAATAATGCATCTTGAAATACATTCCTTAATTGTTACTCTTCTAGATGGTAGATATAAAGTAATATCCCCAAATTGCCTCACCCCTAATAAAATTAAGTCATGTATATATATGATTCCCTTGTTTGAATTTCATCATTAACAACCAAAAAGGCCAACCCAAAGTGATAAAAGATACTTTAGAAAAGATAACAAATGATGTGGCATTTCAAACTTGAGAAAATGTGTGAAAAGGGTAGAAGCGCCCAAATGGGACAATAGTGTTTGGAAACTCTTGTCCCTAATGGGTGGTATTGTCTGAGATATTTGGAGGATATAATAGAAAATAAAGAGTTGGGTCATGTGTTTTCCAATTTCCAAAAATAAAGTGACCATTTGAGAAAAGAAAATGTCAAGAGTACCAAAAGGGATAAAGAAATGTAAAAGTAAAACGAGTGTTGTTAATGTATAGTTTTATTACTTAGGAATCACACATATAATAACATACTTAGAGACATGATATATATATAGAAAGTGTGTGATTTCATGACTATATTTTTCCCCACTTTATGTTTGTGAATGAATATTTGGTAGCATAAAGTAGATAAGAAGATCACACCTTCTGGAGAGAAGAAGGGAGTTGTAACCAAGAATGTGATGAATAAGGATTGTAATTGATATCATGTTGAATGGAGATTATAGAATGTGAATCATGGAACATAGAAGAGGATAAAGATCCTAGGGGTGACCTTACATGCATATTATAAATGATGCTTGTGCTTCTTCCACGAATATTTCATTTGTTGGAGCATCTTGTGCTTTGATATTGTTCCTTGTTTCATTTGTATTTTTCCTTTTGTCAAAGTAAGGTTAGACTTACAAAAGAAGATAAGTGTAGTCAATTCTTATGATAAATGAAATTCAACTTTAACTTAGTAAATGTGGAAATATAAATGCTTATTGATAAATACAAGAATCAAGGATAGAGTACACCAAAGGTGTCGTGAGAGAAGAGATAGAAAATTATCCTATATATGTAATACCTCGGAGATGGTTAGAATGGTACCAAGGATTTAGGCATCATATCACCAAACTGAGGATTTGAGTGTCCTATTGCTAAATTGAGGATTTGAGTTTCCTATGGCTAAACTAGGGACTTAGGCATCTTGTTGTCAAGGGAAGAGTATTAGGAGAGCCGCAGGATTTTCCCTCTAACCATTAATGCTTCCCCATGGATAAGTGCCACTGTAGATGGTCACAAACCTAATAGAGATTGGTCATAAATGATCATGAGAAAATAGAGTAATTAGTTCCCTTGCCCAAATTTTATAACTTGACATCAATTTTGTTCTTAATAGTAACATGAAACCGATTAGCTATGCTGGAAATTGGAAAATACTTTGTCATTGGAAACATGTTGATCATGTTTCTACCCCAGACATAATCACATAGGTGGGACACTAGCGCCCACCTCTCATATCTGTGTTGGGAATTTATGCTAATGATTTGATTTTGTCCCAATTCTTATTTTGAACCTATTTTTAGCTCTTGTTTATCTTGATTTTTTATTTACCATAGTGTGTCTAGTCTTTGAACTGCTGAGAGGGTGAAATAGTCACCTAATGATTGCCCCCACTCATTTAGGGGTGTGAGTTGAACGGTGAGCATGGCCCAAACAAGGAAATCTAAAACTGATGTGCACATCTAAAATAGAACTCCTACGGGGGAATAGGGAATGTGTATGGTGACAACCATGACACATGCAAAATAATGGGAAAGGATAGCCAAAAGTGTTAGTCACAAATAAGTATACATGATGTAATAGAAACAAGTCAAAACATGTAGTAAGATAGAAAAGACACAACAATTAGTTGGCTGAATACATAGGACACCACCCAAGATGTTGCAAGACACTTGAATCCTTGAAGGCTATAGAATTAAAACACACAATCAAGTATAGGACATAGTCCATAAACAATGAAAATCAAGACACAAAAAAGATAAGATATAAGTAAATCAAAGACCATGGTTGAAAGTATGCTCATGAGACAAAAGTTACACATGAAACACCAATTAACATGTTAGAAAAATTGATAGTGAGCCAGAATGTATAAAAATAGAAATAGGAATGAAAGTAGTAGGTATTGCAATGATAGAACCTAAATATAGAGGAATAAAAAGGGTAGATGCCCTCAAGAGCTGCAAAGTGGGTGGGGCTGATATGGAACAATGCTAAACATCATACATCACGCAGAAACCTATAAGTGACCTTCATTCACCTTAAAAAGTACCATGTGAATACACATGTGTGGATGGAAAAAGATAGAGCATACTATGAATCCAAGTAACATTATAAGTAATGTGGAACATAAAATAACATAAGCAAGCAAGCAAGGATACATCCAATCAAGATCAAGGCTAATGTTTTTAAACATTTGTAAATATGTGAAAATGAAATAATATTTCTATGAGAGGGGAGAGTGTATGTGTGCAAAGTGAGGTCCATGTAGGTAAGTTCACCCTTAATAGTCATGTTTGAACCTAGAACAAGAGTGTGTCATTGGGTAGTGATCTCAAAACGTGTGTTGTATTTTTTTCACTTTTAAAAATTTCCAAAGATCGTGATTTTCTTAACCAATTTTAAGTATTCTTAACTCCAAAAATTTATTAAATTCTGATTATTATGCATCCATAGAAGTGCGGAAAACTTGTGTAGCAAATAAATAATCATAAAAACTAAAAACATTCGATAACAAATAAGATTGTTTACAGGGTTCGAAATTCCTACGTCCCCAAGTTTGATTGAACAGATCCATTAATAATATTGAAATGTAAGTACAAAAACTCTTACAAACAACCAATAATGAATCAAAACCTACAAATGAGCTGATCAATGTCCCAATAACTCGAAAAATAGCGAAAATCCGTCCCAAGAATGATCAAGGGCTCCTACAAAGGTGTTTTCACAATGTGATATCCCAAATCGTGTTAGAAAAATACCTACAAATAGAGATTTAAAAATATTCTATGAAAAAAATCATATATCTGAGATCATCTCTGAATTCTAAACACTTTTCATGTTTACACCAAGTCACAATTCGGACCAGAAGTGCATTGAAATTCGTGTTTTCCAACTAGCTATCTTGTAGATCCCTGTTAAAAACTGCATTCAAAGCTTCCAAAAATAGGTTAAAACTCAACAAAAAACATCAAATCTTATATTTTTGGAATCGTCTCAAAATTCCCTACATTTCACCTTTTTACTCCGAGTTCCCAATCTAAGTGCAAGGCCTTCAAAAATGGCGTTCTCTGAGATCTGGTCCTTATGCTCCTTTGTACAGACCTGTCTCCCTTGTATAAGTTGAAGCGACCCATTTTATAACCCGCCCAAGCCTATAGGCGAGTTGGTTGGTGGATGTGTCTTGGGGCGATGAGGTCGGGGGATCAAATCCCACCTCCTACATTTTGCCGTGGATTTTGCTTGTTTTAGTGGGATTAATCCCCACGTTGGCGGATTTGCATTTTAAATGGGATTAAATCCCAAAAGAGGTGCATGTATATCCCACATTTTGTGGGTTGTTAATACCTTAGGCTTTAAATAGCCTTTCCACGCATTGTGTGAAGTGGTCATGGGACCACATGGGCTTAACCGCCCCACCTCTTTCTCCTCACGTGGAAGCTTCCACTACAACCGCTTCACTCCTTCCTTCCATGTGGAACATCCATGCATGGATTAATGTTGGTGGTTTAGTAGGTAAGTGGAGGATGGTTTAATACTAATGTATAAACATTAATATATATAGTGGTTTGGCATATATGCGTGGCATTTGGAAAGTGGATTTACCAAGATAATATAATTTCGACCCAAGCAATATAATGACATTCCAAATGAAATATGGCAATAAATACCACTTGTCGACCCTCGATAGGCAAATCAAGCGAATTCGACGAGTGGTGGCAAGCCACGTGGTGGCTTGTGGACCCACCATGTTGGCGATAATACCATAGTCCACATGGCGGCCAGGCTCCCTCGTAATAAAAGTTGAGCCTCTTGTTCCCGTGCACCATTTTTACGCTCGTCGAAGACCGGTGATTGAAAACCAACAAACAACTCCCTTTTGCCTTTTCGCCACATGTCATAGTGCCATTGGTCCAATATTGACCAGTTGACTAGAGTTGACTTTCTCGCTATCCGAACTTTGACCGGACATAACTAGAGCTCCCGATGTTCGTTTGTCGTGTTCTCACAGTCGTTGGAAATCTCTCGAGATGATCTTCTACATTGACACCATTTAGGGATGTTTAGGGAACTTTCAAAAATGATCCGCTGATCACTCCTCCCTACTGAGAAGGCTTTTTGTCCACAAAAAGTTGTGTATCAACCCACAAATAATGCTATATGTTCTTGTATTGCATAAACACATACGAGAACCCAAAATAACATTATAGGTTAAATAAATGCAAATAGTTGATTAGCTAGTCACATAACCGATCAGATAATAATACCCAATTAAGCTAGTGTTCAATCGAAATGTTTGTAACCCATCGAACTCTAAGCACAATCGTGAACTGTCATACCCCACCGTAATGCCATCACAATTAATCGACCGAGATAATAACACCCATTCTATTACGGAAAGCTAGTGTTCAATCACACTTTGTGATATGACCGATTACCAAAAATTACAATTCCATAACACAAATCAGTATACAAGACATCTAAACTGCCCATAATTAGGCTAGTGCCCACTGCCCATCTAAAACTATAACAACTGCAAGTATTCACTATCAGAATATAATAGACTATCAACGCCCAAAAATAGCTATAGTCAACAACTGAATCAACATGAATATGCCAAAACACTGTATCACCATCACAAATAATAAGTCAGATAATAACACCCATCTATAATGGAAGCTAGTGTTCAACTGACACTTTGTGATTATGCTGATTACAACTGCAAGTTTCAAATTTAGACATGCTACTGATGCCTATCCCTTCATAGTGTTTTCAACAATGGAACTACCAACCAATATGAGAAAACAAAACATGAGTATGATGAACCTATCACTCAAATCTTCTCTTTAGTTGTTTCCATTTATTTTCAAAGCTTAAATATCAACTTAGGAACAAATCCTTATCAATCAACAGGAATACCTAAAATATAGCTCTAAAAAAATTTTGTTTGCCTACTATCAACAATTTACTGTAGTGCAAATATAAAGTTGAGGAGTGTTTTTCCCAACCAATCACTTGGGTTTTTCCATTTTGGTTGTTTTACCTTCTCAGTACCACAATGAGTTTTAGTTAGGTTTAGCCTTGTTCATTTTACAATACATTGTTCTTTTTAACAACTTTCCATTTTGTTGTTTGAAACAAACCAACAAACCTTAACATCATGACCCTTCCTATTACAATGGGAAAAAAATTAACTTCCCTTGTTTTAGGAGTCTTACCCATTTTACCATTCTCGGAACTCTATCTACGAGAATGATTCCCGTGTAGGAGAGGTAACATTCTTGCCATTTCTCGCCTTTCCTTGGTGAGATTAGTCTTTAAGACTCCGCCTTATCATTCACAAAAGGCATTAAATTCTTAATCAAATTTTTCTCTTCCAAAAATATGCAACGAGAATGATTAGTACCTTCACAAAATGTGCAAGGGAAAGCATATTTCGCCTACCAAAGCTATATTGTTCCAACCGAAAGAGTGTATTATCGCTTTTAGGATTTTATTTTCCCTTAGTGCTATTTTTAGTGTAAGTGAAAGGAGGTGGAATCTGATTACCTCTTTTACCTATTTTCTTACACCTTTCATTGTTCCTCCCGATGATAGAATCCTGTAATTCTAGTGGTGTAGATCCTTGGTCATTTGGAAGCTTGTCTTCCTTTAGCATATTTCGAACTTTCTCCAATTTCCATTTTTCCACTAGAATAACCCAAACTCTGCAAACCGAGGCTAATCCTCTACCTGTATTGGGTTAGCATTGCCTTTTCCATTTTTACCAAGGCCCGTTCTGTTAAATCCCATCTTAACCATTAGCTTAGACCCAATTCCCTTAGTATGTTTTTCAAACTGACCCAAAGGAATATCTGAAACTGAATGATAGGAAGAATTAAAATGTGAATAACTTATAGTGCATTCTGTCATAGTACCTACATCTGATTTGGAAGGCATTTCCTTCTTATGTTCACCTTGTTGTAGCTTTTCCAAGAGGGCATCCTTGGTCCGTATTTCTTCCTGCAACTCTTTCACAAAGCCCATCAACTTCTTGCTCTCTGCAAGCATCTTATTGACATAATCCTCTTTCTTGGTTATAGAGGATTGTGGCTCAGATTTTAACCACACTATTTCCTCTTCCAAGGAATAAAAATTAGCTCTCATGAAAGATTTTTCTTCCTGGAGTTGGCAGTTTATGGCTTCAAGCTCATCCAGTTGCTCCTGTTTGGATGACTTGCCCATGATTCCTCGTTCTGCAAACACAACTCAGTACTTCCAAAACTTCACACCGTGAAAGAAGATTAACAAGCCCCAAAATGTATGCACACCGAAAAGTGAAATCAATATCAAATCCCAAGCCAAATTTTCAAACACAATTAGAAGCTAATCCGGCAATCCAACCGCTCGATACCAAACTTGATCGAAAATGTGTGTTGTATTTTTTTTCACTTTTAAAAATTTCCAAAGATCGTGATTTTCTTAACCAATTTTAAGTATTTTTAACTCCACAAATTGATCAAATTCTGATTATTATGCATCCATAGAAGTTTGGAAAACTTGTGTAGCAAATAAATAATCGAAAAAGCTGAAAACATTCGGATAACAAACAAGATTGTTTACAAGGTTCATAAATTCCTACGTCCCGGCTTTAGATTGAACCGATCCATTAATAATATTGAAATGTCAAGTACAAAAACTCTTACAAATAACCAATAATGAATCACAACCTACAAATGAGCTGATCAATGTCCCAAGAACTCTGAAAAATAGTAGAAATTGTCCCAAGAACGATCCGTGGCTCCTAAAGTGTTTCCACAATGTGATCTCCCTGCTTGTGTTATAAAAACACCTAAAAATGGAGATTTAAAAACATTATATGAAAAAAATCAAATATCTGAGATCATCTCTGAATTCGAACACTTTTCATGTTTACACCAAGTCACAATTCGGACACTGAAGTGCATTGAAATTCGTGTTTTCCAACTAGTTGTCTTGTAGATCCCTGTTAAAAACTGCATTCAAAGCTTCCAAAAACAGGTTAAAACTAAAAAAAACATCAAATCTTATATTGTTGGAATCGTCTCAAAATTCCCTACGTTTCACCTTTTACTCTAAGTTGCCAATCTGAGTGCAAGGCCTTCAAAAATGGCATTCTCTAAGATCTGGTCCTTATGCTCCTTTATATAGACTGTCTCCCTTGTATAAGTTGAAGCGACCCATTTTATAACCCACACCCAAGCCTATAGGCGAGTTTGTTGGTGGATTTGTCTTGGGCGATGAGGTCGAGGGATCAAATCCCACCTCCTACATTTTGCCATGGATTTTGCTTGTTTTAGTGGGATTAATCCCCACATTGGCATTTGTATTTTAAATGGGATTAAATCCCAAAAGAGGCGCATGTATATCCCACATTTTGTGGGTTGTTAATACCTTAGGCTTTAAATAGCCTTTCCACGCATTGTGTGAAGTGGTCATGGGACCACATGGGCTTAACCGCCCCCACCTCTTTCTCCTCACGTGGAAGCTTCCACTACAACCGCTTCACTCCTTCCTTCCACGTGGAACATCCATGCATGGCTTAATGTTGGCGGTTTAGTAGGTAAGTGGAGGATGGTTTAATACTAATGTATAAACATTAATATATATAGCGGTTTGGCATATATGCGTGGCATTTGGAAAGTGGATTTACCAAGATAATATAATTTCGACCCAAGCAATATAATGACATTCCAAATGAAATATGGCAATAAATACCACTTGTCGACCCTCGATAGGCAAATTGAGTGAATTTGACGTGGTGGCAAGCCAAGTGGTGGTTTGTGGACCCACCACATTGGCGATAATACCATAGTCCACACGGTGGCGGGCTCCCCTCTGCAATAAAATTTGAGCCTCTTGTTCCCGTGCACCATGTTTACACTCATCGAAGACCGGTGATCGAAAACCAACAAACAACTCCCTTTTGCCTTTTCGCCACGTGTCTCAGTGCCATTGGTCCAATATTGACCAGTTGACTAGAGTTCACTTTCTCGCTGTCCGAACTTTGACCGGACATAACTAGAGCTCCTGTCCGTTTGTTGCGTTCTCACACATCGTTGGAAAGATCTCGAGACGATCTTCTACAATGAAACCATTTAGGGATGTTTAGGGAACTTTAAAAATGATCCCTTGATCAGGTAGCGAGGGGGAATAGTATGCCCCCAAGTGTGAATGTCACGGTGATCTATCTATAGACAAAGGCAAGTGTAGACATGTAAAATGTCAACATAATTAACTAATAAATAAAATTCCTATTAAATATTATTAAATCCTAACATATATTTCCCCTCTATTACTAACTCATTATCCCAAAATTCCCATTTTAACTCTATAATAATTAATCACAAGATTAATTATTATTAACTCCTTTCCTAACCTTATTTAAACATTTCTAGGAATTTAAAATTCTTACTCACCTACCCACCTACTCTACACTTACCCTACACCTAGCCTCTCCATGTAATCACATCCCTAGTCATCCTTTATTAATCTAACCTAATTACGAACTAATTTAATCTTATATCCTCCATTTCTAGAGGCTTTTAATTCTAGAATCCTCTCTAATTCTCCACCCTTCTCCATTGAATTTTAAATTCAATGGATAATTCTCTATAATTCTAAAATTCTCTAATTCTAGATTCTTCTATCCTCTCATGCAACATTAACCAGATCTTCATCCCACTTGGATCAATCTTCACCCTCCATTTCCTCTCCATAAAGCTATAAATTGGCATGCCACCCTCCATGGAAGCTAACTTTGGAAAATCATAGCTAAGTGCTACCAAAATATCTAAAGAAGCTCTCAATATCCATCAAAAATCTTGAAGAAAATTCTCAACTTTGCAAATGGGAGGTTTTTCCCAATCACTTCCACAAAATCAAGCAAGAAAGATCAATCAACCGTATTGAGCACAATAAAAAAATCACGGAAATATCTTCATTGGTAAGTTGTAGGTATTGCTTCTCTTTCCCTTTCATCCTTGCTCAATCTGAGGTAGTGTTTATGAGTGTTAGATTAGAAATCAAATTATCTTGGTTTCTAGCTTGCATTTGCATCTAACCACTCTTTTGCATCTACATTCTGACACCCACCGTGGGACATTGCCCCAATTTTTAATTTGTTTCTAGTCACGGTAGGGCCTTGCCCCAATTTTTTTAATTTTTTTCTAGTTAAATATATCGAGTAACTCAGGGTTGTGTAAATTTGGTAAAAATCTAACCTTGTTTATTTTAAGAATTTTAAATTTCATGCTAAAAATTTGTTCCAAGGCTTGAATAATGCCTTTTCCCTTTTTTTTCGCACATATGCTATAAGTTTTAACACATTTTCCTTAGATTAGTGCTTTTGTTTCAAGTATTTAACGTTGTGGTTGCATGACCGTTATTTAGCACCTTTGTGGAACCAATGGCACGTTTGAGACAAACATCAACGCTTATGTTTCTAACCATTGTAGGTGTAGGCTTGGCAAATATGGTATGAATTTTGGTGTGTATGCTCTGATGTTTGGCACCTATATTCACACCTTGAAACTTGCATTATGATAATATTGACTTTTCTATTTTAGCGCCTTTCCTCTGTCTTTTATCACATTTGCTCTATATTTCAGTGCTTTTGACTATTATATATGTTTAATCTTAGTTTAGCGTCTTTGTTGCATGTAGTAGCACCTTTGACCTGGTTATTGTCGCCTTTGCGGGAATAAATATTTTCTTAGAGCTAACTAATCTAACTTTGATTCCAAGTGTTTTGGTGGTTGTTTGCAAGTTTTAACATTCTGTTTTCACAGAATTATTGTAGAAACAAGGGGAGACTCCGCCCATTTTGATACTTATTTGTGTTTATCTAATTTTTGTGGTTGCAAGATTTTTGATTAATTAATAACCACTAACCTATTCATCTTACAACTTGACAATCGAAGAATATTGGGATTATAAACACAAACTACTAACCTTTGTATTCTAGTCCACCTATTTACGGACATGAAATATTCAAAACTTTGTATATATCATATCATATTTTGATTTTCATTTGTTTGTATATATCATATTTGTGTACTTGTTAAATCCTGAAGGTGAAACCATGCATACTCTTCTTTGGTGTCTTGGGATGATCTTGAGGATCAAAAGTAGTTAACCTTCCTTTTGATTTATAGGGGTAATGTGACATGGAAGTGACATCCACACACTTACCAAAGTTCTAGTGGTCTCATGAACATGGGTTTCACCGCCACGCACATAGACACATCGCTTGTTTTGGTGGGTTATATAAATTCTTGGAGAGTTGTCATTATTGGCTAAGCGCTTACTTATTTTAAGAGTGGTATGAAGTGAGGGGATTCCATGTACCAATAATTAGGCCTTAGACAACATCATTGTAACATAGACTTGGGCCCAATGTATCGTAAGATATATCAGGGACTCCCCTAGTGAGCTTGTACATCCTAGACTAGGAAAATTTTTACTCGCATATAAAACTATAATGCAATGAGGACTCATTGCCCAAGACCACTCGCTAGTTGAACCCACATTGACACATAGGTGGAGAGCCAGTTTATGACACCATTGTCGGTGTGTGGTATTAAAAGTGGGATATAGTTTGGTTGCAATCCCACTTAACTAGTTAGGTTGTGTTTACATAATTGTAATTGCTTGAGTGTTTTGTCAATACCAGAGTACAAACTCACACATATCCCCTCTCATCATATCATCTTATATATCCATCCTTTATCTTTCTTAACCACGCCATTTGTCTTTGATTTGACTAGCCCCACACATATTTGACTATACATCTTTGACCATATTCTTGTCATTCATCTTAGCATCACTCACCCCCTTCACACCGTCCTATTGATATCAATACAAATAGAAATAAACCTTTCCATCTAATCAATAAAATTTATAACCATAAAGAGACATTTATAAACATCCCCATCATTTAATAAACACATCTGAAATCCACTTACATGTCCCTACCTTATCTACATAGTTTATTTCAAGACATCTTAGCCAATCTGGACACCCATTCATCTCATCATCACAAAACTTTCACTTAGCAAAGATAACATTTCATGTTGATATCATAACACTTACCTAGGCCCAAAATATCCCAAGAACATTATTACATCACATATCCTATCCTAATCATGACATTTATTACACTTAAAATATCCTCACATCCTCATGCAATCTTACACATACTCCTTCACACCCAAACACGTTATCCAAGATTTCCTATTGACATGATTAATTCATCTTTCTAATCAACACCTTGAATACGAGACACAAAATCCTTATCTCTTATCCAATCCTCCTAAGT
The DNA here is from genome assembly GCA_018340775.1 of Taxus wallichiana var. yunnanensis. NCBI lineage: Eukaryota > Viridiplantae > Streptophyta > Pinopsida > Cupressales > Taxaceae > Taxus > Taxus wallichiana. The sequence goes on along the minus strand of CM031239.1, from coordinate 146,602,640 downwards.
CCTCACACATCGAGGCACATCCTAAGCCCTCTATCATCAAGGAAAGTCATTCTTCAATCTTCTCAATTCTTCTTCAATCATATTGTCCTACAAAAAGGTTTGATTTTTGAGATAGTACATCGATCAATAAGAAATATTATCCTTTCCTCATCTAGACATATTTTTAACTACTTAATAAACTTCCATCCCATCTGCACATCTCAAAACCAATAGGATATAATGGCACCTAGGAGAAGAGTTACCCAATCCCAATCAGGAAATGATGATGAAATAAGCCATCACTAAATATAGAAACCGTAAATGATTTATCCAATCACAAATTTTTCGATGCAAATGTGGAAGAAAACCACACCCAAGGAGAAGATGAAGAAACAATGGTTAGTATTATTAGTGATGATGGTTCAAGAGATTATTTCATATAATGAAGATGATGAGAGATGCTTAATCACTTCGTCAATAAAAACAAAGATGCTCTCCTCCTCTAATTATATCACATGGGAGTGAACATTCTTTCTAATTATACTCATGAATAACTTCATAGCCTCCTCCCTGATGAGAATAAATGCATTGGATAATGACCACCATCCCACAACACCGCAATCTAAATAACATAAATCCTAACAACCTCATTACTTGATGTGGATGAGATAATAGAGAGAACACCCATAACTCTCATATATCTAAGGAGGTTGTATTATCCCAATTACAACAAATGAGAAACCAGATTACCCAATTGGCCGCCCAATTTGATCCACACCGACAAAGTGAGCATGGTTATGAACATTAAGAACAACCCAACTTCAAATTTCCGCCCACTTACCCCTAAGAATCTTCCTTGGAGTAGGAAATAAAGTCTATAAAGGAAACACTTCAAGGGTTGTAACTCAACAAACAAGGACGTTAGTATAAGTTTGAGGAAATTTGTCCCTATCTGTTTGACTGTGATATCCTACGCATCCCTTTTCCCCATACTTTGAACCACCCAAATTTAAAAATACAAGGGAAAGGGTGATCCTCGTGAACATGTTAAATATTTCTATATGCTATGTCAGGAGGTAGCCTATGATGACTCATATTTATTAAGACTCTTCTCACAAAGCCTAGGCAGTCCCACTCTTGAATGGTTCCTCCATTTGCCCAAGGGCTCTATCACTACATTCATCATTTTGTCGAAAAAAATTATCAAACCCTTCTCATATAGTGTGAAGCATGATGTCACAATGATTGACCTATGCAATACCAAACAACGTAATGGAGAAAGTTTTTCATCCTTATTACAATGATGGGGGCCCTTACTAGTAGTATCCCATGGCCCATAATGAAAAATAAAGCGGTCACTATATTCATTGCTAACCTCCATCAGGATCTATCTTTCTATCTCCAAATCCATTATGCCAATACATTTGATGACATCATAGAAAATGGAATGCAAATAGAAAAAACTCATCTCTAAATGCCTCATAAAATTGTATTCCCACGAAAATTACAATCAATCCAATTAGCCTTTGACATTTGAGAAGCCTAAATATTTTAACAAGATTAAGATTGTTGTCGCAACAGAGTGATAGAGAACAAACATTTTCAACATGTGCACAAAGTTGCTGCCATAACCATCCCTAAAGGTCAACCCACCAAATCAAGAACCAAAAATAAGGTCATTCATATACCCCCTTGGTGATTCCATTGAAACAATCCTTGAGAAAATTATTAATGCTAATATGGTTGTTTTCCAAAAACCCAACCGATTGATGAGTCTAGACCTAAATCCTCTTGGTTTAAGGAAAATAAGTATTGCAAGTTTCATAAAATCAAGGGTCATGCCACCACCAGGTATACAAAAATTAAAAACTATATCTAATATCTAATTGATAGGGGTAAAATTAAAATTGAAGACAACACTTCCTCTTCCTCTCAAAATTAGAAGTTATGGATTTATCAAAATCCACTTCCCAATCATGGTCGAACCATGCTTCAAATCAGGGTTAGCAAAATTTTGGTAAAACCCATAAATCATCCAACATTTAGTCTAACCATATAAACTACTGATGTACCCCATTCCAAATGAATCTCTTGTTGGCCATATTCACCATTCCCCTCACCAAGTAGTCACTATTAAGGTCAAAGGCCCTTCTCAAAACCTTTAGTGTGTTGTTACTACTCACCAAAGCTATGTAGTGGTTCAAGGGGCTGCTCCCTCTTCTTCAAATACACTACTACAAGCTCAGTACAACATCATTTAATAACTTTAGAAGACCCTCACACAGATATCCATCATGGATCTTATCAAAACATCCTATGTACATAAAGACATGCTTTATCGCACTCTCTAGAAAACACGTGTCCCAACCGACGTCGATCCCACACAATTTCAAGCCTTTTTTTCCCACTTTTACCCTCATCCAACACTCCCACTCACTTTCACCCAGGAATAATTTCCACTACATGACCTAACCCAAAATCTTCCTTTCTATGTTAAGGTTCATATTAAAAATACTCATGTCGAATGAGTACTAGTGGATAATGGGTCTAGTGTCAATATTTGTACCCTATCCCTCATTTGATGCCTAGGGTAAAATGAATCAAATTTAAGACAAGAAATAATCACTATTAAAGTGTATGATAATACTGAAAGAAAATATTTGGGCACTTTGTACCTTCCCATTAATGTGGGTCCTGTCATGCTGCCTTCCTAATACATGTTGTGGAAATTCGGTTCCCCTACAAATTAGTGTTTGGTTTCCTTAGATCCGTGAAGTGCATGCCATCCCATATAAATTACATAAATGCCTTAAGTTTGATCATACTAGCATGGAGGTCACCATCTATGGCGAACCTTAACCCTTCCATTATTGCCAGTGCTTGAAGCACAAGCCTATAAAGAACCGTATTGTCCCATCACCAAAACCATCCCTTTGTAATCTCCATCTCCATCATCCACAATATCCACCACTTCATATTTTTTACCTGGATGGTCTTCCATCTACTTTACATAACACGTCATCATCATCTAATCCTCTCTTATTACTCCATCCACATCCACTCCTATCCTCCCCACTCCTCCTCTCAAACTCAAAGCTACAAGGTGAAACAAATATCAAACTTTTAGTATTGAGAAAATACCACTTTCACCTAAACAACATGGTAGTATAGACATGTACCAAACTAAAAAGAAAGCATATTCACCTAGATCCTCCACTTTTATGCACTTTGGATATATTATCAACGAGTACCTAGAGCCATTTGATACTATATAGCTCATAGATGATTGTATACCATCTCGTTGCTTGAGAAATAAATATTCGATCACTAAACACATGAAGACCCACATGGGATAGTTTAGTAGAGGACTAGGTCACCATGAACAAGGAATCCCTGAACCCCCTTCTACCATTGCCAATTTTGATGGTTGTGGACTAGTGTACTAGCCACTCGGTGAGGGTATCCATGATGATCTCGGTGACACAAACAAAAAGATAAGGAGGCCATAAGAACCATCGAAACAAGATTTGTCTATAGCTAATATGAAGAGCTTGTTGCCACAAACCTATTCCATGACATCGTCATCCTCACCATTAATTTTTCTCTCACCTATCCCCAACTCATATAATGAGATCAAAAATATGAACATATCCCTTTTGACACATTTCGAGAATAACAAAGAAATTCTCAAGTTCATGTGAACTTGGGATAATATACCAGCCAATGACCATAAAAAGGTTTCAAAAATATCCGAATGTTGATGTCTATTCCGGTGAACAAGATCCTATCCTATCCCTACAATCCTAATTCAACACTCCCCATCCCTACTCCTATTGTAATCTAAATGAGGAGGACCCCTTGCTGACTTCTTCCAACATTCCCACATTGAGATCATGATCCGCCCATGGATAAATTTATTTAGGCTCTGAAAAGCTATAAGATGGATCAACATCAATAATTGAAGAAACCAATGATATCAACATCAACATCAACGAAGAGGACCCAAATATTCTCAAATTGGGGGCATCCTTATCTATAGAAGAACAAGCCACCTTTATAACACTTCTTAAGGAATTATTAAATGTCTTCACATGGTTGAACATGGATATACTTTTGATTAATCCATCCCTGGTGGTTCATCATCTAGTAGTACACAAAGATGTGAAACCGGTCAAACAAAAGCTTTGCAAGATGCACCCAAAGGTAGTCCTACTTGTCAAATAAGAATTTAAAAAGTTGTTTGACGTCGATTCATTTGGCCAATAAATTATTAAGAATGGATTTCTAACATTGTCCTAGTAGGAAAAATACTAGGGGCATCCACATTTGTACAGAATTTAGTGACATTAACAAAGCTTTCCCTAAAGATGATTTTCCATTACCAAATATCAACATGATCATGGATTCTACAACTGGGAATGAAATTTTATCTCTCATGGATGTATTCTCTAGATATAATCAAATCAAAATATTAGAAGAATATAAACACAAGACCGCTTTCAATATGCCACGGGTTACATTTTTCTATCAAGTCATGAACTTTGGCCTCAAAATACTAGATCCACATATCAATGTGCCATGACTGTCATCTTCTATGATAAGATGCATGATATTTTTGACGATTATGTTGATGAAATTATCATAAAATCCAAAACTAGAGAGGAACATCATATGGTTCTTAGTTGAATCTTTGAGAGACTATGAGAATACAAAGTACAACTTAGTCGCAAGAAATGTGTTTTCAACATCACATTGAACAATCTACTCACTTCATTATCTCATGTCACGGAATAAAAATTAACCTGACAAAGTTAAACTTGTTGTTAACATGCCTCCACCTACCAATTTAAAACAACACAAAAGTCTACAGGGAAAAATTCAAGCCATCTCAAGGTTTAGAGCATAACTTGCTGACAAGTGTCATCCATTCCACCATTTTTTGAAGAAAGGAACAACCTTTCATTGGAATGAATAATTCCAAGTACTCTTTAATAATATCAAAGAATATATACTACATCCTCTGGTCCTAGTGTCCCACACTCTAGGCATTCCTCTCCTTCTCTATATTATAGCTACTCAAAGACGCCTTGGGAGCTCTCCTTATGCATCACGATGACAATGGAAAGGAACACGCCATATATTATCTAAGAAAAAAATTAATTTCTTATGAGCTTAGATATACCCATTTTTAAAAATCATGTCTTTCCATTTTATTTACCTCTACAAAGTTGCGGCATTATATGCTCAATAATACAGTAAAGCTCATTGCTAAAGTGAACCCACTTAAATATCTACTTTCAAAATCATCTTTGACCAAAAGGATGGTTAAATGGATTATGATATTAAGTGAATTTGAAATCTAATATATTAATCAAAAGGCTATCTAAAGACATGTTCTAGCAGATCAATTAGTAGAAGCACTAGTTTTTATTCCATGCTACTCGATACATGGTTCCTAGATGAATAAATATTCACTATTAATGAATCAGATAGCTAGAAATTATACTTTGATGGATCCTTTATGCATCATGGCTCAGGAGTAGGAATCCTATTCACTATGCCTCAAGGAGAGCTCATCCCTAAGGCCTTTAAGCTTGCTTTCCACTGTACCAATAATATAGTTGAATATGAGGCACTTATTGTTAAACTCGGAATGGCCATCCACTGGAATATCAAAGAACTCAATGTCTTTGGTGACTCACAACTCATCATCAACAAGGTTAATGATTAATATTCAACCAAATATGATAAAATCATTCCATATAAGTGAATGGTGGAAATTTTCAAGCTTTATTTTTCACACATTTAGTTTGATCGGGTTATGAGAAACCGATAAATTGGTAGATACAATGGAAACTATTGGTTATCTCCTAAACATGCCTTTAGATGTCCATCATTCCCTATTCCTGGTTGAACAACTCATGGTTCCGGTATATGACATCCCCGAATCGGAGATGGTATGTGAAATTGTTGGTCCTAACTTTCCATGGTATCACGACATCTATACATATACCTATGACCATATGCTTCCACCCAACCTTCCTCGCATCCATCACAAATCCTTTATCCAATGCGCATCCGATTCACCATCCATGGTATAGCCCTCTACCATAGAGGATATGATGGAACCATGTTACGATACCTTAACACCTAAGAGGTCGAATTAGTAATTAAGGAAGTTCATGACGACATATACAATGCTCATACCAAGGTGGTGTGGTTCTTGCTAAGAAACTTTTATGCATCGATACTATTTTCTTACAATGGAAAAAGATGCATACTCATATGTCCACAGTGCATTCTATGCCGAAAGCATCTTTGGCCTCATCCATGCACCCCCGTAAGCTTTTTAACCCATCACTACATGTTGGTCATTCCAACGTGCACCCACGTCTCATATCGGGAAGAGCCAAGACATTTGAGAAAACAATGGAATCATCTCCAAGTTATGGGACCTTACGAGCTTGAGATAGATCTCCTGTGAAGGCCGGTTCTCTATCTACTTCTCTACTGCTATCTCTACACTACTTCTAGTGATAAAAGGAAAACTAAGCTAATAATGCCAAGAGGCAAAGTATAGAAGGATAACATAAAAGGAAACTACACTAAAAGTTGATAACACCATAAAAAGAGGGATGGACACTATCTCTACGAGCAAAAATTAAGGGAAATGCATGGAAGAAGTCTAGGCACATGCAACACAAATAAAACATATTTATAAGATCAATTTCATGGAACAAAACTAAATAAGGAGTTGCAAGGGACGTATAATGGCACAACGAGCACGTGATGTAAAAGAAAGGAAAGAAAAATAATATAACATGCTTAGGACAAAGAATAGTCACAAAACAATGCTTATGTTACTTCCGAAATACATAGAGTTGTTATAATGCTGAAATAGGTCAATGTCCATATACACAAGATAAATTTAGAGGTCTCGTGACCCAAAATATAGAAAAATGAAATCTTTTGAAAAATACGTAGAGATCCAAAGTGTCCAACATAAAAAATGAGCCCAAACCTTACATTTATAGATGAATTCATGGAAGAAGAAGAGAAGGAGGGAAAATATGAATTTGAAATACAACCACCAACAAGAAGCATTCAATTCCTACAAATTCACTTGGAAATATGTTAATATGCACTTCCCCAAGTATTTTTGGCATGTTGAAGAAGGAAAGAAGGTGAATCAGATCAAATCAAGTGGTTGGAGCAATTAAATATGCTCATTAATGTCTAGAAATTTGTTTTCCTATTTCTCACCTACCAGATCCACCAAGAATTTGAATTTGAATGTCGGCAGCTATTGGTTAAGACTAGGTGCGTCTTTGATCGAGCTTTATAACAAAATATAGAGCTATTAGAAGTTTTTCGAGTCATATGCGCATGCAAGATACATGGCATGTGCTAATTGGCTGAAAGGATGACCAAATGTGTAAATTTTTTTCATCTCGACACGTTTCACTCATTGATTTGTTGCAAGGATTCGACGTCCCCGTTGGTGTGCTTTGACTAGTTGTTTTACTCTCAAGCATGTCGAGAAATGACGTGGAATGGAAAAGCATAAAGAGGGCAAAAAAATATGCGTGTGGAAGAATGAGGTGCGGGAAGGAGGCAGAAGGAAGGCACACACAACGCGCATGGGGAAATGAGGTAAACTGGTGAGATGAGAACACATAGTCAAGGTGAAATTATTACAAGATAATGTGCGGGGTGTGTGATAGGGCCGATAATTAGTTGATTAAAGAAAATGTAAGGTGCACATAGGACAAAATAACTGCTAGGAAGAAGGTGAATGCACAAAAGATTTACATAGGGAAGAATGGAACAAAGAGGAAAAGGAAAATGGAAAGGGGAGAAGGGGAAGCACGCAAGGGCGTATGAGGAAAAGAAGGGAGGCGCACGAGGAAATGCAACCAAGAGAATGTGCCAAGTAAACTTGAGCGTGCAACCTTGCAATGAAGAGCTTAGAGCAATAATATGTATACAAGTTGTCCAAATAACTAGGAGAGTTATTTGGATAACAGTTTTGGCAACTTTGAGGGCCATCTGCCTGCTAGATGAAGGAGATAAGTATCCTAAAGCATCCATTTGGCATGGAATCCACTATGTAATCATGAAGCTCTAATTTATGACTTTGAAGAACTACCCTCCAGAAGTCACTTGAAGGTACATTTATTGACTCTACTCGGATCCCGTAATTGTTGAAAGAAGATTGGTATTCTGAAGCAAAAGAAGAGAGTGCGGGGAAGCACGTGAGAAGAAAGAGCTATGTACAAACAAACAATGTGCACTCAACACACTTGGAGGAATTGAAACTACTCTAACATATACAAAATGATGCAACAAAATTAATAAAATGGTTTGAGATAGATCCCATCCACTGGGATTTACAGGCGTGTGTCCATCAAGATGAGCTAACTCGAAAAATTTATCCTTTTACACAAACTGATGATATATGGGCCACTCCAAAGTGCATCAAACTTTGAATGAGGCCCTAATTTATCTCTCGTTAGCATCCTATTTCAAGACCAAGTCCCCAACTTTGAAATTTTGAGGCCTAGCATTTCTATCAAACCATTTCTTTGTTGTTTTCTGATGTTGTTCTAGCTTGATCATGACAGAGTTCCTTAACTTTTCAAGATTAACCAGCTCCGCCATTCTGATTTTTCTCTAGTCTGTGCCTTCAAACTCTAGCTATTGGGCAAGTGCCAATGAGCTCAAATATAACGTCAAAGGAAGGGTAGCCTTCTTGCCATACCACCGCCTTTGGCTGATGTTCATTGTGCGCTTCATGATCTTGATCAGGTTCTTGTTTGTTGACTCTACCAGACCATTGCCTTGGATGTAATATTTGGAATAATTTTTCAAATAAATGCCAAGATTTAGATCCCAATCAATGATTTTGGTGCCAAGGAAGGCTTTTTCATTATCAAAGATAATGGTTTGAGGAATGCCAAACCTTATGACTATACCTTCGAGAAAGTCAAGGATGACTGACTCGGTTGATTCTTTGAGCATGAATTTTTTTGTCCATTTGGTGAAGTAATCTATAGCTTTCAACACCCACTTGTGTCTAGTGGTTGAAGGTAGATTGATCATTCCTATGAAGTCAAGACCCCATTGCACAAAAGGCTGATCCGCTTGGATTGGTCGGAGGGGAAGCACTGTCAATATTTTCTTTCCTATAAAAAAACACGTTCTTTGTATTTCGTGACCCATTTGTGTGCATCTAAAAATAGAGTAGGCCAAAAGATACCTACCATTATGATATTAATTGTTGTAGTTTTGGCAAAAAAGTGTCCACCAGAGAATCCATCGTGAAATTATGCTAACACTTTTTCAACATCACTGCGCCATTGATACATCTTAACAACATGCCATCAAGATTTTTCTTGAAGAGAATTCCATCAATCAAAACATAAGGGATAGATTGTAACCTTAGATGTCTTCTTTTTCCTTGTTTAAGCCAGGAGGGTATGTACCCTCAGAAAGGAATGTGATCATGTACTTCATCCATTCGTGTGTGCTAAGATCTATATTATGTTCAAGTTCTATGTGCGGAGATCCTCATCCAAAAATAATGAAGTCTCATATTCATTGTGCATGTCCTCAAAAAGCTATTTATAGAGCACGCTACATCTTACCAATTTTGTGGCTTTGATAATCACATCATATTCCATGATTTTGGTCACCCATCGTGCTCTTTTTCATTGGTTTCTACTCCCATGATAAAGTATCTGACATAAGTGTGGGAGACTAACACATTGATATGATTTGTGGCAAGCATAATTTTAAATTTATTGAGTGTGTGCATGATGGTGAATAACTGATTCTCCATGTCACTGTACTTTAATTCATAATCCTTTAGTGTCTAGATGAAGAAAGCCAATAGTTGTTCCATCCCTTGTTCATTTTCTTGTGTTAGGAGAGCAATAACACTCACATTAAAACCATTAGCATAAAGGATGAAGTCCTTGGAGTAATCCAGTTGATGAGTTTTAGTGCAAGAGTAATTTATTACTTGATTTTGTTGAAGCTATCTCTTCCTTTTGTTGTCCATCTAAAGGCTATGTCCTTCTTGAGCATCAGGGTGATGGGCTGAACTAGACCTGCAAAGTTAGGAATGAAGTGCCTAATGAAATTGATCTTACCGAGGAAGGATTACAAGGCCTTTTTTTGTGCACCAAAAGGAAAAGAGATAGGATGGCTGAAATGCGTTAGGATCAATTTTGATGCCATCCTTCAAAACCACATGGCCCAAGATCTTTCTCTGTACCACCGCATAATTGCACTTTGTTTTGGGTTAAGAGATACCCCATAATTTATGCACCTCTCAAATACTTTCTCTATGTTCGTCATATGATCCTCACTTTTCTATGAGAAGACTGTTATGTCATTAGGATAAACCAAGATGAACTCATTGATGTAACCTTTGAAGGTAATATCCATGGCACGCTGAAATGTTGCGCCTGTGTTTGAAAAAATGAAGGGCATCTTTTGATATGCATATGTTCCCCACTTGGTTGTAAACATCATTTTGAATTGATCCTCTTCCTTGACCAGGATCTGATTGAAACCTGAATACCCATCTAACATTGAGAATCTTTGTGCACTAGCCACAGTTTGCAGAATCTGCTCCATTGAAGGCAAAGGATAATGATCTTTTAGAGATGCCTGTATCAAATCTCTAAAATCAAAACAGATTCTGATTTCACCATTCTTTTTGCACACTGGAACTAGATTCGCAACCCAAGTAGAATACTTGATGGGAAAAATAATTTTTTCCTTAATGAGTTTAGATAATTCCTTTCTCATGAGGGGCTCTATCTTTGGATTGATTGGTCGCTACTTTTGTTTGACGGGTTTGATACTAGGATCAAGGTCAATGGAATGTTGAGCAACACTTGGATCAAAACCTTTGAGGTATTCATACTTCCATGAGAATATATCACTGTATTTTTGACAAAGAGAGATGAAGTCCTAATTTTCATCATGTGTGCAAGTATTAATGAGAAACAACTCCTTTTCACACGCAATAGTGACTGGGGAGTAGTCTCCTCAGTGCGTCGCGCATATACTTTTCTTCACCCTTGAACTCATCATTAAGGATAAACATTTTATCTAAGGTGACCAACCCTTTAGGACACTTATTTGACTTCAGTTGAATCACTTGGTCCCCATAGCTATCATACAAGTCATCTTGCATACTTCATGAGAATTCTCGCCCCATTTCGAATAAACTCAATGATTTTTACGTCACTTAAAACACTTTCCAATTGGTGTTGTTATCTGGAATGGATGGTCTAATCACCATCTTAATGTACTAAGTGTTTCCTTTAACAAATTCCTCAGTAGGAGAGAACCGCGAACCAAACATGGCCATTTAATCAGCTTCCTTGTTCATTTGGCATGGTACTACCTACAAGTTTAGAGCAACAAAGCTCTCAAGGAGGTCCCAAAATCTATGCTTATAAGATTTAAGAAGCTTATTATTTACCTGAAACTTGTTGGTAACCTGGTGGATAACCAATTTTGTATCCCCAAATATCTGTAGCTCCTTAATCTTCTTCTTTTCAAAAATAATAAGGCCATGCACTAGCGCCTCATACTCCACCAGATTATTAGGACACGAAAACTACAATTTATGAGTGAATAATAACTTCTCATCCTTAGGGGAAATGAGAACGACTCTTGCTCCTGCGTCATTTATGCTCATGGAACCATCAAAGTATAATTTCCATAGACTAGGTTCAACTTGGTCTTTTTGAGCATGCACAACAATACAACTTCTTCAAGAATTCAGTAAGTACCAAGCCCAGTTTCATAAGCTTCTAGTTCTTCAACATATGGGTCAAATTTATGGTGCCTCTCTTCCCACTCATCAAGTACTAGATCAAGAATATAAGGTGGAAGAGGATGCTCTTTACGAACTAAAGATTTTTCTTCTTGGATTAAACAATTGGCTTGGAGAGGGGATGCTCTCATATGACTCTAAATGATAAGAAAATATTGGCTCAACTTGTATGGTAAACTGGGTACCATACCTTGTCTTGAGTAACATATGAGACCAATCAAAAGACAAGTAACCACCCACTTTTGTAGTAAATTATCTTGATAGACATAGGGAAAACAAAGGAGGTAGGTCAATGATAAACACATCTTGAGTTATTGTTAGACTTGGACATGCATGAAGGGCTAACTCAAGATCCTTGATGAATCTTAAGGTAGTAACAGTTGAGCCATCAAGTTATAGGAATCCATCAAATAAGGGGCTATACCTTAGATCTAAGACGTCAACCACCTTCTTGGGCATAATAGAGGTACTAACGACCGAGTCTATCATGCAATTATGGACTAGGTTTTTGACTATGATCAAGGACATCTAAAAGGGTGGGGTTTTAATAATATTACTTACTTGTTTCTTCTATGTCTGATAAATATTAATAGAAGCACGTGGTTTTGAATAGTTGGATTAGCGCGTGGAAGTTGGAACAAGGCCTCATGTAGCAGATCCTGTTGAGATGGAATGGTGAGGGCATCCCACATTGTGAAATTTATGCTTGTCTTCTTCATTTGGTCTATAATGCTAAATGGAAGACCCATTGATCTATGTATTTGGGGCACAATGATATCCCTTTTTGACCGCTCAAGCGTGGAGGCAGGGATTTAGCCGAAGAAGCGAGGCTTGACCCACCAAAGGAGGGGCACACACTACTTATGGAGGATCTTTATGTGGGATCTCAGGTATAGGCATTTGAATGATTTTATTACTGGATGCCATAGCCACATATTTTTTTCTTCGAGGGTCACTTGTGTTCTTTGGGATTATGACTTGCATGCCGATTCTAACATTCTCTTCTTGTATCTTGTGTTGTCTACAAATTGGGGGCATGGTCTATTTGTTTCATCTACATCTTGGTTGATTGGAAAAAGTCCTTAGTGCCAAAGAACATCAAATTAGAATCAGGAGGAACTTCTAGCCCTTCTTGGTTCACTACTTCAGTGCACTTGTTGAAGGCTCACAGTGGAAGCATTCTAGATCATGTAGGCTTACGCACATGCAACATTGGCACATTGATATTGAATGTGAGACATGTTGCAAGGAAGCACCATTTTGACTCCTATGCCAAATTTTTTTGAACTGGAACAAGTGTTTGACTTGCATTGGGTCTTTGGAAGAGAGGGCGTGGGAGGAATAACTTGTAAGGGCAGATGTGCGTTAGCATGCCATTTATCATTCTGCTTGGTTGGGCACGTATCTTTGGTTTCCATATTGATTCCACCAAGGCTAATTTATTTGGCTATGCACCTGATTAGAATTACCTCTATAGGCTTGCACTTGTTGTTTCTCTAATGATATGACCTTGTTTGAAAAATTTCTAATTAGGGTCTTCAATTCTTCATCTTCTTTCGCCACGCCGAAGAGTAGGATGTTGATACAATAGATTGCAATATTTTCTCATGAATTCTAGGAACAAGGGCATGGGTGGTATAGGAGCTATCTTTCCCACTTGAATAAGACTATTTTCTACCCTTACTATAATATTATAAGAAATTGGTAAAGTCCTACCTCCCATGGATTGAATCATGACTGAGATATCGTTATTTAGTGCCTTTAGATAATACAAAAACATGTTAGGTTGTAGGTCTTACCACAAGAGGGATTATGTCCCAAGTCTTTTGAAATATGATGTTGAAATCAGTCATCTGCTCATTGGGCACCCTCATTATTATTGTCAATTGATCCACCAAAGATAGGTGATTTGAATTTTCTTTGAAATAACTACAAAGAGATGTTCCCATCTTATCCTAAGTGGAAATAGATCCAAATCTTAAGCCTCAGTACCATTGGAGTGCTTTTCCTTTAAAAGAGGCTACAAGTATCCTGACTGCTACATCATTGTGTGTGATCAAATAGAGTGAACATACGTTTGCTACATCCTGGATATGCTCCTGAGGGGTGAATTGATTCTCACTAGTAAAGTATGGAATAATTTTTAGCGTGTCATTTGGCATATCATTTTGAATGGATAGAACCAAGAGACTACCTCCAAAGTGAAGTTAGCAAATTTCCTTTTTGGAGGAGGTGGCTAATGCACATTGCGGTGCGTAGATTTTCTCAGAGAGAGTTGAATGGGTGCGGCGCACTGGAGATGGAGATGTGCTCGTGGGATTTCTGAATGAATCTTCTTGGGGATAACTAGAAGTACTTGAAGGAATATTCAACTGTTGCACTTTTCCTTTTCTACACTCTTCTCATGAAAGGTGCTCAGGACTACTAAACATGAGTTATAGAAATGTTGGGAGTCACCAGATGTGTTGAAATGAGCCTCCAAAGGCTGAAATACTAAGTCTACACACCGAAACTTAGCAATATGAAATTTAATCTTTCAATGATGGTCCCACCAGGTGTGCCAAAAACTATTGTTCATTCAAACATGCACCCGCATGCTACATTCGAAGAGATGAGCTGTTTGAGACAATAATGGAACCATCTCTAAGTTGTGGGACCTTGTGAGCTTGAGATGGATCTCTAGGGAAGGTCGGTTCCTCTATCTACTTCTAATACTACTGCTACTTCTAGTGATAAAAAGGAAAACTAAGCTAATAATGCCAAGAGGCAAAGTATAGAAGGATAACATAAAAGGAAACTACACTAAAAGTTGATAACACCATAAAAAGAGGGATGGACACTATCTGCTTACGAGAAAAATTAAGGGAAATGCATGGAAGAAGTCTAGGCACGTGCAACACAAATAAAACATATTTATAAGATCAATTTCATGGAACAAAACTAAATAAGGAGTTGCGAAGGGACATATAATGGCACAACAAGCACGCGATGTAAAAGAAAGGAAAGAAAAATAATATAGCATGCTTAGGACAAATATTAGTCACAAAAATGCTTTTGTTACTTCCAGAAATACATAGAGTTGTTATAATGTTGAAATAGGTCAATGTCCATATACAAGAGACAAATTTAGAGGTCTGTGACTCAAAATATAGAAAAATGAAATATTTGGAAAAATACGTATGGATCCAAAGTGTCCAACATAAAAAATGAGCCCAAACCTTAAATTTATAGACGAATTCATGGAAGAAGAAGAGAATAAGGATGGAAAATATGAATTTGAAATACAACCACCAACAAGAAGCATTCAATGCCTACAAATTCACTTGGAAATATGTTAAATGCACTTCCCCAAGTCTTTTTGGCATGTTGAAGAAGGAAAGAGGGTGAATCAGATCAAATCAAGTGGTTGGAGAAATTAAATATGCTCATTAATGTCTAGAAATTTGTTTTCCCATTTCTCACCTACCAGATCCACAAAGAATTTGATTTTGAATGTTTAACACTATAGCTCATGTGAGCAACTATTGATTGAGACTAGGTGCACACTGATCAGAGCTCTATAGTAAAAGATAGATTTGTCAGAAGTTTTTCAGAGTCATCTGTGCATGCAAGACACATGGCGTATGCTTTGATTAGATGAAAGGACAACCGATTGTGCAAAAGTTTTGTCATCTCGACACGTGTCACTCATTGATTAGTTGTAATGATTCACTTCCATTTGGTGCACTTTGAATGGTTTTGTGTGGCACATGCAATCATGTTAGAGAATTACGTGGCATGGAAAGGCATGAAGAGGGCACAAAAAGATGCACATAGAAGAATGAGTTGTGGGAAGGAGACATAAGGAAAGCACGCACAACGTGTGTAGGGAAATAAGGAAAACTAATAAGCTAAGAATGCATAGTCAAGGCATAATTATTACAAGATAATGTGCAGGGCGCGCAGACAAGGGCCAACGACTTAGCGATTGAAGAAAGTGCAAGGTGCGCACGGGATGAAATAGTCTGTTAGGAAGAAGATGCATGTAGGGGAAGAGTGGAACAAAGAGGAAAAGGAAAATGGAAAGGGGAGAAGGGGAAGTGCACAAGGGTGTGTGAGGAAAAGAAGGTAGGCATATGAGGAAAAGAAGTGAGATGTGCAAGGAAAAGAAGGGAAGTACACAAGGAAATGCAACTAAGAGAATGCGCCAAGTAAACTTGAGCATGTTCAACCTTGCAATGAAGATCTCGAGCAAGAATATGTATACAAGTTATCAAAATAACTAGGAGAGTTATTTAGATAACAACTACTCTATTGCTATTTTCCACCCGGGGTCTCAATCTCATGGGAAAAATTAATCCTACCTCATTCGATGGTCACAAATTCATCATCACTACCACATAAAAATTTACCAAGTGGGTTGAAGCCATTCCACTCACCTATGTCAACGATAAGTAAATATCAAAGTTTATCCATAACCATATCATTTGCTGCTATGGTATTCCATCTGTAATTATCATATAAAATGAAAAATCCTTCAAAATTCTATGAACTTTGTGACCACTTCCACTCCATATTACCCACAAGGAAATGGCCAATCTGATGCATCCAAAAAATGATAAAGTGCATCTTTGGTTAAATTTTCGAGTAAAGCAAAATGTTATTGACACACACAAATCTATCCTATCTTGTGGGCCTATTGTACATCCATATGTACCCCCACCGCCTCCACTTCATACTCCCTTATATTTAGACCTAAATTTATCCTTCTTGTTGATATCTATCTCCCTTCACTCCATGTATCTCTCCAAAACCTCATCGATGATGAAGAATATCATTTATATTTCCTTCAAGAACTAGAGCTACTAGATCGGAAATGCCTCTGAGCCTTGGACCATCTTAAAATTTACCAAAATCATCTTCAAGACACTATGGCAAGCAAATAAAAACTCACAAATCCAAATTTGGTGACCTAGTCCTTAAAGAAAACCAATGCAACACCAATGCGACCATGAAAAGAAAGGAAAGTTTGAACCAAATTAGCTTGGACCATATATCATAATAGAAAAGTTTGGTTTTGGTGCTTATAAGATTGCTACCCATGACAGATATGAGCTAGATGAGCCCATGAATATCATGCATCTTAAATGATTCAACTCTTAATTGTCCACTATCCAAGCAAAAATCTAATTATTTAAAAAAATCTATCCAATGGTGAAAACCACCTCGGTGGTGCCTTGGTAAAGTACTATGGTGAAAACCAGTTTCTAGCACTATGGTAAACTAGATTTTACATCCACTAGTGTCCTACATACACTAGGTCAAGCCCCTTTACCAAATCCGTATTTCTCATCCCTACCCACATTCCTATTCTAGTATCCACATCCAAACTTCTTCCGGCCTTGAATAAAAAGTAACGATATATCATAATTGGGAATGCTATCTTGATCCTAACAATGATCACACTATCTACATTAAAATTTTGAGAACTGCAAAAAAGAAGAAGGATTCAAGTCTCTTTGTCCATGCCAAGAATTGAAACCCTTGTAAGATCCCCGACGCTTTCCTTCCTCTTCACCCCCATCCACTTGGTATCCCTATATATCCCTCTTTACAATCTTTTTCCCTTTCTCTCTATATTTCGCTTCATTTAGTGGAACGATTACATTGCAAATGAAGGAGTGGATAATGAAGAAGGATTATTTTTTTAGATTTATTCTCGTATAGTGACATTGTACGAATTCCATAACATTTACCATGTATATACACACTTCTATTCATAATCACATTATATAACCACTTGGACATCTCCTAATTCAACTCACAAACTAAATAATAAAACATGCCAAACATCTTGTCCTCCCTATCATCCATCTATACATCAAAATATGATAATTAACCATATAACCATAGTAATCAACACACATGATCACATCAAATCCATTTACATCTAACACCCTCATCATACCTATCCATTCATTTTACAAAATTAATCATACATCTCATTCACATCCAAATATAAAAAACATTTCATCATCACATAAAATCTAATCGTCATCATATATAAATCTAGCATCATCACATCACAATAAAACTACATCAAATCATCATTTAACATCAACTCAACATATCATTACATCATCATAAAAATCATAAAAAATAAATGTCTCTAAACATCTAAAATTATATAAACACCGTCATTATGACAACATCAAATAATCATAAATAAATCATCATGAGATCATCATATACATCATCATCTATACATAAAAACATCAAAACAAAGTATGTCATCACATCATCAATATAATGTCATCCAAAAAATTATACATGTCATCAAAATAATCAAATTTAATCACATCATCAACATAATACATCTACTTCGTTGACATAAATATATCCATCAAATGGTGATTGTCACGGTCATCATATAAATTATAATACAAAAGAATATATATACATCTCTAACCAAAAACTCGGTGCTCATCCTTGCATAGAGCTACTTGTATCATCCTGTTCATCCGGTCTCATCTCGTAATACATTGGTAGTGATTCCGAAGTCACCAATAGTGCTTGACCTCCTCTCGGCCTATGTATTCCGCATATCATGCCACCTTAGGTAGTTTAGTTGTCACGATGCTCTTATAATATAACACATCCTCTCCTAAGGCTCGATATTATCTCAATGTCACTATCTATGGTGGTGCCATCTAAATTTCTCCCTAAGAGGCTCCCTATGTCTTGCTCACCTCTCGCTACCGTATCCAAGCATCCCATACCTATCCTTGTACACATCTCTCGTGGTGATGGTACCTATCTCGGTGTCGTATGGTGCGATCGCTCTCCCTGCGGGAACTATCTCTCTCTTGGAGAGTCACATCAAACTCCACCTAAAGGTGGGATTTCTCGGTTGTTGATCCCCATCTCACCCCTTATTATTACTTTCATAAACCATCAATGGCCTCTGTTGTATCATGTATAGCTCTCCCTATGGGGGAGCTATCTCTGCATCTCTCACCTGAATCCCCATTGTCTTACTTTCCATCTCCACCATCATTTGGACCACCAAAATTGATAACATGCTTGAAGACCACTTCAAATATTATATCTCTCTCAGGGGAGACACACCTCTCACCCTTAAGCCAACTATCTCTACTTCTCGGGCCCAGGCTTCATTCATGTCAATATGTACATGTAGATTTAATCCTGAAGGACCGATGCCTATAAACCCCGCATTGGATGATCTTGTAGGACTAACACCTATAAACCCCATACCAAATGACCTTGTTATATCTACATGAAACAACCAAACATTATAAAATGCATCATCAATCTCTATCACATCGGTATCTTGCCTATTTTGAATTTGGTCCGGCCCTCCCTATAATGGTGATTGTGGTACTTGTTACTTGCCCATCGAAGGACCACCTACTATGATAACAAGAGGTGTTTGGGATAAATTCTCCTCACCCTTATCATCGTGAGGTGCATGTAATACTAATACATTTCCCTGTACTCCCGCATGTATACCCGTCTCCGCCCATACACAAACCGCATCACTCCTAACGGCCATGAAAATCTGATTGACTGATCCCTTACCACCACTCCTCATATCACTACTCTATCCCCAAATCCATTACATATAGAAATGACATCTATTGATCACATTATACTTCATCAAAACTCACTCTATCCACCTCTACTAGAATCGAGTATCCCACTTAGTCTCTCGGGTAGTCAGTGTAAATAAGTGGCATCCGATAGGTATACCTTGTCTAATCCCAAACTGCCGAGGACGTGATCTAAATTGTACTACTTAATCATGTATAGATGGCCTCCTAATAAGAAATATGGATTCTGTATCCTATTCAATTGCACACGATCCCCAACCATGCCTCATACTCGATGGTATGGCCACCATGTAATGATGTCGAATCACTTGTAAGAGGTGAAATACCTCCAAAACACACACAGATCAATTTGTTTGTAAACAACCAAAAGCTTTAAAATAGTTTTATTCTCATTCCAGA
Source organism: Taxus wallichiana var. yunnanensis (assembly GCA_018340775.1). Lineage (NCBI taxonomy): Eukaryota > Viridiplantae > Streptophyta > Pinopsida > Cupressales > Taxaceae > Taxus > Taxus wallichiana. The sequence goes on along the minus strand of CM031239.1, from coordinate 146,582,795 downwards.
ATCTACCTAATATTTTACAACCTTACAATATTCCTTTTTATTTCCCACTATCTCTAAGAAAACCTTAAAATGTGAAAAAAACCTAAAACTCAAAAAAACTCTAAAAAGTAAAACACCTCGAGATGGACCCCAAATTTTGTATACAAAATATACCTTTGTAAATTAATGTGTACATCAAATCTTGGCTTATTACATAAAATAGAACAAAAGATATTAAAACTTTAAGTGCTAGACAAGTGCTAGACAAAACCACCAAAAAGGTTTGAAGTCAATTTTAGACCACTAGATGAATGAATTAGGCCCCCAAAAATGTGAAAAAGTCACTAAACCTTTCTAGAAATGATGGCATGGGACATTAATAATCATAATCTAACACCCTGGAAAATTTCAAGAGGATCCAACGATCGGATCAAAAGTTATGTTCTCTGGAAGTTATATTCTAGCATCACGTAATATCCCCAGTAGCTTGTCTATCGCCAATCTATAATGATCCATCACATGTAGCAGATATCTCTTCATCATATGCATGAAATATGAGTATAATGAGGGCTCTCCATCCTATCCTTGCCACTGAATACCTATTGGTGTACCCAAAACTATATGGGCATAACTCCAAATATGTAGTAAAATACCAGCTCCGAATCTTTGCTACCTCCTTGATAGGGTACTCTTTCTAGATCATGATATAAATGTGCTAATACTGTAGGATCCCATGTATTGAAATTTTTTGCAACTTCCACATAACGTGGACTATGCCTACAAATATGAGAGTAAAATATTGACCTCCTCCATCGAAAACAAAATATAGCTAATGAGGAGCATAACAACATTGGTACTCACCCCATCAAATCTCGTCTGAAATATATACCCAAATATATACGTAATCCTCATTGTGGTACATCCTCCATGCACTGTCAACAAAAATAACTTGGCTCTATGCCTATCCTTGTGCCACACCACATGCTTCTCCTCCTTGAATTCGGTATATACGGTAGACTTCCTCCAACGTCACCGACATCTCCCTTGCTTACCATAATGTGCTTTGGTATCTAAGTTCCATTTCTCCACCAATAATTTAAGTAAAATAAAATTTTCCCACATGAATGACATCCTCACCACAAGCAGTAATCTAATTGCATCTAGTAGAGCAACCTTTGTTCATCATGAAGTCCTCCTAACAATGGTGAAAATGCACCAACCACCAATGCCTCACATGAATAATCTCTAACGATATCTTTATACACCAAACCTCGCATATGAACCCCCACCACCCCCAAATCTACCCTATATCTCAATCATTCTACTCTACTCCCCCTCATAACACCCTAAAACACCTCCTCTAAAAAATAATATTTTCTAGCAAAAGTGCTACCTTACTAGGCATACACGCAAAACCTAGACATAGATGCCACTTTATAAGCATAAGCGCTACTTTACCCTACCCAACCTTAATCACGTATAGGAACTTATGCACCACTTCATTTCCTTGTCTTGGGAATAGGCACTAAAATATGTTCCCTCTTGCATAGGCACTACCATACATGGCATATGTGCCAAATCATATCATATGCGCCAAACTTGAGGATAGGCGCAAAACATACCATAACCCCGGTGCATAAGTGCTAATCATTAACATAACCTCCTACCTCGACATATAGGTGATACTACATAACATAAAAACACCACTTTATAATGCATAGGTGCCACTACATACTATACCTATATCTAAACTACACGAAACCCCTAAAAGTCCAATTAACTTGCAAAATAAAAAACAACACGAATCCACAAAGTACTCTTTAGTTATCCATCGACCGTTGGTTACTCGATACTCCCTCACCAAGTTCTCTTGGTGCTCTACAATCCTTAAATAGTAAATTTTACTCTCTCGAGGCTCTTGTTCTCAGACTTTGCATGGTGAAAATGACTCGCCGTGTGGTTCCCTAGCCCCTTTTATACCACCCCTAATGCCCGAATGTGCTCCTAATGCTTGTTCTTCCACCTTGTTCATTTGTTTTTCCTCCTGTTTCTTTCTACCTTGCCCAAATTTCCCCATATATCATGAAAAAATAAAAATCATAAAATTAAAAAAATCGTTAAAAATCATACAAAATTAAAAAAATATAAAAAATTAAAAAAAATCATTAAAAAAGAAAAAATTTCAAGAAGCATAATAAAAAAATGGACACACAAAAAGCATCAAATTTTCCAAATGTTTTGTCATATCCACCAATCCACCCCATTCAATCACTTTTTTTGCATATGTGATTGTGAATATTTGTTTTATTTCTTGCATCTTTTCTTTCTTGGCTGATAATATGAGGCACATTTATTTTCCTTTTCTTTTTCATGGTCTGATGATATGAGAACCATTTTTTTTAAATTTTCTAAATGATATGAGGACAAAGGAATTTGGCAATTTAATCATCATAGTCTTTATACCTTAATGCATTTTCCCCTATGCCACATCCATAACATTGCTAATGATGAAAACGTGGACAATTCATGACAACACCCATCCCCTTTGATCATCATACACTAATAACCTGTCTAACATCAACCCTCTCTCATATGATCCTCTATTAATCCATATTCATCACTCTAAATCTTCTTAGCACAATCAAAACAATTGATCACCCTAAACAACATCTAATTGATCTTTAAAATCTAAACCAAGAGTGCAAGAGACAAATGGTGTAATGGCACCAAAATCAATTAAATTAAGCTAATGGCCTACCGAAGCCAAGATCACATCCTTAAATCCGTTTGCGTTTGGGAGGTATTCTCGACTATTCGGACATCCATCCCTTTAATCAACCTATCCTAACCCCTTTCAGATAGCATTCAATAGGGAATCCAACCAAATTCATCTAACTTGATCTTCTCGACTAGGGCATACAATATCTCTAACCCATCCTCTCAATCCAATCAATCCAACCAAGTTAATCAATTCATCTCAACTCATCCTCTTAGCTTAGACATCCAATAAATCAATCTACCAACCTTCATTTTGAGTGGTCACCACACTTGTTTCCTCCCGTCGACCTCTCGAGGGGCATCATGCTCACCATCTTAGAAATATCTCATTTTTAAACAGCTTATTACTTCACAATAACCCTTCAAAAGTGGGAAAAATGTAAACATGTAAAATGTTGACATAATTAATTAATAAATAAAATCCCTATTAAACATTATAAATCCTAACATATATTTCCCCATCTATTACTAAATCATCATCCTACAATTTCCATTTTAACTCTTTAATAATTAATGATAAGATTAATTATTATTAACTCCTTTCCTAACCTTATTTAAAATTTTCTAGGAATTTAAAATTCGTACTCACCTACCCACCTACTCTACACCTACCCTACATCTATTATCTCCATGTAATCACATCCCTAAGCATCCTTCGTTAATATAACCTAATCCTAAACTAATCTAATCTTATCTCCTCCATTTATAGAGGCTTATGATTATAGAAGCCTCTCTAACTCTCCACACTTCTCTATTGAATTTTAAATTCAATGGAGAATTCTCTATAATTCTAGAATTGTATAATTCTAGATTCTTCTATCCTCTCATGCAACATTAACCATTGATCTTCATCCCACTTGGGTCAATCCTCACCCTCCATTTCCTCTCCATAAAGCTACAAATTTGCATGTCACCCTTTGTGGAAGCTAAATTTGGAACATCATATCTAAGTACTACAAAAATATCTCAAGAATCTCTCCAATATCCATAAAAGATCCTTAAGAAAATTCTTAATCTACAAAGGCGAGGTGATACCCAATCACTTCCACAAAATCTGCAAGAAATATCAATAAACCATCTTGAGCACAACAAAAATATCAAGGGAAAGATCTTCATTGGTAAGTTATAGGTTACTTCTCTTTCCCTTCCATCCTTTCTCAATCTGAGGTAGTGTTTAGGGGTGTTAGATTAGGAATCAAATTGTCTTGTTTTCTATCTTACATTTGCATCTAACAATTTTTTTGCATCTACAATGATGACTACACACAAGTGTCCCAAGTGATGCTAAAGAATACATACTATTTCACTAGGTGCTATATTTTGCCTTTTGTGTTTCTTTTTACTATACAACTAGATGATGATAATTTTTAGTGCATCAAATGAAATAGTTTCATCTACTTCAGCATTAACTAGATTATGTGGTGGGTTTCTCTAAAATTGGTCTTGTGCTAGCTCAACTATGATTGTTAGCTTTTTGGTGTTTGATGGCTTAGGTGTAATCGATAGTTCTTTAGGTTTCACAATAGTAGGATGTCATGTTGTGATTAAGGTTGGTACTTCTGTTTCACCAATAAGTTTAAGATTTCTATGATGAAATAGATCGGAGGTAAATGGTTAAGGAGGAATACCTATGATTATGTAGATGGTGGAATGCGTGCATTGTTGATGTTGTCCAAGCTGATCGTCAGAAATCCTTTTTTCTAGGAAGGACTACTTATATATGCAAAGCAAGACCACAAAAGAATATTAGAAAGCATTTGACAAAGGTAATCGCTTTAGCTTATGCTAGATCCAGGAAGTGTGATGCTTCCTAGAGAGGCTGTCAATCCACTATTTAATAAAAATTTAATGTAAATAATAAACTAAAATAAATAGATCCTATTGTGATATAATGATTTAGGTTTATCATACACACAATACACTAGATTCAATGCTAACTATCAAATGCAACACTAAATCTAATTAGAACCAAGGTTTTTTTAGGTCAAGCAGTCAGTGAAGTCCGGAAGGGTATGAGGATGATTGGTTGAGGTGCAGGTTGGTTCTGGGAATATAAAATGACACACAAACTGGTATTGGTCAGGTGACCAATGTTGGTATGGGGATGAAACCAACGATGGTTAGGGAATCGGCGTTAGTAGGGGCAATAGGTAGTAAACTTTTAAAAATAGGTTTTTAGCCTCTCTATGATTGCACAGAGAGTGAGGGTAGTGTGGTTTGGGTTGTAATATGGCTAAGATGACTCAGAATACTAAGGAAGAGGTTAAGAAGGGTCAAAAGGCTTGGGGTGTTTGAATAATGGTTTGGTAGGAAGAAGGTGATATACAGGTAACAAAAGAAATTAAATATTGAAAGAAGTAAGATATCTACAATGGAATAAGCACAAATGATTAAAATCATAGTAATTACTTGATGTTTTATAGATCTTGTGAATGGAGATGGTGATGGTTGATCGGAGAAGAGATAGTTGGGTCTAGTGCCACGGAAGTGCAACTTGTGTGCTCCCATGAGTATTCCAATGTTATGGAAGGAGAACCAAATTGCAGCTTGCTTGTCTTTGCACCGTGGTTGTGAGTGTTCTTCGTCTTGGTATAGGAAGACTTGAATATTCAAGCTTGATTGTAATAGAACTCCAATAATTGAATGACCAACTTGGGTGAAGATTTGTAAAATTGTATATAAAGGAATCGATGGCGGTTAGGGAACCGACATTGGTTAGGGAGAATTAGTCTAAGTTACCAAAAATAGCCTGATCTTTACTTTTTTTAGCATGATCTTGATTGCTAATCTGGGTCTCAAGTGAGGGTTGGTGCTTAGATAAGTGGGAGTGTTGTTGGAGAAGGAATAAGAATTTAATTTTAGGGTTTGAAAGAGTCCTAGTTGGTTAAGATAAGTAGAGACTCAGTCTTAGTTAATTAATAGGCTAAGAATAAGTCCATGGTGAGGTGTCTAGGTGATGTGGCTAGGTGAGGTATAAATTAAGTTAATTAAATTAATAAAATTAATTAATAATGTGATGATGAACATTAATTCAATTGTAAGTAATGAAATTAATATGAATGTCGGGTAAGCGGTCATGGTTATGTGAATATGTTACGTTAATTAATCGAAGGGGAACAAGGTGAGTGTGACCCAAATTTAGTGTCTATATTTGTCCCTTTTTATCATGTAGCTTGTATTGATAAGCGATGCTGAAAAAAATAGGAATTCGTTGTCTCAGGTATCAGTGAAGATTAGGTTGCCTCAAGTATGAGTGGAGGTGATCCCCCTCAAACCAGAAACTAATGAGGTGATAGAAGGATTCGGTGAGTGGTTTGATAAATGTGTAAGTGATGAAAAATGAGGTATAGGTAATGGTAATATTGGTATGGGTAATAGGCATGGGGCATTATAACACACACACACACATAAAATGTGATAAGGTACTAGGTTGAAGAGCTTGCAAACTCTACTTTGTCAAAGGTCGGTTGGTTTATCCAAAAAAGGTTGATGTGATCCAGGTATCCAAGGTATAGGATACAGTCTAAAAATAACTAGGCTAGGTGCGGAACGAGTATTAGGTGTTTTTCAAGACACTAAATTTTTTTGTTGGGATAAACAACACGACATTAGGCAAGGCAAGGTCATCAGGGCTTGGTCAACACGAGTAGCATCATTGCAAGGTATATCAAGTAAGAGAATTCAAGTGTCAAATAGGTGTAGGTAGGTTGGGTAATAGGTAAGGTCATAGGCAAGGCCTTGGTAGAGGAAAAAACATGCCCCAAATGAATAGGTTGTTGGGTGATATGTAAGTGATAAGGCTAGGTGTAGACTTGGGTAAGATGAAAAGGGTTTTAGGAAATCAAATGTGATGATAAGTGGTATATTAGGCTCAAATAGGATAACCAATACCAGTTGAGGGGAACCAACCATGGTCCAAGGAAACCAACTACAATGCACTAGGGCACGTGGCCAATACCGGTCTAGATAAACGGATGTCGTTCAAGTCATATTTGGGATAAAAAGGGTAAAATCCATGTTTTACGCATTCATTTGTGCTTTTGCTATTTGTGGAAAATGAAAAACAAAGAGGAGTTTGACTATTTGACTTGGTGAAAAAAATAGAGGTACCATCTAGGATGAGTCGGAGTGTTTGTGAGTAGACCCATGAGATCAATTGGATCATTGTGATTGGGGAGGCGGGGACAGTTTGATTCATGCATGTTAGAGGCAGGAGAAGGTGTTAGAGGACCACCTATGTAGAGACCCGAGGTGCCACCAAGGAGACGATGCCGTGTTGAGGTAGGATTCAATCCATATTGTTTATTTTTGTTTAAAATGTAAGGTAAAAATGAAGAAATGGGGTTTTAATTTGAAATTTGAATTTTGGGTAAAAATGGATAAAATGGGGTCTTGGGAGGAAAAGTAGATTGATTAGGGGAAATGACTTGGGATGGGGTTTAGATGGTTTTAGGGTAGATTAAAGGGTGTTTGTTAGGTTTTTCTAAAATTTGGAGCATGGGGGTTCGATTTGGGGCTAAACTAAGAACCGATGCCCAGTCACTAGCGACTCATGTTGGTTGGTTATGCCGACATTGTGGGTAGAAGGGGTGATTGGTACCGGTCGGGGTGACTATTACCGGTCAACCGTGAAAAGTGACCAAGCCAAAAAAGACAAGAATGAGAAGGAGAAGCGAGTGAGGTAATGTGGGAAGATGAAACAATAGGGTAGGTAAGTAGGTAATGGGGTAAAAAAAGATATAAGAGAGGTAGGGGGTTGATGTAGGCAAGGATAGGTGTGTGTTTAGGTGAAAATTAGGTCAAATAGTGAAATAGTTAGGAAATGAATAGTTAAAATGGATGATAGGTTAGTGAAATAGTTAGGAAATGAATAGGTAGGTAGAGAAATTTGGGTGTGGGATGGGAGTAGGTAGGGGTGATGAAATGAGTAAAGTAGGTAAGTACTTGACATTGTTGAGTGGTATGGATGCAGGCATGTCACCAGTTGAAAATGTGGGACAAAATACCACCATTATTGCTACAAATACGACTTGACGTCACGGAGGCCAAGTGGACTCATATGCGAGATGTTGGACTTATCAACATCAGGTGATATAGGTGTATCAGATGAGATCATAGTCTTATGGTCACTCTCATCGATAGATGGGATGCAATGACTAATACCTTCCATCTACCCACCGTGAGATGACTATCACACTTGGAGGATGTGTACAGGATTCTATGGCTACCGATTGTGGGAGAGCTTGTATATCAGATTTTGTTAGATGCAACGATTGATCCTATGGTTATAGTGTTTGGGGAGGCAGTGGGTGACTTGAATGAGCACATTACTAGTTTTTATGGGGGGGCTATGTACTTAGCCCATCCGTAGGAAACCCGTTTGGAAATATTGATGATGGAATCCATTAGATGCTACACACTTCTTGACTCGAGAGGGTGGCCTATTTCCCCAAGCACTGATGGGGGTGTTATAGGATATGATGGAAGAGAAAGTTTTTTTGTGTGGGTGCTAGTGTATTTGGTGCAAATATATAGGAGTCAGGGATTATCAGAGGATGTGACAATATGAAATCTATTGTACATTCCTATTACATTCTTTGGCATATGGGCACATTGTGATTGTGTTCCCGTAGGGACTACTGATAGTAGATTGGCATCATGGTAGATAGAGGGCCAGATACATGAGATGGGTGACAGTAGGGGTGCATCCGTGAGTAGAGGAGGCAACACACGATGTGACCTATTTTAGATGACAGTTGGAGGGACTATATGCGATGGACATAGTATGATGACCCTATGTTGGTTTTCCTTCCTATAGAGGGATGGCACAAGAATTATATGGCCTAAAATTACTTAGATCGATACACAGGGAGGTGTGCCAATGAGCATGAGATGATTTTGATGGATAGAGTCGGATGTCGGTTCGAGTACAACATGATGTCCCTCCACCATTCCCTCAGTACCAAAAAGATGATGTTGAGAAACCACTATCTCCACCACATCCAGCAGATCCTATAGGGTAGGAGGAGTAGGTGGTGAACATGAGGATAGATGACACTGATGTGACAAATGGGTACACAAGTGGTAGGCACCCTAACTAAAAGCATTACCATTATGGCTAGATCAGCTAGACTTGGCTACTATCATAGTTTAGAGAGATGCATTACATGGGCAAGTGACTACTTTAGGGGTATAGTTGGCGGTGAGAGTAGGCACATGTGGTCACCTTGACAGGGTAGGTGATTACTTTATAGGGTCACTAGTAGTAAGAAAAGCTTAGGATCTTGTACAAGCTCCCGTAGGGGATGGTGCATGAGATAGTAGCACTACAAGCACATGTCACATATTTACAGAGAAGATGACATCAACACAGTGCATGTTGCGCGATTCTATAGAACATATAGCCACACAAGGACCTATATAGGCACTAATATAGGCACCGAGACAGGTCTCGTGATACAAGAAATAGCTCTAGGATAGGGTCCCTTAGTTCAGGTAGGAGGATATGGGCCACTTGTTCAAGTAGGGGACAGGTTTGAGTCGTGGAAATGATGCCACCTCGGACAAGTATCCATGGCGATTCATGGATTCCCTAAATGAGGTATGGTATTATTAGGATCAGCTGACCACATCCGGTATTGATATTTCATCATACGCTGAGTATAGGGCCCAATAGAAATCCAATGAGAGGACCCCAACACTAACACTACAGGTAGTCATTGGTCTTATAGACATGACAAGAGGGAGGTGACAAGTGTACTTGCCCCGAGACCGGATGAGGGCACATGGGAGATGATGGCTAGGTGCATGAAAGGGAAAGAGGAGGATACATGTGAGAGTGGAGGTGAGGGCCCTATATTGGGGTGATGTAGGATGATATGTGATACTACATTTTGATTTTTGATATATATACCGGCCTGCATGCCGAAGAGGTGAGATTGTACATGATATTTTTTTGAGATACTTTTATTATTTATATTTATCGATATATGTATTGATACACATACACTCCCTTTATATAGTTTATGATGATATTATACGATGATGTATTTGGTTTTATTTCCATTATTATTGTTATTATGGAAACTATGTGAGTTAGGTATGGTCGAGTCAGTCATTTAGGCATGATGGAGTCGGGTTGTTTAGGCACGATGGCGTCCTTAGGTTTAGGAAAGATGGAGTCTAAATTGGGTAATTTTTGTTGTTATGGAATTTAGGATGTGTTAGGTATTGTTGGGTCTTAGGTGTAGGCATGGTTGAGTCAAAAATTTCCAAGTTACTGTTTTTATGGAAATCATGTGTTGTTGATATGGTGTGGTTTTAATCTCCAAGTAATTAAGATGTATGGAAATGTGATGGATGTTGTATTATGATAAGTATGATGAAATGATGTATGCGTAAAAGGGGGAAAATGGGTAGGGAAAAAGAGTGGACGAGATAAAATTTAAGGGCCCTATGCCCTTAGAGTGCTACCTACATAGCCCTAATGAAAAGGGGCCCCAGGTTGATGTAGTTCTCCCATAGGATAGGGAAGAATATGATGAGGTAGATGAATAGGTCGGTCGATTTTAGGCATGATTGAGTCTAGGTCATTTAGGTATGGTTAAGTCTAGGTTATTTAGGCATGGTGAAGTCTAGGTTGTTTAGGCATGGTGGAATGTTTAAAGTAGGTTGATGAAAATAGATGAGGAATGTTGAGGTAGGTGACAATAGAATAAATCCCAGAAAGTAAGTATCGAAGGTCTAGTCTTGTGTAGCAAAATCAATAAGTAAGAAAAGAGGAAAATGATAAAAGAGGAGAAATGCATCAGAATGGGCAAGGACCATAGTGAACATACCAAAGATGGGCTTATGAAATTGGACCCCACAAGGCATTACATGATTGACTGTTCTAAGGGTGAAAGAATTTACATGATCATGAAATGTCACATTTTTGGCACGTCCCTTGAGTAGGTAAAAGGAAAGAAAGGAAGGAAGGAGAGGTGGAGTGGTTTGATAAGGTGTAACCTTGTTATGAGACAACATGCACCTTCTACAAGATACCCAAAACCAAAATAGGCAAGTCCATGACGAAAACATTGTATTTTTCTTGACTTTTGTATAAATTCTTTTTTTTCTTTTGTTTTATAGACTGATCAATCCGTGAAGTCTATGTGGGATGAATAGAATGACTCCTTGAGGTCTTCATGAAGTTGATCGATGTGGGAAGCTTCGAATATTTTATTTTTATTTTGTAGAAATAGTCTTCTTTTGGATAGACTATGTATAATATGGATAGATTTTTATAGTTGTCCTTCAAGGAGCAAGATATTTATGGGAGCGAAGATATTTATCAGTAGCAAGATAAAGATATAGATGTAATTTTTGAGGGAGTCATCTATTTATAAGAATTTTTACTCAAGGAGTGGAATTTGAAAAGCCCATATATTACTTTTGAATATTTTTTTGGACTTTTCAAGTCATAGACACAACTATAAAGGAGTATATGATTTTTATGAAGGCAAAACCATAACACACAAAGGTTAACTATGAAAGAGAGGGTTTAAGTGATGAACAACCATGGGATTCCATCCTAAAAAGAATGAAAAGTATCCATGAGAAATCATGCCATGCGTAGAGCTGTGATACTCATATTGAAGATAAGGCTGAAAGGGTGAAGGGTAATCACACAATCATGTTTTAATCGTTGGTCCTTCAAAGAGGCCGATGAAAGGTGAAGGTTTCTCAAGGGACGAGCATTTAATAGAAAAAATATGATATAGTACTTGATTTAATAATAGAATGGTCAAAGATGCAAGGCATTTAGGGGCTCACGTTCATGTTTACCTTCGAGAGAAGTTAAATGATAAACACCGATCCATAGGTATGAGTGATGATATAGGTTTTAGGAAAATTAGGAGAAAAATTGTGAAATTTAATTTTCTTATCTTTGGTTACATGTTGATTTTCCTTCAGGAAAATGTCACCGAACTCAAGGTTCGTTTGTGGAAATATTTTTCGTAAGCACATTTGATACGTTTTTGATAGATTTGAAGGTGATCGAGAGCATTTAAACGACATTCATCTAAGAGCTCAAGTGGGCCAAACGGTCTTGGAAAAAATCGTCATCATTGTCCATGTCTTTGAGTGAGATATGAAGTGATATAATTTGGAATTCAAGAGGCAAGACAACCTCTGTACCGTATACCAAAGAGAAAGGTGTTTCAGGTGGTGGAGGTACAAATACTAGTGTGATAAGCCCATAAGGAAAAAGGAATGTGCGTGTGCTAATCCTTACCAGTATTGTCAACTACTTTCATAAGAATTTTGTTAAGAGTTTTGTTAGTTGATTCAGCTTGGCCATTTTTTTAGGATAATAAGGTGAAGAAAAACTAAGTTGAATGTCAAAGGTGTCACAAAGTTTACGTAGGGTTTTATTTTTGAATTATATCTTGTTATCAGTGATGAGGTTGTGAAGAACACCAAAGCAAAAATGATGTGATGGTTGATGAACTCATAAATTTTCTTAGCCTTCTACCCATTTAGTGTAATATTTGGTTGTAGTGATGATCCATTGATTACATTGAGAATAATGAGGGTTAATATCTCCAACGAGATCCAAACCCCATTGGGATAAAGGCCAAATGTCTCTTGTGATTTATAAGGCTTAAATAGGGGTGTGGTGAATATTAGCGTGTTTTCAAAACTTTAAACAAGATTTGAAATAGTCACAACAGATCTTGTTTTTAGGGTTGGCCAATAGTAATGAGACGAAGAATGCACTTAGAACCAACGAGGCCATTGAAATGACCACCTCGAATCCCATCGTGAACTTCCTTAATGGTGTATGGGATTTTAGAACTTATAAGGCATCGTAGGAGGATACAATCAAAGCCAAATTTGTAGAGAAGACCCCCCATGATGACATAACAAGAGAAAATTTTGAGGAAGGATCATTGTCCATTGCGAGTGAGTTCCAAAGGCAAAAATGAGAGAGAAAGGTAATCAACAAACTACTTATAAAAATGTCCCGTGGATAGTGTTAGAACTATAATATTAAGTGCATCATAATGTTTAGTTTTGTTTTCTCCGAAAACTACTATGCGTTTCCATAGCCAAATTCACATTTTTTGAGCTCATGCCCTTTGTTGATGTTTAAGACAAATTAGAGATTCAAGAAATTAGCAAAAGTCGTGCCCTAGAGCTGTTTAAACCTCTGTTTTGCTCGTTTTTAGAAATCCTTTAATTCCCAATCTGTAGGCATGTAATATCCTCTTTGCAACCTCCATTTTTGATCGAGATTGTTCACTTGTTCTATGGTCTAGGTCATCAAATCATTGTTTTTCCTTCATGCCTCTAGTTCGTGAAGGAAATTTGAAAATTAGACTCAAAATGATGAAGTTCTCTTCATCTGTATTTTTTTCTACATTCAGGAACAATGGAAGTTTCTTTCCCAGTAAAATTTTGCCTCAGCATCCTCAAGTGATACGTGGGTCTCCCTGATTGGATACGGTTTGGTCATACTTCAAAACTCAACTGGATGGATCCACGTGTCGCAACCCGCGCAACCCTGGTAGGGTTTAAAGGACAGTCTTCAATTAAGTGCGGGCTTGCCACATGTCCTAGGTACAAAATGAAAGTAAAATCAGCTAAGTATGGAAGGCTCATGGAAGGCTCCATGTGTCACAACGACGCAATTCCGAAGATGGGGTAGAAAGGGTCAATTACCAAAATAGTGCCAGATTACCATGTGTCGAAGTCATTGGAGAGGCAAAGCCCGCCGTGGAAAAGTCAAAGCGACGAGCGGGCCATCAAGGGGATTTGAGATTTTGAGTCTCTTTTGTAAAAAGGTGAAAATTTAAAAAGTAACCCGTGGCCCCGATCAGGCTATAAGGGAAAAATTCAAAGTTGAAGCCCATAGGGAAAAATTCAAAGCGAGATGAGCAGGCCATCGGGGCACTTTTGGAAATTTAACCAAATTCCCAAAAGTGAAGTAAAAGTTCTAATTTTCCCCGTGACTCCACCATGGTCTCGGGCCCGCCGTTGAAAAGTCAAAGTGGAGGAGCGGGCCAGTGGAGGAAATTGAGTTTTTGAGCCTTTTTCCAAAAAAGGTTAAAATGTTGAGAAAAGGGCCGCGACCTCGTTTCCAATAAGAACGTGCCACGTGTCTAAGTTAAAAATTCAAAGTGGGGTTGCAGGCCAATTTGTTCCAAATTGCCAAATCTCACAAAAAGTCATAAAATGCAAAAGGCTTCCCCCGTAACCACTCCAATTCCTTCCTGCCACATGGACGGCCCAATTTCAAAATTAGAGGAACAAATCAAATGGTCTATATTTAAATTGGCAAATTGAATGTAACGGTTACTTTTGCAAGATCTCGTTTTTAACTCGCCAAGAGCGTTTTCTTCACAATGAGAGGAATTTGAAAAGGTGTCAAAGATTTGTGAATTTGTAACGATTTCTTACAAAGAATATAATGGATTCTCAACATCATTCCAAGGGCTAGTGATTGACTTTGAAAAGAACAGAGTGCTCAGACTGAAAAGAGAAAATGCAAAATTTCTTCTATCTTCTTTCTCTCTTGAATTTCTTCCATTCTAAAAGCTCTATACAAACTCTTCCTTAGCTACAATAATAAAAGAAGGAACTTTCACCTCTTTGATGGAGAGATTAATTGGTACATTGCAAACCAATGAGTTTTATTTCGTCTTGTAGCTTCTTTATCGATTTGTATTTTATTCTAACTCTAAATGCATATAAATGAAATTTTTGATTAATGTGTGTGGGCATCGATATCCTAATCGCAACATTAGTTTCTCCTACCTCCATTCTCACTCCCCTTTCCCTTCTCGGAAAAAAGTTCTTCTCTGGTGAGAAATTGCTATCTTTGTCACAGGTGGTCACGAGTGCCCTCGTTGGATCTCTGGCCGAAAGGCCTCCATTGAAATTCACTTTTTCATGCATGCACATACGGAAGCTGCACCGTTCAAGTAGAGGGACTTAGATTCCCATAACGTTAGCTTGAAACCCACAAATTTGTCCACAAGACAAATTTTCTCACCAACATTTTTTGGTGCCCATCGTGGGGGTGATTTTGCAAAGATCTCGCACCTAAAAATGAACTCAGGGTCATAAAATATAAAGAAAAAATTGAAAGAAAAGTTTCTGGAGATTGAACAATCATATGAGTTATATGGATGTAAATCATGGCTATTCTAGGAAATCCTCCTATTGAGAGACCTGATTTACTCTTTCACCTCCAAGACATTGCTTCTAATCTGAGAGAAGCTATTGGGTAGAATAGACAAAGTGTCAATCAATACTTCATTGGCATAAGGATTATGGACCTAAAAGAGGAACGCGTCTTTTGAATTGGAAAGGAAAAGACAAATTCTAGCACCCTAGAGAAGAGCATAAAATTTCAAGTCGGGCTGATAGAAGATACACCCGACAACTGAGGCAAGGAGGAAAAATTGATCCCACATTTGAAGAGCTTGAAAGAGAGGTAGTTTCTGAAGAGGAGATAAGGGCTCAACTTGAAGAAATAGAAAGAATCCAAATTGAAGCAGAAGAAAGAGCAGCAACAAAAGCAACCTTAGCAAGACTGGAGGATAGAAACAAGAATAGAATGGGTGATCATGAGTGTGAGTAAAGTAGGTCCGCCAACAATATCAAGTAAAAATCCAAGGCTTAGGCACTATAGAAATAGAGTGTGGGACTGCATTGAATCCTTTGATGCATTCTCCATTGAAGCTATCCCTAGGGGGCATAATGAAAAGGATGATTCTATAGCAGTGTCAGCTTCCTTAGTGACACCTCGTCCTTCTTTTGGCAAAGATAAAGTGACCATTGAGATGGTGTTCGCACTCCAAAGACAAGACAATGAAAATCATTGGAAAGTATTCAATGATGACAACTAGATCCTAGCCTTCTTAGAACAAAGGAATAACTTCACTAATATTTTCTTTGAAGGAAGTGAAAACCCACACTTTGTGAATTTGTACCCAAAGGAGAGAAGGAAGGAATTGAGGGAATTGATGAAGAGGGAGTAATCAAGTCGAAAGGAAAAAAAAATCCCCAAAGGCCTAGTTTCTTTAGAAGATCTCTTTGACAAGAATGACAGTTCATCCAAGAGAAATAAAAGCAGATTTTTTGGTGTCCATCCAATTTTGATCAAGAAAACATTGGCACTTCAGAGAATCTAAAGATGGTTAACATTCATAAATGCTACTCACCGTAGAGAAGAGAAAGTTTGTTTCTCTGCTAAAAATTACTTAGACGTCATGGCCTATTCCTACGATGAACTCAAATCTTTTAAGCCAAAGGAAATGCATCACTCCATTCCTTTGAAGCAAGGAGCTAAGCCTTTCGAAGAAACAAAGTCCCTACAATCTAAAGATTGCTGATGTTATCAAAGAAGAGGTGACAAAGATGCTAAATGCTAGAATCATCTTCCCCATCCACCATTCAACATGGGTGGCTAACATTGTGCCAGTAAGGAAGAAGAATGGGGAAATAAGAATTTGTGTAGACTTCTCAAAATCAATCAGCATCTCTCAAGGATAATTACCCTCTTCCAATCATGGATCATATTTTTCAAGGAGTCACTAGATCTGAGATGCTCTCTTTGCTTGATGGATTCTTAGGGTACAACCAAGTCGAGGTGGCAGAAGAGGATTACAACAAAATAGCCTTCACAACACCTTGGGGCACTTTTTCCCGCAACATAATGCCTTTTGATTGATCAATGTTGAAGCCACTTTCCGAGAGCAATGGACTTGTCCTTTAAAATTTGAAACATTGCATTGTCATTTCCTTGATGACCTCATGGTTTTCTCAAAGAGGAGGGAGATCATATCGGTCATTTGGAGTAAGTCCTTGCAAGGTGTAGGAAACATGGCATTTCAGAAATCCAAAGAAGTGCATTTTTGAGTCATAGAAGGTAAGTTGTTTGGGACACTTTGTGAACAAGCATGGAGCACACATCGATCCCGAGAGGGTCGAGCTATCCAAGCACTAGCCTTAACAACCAATAAGAAGGGAGTTCATTCATTATTTGGAAAGGTAAACTTCCTTCACTGCTTTGTGATTGAGTTTTTGAATCGACCAAGCATATAACTTCCATGATGAAACCTCAAGCAAGTTTCAAGTGGAATAAGGAAAAACAACATTTGAGGATATCAAGAAATCCATTGCCAAAGATCCAACTCTTATATCTTTAGATTTAAACAAGGAGTTCATCATGTATTGCTATGCATTAGAACATACACTCTCTAATGTCCTTGTTCAAAAAAATGATGAAGGTTTGGAAGAACCCATTGCTTTCATGAGCTGTCCTTTAAAAAATCATGAGCTAAAGTACATCAATTGGAGAAACATACCTACGTAGTGGTCAAATCATGTAAAAGTTTCAGATTCTACATTCTCAATTCCCATACAATGGTGATGGTCCCTGGAAGTGAAATCAAGTCCATTTTGACTCAACAATATCCTAGGGCTAAGAGAGGAAGTTGGATTGCAAAGACCCAAGAGTATGACTTGGAGATTAGACCCTCTAATCTAGTAAGAGGAAATGGTTTATGCAAGTTGATTGCTAAAGATGAAGCTCTCAAATCTCAGCAGGGAGAAAAAGATGATGTTTTCTCAACCTATTTAGGAGACAGTCCATAGGCACTCTTTGTCACCACTACTGATGAGTGGTATGCTAACATTGCTTACTATCTCACTTATGGAGAATGACCTCCTCATCTTGATTACAAACAAAGAAGGAAACTCAAGCTAAAGGTAGCCAAGTTTGTGATCTGGAATCATGCACTTTACAAGAGAGGCCTAGATGGTTGTTTCCTCAGGTGTGTAGATAAGGAGTAACAAGAAAAGTTGCTCAAGGCATATCATGATCAAGCTTGTGGTGGACATTTCTTAGCAATGGTCACCGCACATAAGATCCTTAGAGGGAGATATTATTGGCCCTCCATCTTTTTAGACACTCAAGATTGGGTTTCCAAATGCAAAGCATGTCAACAATTTGTTGGAAAGCCACAACTAATGTGCATTGCCACTCGTGTCCCGTGGTGATTGAAGAACCATTTCAGCAATGGGGGCTAGATTTTATTGGTGTTTTGAATCCTCATTCTAGTGTAGGACATACTTATGTACTCACTACAACTGATTACTTCACTAAATGGGTGGAATCCATCCCAACCAAGCAAGCCAACTCTGAAACAGTCTACAACTTCATCAAGGAGAATATCATTGTCTATTTTGGAGTACCACATAATATTGTTATTGACAAAGCCACTTATTTCTCTTCAAAGGAGCTCACAAAGTTTTGTTATGGTTTTGGAATCTCCTTATCTCACTCTTCCCACTACTATCCATGGGGAAATGGTCAAGGTGAGTCAAGCAAAAAAGAACATTATGACCATTGTTTGCAAGCTGGTTTATGATAATCAAGGAACTGCACAAGATGTTATATGACACATTATGGGACGATAGGATCACTCCTAAGAAGGAAATAGGTATGTCACCTTTCTAAATGTTGTATGGAATTGAGGTAGAGATTACTCTCATAATTGAGATGCCACTCTCAAGCTACCGCAAGAAATAGAAGATGGTTAATACAAAGAATCCATTGAAAAGAGGATCCTCTTCCTAGAGAAGCCGAGAGAAAGCAAATGCCAAGTGGTGGATAGAATTAAAGAACACCAATTTAAAGTGAAGAATATCTTCAACAAGAGGGAAAAGACAAGAGAGTTCAAGGTTGGGGACTTTGTCCCGCTATGGGACATGAGAAGAGAACCAAAGGGTAGTCATGGAAAGTTTGATTCATTATGGCTTGGCCCATTCCAAATTCATAGAACTTGTGGTGAGAATGTTTTTCTCCTCTCATACTTAGATGGAATACCATTAGAATTGCCTCAAAGTGGGAAATACTTGAAATTGTATCATCAGTGAAAGTGGGTTGTCCCCTGCCTTGTACTATAGGTGATTTGCGTAGGTGTGTTTTTTTCCTTTTTCTTGTTGATGGTGTCTTTGGTTTGAGTTTTGTTTTGTTTTTGTTGTGTGTGGTTTGGCTTGTGTGTTTCATCCTTCTTCTATTCTTTCTCTGAATTGTACATGACTCTACAAGGCCTAATGGATAAGGCACTAGTCAATGTAATATGTTTTGGAACTTGAGTTTCGGATCCTCATGTCGTGCCTAGCTATGCCCATTCATGCCTAGCTATGCCCGGGCCATGCCATGTCCCCAAGCTAGAGCCAACTATTGTCTCCTAAAAACTACTTTGCATTTCCATAGCCAAATTCATATTTTTTTGAGCTCATGCCCTTTGTTGATGTTTAAGCCAAATTAGAGATTCAAGAAATTAGCAAAATTCATGCCCTAGAGCTATTTAAACCTCTGTTTTGCTCATTTTTAGAAATCCTCCATTTCCCAATTTGTGCACGTAATATCCTCTTTGCAACCTCCATTTTTTATCAAGATTGTTCACTTGTTCTATGGCCTAGGTTGTCAAATCATTGTTTTTCCTTCATGCCTCTGGTTTGTGAAGGAAATTTGAAAATTGGACTCAAAATGATGAAGTTCTCTTCATCTGTGTATTTTTTCTATAGTCGGGAACGATGGACGTTTCTTTCCCCTCACAAATTTTACCTCAAAGATCCTCGAGTGATACGTGAGTCTCCCTGATTAGATGTGGCTTGGTCATACTTCAAAACTTAGCGGATGGCTCCACGTGTTGCAATGAAGCAACCCTAGGGGCTAGGGTCCAAAGGACAGTCTTCAATTAAGCATGGGCTTGCCACATGTCCTAGGTACAAAATGAAAGTAAAATCAGCTAAGTATGGAAGGCTCAAAGGGACAGCTCCACATGTCACAACGGAACAATTCTGAAGATGGGGCAAAAAGGGTCAATTACCAAAACAATGCCAGATCGCCATGTGTCGAAGTCGTTGGAGAGGAAAATCCTGCCATGAAAAAGTCAAAGTGGATGAGTGGGCCATTGGGGGATTTGAGATTTTGAGTCTCTTTCATAAAAAAGGTGAAAATTTAAAAAGTAACCCGTGGCCTCGATCAAGCTATAAGGGAAAAATTCAAAGTTGAAGCCCACAGGGAAAATGTCAAAGTGGACGAGTGGGCCATTGGGGCACTTTTGGAAATTTAACCAAATTCCCAAAAGTGAAGTAAAAGTTCTAATTTTCTCTGTGACTCCACCATGGTCTCGGGCCTACTGTTGAAAACTCAAAATGGAGGAGCAGGCTAGTGGAGGAAATTGAGTTTTTGAGCTTTTTTCCAAAAAGGTTAAAATGTTGAGAAAAGGGTCATGACCCCATTTCTAATAAGAACGTGCCACGTGTCTAAGTTGAAAATTCAAAGCAGGGTTATGGGCCAATTTGTTCCAAATTGCCAAATCTCACAAAAAGTCATAAAATGTGAAAGGCTTCCCCTATAACCACTCCAATTCCTTCCTGCCATGTGGACGGCCCAATTTCAAAGTTAGAGGAAAAAATCAAATGGTCTATATTTAAATTGGCAAATTGAATGTAACGGTTGCTTTGCAAGATCTGGTTTTTAACCCGCCATGAGTGTTTTCTTCACAACAGAGGAATTTGAAAAGGTGTCAAAGATTTGTGAAGTTGTAACGATTTCTTGCAAAGAATATAATGGCTTCTTGACATCATTCCAAGGGTTGGCAATTGATTTCGAAAAGACCAGAGTGCTCTGTACCTGGAAAAGAGAAAAACACCAAATTTCTTCTATCTTCTTTCTCTCTCAAATTTCTTCCATTCTAAAAGCTCTGTACAAACTCTGCCTTAGCTTCAATAATAAAAGAAGGAATTTTCACCTCTTTGATGGAGAGATTAATTGGTACTTTGTGACCAATGAGTTTTATTCCATCTTGTAGCTTCTTTATCGATTTGTATTTTCTTCTAACTCTAAATGCATGTAAATGAAATTTTTGATTAATGTGTGTGGGCATCTGATATCCTACTCGCAACATTAGTTTCTCCTACCTCCATTCTCACTCCCCTTTCCCCTTCTCAGAAAAAGTTCTTCTCTAGTAAGAAATTGCTAGCTTTGCCATAGGGTCAGCAGAGTGCTCTTGTTGGATCTTTGCGTAAAGACCACCATTAAAATCCACTTTTTCACGCATACACATACGAAAGCTGCACCGTTCAAGTAGAGGGACTTAGATTCCCATAGCATTGGCTTGAAACCCACAAATTTGTCCACAAGACAAATTTTCTCATAACAAGTTTATAGTTAAATAATATAGAATAGTTTATATTCTTATTATTTAAATATAAACTTTAGATTAGGTTTGTTAGTTATTAATTAACTAACTATTTATTAAATCGGGGTGTGCCCCATCACTTAATATGAACATAACCCTTCGGGTTATTTAAATATGATTGTAGGTCATATTCATTATATCATGTGAATTATTTGGATTATGGGTAAATACATAGAGTAGAAGTGAGGGAGGAGTTACTAGACTGGGTTGTAAAATGTTTCTCTATAATGAATTATTCTTCCGTGGTTTTTACCCATTTACGTTTTCCACGTTACATATGGTGTCACCGTAATTAATTTGTATTATGTTGTTATTTACTTTTATTATGGCATGCACATTTATATTTCCAGTATTAATGTATGTTAACCTAACATTTAATTTAGTTGGTTAATTTAATGATAAAGTTTTGGTTAAATAATTTATTTAATCCTAAATTCATATTGGTTGGGAAGTTAGTTAGTTGGTTGGGAACCTATTTAACCCACCCCCTTCCCTCTCCATATGAATTAATGTGTGCAAAGGGAAAGAGGATCTAGAATAATATTTACCGTATGGAAGATAAATATTTGTTAAAATATTTTCTTTTCTTTCTATAGTTTCATATGTGCAGGTGGAAAATATATTCAAAGTAAAAACAAAAGTTAAATTCAAGGAAAAGGAGACAAGCTCCATAGAAATAGGGATTTCAATTTTTCTCATTGGATGGGTTGAATCACTTGTCCCCCTATTGGTAAAACTCAATGTTAAATTCATTTACCATTTGGAATTTGAAAATAAATTTATTTCTCTCTCCAAATAATTTTCCATGTCTCAAAAGACCCCTTTAAATAAGTGAGTTATATTCCATTTAAAAACTATATATTATAGTTTAGTTTTAATATTCCTAAACTAAAGTTCATTTCCTAAGTTTTAATAAACCTAAAATATTAATGTGGTGTAAGGGTTTAGGCCACTTTAATAAAGTAGAATATTAATTATATTTTAATCTTACATTGTCCTCCCTTATGTATTATGTGCCTAAATAAATCTTAAGCACCAAAACTCCTCACCCAAGCACATTTCCAAAAAGTGGTTAATTTGTATTTAACTGCCCACTTTATAAGCAAATAAAAACTTAAGATTTATCCCCCCTCTTGTGGTTTTCCCACGTATCCCTTCGTGCACTAAAATTTTTGTAATGAAAGGTATTATGCCTCTTCTCACATGCTATTATAACGTTAAATATTTTTTTGTTTAAAAAAAGGGCCATATTTAAGTGTTGTGTACTTTACCACCTTTTAAATTTATGGATGAATATCTCTCACATTTAAAAGATCCTTTCTCTTACATGTGGTCACTTTGTCTCCCATAAAGGTATGTATTTATAATGAAATATATAATATTCAAAATATTATTTTGTTATATAAGTAATTCTTATTTATTGAATATTGTTTTAGATATATTATTTGATAATCTTGCATACATTATACTAGAACTAAAATTTAGTCGAAGGAGAAAATTGTAATTTCCTTGTTAAATAGTTAGCTTGGTTTGTATCTTTTGGTTTGGTATAATCAAATATATAAATTGGTAAAGTTGTTTCAATAAACTTGTCGAGTTGGCTAGCTAACTCGGCCGAGTTGATTGAGATTCAACCTAATATAGGAGTAAGAGATCCCCAAAATTTTTAAATATAAATCATTATTGTTTTATTTTTTTGAAAATATTAATCGTGAAAATTATTTCTTTTGAAAAAATTGTAAAAATAATATAATCATTTTTTTAAAAATGATATATTTTGTACGACAGATGACTAGATCGTTGTCGTCTTTTTTGTTAGAAAACTAAAAAAACTTCTTACATTACGATTTATTTTTGATATCATACTAATGTATTCGTGTATAGACTATCCAATTGACAAGACCTCTTTTTGTCGCATAAAATTGATTATGATCGATTACAAGGATTAAAATACGACAGGGGGAATTTCTATAAAAACTCTTATTTTAGTTCTTGTTTTTTAATTATTTTTTTATCTATATTTTATGCACAAATGGGGTCTAATCAATTTTCAATTGATAAATCTTAGATTTTGAATGGAAACAATTACAACATTTGGAAGATTTGATTGAAATCAGAATTCATGGCTCACAAATTGTGAGAAGTTGTAAATGAAACAGAGAGAGCTCCTACCGGAAGACATGCAACTACTAATAACGTTGCCACATATCAACATAAAGTACAAGAGGTGATGTCCATTTTCTGCTTCATATCAGAAATTTAGAGAGTCCCAGTGAAGCTTGGACACAATTGGAGTTGATTTACAAAGGTATGCGTTTATCAAAAAATATTAAATTGGTTTTATAGCTTATGAAAAATCCCATGAAGGGAGATGAAAAAGTGATTAATTATTTAGAAAAAATCAAAAATATTAAGTCACAATTAGATGGATGTGGTAGTAATTTGATTCATGATAAATTGCTCTATTTTATTATCCAATTAAATATTCATGAAAAATTTAGAAATTTCATTTTAATTTTGAATTCAAAATATCAATCGAACAAGACATTCCAAAATTTCAAACCCTTAGTAATCTCCTTGTTCAGGAAGAGCATGTTATGACTAATTTTGATTTAAAATAAAATGCCACACAAGCACTTCTTTTTAAAATCAACTTTTAAAGCTCCTAATAAAAATAAGAAACTAGGAAACTTAAAAGTTAGTTTTGATGGTAAATGTCATAATTGTGGGAAATTTGGACATAAGAAAGAGGATTGTAAATTTAAAAATAAGTCAAATTTCAAAAATCAGAAATGGAATAAATCATATCAAAATCAAGATAATGATGATGATAATAATCATAGTGCTAATATAATAGCTTTATAAATTACTTCTAAATGAAAAGTATACCTTCTATTTGAAATATATTGTTGAAAAAAGAGATGTTTTTTTCTTCTTTGTTTAACTCAGATGGGTTTGTGAAAAATAAACTAGAAGTAACTACAACTGAAAAACATACACAAAATGACTTATATATGATTTAAATTTTTTCTTCGTTTTTTGATAGTTTATTAAAAATGGAAAATTTGTTCATTTTATGGCATAAAAACTGATCATATATGGCATGTCTAAACTTAATTTTTCCTATGAAATGTATTGAAGGGTGCTTACATGTCATTTTTTGAAGCAAAATCCATAAGAAGTGTCCATAGTCAGTGGATTATGTTTTCAGTGAATACTATGATTATTCTTATATAACTTGATTATCTGACATGTTATCAAGTCTTATCTCATTTGTAAAGGCTTACAATAAGATAATAAATATATATGTGTTTTTATAAAAAAATTTCTTAGTATGTAAACTAAAATATTATTATATGCATATCAAATGACACTTGGGGACGCCCTTGCATTTGTATTGAGACGCGTCAATACCGATCGTGCATCTAATATATATTTTACAACGATAGTATGTTGAAAATTTTTCAACACATTCTAACATGGTTAGTTGTTAAGCATATTATTATGCTAGTTGTTTTAAAAATTGTATTTAAATTTTACAGCTGGTTAAAAGTGAAATCAATAATGATTTATATTCTTATTATGATGTCTATATGGATATTGTAACTCTAACCATGCTGATGCTATGTTAGATATAAAATATACTAGAAATGTGTTCAAGTATTTTGGTGTAGGAACCATTACTTGGAATAGCTAAAAGAAACCGACAGTCACCATTTCTTCTATTGAGGAAGAGAAGTACAATGGAAGCAATGAAGAAGCCATGTGGTGAAGCAACATTAAGAGAGATACACATGGAAGGTGAAGGAAGAATTCCTATTCTATGTGGTAGTTAGCATGGTAATACTCTTGATAAAGAATCCAGTTAAACATCAGAGAATGAAGTATATTGAAGTTCATATATGTGTTATCCGAGAGAAGGTTCTCTCATGGTGATAGAGATCTCCAGTTCTACCAGACTGAAGATTAAGATTATAGTTATGTTTACGAGCCATTGTGTGTTGTAAAATACTGCAAGTGTGTGCAATGCTTGGCCTTTTAGAGTTTCCATTGAGGGGAGTGTGCATGCAATGTCACCTCCTAATGGTCGGTTGGTTGTTGAATCCTTCTCCTCTATACTTCTACTTTGGTTTAAAATCATTATAAAAGATCTTGTATGATCTAAAGTAAACTGATAGAGTTTACGAGAAAAATATAGTCCAGTGTGTATCTTTTTTTTTTAAAGGAGGTCCTTGTGTTATAAAAGGCTCCTAGAGATGTGGTATAAGAATATTTCCATGAGAAACAATGAGATGTAGTCTCACAAATCATGCTTAGCCTAAATCATATGTCTAATTTATGGATTCCAAATCCTTTTGTACCAAAAGGTAAGTTGAGCATGATGAAGGTGTTATAATTCCTTCAAAAGTACATGTGCTAGCCTAAACCTTTAGGGTTTATGGATTTGTAAATCCTGTTGTACAAATAGGTAATGTTGGCATATGGATCCCCACTTAATATTAAGGGGGAGTGTTAGAACTATAATATTAAGTGCATCATAATGTTTAGTTTATAGTTAAATAATATAGAATAGTTTATATTCTTATTATTTAAATATAAACTTTAGATTAGGTTTGTTAGTTATTAATTAACTAACTATTTATTAAATCGGGTGTGCCCCATCACTTAATATGGACATAACCCTTCGGGTTATTTAAATATGACTGTAGGTCATATTCATTAGATCATGTGAATCATTTGGATTACGGGTAAATACATGGAGTAGAAGTGAGGGAGGAGTTACTGGACTGGGTTGTAAAATGTTTCTCTATAGTGGATTATTCTTCCGTGGTTTTTTACCCATTTACGGGTTTTCCACGTTACATACGGTGTCACTGTGTAATTTGTTTTATGTTGTTATTTAATTTTATTATGGTGTGCACATTTATATTTCCACTTATTAATGTATGTTAACCTAACATTTAATTTAGTTGGTAAATATACCTTTTCACCCCTTGTTTTGAAAAATAGGTTTCAATTTTTCCTAAAAAGTTAACATCTTGGAATAAATAAGAGGGTGATTGGAACCTTTATATTCTGAAAATATTTTTGAGTCGAAGGAGAAGGAAGTATTTGAGAAGCAAGGCGAGCCATGGTATCCAAAGTGGAGCGCAGAGTGGTTTGAAGTTCATAATGATCAAAGGCAGTCAAAAGTATGTCAATGTGATGTTTATAATTTTGAAGTACCTCGTTATAACACTGGTATAAACCATTGACTTGGTTCACAACTAGTTGGGAGTCGCCAAAGATATTAATGGATTTAACATCTAAGGTTATGGTGGTCTGAAGACCTAACACAAGTTCTTTGTATTTAGAAATGTTATTAGTATAGTCAAAATCTAGTTTGAAGGATAAAGGCATAGGCTCACCATCAAGAGGAATAAGGATGACCCCTACACCACCCCCACGTTGACATTTAGAATTGTTGAAGAATAAGGTCATCTGATAAACGGTGTCATCAAGGGAGAGGGTAGCGATGGATTCATCAGGGAAATCGAAGTTAGAAGATTGATTTCCGGAAAGAGGTGCATCTGCAAGTTGATCCACAATGGTTTATCCCTTAACATATTTATGATGAATGAAGTCTAGGTCTAGGTCTGCAGGAACATGAGCCAACGTGAAGCACATTGGCATTGATAATGAGGAAAATTTTGTGGCTTTGTAGGTAGTGGTGAAGTTTAGTGGCGATGAAGACTAGGGATAAGTAAATTTTCTCGGTGTGAGTATACCGAGTTTCATAATCTAAAAGCATATGGATTATGTAATAAACCACTTTCTCCCGTGTTACTTGTCATGATGAGCGAACATGAAACCTAGGGAATGGTCGGTGGCCAAAATGTAGAGGTAAAATTGTTGGTCATCCTTAGGTGGAATGAGCACAAGTGGTTGGAGAAGGTATTGTTTTAAGAGGTCAAAGGATTTGTGGCATTCATCATCCCATTTGAAGGAGACATACTTTTTGAGAAGATGATGAAATGGATGGTAATGGTCAAAAAGCTAAGAAATAAAGCGATGAATAGATTGCAACTTTCCTTGAAAACTATGAAGTTGACGAAGGTTAGTAGGTGGAGGCATCTTGATAATATCCTTGATTTTAGTGGGATCAAATTCAATACCATGCAAAGAAATGATGAAACCAAGGAGCTTTCCGAGATAACAACGAAGACACACTTCTTAGGTTGAAGGTGAACGTAGTATTTGATGAGATAGTCAAAGACAACCTTAAGGACTGCAAGGTGTTTAGTCGATGTTTGGATTTGGAAAGAAGATCATCAACATAATCTTCCAATATGTTATGCATGATGTTGCAAAATATATAAGTCATAGCCTACCGACATGTAACACTAGAAATTTTAAGGCCAAAGGGAATGACACGATAGAAGAAGGTCCCATAAGGTGTGATGAAGGTGGTTTTGTGTTGATATTCTAGGGCGAGGAATATTTGGTTATAACCAGAGAAACTATCCATGAGTGATAACATCTCATGTTTGGTGGTGAGATAAACTAGTTGGTCAATACTAGGTAGAGGAGAGTCATCTTTGGGGCAAGCTAGGTTAAGGTCACGGAAATCCATGCAGATGTGGAGTCCCCCTATCACTTTGGTGAAAGGAATGATGTTATATATCCATTGGGGATAATCAATGAGTAAGATGAAAGAAACCGAAAGGAGATCTTGGAGTTATTATTTCACAAGAAGGGCAATGTAAGGATGTATTTTTACAACTTTTGTTTCACAGGTTTGGCATCAGGAATGGTTATGATATTGTGGACCATGATATTTGGGTCAATATCGGGCATATCGGTGTAAGACCAAGAAAAATAATTGCTATGATATTAGAGGAAAGTGGTAAAAGCTTCATGTTTAGTAGCATTTAAAGATTGACCTATCTTTAGAATGTGTTGGTCGCCTTAGTATGAATGTTTATTTCGATGGTTGATTCATTCAAAATGGTTTACATCTTAGAATGTAATGACTGTGAATATAAGAATCTTCCACACCAAGGTAGATGAGTATAGACTTATCATCGACATTGAACAAAGTTTAATAGAAGGCATGTCATCATCGATCATGTCAGATACAAGAAGGGAAGAGAAGAGGGAGCCTCACCATCATGCGCTGATAAGTTAGCGGTCCTAAGGAAACATTGTTCATGAAAAAAGTTGAGGAATGGATTCTGGATCCATATACTCCATAGGTGAAGGTGGTGAGGTAGGTGAATGGGGAGGAGAAGGTTTATCATCCTCAATGAGTTCAACTCAGGCCTTTTTGGAAGGTGGTTCAAGAAATCTGATACCACTACAGTCTTTTTGCTTGCGAGTGGTGCAAGGAATGACAATATGATGACCTTGTTCATAGAAGCCAAAAGTAAAATCTTTTTTAGGCATAATGGTGGAGGAAAGTATGGGTGAAGTAATAGTTAGTGAGAGATTGAATGCCAGAGGAAAATGGTCGAGTTTGGGAAGGTGGCTCGGGCGAGTAGGTAGAGACATCAAGTCCCCCATATGTAAAGTTGGTGTGAAGGTGGGGAGGACAATAGGGGAAAACTTCACCTATAAGGTGATCATAACGGGATGTTGGTGAAGGTTACCATACTCTTAAGGAGTAAGGAATGTGTGAATATCATAAAGGCGATACTCCCTAGAGTGAGGCATTGAAAAACACCTTCTAAGGGATCAGTAGTTGGTATATGGGTATCTGGAATAGATGAATCACTAGATGGTTGCAAAAAATAAGCTTTAGATAATTGAGAAGTAGATGGATTGGTGATGGTCTAGTGGAATAAGTGGTGGATGCAGTGGGAATAGAGGAGTTGGTGGTGGAGGAGGTGGTGGTATAAGTGGTGGATGAGGCAGTGGCTGAAGAAGAAGTGGTAGTGGTGGTATATGCCTTGGGTGGTATAAGAACATCATTAGGTCGATATAGCCTTATTACAAGTTTTGAGTGGTGAGGAGTTAGATGGAATGGTATAGGTATGTCCTTCATGTTTGAAATTGAGGTAGCGGTGTAAGGTTGAAGGAACACAACCCATGACATGGATCCAAGGTCGGCCAAGCAACATGTTATATTGGAATTCCCCCTCTAAGACATAGAATAATTTAGGAATACAATAGGGGCCTTCATGAATGTGGAGAATAATGGTACCAAGGGTGGAAGTCATAACATCGTTAAATGAACACAACATAACAAGGTTATTATGCATGCATTTGGTAGGGATACACATTTGTTTGTACGCATGGGAGGAAATGATGTTCATACTGGAACCTCCATTGGTCATAACACGTCTAAAATTTATATTATCAACGTGGATAGAAATGAATAAGGCGGGGTTAGGATCATTAGCTTGGAGAGGTAAAATATCTTCATTAGAAAAAATAACAATAGAGACTTGATGAATGGTAGTGGGGGCAGAAGATGGAGGTGAATTGGTGAGAGAAGCCACATGATGAGGAGTGATAATGGAGGAAATAAGTTTGGGGTCATTAGGTAGAACCTTGATAACTTAAAGGACCTTGATGATGTCCTAACGATGAGACTCAGAGGTTTGGATGAGGTCATACAAAGACATTTTGAGAGGAGACCCAGTGCAATTGTTTAACCTTTCAGTACGATGGGAAATACTATTAGAAATAGGGTATGTGGGTCCAGAGATGGTGATTTTAGGTGTAGGTGTAGATGGAATGTTAGGTAAAGTTGTAGCGGAGGAAATGGTTTTCTTCTCTTTTCTCGTCCTTCAGGCTCGAGTGGAAACTTGAACCATATTGATCTCGTGGTGAAGGAGAAGGTGAGTCATGAAAGGTGTAGTGACAGGATGGGAAAAAATATGGTGAGGGAATATAATGGTTTTGTGAAAGTAATGCGGTGCATTGGCATTTTGGTGGAGGTTTGGCTAGCTCTCTGATGTGGACCATATTGATCTCAAATGTTGGAGGAGGATAAAATGGTTGTGGAGGTGGATATGGAGGTTGCTAAATAGGTATGGGACAAGGTTGTGTGGTGATAGGCAAAGGTGGAATATGGTCCTCATATAAAATATCATCATCATCAAAGTTCTATTCAATAGGACATAGTTGGAGAAGAATAGTCTTAAGAGCCTTATAATTTTCTACATCATGCCTTGGCACACAATGGTAAGCACAAATTTTGGTATCATCAAACCCTTCTAGTTTAGGTTTGAGTGGGTTGTAAGGTCTAAGCGGTGGAAATGTGATGATAGAGGTTTCCAAAAGGTTAGCTAGGATGTTGGCGTAAGACCCTGCCAATGGATCATAATGTGAAGTGAGTATGGGTTTGTATGGAAGTTTGGGTGACTTTGGTGGGAGAGGTGTCACTGGAGGTGGAATTGGAGGTTGAGTAAGTTTGACCACTTGTTTGGTAGATAGTACAGTTTTGGGTTTGGGTTGCACCTTCTTGGGTAAAGGTGTAGTTGGTGAGCTAGTTGTTGGAGGCGGTGTAGGTTTAACTACCTCTTTAGAAGGTAATGGAGTTTTGGGCTTGGGTTGCACCTTCTTGGGTAAAGGTGTAGAAGGAGTGTGTGATGTATAAGGGAAGGAAGATGGCAGAAGTGGACATGTTAGCCAAGGTAATAATGGAGGTGCAATGAAGATGGTGGTAGGAGGAAATGTGGAAGGGAATGGTTGAAGAGAAGGGAATGGCATGGGTAATGATGAGGGTACATGAAGTGGTGTAGGTATGGGAGGTAGAAAGGATGTAGGTAATGATGAAGGTGTAGGTTATGTAGGTAATTTGGGTGGAACAGAAGATCGTGACAAGGAGGTGGGCTGCTATATTTTTGGTTTACCTTGGGTAGGAGGCTACTTGACCAAGGTTGATGGGTGCAGACCTAGGATAAATGGAAGTGGTGAAGGTGACAGAGGGGTAGTAGGAAAAATTGGTGTATGCAGCCTAAGAGGTTGGGTCTTCCTCTTAGGTGGGGGAATAGTCTTTGTGATGACTTGTGAGGATGTGGATAAATCTAGTTTGACATGAGGATGGACTAGGCTTGATGTCGGCATGAATCCCAATGTGGTAATGGGTTTGGACACAAAAGCGGTAGGGTTTTAGGAAAAGGAAAAATTTTGGTTGGTGGTAACGTTTTAAGTGTGGGTGAGGGTGATGAAGAAGAGGTGACTATAGTTGGCATGGCGGGGTTGGTTTTCTTAAACACCTTTGGATAGATCATTGAATTTTCAGCAAAAACATCTACATTTGAGTTGAGACAGGAAGTCAAGGCATCCCTAAAGCATGGAATTGTTAACATAATCCAAGTGATTGACCAAATGTGAGAATGGCATGGAAGTAGAGGGGGATGATGTAGATTTAGTAGTAATCCCTATAAAAATGTCTATGAGACAGGAAATGGTTGGCTTTCAGAATTTGTTGGAATAAGAGATGACAAAAAATCAAAAGGTTCATTAAAATCCAATGGGGAATTGTCACCAACAGGAATATATGCCACTAACAGTGTCTTCTCGTGGACAATGGAGGAGGTAGAGTTGATTGTATAGGCTCTTATTTTGGTAAAGAAGAGAGTATGTTGGGCTCTTCCATAAGGAAAAGAATGGGTAATGCGAGTTACTTGACAATTGATGAGATGAGTGGGATGGATACATCCGAAGATAAGTCGACTCTCCACGGGTAACGAAGAAGATAATGTAAACTCCTCCATGGGTAGAGAAGAAGGTAAGGTAGATTACTCTATGGGTAGAGAAGCGGATGAAACAAGTGCCTTAATGGGTGGAGTAGCTTGGGTGAGAATCTCCTCAATAGATGGGATGAGAGGAAACTTAGCAGAAAGAGCCAATATGATATTGAAAATGTCATGGACCTCTTGGACATTGGTACCATTAGTTGAGGTTTCACCGATTGGCTGGATGATGGGGTGTGATTTGGAAATGGTTTCTTGAAGATGTGAAGGTTTTGGTTAGCCTGATGCATTGGGGTTATCCAAGACAAGATATCCATTATCTAACAATTCTTGGATGATGTTTTTGAAAGTTATATAATACCTGTCACTATGACCTCTAACACGGTGATAATTGCAGTAAATGTTATCCTTTTACCATGCAGGTATAGGACGGGAAGGGTCAAAACCAATATGTGTTTTAATGGGTAGAAGAGTGATTGCTCCAAATTTTAGAAGTTTTTCCAAAACTAAAAAATAAGGTTCTCTAATGGGAGTATATTTTTCATTGTTCCCACTTGAATTGGAAAGTTTGAATGGACAAAAGGTTAGAAGAAGGTTTTGATTGGTTGGATGGATGAGAAGGGCTGAATTTTAAAACCACTATATTGGTAGATCCTTTTGCTTTAGAATAATTATTTTGTGGTTTGGATGAAGAAGAAGAATCATTGGTTTTGAAGGGAGTATTTTTGTTACGCAATTGCAACTTCTTCTCCTCAATAACATGGATTTCAAGTTTCTAGGCCATTGTGAATGCCTCATTAAATGTGTGGAAAGTTTGGACTTGGAGCATTAGTGAGATGTGTCTAGCACAAGATTGGGTAAACAACTCTATTAACTCAGTTTGAGGCAGTTGGAATGTGAGTTGGTTAATCAAGCTATGCCAATGAGTGACAAAGTTTGTGATAGACTCATCCTCATACTGGCGTGTTGCGTACAAGTCAGTCATTGTGACCTTCTTGACAATGTTGATAGAAAATTGGTCTAGAAAATCCTAAGCTACTTGATTAAATGAAAAGATGGAGTTCCTGGGTAGAGAACTATACCAATCTAAATTCGGTCTTGTCAAGGACATTGGGAATGTCTGCAAGAGAAAAGTGTCATCGTGAGCAATGAGATAAAACACATGTTTAAAATACCACAAATGTTGTTGTGGGTCTTCTTTGCTATTGAATCAGTTGAATTTTGGAATTTCCCAATGCGGGGGTATGGATGAATTTGAACAGGAAGGGTGAATGGGATCATTGCAAAGCTTGTCGTATATCGTAGAATTAGGTGAGCTAAAGATAGATGCTTCTAATGTCTACATCTTGTTCATCATCATTTTGATAAGATCATTTGTGGGCTGTGATGACAGAGCACCCCCTGTAGTATAAGGGGGAGATAATATGGGTATGATGTGGATGGTACTCCAGTATGTGGTGGTGCCGAGTATGAAAACTATGATGAGGGAATATAGGACATAACAGATGTCATGGTAAAATACCCAAGATAAGTGCTAGATGAAATAGGTGTTTGTTTATGATAGGTATAAGTAGGTGGGATGGACATAAAGAATCTCATGGTGATCGGTGGAAGAGACTGCAAGATGGAGAGGACTAGGTTTTGGAAGGGAGTGTGGGCTACCGACACCAAAGGTGGTTGGGATGTAAAAGGTACATGGGAAGTGGATGATGTAGGTATGCCTACACTAAGGGTAGCGGATGATGATATGGTAGATGTCATAGGGGTGAAAATTTTTAGGTGTGTGGTAGTTATCGTAGGTGTGACATATACGATAATATGGGGTCCAAATGAGAAACTAATGGTGATGAGGTAGAAATGGGTAATGTTGTACTAGTAGTGGAAAATGTGGAAGTGGGGGAAATATGGGGAGGAATAGATATATGTATGCCATATAGGATCTATCTAGATGAGTCACGGGTGGATGAGTGAGAGAGGTAATACTACAGTGCGGTGGGGTTTTGATCAAGGAGTCTTGCGAACTCCTCGTCACCGATATGTATGGTAATAGGCTGGTTGGGGTCCATAGGTGATGAAATGGAAGGTGGTGATGGGATAGGTGGAAGAGGTCGATGAGATATTGTGAAACATGAGAGTGTTGGCTTGTCTACGAGTCAAACCATGTGATTGATAGTAGAACTATTACTTTGAGCTCATTGATTATATAAAAACATAGAAAGATGGAGAAAAATGGACCTGAAAGGCAGAATTTGGTTGCTATTTTGACTGAAAAACCAAAACATAGAGACCAACGCCGGTTTGGTAACCGATGTCTATGATGGAGGGTAACTATTATTGGTTAATTAGCGGATGTCGGATCTCGTAGAAAATTGAAAGATTTGAAGACTTGGCGATAGACAATGAATATTAGATGAAGTTGGGTTATAAAGGTGATATCAAAAGACCTAGAAATGTAGTGGAGTGATAGAGGAAGTCACAAGTGATGGAAGTGATTTGAACACTATTGTAGTTAAGTGACAAAAAAAGGAACTAAAAATGGTCATAAACTAATGGCGGTATGATGAACTAGGCTGATGGTGGTCAATGGACCGATACATCAAGCATCGTGAATGAATAACATATTAAAATCTGGAGATGAAAAGGTATGAATAATATGGATCTGAACTATGTAGGAGATAACAAAACACATAAAATATCATAATGTGACAAAACAAGTCACAAAAAGAAGTGAAATGGAGATTGAATGCTATTTTGACATAAATGACCAAAAATCACAAAACCATCACCGTACCACCAGACGATGGTATGATGATGTAATTGATGGCGATCACTAGACCGATACCGATTACTTAGGAAATCTATGAAGATATGAAAAAATGAATTGTGGTTATTTAGATCAAATAAAAGGCTAACCCAGAATTCTTGAGTATAACAATGATAGATCCTAACACAATCAGAAACAATCAGAATACACCAACTATGATTGTGGAGTGTGTAGGGAGAGAAAAATGGAGAAATATGAACTCACACCTCAAAACAAAAATCAAGAAAAAGATAACAAACACAAAATCCTATGTTGTAGATTTTATGTTGTGGCTTATGCCATTTAGGACTGACTTGTGAATAGAATAGAATTTTTGGTCAACGAAGGTGCCCTACGAAAACTTAAAAATATGGTTGGTTTCATGTAAATTTTTTTGTGGTGTCCTCATTATATACTTTACAATACACAAGGCCCTACTCTAATATGATGTCTGGCCATAACACTAATTGGCTTTACCGCTAATCCGATTATTAGTTGTTAATGGTAAATACCAGGAGGGAACATTTTAAAGTAGCAATTTGTTTGTTTTAGTGATTTGGTTTGGGAGTGTGTGCACAAAGTGAACTATGATTCAATTTTTAACCATCAACTCGGTCATGAATTCCAACATATAGATTTATAGATTTCCCACAATTTAAATGAGCTAAAATGTAGCAGGAAGAAATGAGATGCAAATATTTTAAACCCAAATCCATAATAAAATTTGATGAGAGAAATGATGAATAGACAAGAGTATGTATTTCACTAATGCAATACAAAATAAAAAGAAACATTCTTTTTAGTCCAAAATACGAGTTTCACTGAGACAAGTATAAGAGAAAGAATGTTC
Source organism: Taxus wallichiana var. yunnanensis (assembly GCA_018340775.1). NCBI lineage: Eukaryota > Viridiplantae > Streptophyta > Pinopsida > Cupressales > Taxaceae > Taxus > Taxus wallichiana. Next base: position 146,547,428 of record CM031239.1, on the reverse strand, counting down.
CAAGGGAGAAAGTTTAATGTGAACTCTTTCAAAAGAAATAGACACATAATGATTCCCTAAGAATGAAAAATGCAAGAGAACCCAAATGGGCTCCCACCGGGCATGCCAAAATGTTTCACTAATAATTTTAAGCTTTTTAAGATGAAACAAATAGAAGGTAAATGGTTAAGGAGGAATACCTGTGATTATGTAGATGGTAGAATGTGCGCATTGTTAACATTGTCCAAGATGATCATAGAGAACTCCTTTTGTTTGGGAAGGACTACATGTAGATGTAAAACAATACCACAAAAGAGTATTAAATAGCATTTGATAGTGGATTTCCTAGTGTATGCTATATCTAGGAAGCGTGATGCTTCCTAGAGAGGCTATCAATCCACTATTTAATAAAAATTTAATGTAAATAAGAAACTGAAATAAATAGGTCCTATTGTGATGTAATGATTTAGGTTTCTCATACACACAATACACTAGATTCAATGCTAAATATCAAATGTAACACTAAATCTAATTAGAACTAAGGTTTTTTCAGGTCAAGTAGGTTTGTTAAGGGTTTAGGGTTGATTGGTTGAGGTCTGGGTTGGTTTTGGGTGAGTTGGAAGCTTACTGGTATGGGAACATAAAATGACACAGAAAGATGTATCGGTCGGGTGACCGATGGCGGTATGGGGATGAAACCAATGATGGTAGGGGAAATAGGTAGTAAACTTATTAAAAATAGGTTTTTAGCCTCTTTGTGATTGCATAGAGAGTGAGGGTAGTGTGGTTTAGGTGGCTAATAAGACTCGGGAATACTAAGGAGGAGGTTAAGAAGGGTGAAAAGGCTTAGGGTGGTTGAATAGTGGGTTGGTAGGAAGAAGGTGATATACGGGTAATAAAAGAAATGAAATACTAAAAGAAGCAAGATATCTACAATGGAATAAGCACAAATGATTAAAATTACAGTACTTACTTGATGTTTTATAGATCCTATGAATGGAGATGGATGATGGTTGATCGAAGAATAGATGATTGGGTCTAGTGCCACAACAAAGGTGCAACTTGAGTGCTCTTGTGAGTATTCCAACGCTATGGAAGGAGAACTGACTTCTTGTCTTGCAATGTGGTTGTGAGTGTTCGTCATCTAGGTGCAGGAAGGATTGAAGATTTGAGATTTATTGCAATAGAAATCCAATAGTTGAATGACCAACTTGGGTGAAGAGTTGTAAAATTTTATATAAAGGAACCGATGTCAGTTAGGGATCTAGCACCACCGGTGAGGAAAACTCGGTGTCGGTTAGGGAGAATCAGTTCAAGTTACCAAAAATAGCCCAATATTTACTATTTTTGGCGTGATCTTGATTGCTAATCCAGCCTCAAGTGAGGGTTGGTGCTTAGATAAGTGGCAGTGTTGTTGGAGAATGAATAAGACTTTAATTTTAGGGTTTAAAAGAGTCCTAGTTGGTTAAGATAAGTAGATACTAGATCTTAGTTAATTAACAAGCTATGAATAAGTCCATGGTGAAGTGTCTAGGTGATGTGGCTAGGTGAGGTGGAAATTAACTTAATTAAAGTAATTAAATTTATTAATAATGTTAGGATGAACATTAATTAAATTGTAAGTAATTAAATTAATATTAATGTGGGGTAAGGGGTCATGGTTAGGTGAATACGTTACGTTAATTAATCGAAGGGGAACAAGGGGAGTGTGACCCAAATTTAGTGTCTACACTTCTAAAGGAGGCATGTCATCGATGTCATTGTTGAATAGGTGAATCTTGTATTATTGCACAATTTGTAGCATTTGATATGGAATTATGTTCATTAGTCATAGATGAATCAAGTTTCGAACCCATTGAGATTTGTAAACTTGAAATGAATTTGTAGGAAAATATTGTGTAGCAAATGAAACAAATCCTTTACACTTAAGTTGTTGGATTTTACATTGTAATTGTAGACACCTAAATTTGACTACATATCTTTAATAATAAAACTATACTAATTATCCTCTATCCTTTCATTTCATTATAATTAGTGATTTTACACTAATTATATAACATTTCCCTTTGTCTCAGATCAATTAATGACACTTTGTTAATTAACTAGCTTCATACTTAATCTTGGATGCCAATTAACATCGTTTCATTAGTTATAAACATATTTTAATTAATTAATTAACCATTATTATTTAATTAAGCCTTTAAATATCATATTTAATCAATAAACCTTCTCATTGGTTAAACTCCCCGCTCAAACGCTTCAAATTCTACTAATTTCCCTCTAAATCATCTCTAAATGGCTTCTAAAAGCTTATTTTAGCCTATTAATTAATCCTAGTTGATTAATTAAATCACCTCCAACTCCCATGAGTTGCTAATCTCTTATTAATATCTTCTAATCATACTTATCCCTTTCTAATTCTACATTCCCTTTATCCCACATTCACTAGGTTGCAAGCTTCTCCAAAATTGGAAAGCTATATAAAGAACCTAGTACCTTCCTACCAATCTTACACCATACACCATGTCCTTGTAAGACATTACACTTGATAAGAACATTTTCATGTTATTGGAAAGCTTGTTCAATCCCCCTTTCTACTTGGAAAATATTAGTAAGAGAAGAACTAAAATGGAAATCAAACCATATTGGTGAGATCTCTTCCTCTCATATGGAAATATTTCTTGATCGTGCACGGTTGCGTTCATTTCACAAAGGAAATAACTATAATCTAAAAGTACATCCAACCAACAAAATAGGTTTACATTTCTCATTGGATCTTATACACACAAAAGATATGCACTTGGGTACATTTCTAGGTCCTAAATCATACTAATGTATAAGTAAGAAAAATAGTGGTTGAGAACTCCTTTTTGCCATTGATTTCTTTATCTATTTCACTTTACTGGATTTAATCATCATATAACTATGTCAGCACTTTAGTGATTTATCTTTTGATGACATTAGACACTAGCTTATGTCCCTCTTGGGATATTTTACCCTTATTTATCTTCTTCTTACTCTTTTGTGTTCTTTTCACCTTTTAGTCACCTTTAAAACTTTGGGTTGGCTTTTCAACTATCAATTAAGAAATTCAAACAAGAGAATCATACATATACTTAGTCACTTCTCTTAAATAAAGGGGCCAAACACTATAAGAATTATCTATCACTACTTAAATTTTCACAAAGGCATAAGAACACAACAAGACATACATCTAGCACATCCATACAAGGGATAAGGTATACATTATTTTTCATACACAACATATGAGGGGTGTTTATTCAATTCCATCACACAAATTTTGCATACTCGGTAAATCCTCAACTATCTCGCTATCAGTGTGAAACTTACACAAGGGTAACATAAGGCATGGATACACACCCACACAAATAATTACATGGAGTCTGAGATGTAGTCCAACACTCGGTTGTAATCTCCCCATTTGGGTGACCACCGGGTGACTCCAAATCCACATTCTACATAATTTGATATGGTTTGTGGACATGTGTAGGTAGATATTTTTTTGTAGGTTACATGTGCAATAAAAACCTTGAAAACAAATTTAGAGTGACAAAAATGTTAGAGTGAAGACCTTCCTGACCTAGAAAAGGCCGACTCCAATCATTTGAGCAGATATAGGTGCCCAAATCAGTCACTAGTACTTGAGGTGCTATCCTCATGTGGGCACTTCTTTCATGTACATTCCCATGGTTCAAACCCTCATTGATCCTTTGCGACACCGTTCCTAGTCTGATCCAACACTTAGATAGTCCATATCACTCCTAATTCACACGTAAATAAGCTATGTCATCTCCCTCTCTCATTTTCTTAGGGATTTACATTTGTAAAATGTTTATTGCTTAATAATTGTTGTAGTTTATTACTTGAATATAATTTATCACAATAGTTACTTTGAAACTAGATTTAATTCCAATTATATTAAATCATTCAAAGTGAACCCATTCGCTCGAACCCTACCTTGCTTCAAGGAATTATTATTATGCCCATCACTTGTAGTGGTCATTTTAATCCACTTCAAAGACATTGAGCTTCCTCCATCTCCACGCAGCTCTCTAAACCAATGGCTGAATCTAATAATCCCCGATTAAATCAACCAACATTACTCCTAATAACATTGAAACTTCGACAATGAACATCATACGATGAGGACACTAATGTCACATCTCACTTTTCTATTCTATTTTGGGTTGTAAAAATAAATTGTGCTGTAATAAATAACATGTGGAAGTAAGTTGAATGGTGTCGATGCAAGGCTACGTATGTACTAATATGCACACACATTTTCACAAGGAAATATATGCATGTGTATAGGTGCATACCCAACACCACATCTATACTCATCACCTTACAACCGTTGACTATTTATTCACTCGTAACTCATTTTTATTGTATTTGTTGTATGCTATTACTTTACTTTGATGTGTGTAATGATTTTGTAACATCAAAGTGCTATTTGGTTACAATACTGTTTATGTGATTTTCTTATCTCTTTCCAAAGTTATTGGTTTTCTAGTAATTAGTAAATTTTATATGGGGCTTTGTAAAGTATTATTTCGGTATTGAGACATAGTTATAACTGCATAATGATAAATTTCTTTTGATAAAATTGTCATAGATCTGTGAATATTTATGAAGGTCTTATTCACTTATTAAAAAGGGTATGAAGTGTCGAAAGGTACAAGTACTTGTTTAATTATCTTGCAAAGCGGTAGTAATTAACGTAAGTTATTATGTTGACTCGATTTTAAGATAGAGTTGCGATTGCAAAAAAAAGAAGGGGGCAAGTTAAAAGTATGTTTTTAGTTGTTGTCATTTAATGGCTATAAAAAAATTTTGATCATAAAATCCTCCTTGAATCTTGTCGTAAAGAAAGGAAAAATTTCATTATTTGATCTTATGAATATGGGCCATAGAAAATTGATGAAATTTGATGTTTCAGATTGATGGTCTTAGAAACTTGGCAAGGTAGATATTTTGGTTATAATTTAAAACCCATGACTTATTATAATGATGTTCGACCAAAATTTACTTAATGTTTTATTTGTGAGGTCGAATTGACCATACCATTCATTAAAAAGGTTATTTGATTGATTGTTGAATGTTAATCTTGAACCTCTTATAAATACCCCATGTAAGGTTGAGGAATAATGGTATGTTAAAATATTGATTTTAGGTAAAAAAGCAGACCAAAATGCAAAGTGGGAAATTGATTCTTTAAATAAATGTCTTTGATTGACCGTTTCCATTTTAGGGTTGTAAAAGAAATTAAATGCAATGAATGAAATGGCTAGATTCTTGGGAGAAGTGAAGCTTGTTGCGGAAGTTAACACATGAAACTTAGATTTATTTTTATTTTGTGATTTTTTTGGCTTGAGATCCTCCTTTAGTCATTCGATCTCCATTATGTTCAAGCAATGCATGAGGGTTTTGCATGATATTTATCGTCAATATATTTTGGGTTTTCCCTGCTAAATATAGGTGCCTTTATTTTAAGATGTGCATGAGAGGTATGGAGGTGGTCTCATTTGAGTAATCTTCGATGTTCATTTAGCTAAAAATAC